>JAPQWV010000027.1:13042253-13774506 GCA_027422505.1 Craterostigma plantagineum
CTCTACTATTAATACTAGTTGGATTTTTATCTTCGAGAATACCAAAGTCCCACTATATTTTTCGTGTTATTCTGCTAGTGCCGGCTCATTGAATCGACCAAATATAAAGATCATTTTATTAAAAGTAATATATCTTTATATAGATATATATTTCTAAAAGAAAAGAAATATATATGGCACATATACTACCAAACCGTACGCATCAGGATCTCTATGCTAAGGCACATATATTACCAAACCGTACTCATAGGGATCTCTATGTAGTAGAGCTAAAATGCATTTATATGTACCTACATTTGGGTTTTATTATGGAAGTAATCCCTAACATTTATATTTTTTGAAAATTTCATCCTTCAAATCAATTTTGATCAGCTTATGTATGATTTACTATCTGGAATTGTTGAATTATTAATCCAATTTATATGTATATTATATATATACAAATACATATGTATATGTATCTACCAAATAAACAAAGAGATATTTACCGTTTTATAAAAATAAGTAGATCGGAGATTTATAATGATAGAATTATAAATATATAATATTTTACATATATGATCAGATTACGGAAATTTCGAATCTTTTATTTTTTTTCGGAATCGGCCAAGTCAAAAAACTACACAAAGACAAAATGTAAATGGTGGGTTTGACATTGTAAGAAAGTTCGAGGACCAAATGTATTTTGCCTGTCCATCAACTAATATAAATCAATCATCCTCGATCGATCTTAAACTCTTCAGTAACCCAAACAGGTAATAACATCAGTCAGTCGCATAAAACTAAACAAAATCAAAACAACCAATCACCGTCAAACATGCTCCTCAACCCCGCCGCCGCCGCCACACCCATGTCGAAATCCGCCGTCGAAATCCCCTCCCACCACCGCAAGCGCCGCCGGGACGATTCCTGCTCGCCGTCCCTCTCCCACGATAAGAAAGCCACGAGGGAACACGAAGCCTTAGCTAAAGCTTTGGAGAAGCCCAACAACGCTGCCCTACGCCTCCTCGGCCTCTTGCTAAGATGCGCCGAGAGCGTAGCCGTGGAAAACCTCAACGCCGCCGCACAAATCCTCCCTCAAATAACCGACCTTTCGTCGCCGTTCGGCTCTCCGGCGCAGAGGGTCGGAGCGTACTTCTCCAACGCCCTCCAAGCGCGCGTGCTCGCCGCCCGCCTTGGGAACTGCAGCTCGATAATAGCCCCAATAACCCCAACATCGCACATCATAAACCTGCAAAATGCACTGCAAACCCATAACTCACTCACGCCGCTCATAAAGTTCTCCCATTTCACTTCAAACCAAGCCATCTTACAAGCCTTGGAAGGCCAAGAAAACGTTCACATCATCGACCTCGACATAATGCAGGGCCTACAATGGCCGGGACTTTTCCACATGCTAGCTTCGAAAACCACGAAAAAGCTCAAGTCTTTGAGAATCACGGGCCTTGGGCCATCAGCTGAAGCCCTCGAAATCACAGGGCAGAGGTTGTCCGAATTCGCCAAGGCTCTCAACATTCCCTTGTTCAAGTTCACGGCGGTGGAAGGGAAGATAGGGAATCTTGACGATGTCAGCAAGTTAACCATCAGATCTTGTAATGACGAGGCAGTGATAGTACATTGGATGCACCATAGCCTCTACGACGTGACTGGGAACGACCTCCGAGCTTTGAGGCTGCTGACCCTCATAAGGCCGAGGCTAATCACCATCGTCGAGCAAGATCTATGCCGCGGGGGAAGCTTCTTAGAGCGGTTCGTGGAGGCTCTTCACTATTACTCTGCTCTATTCGATGCTTTGGGTGATGGGTTTGGGAAGGACGATCAGTACAGGCACGTGGTGGAGAGAGAAGTTTTAGGGGTGGAAATTAGGAACCTTGTGTGGTTGGGCGGGCCCAATAGAACCGCCGGCGAGGCGAAGGTGGAGAGGTGGAGCGATGAGCTGTTTCGGGCCGGGTTTAGGCCCGTGCCTTTGGGTGAGTCGCCGGCGAAGCAGGCGAGCATTTTGCTGGGGATGTTTCGGCCGTGGAAGGGATATACTTTGGTTGAGGAAGATAATGGGAGTTTGAAGCTTGGATGGAAGGATTTGTCTTTGCTTACGGCCATGGCTTGGGAGCCAAGCAGATTCTGATATTATATGCAATATGTAATAATATCATTTGACGCTACTATGGTGAGAAGTGGAATTATAACGATTACGGAGGACCTAGGAATAATAAATGAAAGATAGACGATGCGTTTGAATGAGAAAATGTTTGGTCAAGAAAAGAGCTCCAAAGTGTCCAATTTCTCAAGGCTCATTCAAGACAAGCAATAAAAATAATCATAGAACCACTTAACAACTCAAATTAAAGATTTGATTCTTTTTCTTTTATGCCGAATTTGGGACGTTAATTTGCAAGAAGTCAAATCCTTGGTGTTCGTACATGATTTAGGAAAGCCTGAGGGTGTGCAAGTGTGATTTACCCCTCATAAGGGAGCACGGCAGGCAAGAACAAGAAGCTTCAATAAGACGCGCTAGTCAATAAAAGACTGTCTGGTTAATAAGATGTGATTATTTTCCTTGTCGAAGTGGATAAACCAATTTGACCAATACAAATTTCGCACCTTTTTTACCGTCTCAATCTTTATTTTCTGTAAGATTTGTTATTTATTTCCACGCCCAGTTACAATCTTGCTAGGTATGTGCCTTTGTTTGTTGTTTGTCTTACCTTTTTCTTGTACCTTTCGTCCATCCTTTTTAGTTATGCTTGATTTTGTTTCTTTTATTGGAATCAAAGTTCCCTTTATCAGTTGCTTGATGTTCTTGAATTTGATAACTAATCTGGGCAATTTCTTTATCAAGTCGTCTTTGACTCTGCCTTAAACATTCTTCGATGTATAGCCCCCATGCGTTATCTTGTTTATTACCGTAGTTACGATTGATCATGTTAAAGAAAGAACCACTTTCTATCTAACCCAGAAAGAAAAAAATCTGATCTTGGAAATCTCATTAACCAGTGTGCAAGCTACGTGGGTATATTATTATTAAACTTTGACCTATACCAAGTTGATCAAGAATGACATAGGATGATTCATGATTGGCGCCCTCCCTTTGGCTGTGATTATGTTTGTTGACTGGCTGTTCCATCTTGATTTATGTAAAAACTATGTTGTTAGCAGGCGAGATATCAATCATCATGACTGAAAGATATGGGAATTCAAGTTCGAGCTCAAGCTCGAGTATGAATAGCAGTTCACAAGATACTGAGGATGATGCTGCCATTGCTGCAATTTTATCCGAGGAAGAAAGATCAAGACATGACGGAAAACTTGCAAAGAGGCTTTCTCATTTGGACTCAATCCCTGTATGAAATCCATCGTGCTGTTGATTGATACTTTCTTTTTCAGCTAAATCTGTGAAAGTTCAATTTTTTTTTGAATTCTTACATTGGTTTAATGCATTGATGAAATTGGCAGCACACTCCTCGGGTCATCGTCAATATACCTGATCCAAATGATGCAACCTTAGACCATGAGCGCCTAGCTCAGAGGTTGTCCTTTTCTTTATCTGAAATAATCCATTCGGTTTATGAAACTAGTGTTCTTATTCTAGAAAGTTTTGGTCAGTAGTTTTCCCTGCGCTGTCACTATTTTAACACATGATTTATGTTATTTCGCTATGATCAGACTGGCAACATATGGCTTAGCTGAGCTGCAAATGGAAGGAGATGGCAACTGTCAGGTTCGGTTTCTTGCCTTTTCTTACCAGCGCTTTTGTAATGAAGCAATCTTGGTGGGTCGTTGTCATTTATAGTGTCATTACTATCATCGAAGTTCCTCTTACGTAACTAATTTGCTACTTTTATAGTTTCGGGCCCTCGCAGATCAGCTGTTTCAAAATCCCGATTACCATAAATATGTAAGAAAAGAAGTTGCCAAACAGGTACAAATGTTATATTCATCTGATTCATTGATATCTTTACCGTATGCTTCCCTTTCAGAAGCTACTATTGATTTTGCCTTAGTAGCTTATGTAGTTTCTTACCAAAGTCAACTTACTTTGTTTCAGCTGAAAAGCCACAGAAGGCTCTACGAAGGTTACGTCCCCATGAAGTACAGACGCTATGTGAGAAAGATGAAAAGGTCTAATATGTAGGTGGTTACTTACCATCAATATTAAGACAAGCATAGCTTCAATATTTCATCATTAACATATTCTGAAAAACTACTGCTACAGGTTTGGAGAGTGGGGAGATCATGCCACTCTTCAAGCTGCTGCAGACAGGGTAAATCCATCCCCTAAGCCCGACCTATCTTTGCCTGTGTAATAAGGCGGCTGATTTGATATCTATTCGTTCTGTTTTTCGGTGTAGTTCGAAGCAAAAATATGTCTGGTCACCTCATTTAGGGACACCTCTTACATTGAAATTTTACCCAATAACAGAAATCCTTCGAGAGGTATGTCTCATTCAAACGCTAGATAACATCGATCGAAACCTTAATGATATGAAAGAATTAGTTTCATTTTCTTTTTGTTGCTGTGGAAGAGCTGTGGCTAAGTTTTTGGAGCGAAGTTCACTACAATTCGTTATACCAAGCTGGAGGTAACAGATCTTATAACACACTTGCTCATAGTTTTTGCCTTGTCTACTGAATTATAGTAAGTGGATGTATGTGTTTGCAGAGGTTCCCGTAAGAACACAGAGGAAGAAGCATTGGTTGTTTTGAATCATTCGGAAACTATGTTTCGAATTTTCTGCTTGTGTATATTACAGACAAGAAAAAGGATACAATATTAGATAAGATGTTCTGGCATAGGCAAACTGTATTGGCAGAAATGACTTAATGTTTAAAATGCAGTTACCAGTTTCTTAGCCCCTTGTCTCATCAGTTTCTTTGCATAGATTCACTCTTGATAATTGAAGAGTGGCTTAAATCAGCAGAGAAATCGCTGATCCTTTAAACGGTTCACAACACATTTCTGGGAAATCAGCAAAGGAAAAAAAAAAAAGAAGGAAGAAAAACATAGCCCTGCACTTGGGCTGGGCATAACTGTCTTCTTTTTCATTCAGCCACTGAGAATGTTGTTCTCGGCAATGTGTATTATTATTGAATCGGACATGACTAAGATCGAATCTTTGCATGGACCTAAGTGTTATTATCAGAAGCCATAACAAGAAAAAAGGAAGCATAATTTCACAGCGTGGGAAGATAAGCAGATTCAGATTCTTTAATGCAGCAATGAGTCATAGATGGCGGCTTCCATGATATCTGTACCCACACGATTTTATTCAGCTTCACAATTTGATTTCAGACAAGACGTCAAAAGATAAAAGCAGCAATGCTTTTAGTTTGATTCTCAATCCTCAGAAAGAAAGGATACATCCTATTCCCTCGTGGCAAGTTGGGCTGGCGTTTTCAGATCATATTCCTATCATCAGCGAGCGAACAGATAAAGATTGCATAAAAGCTAACCACCACAAAGACGCCACGTGGCGGGCTAGAGCTGACGTCACTCCCCACTGTTTATATGGCTTCGAGAGGCATTGGGAATAACAACGAACTGCCCCTCATTAAAGACCACCTATATGTCTGTGCAATATCATTTATGTTGTCATAATCAAGAGCGAGAGTAATGATTGAGCGATCTCTGTGCTCATTCTTTTTATGGTTCTTCAACGACAGAGAAGCAGAAAGTATATATCTTGCTTAGGCAGATCTATGTTTTTATGATATCCAAGAACCAAACTTTACCTTTCACTGTTGTGATTTTTCTTGATTTCTCCTTTCATAATTAACCAGAGAGAGAGAGAGAGAGAGAGAGAGAGAGTTAGATACAGTATTTGTTTATAACCAACAGAGATTTTTAAGTTTGTCGACTGGGATTCCTTCCAACAGTGGTGTTCTGCAACTCCCTAGTTGAAAGGTACGCATGTTTCCTTTTCCTTTTGTAGTAAAAAAGTACCAACAATATGATTAAACTATCTGCTGCTTCTTGGTTATGTCTAATCATATTCAAATAATAGAAAGCACTTACTAATCTACTGTTTCTTGGTCGTATCTAATCATATTCAAATAATAGAAAGAAAAGCACTTACTATCTTTCTTTCATCATTGCCAGCACTTTGACCAATGGACACTTGCTTTCCTGATTGGAACAACTTGACTGGGCTTGACTCCCCTCTGCCTGGCCAAAAGAAACCCTTCACGTAAGATTCTTAAAACTCTATTAAGATCTCAATATTATGACTGATAGATAAAAATATGAGATGGATCGTAGCAGATTACCATGTTCATCTGTTCTTTTCGGTAGCGTTGATTCGTTGTGTGTGTGTGTGGCAAATCCTTGTGCAGATCAGACAATGACTTGGTGGAGCTCTTATGGCAAAATGGGGAGCTTGTAATGCAGACCCAAAACAATAAAAACCCGAGCTTTGCTCCTCCCAGCAATCCGCCGCAGCAGCTTCACCACGGGCAAGATCAACAGCCCGGCGAGAATCCCATCCTTAACGGTGAAACTGTCTCATGGGCTGATTACCCCATTGATGTGTGCTTTGACAAGGAGTTTTGCAGCAGTTTCTTGCCACAGATTCAACCGCCCGGCCCAGCAAGGGTTGACTGTGGTGTTCCTACGCCTCAACCACCTCCAAGATTCGAACCTTCAGATGCGAGAATCAGCACAAGCAGTGGAAGAAATCTTCAGAAGGTTCCCATCGAAAGAAACAGTCGTAAGGAAGGGCGGGAGCAGACGATTATGACAGTTGGATCGAGTCATTGTGCTAGCAATCAGGTTCTTACAAACGACGTCGATATGAGTTGGGCGTCGAGCAGTAACCTTTATAGCAGAACGTTAGATGAGACTTCTGCTAGGAGCATGAGAGCTGGCCACGAGGTCGCAGGAGGCGCGAACCTTGAACGAGCAAATACGTCGTCCTCCAATGGTTCGGGCAGTAGTTTCTGTAAGACTAACGAACGATCTAGTGATGAAGATACCAATAGGCTCAAACGCAAGATGAAGGACGTGGAGGAATCTGAACAACGTAGCGAAGTACGATGCTTATAAGCTCACTCTTTCTCTAAAGGCAGATTCTTACCTTTTTATATTGTCAAAAAGGTTTGCTCTCAATTCTTGATAGGCTACCGAGCTGGAGTCTGCTGCAATAAACAAATCGTCCCAGAAAAGTGGATCAGCTCGTAAAGCCCGTGTAGCTCAAGTGCATAATCTTTCCGAGAGGGTATGACTTGTAACTACAATTCGTAAGATGTCGTAAAAAAACCTGCCTTTTGTACAATCCCTCTGAATATGCCGGAGACTATAATCTTGTGCAGAGACGCAGGGATAGGATTAATGAGAAGATGAAGGCATTGCAGGAGCTCATCCCTCACTCGACCAAGGTAAAGATCTTACATTCTTCCCAGAAAAGAAATGTATCGGCGATCCCTAATCATAACCATCCATCCCCTCTTTACTACAGTCAGACAAAGCATCTATGCTGGACGAGGCGATCGAATACATGAAAGCCCTTCAACTACAACTTCAGGTTGGAAATTTCGGTATATCCTTACCCGAAAGAGACATGAAAGATTCTCAGATTACTTTCACCCTCATCAGTTTCTGTGGATGGGAGGCGGGATGCCGCCGGTGATGCTGCCTGGAGTTGGTTTAGTCGGGCCACAGGCGCTTCCAGCGATGCAAAACCTCATGCGTCTTTCACGATTGCCATTAGTCGATCAGGCCTTAACAACAATGAGCCAAGCTCAAATGATCCAAAGTCAAGCTCAGATGCTTCACTATCAAAATCAATTGCAAAATTCAGGCTTCCCCGAGCAGCATGGAGCCGCCGCCCCTAACTGCATGGGCTTCCATGGATTTCAGAAAAGCAACCAACAGGTTTGTTGCTCATCTTTCAATCAAGGGCAAGGGTTTGAGCGGCTGCTAAATTAATTGCCGCCTTCTATACTGTTTTGCAGCCGATAAATGTGTTCAACCTCGGTTCGCTGATGGCTCAGCAGCAGAATCACGTACCTGCTGCACCGCCAGGTCCAGGGAATGGCAACGGTTCTATTTAATGAGCTACTGCTTAAAAGAAGTCAGAAGCGAACACACAATAGTAGCTTAGCTTGATTCCATCCATGTTTCCCTTCGATCAATAAAAGTACAATTTTTTTTTTTTTTTTCGTTTGAATCGATACTGTTGCTACATGTGCTTAGCTATGATCTTGTTCTGGTTCTGCAACCACAACTGTTGCTCCAGTAACAATCTCTGCTGATCTACGCCTGCGAAGGCGCTAAAAGGGTTTGCCCCTGAAGCTAACGCCTGATTCTGATTATGCGCGGAAAATGTCGGAGTGGATTGAAATGTGGGCTCTGGCATCGTGGGCAATAGAAGTACATCTTCAAGAAACGGATTGTAGTGACGATTGTTGGGCTGATAAATTCCGTTACTCGCCGTCGCTGACTGTTGAGGTTGAACCGCCTCGAACAACACGAGTTCCCAACAGTTCTGTGAGGCAGTTTCGCCTAAAGAAGTGCTTTGATCCGTTTTAGCAGGCCCTGGAAATGCATCAAAGGTGTTTGACATGATGTCTGTGATGGGTTGTCCCCGTTCTTGGAAAGCATTGCAGGCGCTTACTGATGTTGATGATGATAATGGTGGTGCTATCTCAGCCAAAACATCCTCCCAACTCTTAGATTCTTGAGTCTCCAAAACTCCCTTCAATTGATCTTTCTGACAAGTATGCTTAGCAACGTCTTTTTCATCCCTATCTGACCAATCTTCCAACGACATAAGATCGGCGATAGAATTCGAAGCAGGCATAGATCTGCACGAAGCTGTATTGGCCTGATGATTCGAATCTGCTTTGAGATCGATCGATATCGAAGGACCTTTCAAAGTCTCAGCGGCACTCATCAGATCTTCCAAAGAAGTACACCGCGACGATCCAAACTCAGAGGCAGAGTTACTCCTCCCCGAAATCCCATCGCTGGTGGCCGAGAACTCCGACGACTGCCCACCATAGCTCTCATGCCGGCTTGACCTTGGAAGCGGCGAAAGCTTCTCTGTCGTGGGTTTCAAACTGGGCAGAAAAGAAGATCGATCTTTCAAGAATTCGTGAAGCTTCTCCATGAGTTCTTCTGATATCCCTTGCACGCTCGGGTACTCTGAGGTTCTTCCCACGCCTATGCTCTTACACAGAGAGTAGAAAGCCGCCAGCTCCTCGAACTGCTTCACTGCCTTCGCACACGTCTGAAACGTCGTCACACAGTTCTGATACTGCATGTAGAAGAAGCTGTCCAAGACAAGAGCGAGACCATCAGATAAATCTCTGTACAGCTCGAAGCTCTCCTCGACAATCGCATACAGACATATTTGGACCAAACGATTGTTTCGGGCCAAGCCCGTGGGCTTCGTGGCAATAGCCCGATCGAGCAGCCTCTGCCAGTGAGACATTTTATCAAGCACCTTCGCGGGTTTCAAGCCCCTCACAGCTTCGTTCTCCACAACCAGCCTGGTTTTGCTCCTCGACCTTACGTACGCCTGCGTAGACCCACCGTTGTTGTTCCTCCTCCGCCGCTGCAGCTTTCCGGTGAGGAAGCACTCCAGCCGCTCGTCGAGGTAGAGGGCGAACGTCCTCACGAACGCCGTGAAATCCCATGGGCAGGAGCTCGAATCGTCGCGGAAGGTGGAGAGGTTCAAGATCTTGGCGCCGCGCCTCATGGCGTGGAGGACCTCCCTCGGAAAGTAAGGGTCTCCGTCCTGGAAGAGGCGGAGGACGAGCATCAGGGATTTCAGCGCCACCACCCAGCTGCGGGTTTTTCCGATCCTCTTGCCGACGGCTCGCGCGCACGCGGCAGCGTGGATTTTGTCGGAGGAGACGACGCGCAGGACTTGGGCGACGTGATTCTCGCCGGACGGGGTTTCGTCGTGGGTCGTGGCTTTGAGGACGGCGACTTCGAGGCTGGACAAGCTCGAGACTTTGGCTAGGCCGATGCTCGTATGGTCCTTGACTGCGCCGATCGCCTTCTTTAGCGTACTTGGCATCTTTTTTTACGTTTCTTGTTTATGGTTTTTCCAAAGAGAGATCGATACGATATTTGCTCTGTTTTTTGGGAATTCATCGCATTCAAGTTTTGACTGTCCTAAAATCACTCCATGCCTCAGATGTCAAAGAAGTTGATGTTCTGATCTTATGCACAATTGCACATCATGATAAATATTTATGTTTATAATTGAATGATTAAAGGTAAATTAGTGGGGAAAGCATGCATGCATTTAATTAGTTCTCGTTATTACGTATGTTATTCAGAAATTTCCCCAAATAACGATAAATGAAAATAACTAATTTCTTGCAATATTATTAATGATTTAACAGAGCAATCAATGTGTGCTATAAAAAATTAAAATATCCGAAGCCTTAAATTTTGGTTAAAACGAAAAAATGGGTTTCCTTGTCCGCGAGGCCCTCAATCTCCTCCCCTCCTTTTTTTTTTTTCCTCTTTCGAAGTTAGGGTTTCAGCAGATTGAAACCCATTCGATCGATTGAGCAAGGTTTCGAATGCGAAGGATCTTAATGAGGGATCAATATTTTAACAACCACAAAACGAGATACCAGTTGGTTTTGTTACCTGGGCCGCATTGAGATCTCGGTAAGTTGGCTTGTGTTTCATGATTTTGGTACCGAAAATAATTGAGTTGTATGGATGCAATCAACCTGGAGCTGGAAGTCCACCGATTTTAGCTAGTTTATATGTTTGGCATTGCGTGTCCTTCTGTAGAATGCAATGTCTTGCGTCTTAATTTTATTTGTTGCGGCATTAATTTGTTCTTTGTTTTGTAGAGTTAGGGTTTGGGGTTCCCTGTAATATGATTAAGCAAATATTGGGGAAGCTTCCGAGGAAGCAATCATCCAAGCTACCTCAGGGAAATTCCAACGGTAATGATGTCCCAGCTGCTGTCTCCCTGAATTCTAAGTCGTACGCTTATGGCGTTGATAGTAATACCAACGGCGGACCGTTAAAGAATTCCGAGAACTTGGGAACGCTTTCCAATAGCAATGGGATAAATACCTCCGCAAAATCAAGAATATCGGCACCTTCAGTGGGCCCCACACCTCAGATAAATTACGTCGCTGCGAGCGAGTCGTTGCCGAATTTGAGGGATGCTTCTAGCTCTGAAAGGCAGAACCTTTTCATCCGGAAATTGAATTTGTGCTCAGTGGTCTTCGATTTCACCGACTCCACCTCCAATCTAAATGAGAAAGATGTTAAGAGAAAGATGCTGCTTGAATTGGTTGACTACGTATCCTCAGCGAATACGAAATTCAATGAGGTTGCAATGCAAGAGATCACAAAAATGGTGTCGGCAAATTTGTTTAGGTCGTTGCATTCTTCCAATCACGAAGGAAGGCTGTCGGGCGATGTTTATGATCCCGAGGATTGTGAGCCGAGCATGGATCTTGCTTGGCCGCACCTTCAAGTTGTGTACGAGTTTCTGTTGAGGTTTGTGACTTCGTCAGAAACCGATGCAAAGCTTGCAAAGAGATACATCGATCATTCTTTCATGCTGAGGTTGCTGGAACTTTTTGATTCTGATGATCAGAGGGAAAGAGAGTACTTAAAGACAATACTGCACCGTATATATGGGAAGTTTATGGTACACAGGCCATTCATCAGAAAAGCAATCAATAACGTTTTCTATCAGTTCGTCTTCGAGACAGAAAACCACAACGGAATTGCGCAGCTGCTGGAGATATTAGGAAGTATAATTAATGGATTTGCCCTGCCTTTAAAGGAAGAACACAAGCTCTTCCTTGTCCGCGCATTAATTCCCCTTCACAAGCCAAAATCCATGTCTGCTTATCATCAGCAGTTATCTTATTGCATCATTCAGTTCGTGGAAAAAGACTTTAAGCTCGCGGACACAGTGATTCGCGGACTTTTAAAGTACTGGCCCTTGACTAACAGCTCTAAGGCAGTTCTGTTTCTCGGGGAATTAGAAGAAGTTCTAGAAGCAACCCAGCCCTCTGAATTCCAGCGGTGCATGGTTCCTTTGTCACGGCAGATTGCTCGCTGTCTTAACAGCCCACATTTTCAGGTACTTATATGCTTACGGTTTATAAAGTCTTTTGTTGCAGTTACCTTTTCTCTATGTTTGATAAGCGAAGAATGGGGATTCACAGGTAGCTGAAAGGGCGCTCTTCCTATGGAACAACGACCAAGTAAGGAATCTGACGACTATGAACCAAAAGGCTATACTCCCAATATTGCTCCCAGCGCTTGAGAAAAATGCGCGTGGCCATTGGAACCAAGCTGTTAGGAGCTTAACGCTGAATGTGCGCAAAATATTCTCAGACGCTGATCCCTTGTTTTTCGACGAGTGCTTGGCTAACTTCGAGGAAGATGAAAAGAAGGAAAACAAAGTGCTTAGCAGGCGAGCAACAACGTGGAAAAGGATTGAAGATGCTGCTTCGGCCAAAGCTGCAAGCAGCGAAGCTGATCTTATTTCTCTGTTTCAGTCGTCAGTTTCTATACCGAAGAGCGACAATTCAACGACGTCTTAAGGCAATGTAAGCGTCTTAAGGTTCGAAATATCGAGTAGTCGATCTTATGGCTTATAGTTGGCGGACAAAAAGAATGCGAGGGTTATGGATATTGTTGTGCTTTAATTTGTTTATCTATTTTTTCTCTTTCTTTCTATTATCTTTTGTGGGGAGGGGATGTTGTAAGGGTGCAAGGTTTTGGAGATAGATCTGATGTAATTTTTTTGTTGTCTTTGTCTATGATATATGTATGATATGGAATATTATGTATAGTAAATCGAATCTGTTATGTAACTGCATTAGCTTGTAGATATTGGAGTGGATCTCTTTATAATATCTAATGTGTCCTAAAACAATATAAAGATCGAGTAGAGCGTAGCAAGTATTATATTTAATATCAAACTCAAAATTGGCACGTGTGGCATCATTATTCCCATAAATTCCCAAAATGGCTCTTGATTACAAAAGTATAAAATACATTTACGTGTGCAATGTGTATTGGCATGAAGCTATTCATGTCATACGTAATTAACTACACAGTGGAAAAAGACATGCAATATTCTTTCCATATTAGACAACGCCTTCTTATAGTTCTTACTCGTGATTTCTTTCTTGATTATGTAAACCTTCTTTTAGTGCACCACAACTACTTGAGATTGAAGAACACTTCGTTAGTTCATGTAAAATGCTTACAGCCAAATATCAGAAACGTGCTAGAAGCAAGCAGCGAAGAACAAACGAGTCGTTTTCACAGCCAATTCTTGACCAGCTTCTTTGTACGACAGCCCCATAATTTATCTGATGAAAAATACCAAATTTAATCGAAATTTGTGTCTTTTTGACTGTGTCTATGTAAGATATTTATACTACATCTCCCAGCCTCCTCTGTTTCGCTCTCTGCTCAGTGGTCTGAGTAAAAAGATAATGACCCATAATAACAATGAGCCTTCTTCTTAACGTTGGCTTGGCTTGCTGGCATCATCCCACTTTGCAATTTGATTGAATACACTTGAACACTTACCAGAATAGGAAAAACGATGATGATAAAAAAAAGAATTGTATGTTTTCCAAATGTTGTGTTGTAAGGACCTTCGTATGTACCATCATCACGTGTTGTTCTTGATTTCTGCGTAGTAGTCGACAAACAATGCAATCGAAAAATACCAGGCTGTCTGCACTGTTCTTCGGTCTACTCTACTATAAATTATAATATCTACAGCCACTTTATAGTTCAAACCATTAAATAAATACAATACGCATGTGACAAAGAATGTGCCTTACAGCTTTCAAAACCCTTTTGTAAGCGCAGAGCACATGGCTAGCTTTGGTGCAATGCAATTGCAAGGATTTGCATTTCAGTTTGCCTTGTAAGAAAAAGAATCTGCAGTTTTCATTTGTGAGCTCGTTTCTCATGTTGCTTCTGTAACGAAAGGAAAAGCTTAATAGGGAAATCTTCCACCAGGAAAGAAACTAATAATCCAAACTGTAGCATATCATACAACTGATGCAAACCCAAAACTGAACAGAGGACAAAGCGAAGAAAGAAAGAAAGAACGAAAATTACAGACAACACACTACTCTGCACACTTGCTAAGCTTCTTTCTCACACGCTGAGAATGCCCTAGAAAAACCCTTTGCCCAAAAGGGATGGTTCATCAGAAGCCCACCCCAGCAGCACCGCCCACCCCGAGTGGAGCCGCCCTGCGGTGCGGCGGTTCCATTTTCCTGACCGCATTCTTCCAAAAGCAGGGCTCGTTCTGTGGCACAAGCTGAGCCGCGGCGGTCCTCATGGGCTCGGACTTGCACCGAGTCAGCACGAATGGCTCGTACCCAACTGCATTCACCAGCTTATTCTCTATCATCTTAGCCATCGAAGCAGCAGCTGCCATGGGAAGCGTGCACGAAGATCGAGCCTTTTCACCGCTGCTGCTACGAACGGGTCGTTCCTTTTTGGGGAGGGACTGCTTCGATTTTGCGCTAGGGACTTGTTCTTTCACCATTGGTGCTAGGAGCTCGGCGTCGAAAGCAGTCTCCTTTTTCTCTTCTTTGGAATCTGTTAGAGGGTCGGGCGGAGGGATGGGGCAGTTGCTGGGCTTGTCGGGCAGTTGCTGATGGCAGCAGTTGGAAGGCCTGGCGGGTTTTCGTGGGCGTTCGGGCAGCCATCGAAGGAAATCCGTGCTGCAAACCCATGTTTCCTTCGAGACTTCCATGGATAGCTTGGGCTCGCACATCATCAGAAGCAGGCATTCGGGCAATCCTGGGCTTGTTTCTTGCCCTTCTTTTCGGTGTAATTCTCTGATCTTTTCAGGGTTTTGCTCGGTATTGTAGGCAAAGGTCGTAACTTTGTCGTCAGCTGAGCTTGAATCCTCTGTTACTTGATGCTTTTCTTCAGAGACGGGCGACGGATTCTCTACTGAATGGCTCTCTGTAAAACAATCTTCTTCTGCTTCTTCATCGTCTGATTCTCCGATAGATGAAGAAGATGATGGGCGGTGAATTAGAGGCTCGTCTTGTGCGTCTTCCTCCTCCTTCCCTTGAATCGAGCCATCTTCGTAGTGCTCGACTGCACTTTCTTGGTCTAAAAGGGCTTCGAATGAAGACATATTAGATTCTATCTCTTCCTCTTCGCCTACTGCTTCGACAGAATCACGAACAATCGCTTCGATTTCTTCGGCGATGGCACAATCAACAGCTTCATCGTCTTTCAGACCAAGAATCTCCTCGCGGGATGCTTCGACGTCTCTTTCAATGACTTGTTCATCTTTACCATCAGATGTGACCATTTCAACATTTTCTTCAACTTCATATGCAACAGTAGCACAAGCTTCATCGTCTTCCATATCACAAGCTGAAGCATCCCAACTGAACCTATTCACTAGAGAAGCCATTTTCACAGGATCAGATCTACACCTCATCAGCAAAAGAGCGTTCTTTGGAGGGATACATATGCTGACCCTCGCCTCACTTTCTTCCCCATCCTCAAAGCTCCTACCTTTAACCTCAATTACATCGTCTTTAACCTCAATATCCTCGAAAACGTGCCTCCTTGAACTCCTCCTCATGGAGACTCCAGCGCTACTTTCAAGAACTCTCTGCCCTTCATCATCATCGCCGCCGCCGCCGCCAACCACTAGCTCGATCTTTCTGCTCCTTCCGTTTTCGCCGTCGTTTACAGAAACCAACCACCTCGTAAACACAGCACCACAGCCGTTCTTGTCACTGCCGCCGGCGTTTTCCCTATCGACGCACTTTTCCTTGCCGAAGCAAGAACCTTTACTGCTGCTACTACTACTACATGGGAAAAGGCAACTAAAGTCCCTCAAAGCCTCGCATATGGAGGCAGGCAAGTGAACCCATCTCTGATTCTTATGAGACAAACTCTCCTGACTCGCGTAATGTGCGCCGCCGCTACTACCACACGCTTTGAGATGACACTCCTGGTTATTACCGCCATCAGATTCGATCTTTCTGAAGCTAACTTCCCTCTTCGAAAGGCTTCGACTTTGCTGACCCCTGACCTTTTTCTTGGTCTTCACTCTCACCTGGCCAATGCACGTCACTTTAGGGGAAGATGGCTCAGGGTTCTCAAAAGCACATCCTTTTCTCTTCCCGAAAAAGGGCGAGGCTTGGCCGGCGGCTTTAAGGCTGCCGTTGGGTCGGAGACGGCGGCTGAGAGAGGAGGAAAGGCTGGCGCTTGATCCGTCACGCGCCGCCCCAGATCTCGCCGGGCTGAGGAAGGATTTAGTGAGCTTCATTGAAGATGAAGAGGAGAGCTTCGAAGCGAAGCAGGCGAACAGCTCATTCGTAGCAGAAGGGTTTGATGTTATCGTTGAGATCAGAGCGTTGTGACTGCTATTTCCTATGCTCGAAGTCCGTAGATAATGGGGTCTGATGCACTCAGATTCCATGTGTAATATCTCTCTATCTTCTTTGATTTGCTTGTTTCTTTTTTTTTTTTTTACTGCTCTGTTCTAATCGCTAATAGTTATGGTGGTGAAAAGATGAAAGCTACGATTCGATTGGTGAGTGTGTGGTGGTGGGGCTGATGAGCAGTGAAAAATGGTGTAGTGTAGTGACGAGCAATCAGTGTGTGTTTGTGTGCGTGATGGGAGAGAGAGATGATTTGATATAAGTTTTGTCTTCTTGTCAGAAAGTTATTGCAACGTTTGTGACATGCTTAGCTGGTTTGGGGATGTAGTAGATTCTTTATTATTTTGTGATTGAAATAAATTATTATTGAATAAGAGTACACTTAACACTCAATACTTCAAATTATTCATCCATTAAACCAACGTCCTTTCTTGATTAATTTTGGTCACATGCTATAAATCATTGCAAAGAAAAAATAATATTGCTAGAGTGTACTACTTATCGTGGGAATTTATTTAGTTTCGAGGCGTAGAGACACTAAGGTAATTCTCATCCGATTAAGTTGGCTCTTAATCGAATTTTAAATAGAATTGGAACATGTATAAACTTGAGGTAAGATATAATTTTTCCGACCAATTTACACGTCGCTAGTGGTCTTCGTTTTCGAGTAAGGTGAGAAAAAAGGTACTGTCCAAGATTACGACATGAAATTATAAAATTGATTTTTTTTAAAAAAACTCAAAAGCAACCAAAATGAAAGACAAATCATAGATGAAGATCTTTACGTTATTTCTTTTTGCATCACCGTACGCTCGAACACTTTCCAGCCAACTATGGTTTGTTTAGTCGTACAAAACACAACACAAGCCTTCGTATTTTCATTTGTATTATTTTTCATCTCCTTTTATAGCCGTTATTAAATTGTGTGGCATATCTGATATTTTATCAAAGTTTAAGGGGCAACACTGAGTGGGAAAATCATATGGGGCAGCAGAAGAATCCAAGAATGCACGTGACAACTGTTGTTGACTGTTGAGCATCGCTCACGCGCCTGGTGCCGAGAGTGGGTCAAGGCTCGCCTAGCCTCGAAAGACCACACAGCATGGAAAGCGGCGAGGCGACGTGGTTCGGCGCGTGAAGGTATGGTTAAGCTGTCAAAAACGTAATTAATGTTCATTAATTTATTATTACTAAAGTTGGGTCCAAAGTGATTATTACATTGCTTGAAAGGAAGGAAGGGCATACAACTAATATACTTCCATCAATGTTCATTGAGTCAAATCACTAACACGGCAAAATAAAACCCATATGGGTTAGCCCAGATAGCACGTTAACAACTTACTAAAAGATCACAAAAAAAATATTATAATGAAATAATTGGTTTGCCATTTGGTGGTCACACCCAAATACAAAATTGCAAAAAAAATAATAAATAATCATAGTACAAGTTGGTTTAAATTTTATTTAGAGCTATCCATTGGGCCCGCCAGGGGCGGGCCTGAGCAGGTAAGCCCGCGGAGGGTGCTGGCTTTGGCGGTGCGGGGAGGGCTAGCCCGCGGGCAGCCCGCCAGAATAATTAAAAAAACTAATTATATTATTTATAATACAATATTAGAATATACAATAATAATTGGTACTTAATAGCATAAATAGATTAATATTAAAAAAGTTTATTAAATTAGATATATTTTCCAACTTGAAATCTTCATTTTTTTTTATTGTTTTCCTACTTTTATCTTATTTTTCCTATTTTTTATTATTTATTTTTACTATTTCCTATTTTTATTATTTTTTCTTATTTTATATTTTTTAAAAAAACTAGCGGGCTACGCCCGCCAGGCCCGCTACCGCCTGCAGGCGGGGCGGGCCTTCATTTCCCAGGCCCGCCAGTAGGCGGGCTTGCCCGCCCCCGCCCCGCCAGTGACGGACTTTGGCGGGCTACGGGCCGGCCCACGCCGCTGGCCCGTTTTTGACAGTACTAATTTTAATTGCGAAGATGGAACCGATTTGATGAAGTACCACGAGAAATGCTGATATCTATTCTATTATATAATGGGTGCAGGGTGGGTATAAACTGCCACCATATTTGCTCTATCATTTATTTGCAAATTGATCCATATACTTTTTATTTAATTACTTTAATAATGTTCATATCACTTTTATTCTTTTTTTATTTATACTTACAATATTTTTTTTTTGTTATACAGTTAACAATTATATTCAACATTGAGACCTTAAATACAATAAATCTCAAAATTAAGAGTAATATAAATATAATTATATTCTTGCAAACACAGAGTGTGGGAAAATTACTAATATAATATAATAAATTAAAGGGATGCCTCATTTGTGAAGCACTATTTGCTTGGAAATAGACGAAGCATGTACTATGAAGGCTTAATAATTGGGCTGGGCCTTACAATATTGAGCCTCCATTCTAGTTTGAGTTAGCAAACGATAAAGCAACTTCCAATTCAACATAAATTTAAAAAAAAAAAAAAACTAAATCTTAGAAAACACTGAATCATCGCAGTTTAAAAAATAATACAGACAGTGATGGTGTAGAAAGAATTATCAGAAAGCAGCAATAAGATGGGAAACAGTTCCAACATTACTCTATTTTCTGTCCTTACAATATCGAGCCTCCATTTAGATTAAAAAAAAAGTTTCATAATAATAACACAACGTGATGGTGTATGCAGTACAAAATCAGAATAAAGAATCAGCAGCGAAAGACCAGAGCAGACATTTAGAGATCTTTATCATCGCAACTAACTCATGCACTTATGTGTTTAATTTCAGTAAGAAGATACATTGGACGCAGTTTCAACAACATTACTCTGTGTTTTGTCCCTGTGCAATAACGTTAGTCTTCTTTTTAGGCTTTCGCCTTTTCTGTTTCGCTTTGAGACGTGCAAAGTCTTTGTTGCCTTTTTCCCATTGCTTTCGGTTCTTCTGATAGAGCAGCATTGCAGCTCGGGCATCTTCGATCTTGAGACAGATTAAATATACGAAAGGAATTAAAATTTAAGAAAAGAAAAAAAAACATGAGAAAGTAAGCACTTTTTACACCCGTAAGTATATGTATCAAGAAACTCACAGGGCAGTGCTCGCCATCTTGAATATTAACATTTAGGAATTCAGCTGCTAAATTCTTGAGCGATCGACTCCTTCCTTCCCTGATCAGAATAAACCCAAATAAATAATCGTAAAATTAATCTTTGGATTAAAGGGGAGTGAGGGAGATAAACTCACTTGAGAAAAGGACTGTATTCAGATGTATCTCTTGTATCCTTCTTTGGATGAGTCAGCAGTAAGACCTGCAAAAAGTCAACTCGTACGATAAATCAACCGTTGAATAGACTAAAATCTGCAGCTGCTTATAACACACAAACACACACTTTAAGATCATTGCGCAGTGCATGGCCCACAAGGATTCTTCCGTCGATCAGTTCTGAAACTTTCTTCTGAACATCGTTGAATTTCTTAGCTAGAATAGAATCATAGGACAAGAAAACGATGTTTACACAGATATGTGTGCGTAATTCTTGATTAACTAAAAAGATTATCTTTACGTAAGTAATAAGCTAACCTTTTCTCAAGTCCTTGGGTCTAATTCCGCTTATGTCCGTGCGGAAGTCCACGACGTACTCAGTCGGACGCACAAACTCGTCGTATATTACATTTCCCCATTTGTTGACCTACCACAAGAGAATCAATTAAGAAGATTGGCTTGGCAATTCGTTCGTAAAAAGGAAGTTGAATGGACTGAAAATTTGTACCAGCGTAACCCTTCCAAGGGCACTTTTGTTCTTCCCCATTGAGCTGATACCAACCATCTCACAATCCATGGCCACCACATTCGTGACACTGTAAGAAGGGTTTCAAATAGCAGTGATGCATCAGAAGTAAAAATGCACGGCTTAAACAAGAATTATATTAACAAAATCAAATGCCAGATTTAGCTAGCTAGCTACTCAGTGAATCAAACATATTAATGCACAAAGGGCAAACAAAAATCTAAGGAACGAGCATATCAGAACCCTGAAAAACTCATCTTTTCATCGAATGAAGTTCACCTGCAATCAGTAGAAGTAGGTGAAAGAATATTGGGTTTTGAAGCTTCAGTATCTTCCTCGGACCTTTCCTTGCGCTTACCTTGAAAACCCAAAAATTTTTTCTTAATCAAAACTAAATTACACAAACAAAAGGGTAAAGATATGAACACAATGTGTACCTAAAACGACTCTCCTGGGACCATCGTGGCTTTTAAGCTTCTGCAAGTCATAAGGGCAATCAATTATACAGCTCAATTTACTGAAAAGTAATCTTTTTTAAGCGATTGTTTACCTCCATAAGCTGAGCCCAGTTTGGATTGAGGTTCTTGCTAGGGCTTTTTACTTTGCTCGTCATCATAATTTTGTAGCTACCTCTGCTCTGTCTATCGCGCCTTCTTTCTTTGCTAATATGATACACTATTCCACAGAGGGATTTGATTTATCATGTTTTTTTTTTAATTTAATAGTTTTATCATTACATATCAATTATGATAATTAATTAAAAAATGATAATTATTTACACATAATTGAACTTTTCAATTTTGGGTTTCAACATTGTACAGTACAATCAATTAAAGAAGGTAAATATTCCGCCGCTGCGTAAATCGTTTATTTAACCCTACGCTACGCTGTGGAAGAGGAAATCGATCAATTTCCATACATACCCTCCGAAGGCGAGGGCAAAATGGACAATTAGGTAAATGAATTGCCACACCACAACAAAGAATATGCCATATACCAAAAATAAAACAGTACATTGCAGCAATTGAGACTATTAACCGGTGATTTTCCGATAAAGCTCTCTATTCTCTGCTATACGCAATTTTGTCTCAGCCTTTTTAATTCGTATCTCCTGGTATATCTCCTCCGTTCGCCTTTCCTCTTGGTTTGGTTTGCTTCTGGTAAATGGATTAATTGTTAATTTTCTGCCGTTCTTCTTTGGTTTCTTTTGTTTTTTGATGGTTTTTTTTTTTGCGGGATTTATTTTTTTATAGCCATTCGCTCGGGCATGCAATGTATGCTTTTATCTTCTCCTTTGTAGGTTTTTGTTTGATTAAAGTTTTGGCGATCGTTGATGTCTTCCGGTGCATGTCTCATTGATTAGGGTTTTGCCCAATTTCTGTTGGTTTTCGCAGGTGCTGCTTGTAATTTTTCTAGCTTATGCCAGCTGATCTGCAAAGGTTGAAGCTTTCGGAAGCTTGAATGATAAAAAGGTTGAATTTGAGTTTGTTTCTTTAGTTCTATCCTGGGTTTTTTCTCTCTTTTTTTTGTTGCTAAGATGTTTTGCATATCTTCCTGATTGACAACAATGAAGTACGAGATGATGAACATCTTAATTATCATATTTGAAGCTCAATAATGGAAATTATTCTGTTTGATCCTGCCTTGATGCTGAGAAAGCTATTTTCCACTTTCATTATTTGGTGAAAAATAAATGGAGTTCGGTTGTGCCATAGTATAGTAAGGTAATTGATTTCAATTCCTGTGGTTGCGACGTGTCAGTAGTTTGTAGATGTTCCTTATAACTTGCATTTTAAGCGAGTTTTGGACGCATTAAACTTATCTATAATTGGTGAAATCTAGCTTAGTTTGATAGATGATTGACCCCGAAATTCCGCTCTAGCTATTGATTGATCACTACTACCATCAGCATATTTCAGTAATCCCTGAATTGTTCGGTTGTTCAGGTTTCCAAGTTTATTCGTTTTTCAGATTCTATATGTGCTTCTTGGGCGCGTTGAAACTATTGATTGCCCTTGTTATTTTTATTTATTATTCTTCCATGCCGAGCTTTGGATTTATCCGAGCCCCACTAAACTGAGGATTATCTCTTTCATCTTTCTGAATTACAGGTTTTGATCTTGAAATGGGACATTGGAATACACAGTTCTCAGGTCATTTTCATATTACAGAAGAAGATGGTCAAGGCCATAGCAGTCAACAACACGAACCGTCCAGTCTCTATGGGAACGTCACAAATGTTCATCATTCAAGCATTCGACCATCAATTCCTCCACCTAACAGTTTCAGTTTTCCTCGATTGCCCGAACATAGAGACAACGCATTCTTTCATAACATGGTTCAGTACCATGGCTTCCCACCTCAGGCCTCACAAGCAGATTTTGACATGTCCATCCCTCAACTGTCAAACCAGTTCATCCCTTACACAACTGCTGGAGATTCACCCGTCCAAGCACATGGGGCTAATGAGCAGTTGTCTCTTCCAAACCCTCATTATGGTGGTGGTCTGAGAGCGAATTTTCCCATAATCACATCCCTTTTGGACCATGATCAGCGCAAGAGAAAGAGTTTGGAGATGCAGCTATTCCCGCTACATAATTTGTCTGAAGGGTCTAGTTCTTCTGTGAATCCCTCGAGTTCGGGGCAGGTTGAATTAAAGGACTGTCAAAACGCTCCTTTTTCTCTGCCGTACGAACATCACGCAAGAGGGCCATCGCAGCTTATCGAAGGAGAACATTCTAGAAGCAGAATCAGCAGGCCTAATGAGGCAGTGGGACAAGAAACTGCAATACCTTATACTGCTGATCCCATGGTCCAAGGTAGTCGTGGCCCTTCATCTGTTCCATACCATAGCAATCCTTGGACAGATATGCAGTTTGGCGCCAGCAGTAGCGACGCCTCTACCTATTTATATTCTCCGGCCCCTAGTTTTCCATATATGACTGGTAATTGTCAGTCCATTTTCGAAGTTCTTGAGCTTTTTTTTCTTTCGCAAGATGTAACTTAAGGAAAGCTTTCTCGATCTATTTTCTGATTTGCTGATCCCTTTTCCGTTTTGCGCATGCATACTAAAATGGTTTCACCAGCAAGTCCAAGTGGAGCGCGCGTGGAAGCTGGGAATACAACAGGCTTATTACAACAAGGCTATCATCACTTGAGAAGCTCCTTCAGTTTCATGCCACCTTCCCCTTTTGCTCATGTTCCCCCATATCTGCCCATGCAAGGGGGCTCGATGGGCTATGGTGGTATTACCTACCCATTACAACCTAGCTCATCTGCCCAGAGCATCCCCACGGGCAATTCTTGGATGGGTCCTAATTATCAGGTGGACTCAAGCCCTGCATTTGTACCTCCTCCTACTTTGCCAACACCGCCCGCGATTCAGCTATTTGGACATAGGAGGGGGGAAACTGTGCCCATTGCAAATCCAAGACAATCACAGCTTCCAACTTTGAGGCATGACCATGACGATGTAATACATATGTTTTTCCTTGTTTCCTTGCTATTCTCTCAATCTCGGGCACTGTATTTTTTCCTTATTGTTTGGAGATATGGGTTCTGAATATCAGGAAGGTGCTATAGCGGATGCTACTAGCAGCCAAGAAACGGGAAGTTCAGACGATCAGCACAACGATATGCGCATGGACATTGATGACATGTCCTATGAGGTAAAAAATTCGATTCTCAGGATTCATTTTTTTATAAGGATCTGATTTTTTTTCTCCTCAACTATACACCAATAGGAACTTCTTGCATTGGAAGAGGAGATTGGGCAGGTTGCCACTGGCCTGACTGAGGACTTCATTGAAAGAAACCTGAGACCGCGAACTATTACTTTATCTGAGATTGGCATTGATCTTGAAGATATTCCTTCCCCTGATCACCAAATTAAGCTATGCACCGTGTGCCAGGTAATCATCGTCGTCTTATTAGTCAGTCCTTTGCTAAACTTACATCCTAAAGAAAACTAAAAGAGTTGGACTTCTTTTCCGACTTGCAGGACGAGTATGAGGGCGGAGATTCAATTGGCTCACTAGACTGTGGCCATGAGTATCATACAGCTTGCATAAAGCAGTGGCTTGTGTTGAGGAATACTTGCCCCGTCTGCAAAGCCACGGCGCTGAGCAGTTATAGTTCATGATTATCCACCCTTTTATACTTCTTCAGGTTCTGTATTTATTACATACAGATATTCTTGAAGATATGTATCTGTGGCACCTGCCTCAGATAGCTATCTATCTGTGAGAAAACAAATGTATAGACTGTCATTCTTTTGTTGAACTTGAAACTCACTGTTATTCTCCTCGTTAGCTTGATGATGTGTGCTTTGGTAACAAACATGTTGAAAAGGGGCACAACCAAATGTAATGCATTAATAATCAAAATACAACACAAAGATCTCAAGAGTCAACTGGAGATAATTGAAGACAAAAGATATGTAGTAACCTAAACGGACACAATTTTCTCAGGGGATATTCACCAATTCAAGGACCTAGCAAGAATAATAACTCAGTTCTCGCTTGAAAGTAAAGAAATTGGTCCATATAAATCAGCCCGAACAGCATCCGACCTTCTTCACAGCCGAGACATCATCTTTGTTACCGACGTTTATCGTTTGACCCTTTGGTAATGTGGCTGGATCTTCGCCAGCTTCAAGAGCTTTACGGCTCACCACTTGATAGATATGAGTGAGTACTTCTGTGAAAGCTTGTTCGACGTTCAGAGACTCGAGGGCAGATGTCTCCATGAAATACGTTTTCTCTCTCTCAGCAAAGGCTTGACCATCTTCTGTGGAAACAGCACGTAGGTGGCGCAAGTCTGCTTTGTTCCCTACAAGCATTATCACAATGTTTTGATCTGTGTGGTCTCGGAGCTCTTTTAACCATCGTTCCACATTCTCGAACGTGACGTGGCGGGTTACATCGTACACAAGTAGTGCACCTACAGCTCCTCGGTAATAGGCACTTGTGATAGCACGATATCTTTAGAGGAAAAGAAATTCAGGTTAATGCTTCAGTTTACCTACCATAGAAGAAGGCGACGACAGAGACACACAACTTATGGTTACACACCTTATCTAGTCAAAAACTTTTCCTTACACATGAATCGAATCATCTTGCCCACATTCTGGTTAAATCAAACACTGAAAGATATCTGGAAGTTCAAAATTTTCAGTCATACATAAAATCATCTCTGTTGTCTGTTCCTTCTTTATATCAATAACCCGATCTAAAACCTCAACCCGAAACTTGAGTAATTAAGTACAGCTCAATTTTCATGTCTATCAGCTACTTTTTAGATCTCGATCTCAGCTGGTTCTATTTTCCCAAGGAACAAATGCGATCTGGATCTAAAATACACAGCATGCACATATACCTTCCTCCTTGACTACCACGCACCAAAAAACCCTAATCCACGGTGCACTAAAAACAACAGCGGCAAATACAATGCACCGAACAGGGAAATCAACTGATATATAAATTTAACACCCACCTTTCCTGGCCAGCAGTATCCCAAATCTGAGCCTTAACGACCTTCTCATCAACACGAATGCTTCTAGTCGCGAACTCAACTCCAATGGTGGATTTCGACTCCAAGCTGAACTCATTCCGCGCGAATCGAGATAGGAGATTCGATTTTCCGACGCCGGAATCGCCGATTAGGACGAGCTTAAACAAATAATCGTAGTCATCCTCAGCTCGGTAACCGCCAGACATACTTTTTCTCTGTATTTCCAATCGAAGTGTCTTATAGATTTGTTCGGTGCCGTATGATTATAACTTGAGTATATATGTATGTGAATGAACTTAGCGTGTGATAGTAAATTAACATTTTATTATTGCTTTTCTGTATTATAAACTTTTACTAGCATAAAAATGCGGGAGATAAAGAAAAAATGCACATATAATTTGAAAGTGGAAACAAAAAATGAGTTCACATTACGGCCCAGTGCTAAACAGTTCAACATTCGTAGGCCTCAAAAGTAATAAAAATTAAAAAAAAAACAAGTAAAAGGCTGCTTTTTTCCTTCGTTCCGTTGCACTTGCAATCAATCAAACCTTATAAACAACTCCATATCTGTAATGGACCAAGGCAAGGTTTCGGGTTTTTGAACCGAATCGAAAATTTAGTGATTTAAGGTTTAGTGGTATAATCGGAATCGAACCGGAGTAAAACCGATCCGAACAAAAATAATAAAAATATCAATCAATGAAATAGAGTAAGTAAAACACAATTATGATTTATAAATTGGATGGTTCAATAAAATAAATGTAAAATGTCTAGAGATATTAATAATTCATCATAAATTGAGTGTCAAAAATGAAATTTATAAATTTAAGGATAAAAAAAGGTAATTATAAAATATGATTTAAATGAAATTTGTGGGAATCCAACCCGACCCAATGCAAAAAAAAATTAAATGGTTGTTACCACTAAGCTAGGCCCATTTTTTTACACATAAATTTATTTAATTTTTTTTTATAAATTTTCTATTTTTCTTTCTTTTTTTAAAAAAAATAAATATGAACCGGGACCGGACCGGATTTAACAACCATGGACTAAGCAACTCAGGCAAACAAACAGTTATTACAAACCAATAATGAGCCGAAGACGATTAACACTAACAGCAAAAGCAACTACGTATATCCCAAGACCAAAGTACGAGTCATCAACTAAAAACATCAGCACTAAAATCAGATTTCACTCGCTCCTCTTGTCATCAGAAGAAGGCTCTGCTACCGTAAAAAACACGAGGGCCCGGGTTCGAGCCCGAGTTCTTACTCGAGCCACCGCCCTTCAGGCCCGAGCCCGCGGGCTCAGAAGAACCCATCATATCCATGGGTAGCTTCATCTTCGCCAACGACTCAGTAAACTGCTGCATGCTCTTCACGTACATGTCAACTATCTCCTTCTCAACCACCTTCGACGATTCCCCGGGCACCACTGCGGGCCCCTTCACATTGCCACCATTATTGCTGCTGCCATTCTCCTTCAGAGGCGAAACAGAGCACTTATTAATGTTGTCCTCCTCATTATCCGCACAAGCAATTAGGTTTTCTGGGCTGTTATCAGATTCCAAGCTGGGAAAACAGGGCATAACAAAGTACTCCTCGGCCATGCATTGGTCCTCGTTCACGACCCGTGGGTCGGGGAATTCGACCCTGCCCAAATCATCGCATGGGCTAGCGGTTTCAGTCACGGGGAGCCTCTGCTCTGCCTCGACGGGGATGACCTCGGGCTTTGTCCCGAGGTAGGAAACCGACAGCTGTACAAAACCCGCCGGGGAATGGAAGAGATCTGTGGAGGAGAGGGAGAATTCCTTCTCTAACTTGCCTTCACTGAGCAAGATTTCAGAGAGGGGCACTATGGCGAACCCTAGGAGCTGATCTTCTAGGTAGTTTCTCACCCTACTCAGCATCCATATCTCGCACTTGAGGGCGGAATCGACTTTTGGGACGGTTAGGCGTATGGTTTCGTCGAAGATTGGGTTTCGACCGCCGCCGTTGATGGTCTTTGTGGAGAGGGTATTCTCGGGATTTGAGGTGAGGGAGAGCTTGGCGTATACGTCTTGGTTTTGGTATATGCATATGTTGTGTATGTCTCTTGCTTGGTCTACGTAGATTTCCAATGCGCCTATGGCAGAGCCTCCATTGTTTTCTTTGAGATTGTTTTTTTGGGAGTTTTTGGCGTGTTGATTTTTGGTCTTGGGAAAAACAGGGGAGGTTTTGAGGGGAGATGATGGGATTGAGTGAGGTGAAGCCATTGATGGGTGTGATCAGAGGGTTTTCCTGCAAATAACAAGCATGTGAATGAAAAGGAAACAAGCGAAACAAAGTCCAAAAGTTAAAAGCTTTAATTTAAGATCAATGTAACCAAAGGGATACATGGCATGAATTACGCCAAGAAAGCAAACGCAGGAGAAGTAAATTCGCCCAAGAATTGGATGGGAAGCAAATTCAGCAATAGAAACAAGAAGAACCCTAAAGATAAGAGACGAACAAGCAGTTGAAAAGACGAGATTTTTGACAGGCACACAGAGATAAAGCAGCCACCTTTAAGCTCACATCACAAACAAGTCTAGGAAGCAACGAAGATTCCGAATTCAAGAACAGAACCCATAAATGAAAGCTAAAGAAGAGACGGAAAAGGGTGCACGGTAGAAGCTTAAAAAGCAAGAAAAAACAATCATCAAACACAACAGTTAACTCAAATTAAGTAATAATCGACGTTTCCCCTTTTTCTCCATTTACCTCCAAGCAGAAAAAAGTTGTGGAATAACGTAAGAGAGCTGAGCAATCAGTAGATACAACACTCTACAACAATACGAGAAGAACAATCAGAACTTGCTAATGGTACGTTGCGGAATGGATTGAAACCTGTCTCTGTTTGTCTTCCTTGTAGGGATAAATACAGATTTAATGAATCAATTTAATAAATAAACATATCCCTAATCAAAAAAGTAGTATAAAAATTTGATTTTTCTTTCCTTGTGGGTCGACAAAGATAGACGAATCAATGAGAATAGGTCTGAGTGCGTATGCACATATGACTATGAGACTTGCTTGGAGTTGGACATAGGAGCGTGAGTCTCACGGGCTTTTGTTTTTCTTATGTCGGTATTTTAATAATCCTCTCCTACATTTACCGATAGCTTTCACACTAAACATGAAACATCTTAGACTTGAATTTCCTAAATTAGACTTGAAATTTCATGATGTACACCTCTTTATATGTAGACAGGGAGCAGTGAAGTTCTTTCAATCAATCCCCATAATGTAATGCACGCATGGTTTCCATGTACTATGGCAACAATAATACTAAAAGATATTATACTATAATTTCATGAAAAGGTAGAAGTTAAAGGTCCCTCTTAAATTTGACGATTCTTTAATCTCGATATTCTCTATAAAGTATGATTGGTCACTTTCTTATGATCCAACCAACATTCGTCATTGTAAGACTTTTTCGATGCCATAAATGTCCGATTTGGTTCATATTTTACAAGTCAATTGTCCATAAATGACTTTCGATTAGAAGTCAAATTGAATAGGATTTCATGCAATGGAACCAATTCCCAGAATCATATGAAAAAAATACATGCAAATTGCTACCAAAACGGGTCATTGGTGAAAAAAAAAGGTTACATTTTTAACGGCAAATGTAAACGGACGACATTCACAACAATTTAGACGCAATACGACGACGTTATCCACATATTCGTCTACTGTGTGTTTTTCAACTGCTTTTCAGCTCTTAAACTTGGATTCGTTCGCCGTGATAGAAGAAAAGAAACCAATTTTGTTAGCGAAACCATCGTTGGTTCTGCTGAGCTACGAGGTTTCTGGCTAATTATGGCATACGCGTTATATATAACTAGTAGTTATCAGATTTAATAGGATTTTTTACATCAGACAATAACCGTCAAAGCAAAAGCATTTACATAAGGTTGAAATAAGACAAAGTCAAGTGTTCCTCCCCACAAAACACTAGGAACTGGTGTCTTAGAATAAGGCTGTGACAGTGAGTTACACAACATAACAACTACTACTCAGATTAGAACAACCAAAGAAAGAAGCCAACTACTCAGTACGATAAATCTTTTGGGAATGGAGATGGTGTCAGGATGAGAAAATAGCTCTGCAGTAAGGGATCTATCTGCAAAAAAAAAAAAACAGAACAAGGGTATGGATGTAGGGGCACAATGATCCGATTTACAGATTAAAGAACTAATAAAGGAGTTCAACTTGGAATTGTGCAATCAACAAAATGAGAGTGCAAACGAAGATGTTACCTTTTATACATGGGTTAGCATAAGAGTCAAGGTTTCTTATCCAAGTGACGTTGTGTGAGGGTCTCAGGTAATCCCAATGCTGAGATGCTTTCACATCCAAGAAGCTCTTGCAATTTCGCATCACATTTTATGACTGCTGGGTCCGTGGGATCCTGGACGCATAGATCAATCGAAGTAAATGACGAATGAAAACAGGGTCAGCATTACTTTGTTAAGCATACCATGGATTGAGGGTTTGGTCAGAAAATGTAACTAAGAACATAATCACATCCATTCCATTCGCATACCTCAAGTTGGTTGATCTTTACGTACTCCCACATCTGCCTTAATACTTCTGCTTGGGACATCTCCCTCTCATCAGTTCCAAGGAAATAAGCAAGTGCTTCAGATATTATGACAATTGGAATGTCATCCTCACTTCTACTGCTAGATTCAACATCATCAACTCTTGGTTTTTTAGCATCTGGAGATTGAGACTGGGTCGTCTCTTCTGGAAGAATAAAATTTACGTCTCACCCGGGTCAGAACTTTAATTGAACAAAAGACAAAAAAAATGGCACTCAAATGCATACTTGAGGGATCGAGCGTGATAATATGTTTTGCTAAAAGTTTGTTCATCTTGAACATGTCGGTGCTATCTGTTTCAAATACCAAGCGAAGCACATCATTGCAAATTATCTTCCTTTTATTATTTGGATCCTGAAGGTTATGCTTCCGTATATAAGCCCAAAGTTGCTTCACAATCTGCACCCAACAATCCTCTTAGGTAAAAATCAAAGATATGGGAGTTAAGAATTAATAGGAACGACAATAAATCGGTTGACTTGACCTCAGTCCTTGGCATGGTTGGCTGGCCAACAATAGTTTGAAGCTCAGGAGTAACACCACACAGTTTGTTCAGGCCTCCAGGGCCACCTCTTCTTCTTTTCACAGTCGGAGATCTGCGAAAGCATTTACATTTTACATGTACAGTATCTAATCCTTGGAGACATTTGAAGGCTCACAGCATTTAACATTACCAAGTGAACGTTTCAGTCGTTTCTCAGATGTTTCCATCCCAAACCTCTCAAATTACTTAATATTTTCCCTCTTTGTGTACATACTAAGACGTTTCAGTCTTTATACACAACTTATGAGACATGCAATTTTCCCCATTATGTTTCCGCCAAATAAACTCTAGGTACTCTACCCGATGAATTTCAAAACCAATAAAATTACCTAGTAGAAAATTAAAAATAGCCAAAAATTTACATTCTTCAAGGCAACAAAAACATAAAACCTACTTCGCTTTCGCCGGAGCAACAACATTGGGGTTCTTCACCACAACCACCGGGACAGGAGGCTGAGCCGGCGCACGAGCTGCCGTCTGCGCGGAGAAGACGTATCCCTCATTTCCATAATAAACCTGCTGCGGAGCAAAATTCAAATTAGGGCCTTGCAGCTGCTGCTGTGGTGGCAGAGGCTGGAATGGGGCCTGGTGAGGGGCATAGCAGTCTTTCTGCTGCGCAAGAAGAAAATTCTGGATAACTCCGCGAATGAAATCGACGTAGTGAGTAAGACTGAACCCTAATTTCGACTCGAGGTGCTGTACGACGGCGTTTAGAGATGTGAATGAAACAGTGTCGTCGCGGAGGACGGAGTCGAGAGCGTTGACTATCTGCTGCTCCGTCACCGCCGTCAAGGACGGCGGCCGTGGGTGGGGTACGTTTGTCATTGAATTTACGAGCTGGCCACTGAAATGCTGTAGAATTTGGATCGGCGAAAGAGGGGATATATTGAATTCTTTTACAGTAATAATCGTACGACATATTTTTATCTATACATATAAAATATATTTTAGGGCAAAATCAGCAGCACATTTTATTCGATTTTTCTTCAGTATGTAATGATATGCCACGTCATATTAAAATATTGCATTGACTATGTCCGTACCAGTTCACAAATAATTACTTCGTAAGTTAACATGAATATTAAGATATATTTCATTATTTACATTTTGTTATTTAAAATGATTTCATATATATGTCAGTTATGATTCCCATCCCATTTAAGCTCTAAAATTCCTAAACAGAAGAACAGCGAGGTTTTGGCGATTTTCGAGTACCTAATGAAATTAGGGCTGTTTGATGTGTTTTCAATTCTTTCTGAATCGCAATCGTGAAGGCTCTTACGTGATTTATCTGGTAATTTGTCCTGAATCTCCTCAGTGTTTTCATCCTTTGTGAGTTATTTTGGTGCATGTTGTTTTCCAGTTATGTTCGTGTGCTTGTAATTAGTTACGATTATTTTCCGTTTGCCCAGGCTGGTGTTCGCAATAGTTTGGGTTGCAGGGATTACGATACAAAAGTAAGATAGTGACGGGATTGTTGAGAGGAAAGAGATGGCTTCTTCAGATGAGGAGGGTGATGTAATTGCGACGAGTGCGTCGGAGTATGAGTTCATGTGTGGGAGAGACGAACCAATTTCATTCGCCAGATTGCCTATTGAGTGGAAAAAGGACGAGGCTCTTGATGGAAACCGGCGGAAGATATTTTTGAGCGGGAAAACTGATAATGGGCTACGGAAAATATATAAGCAGGTTATTGCTTGGAAGTTTAATCTTATGGGAGAGAGGCCCGAGATCTTCGTCTTGTCTGTAGGTGGCAATTGGATTAAGCTTCTGAAGCCGAGGAAAGCATTTATGGATATTGTTAGGACGATTTTGGTCACAGTGTATTTCATGCACTTTGCGAGGAGAAATCCTGAGAAATCACAGAAAGCACTGTGGGATTACCTCAACAAAGAATTCAGGTGTCTATGAGTTTTTTGTTGTTCAATATCTGGTCCAGGACTATTTAGATAAATAATACATTACTCTTTCTATAGCATTTTGGAGAGGCGGCCTTCAGAGGATGATATGGTGGATCATATGGCACTAATTAATGAAGTGGTTGAGAGGGATGAGATATTGGCAAAATCCAAGGTAAGGAGTGTTTCATGATATTTTATTCTTTTCCTGCTCATTACTCACATTCTAACCACTCGTCTGTTTAATTTTGAGCTTGTAATGGACAGTAGGCTGGGGTGTTTTGGTTGTGACCACTGTGAACCTAAATTCAGAGCTTTTTGTTTTCTTAATCTTGTTGACGTTTTTTCAACATTTAAATTTCTTCTTATTCGTACATCACTGAAGAAGTTTTTGATAATCTGTTGCTGATTGTTGATGCCTGAGTGCGTTTGGAAGATTACTGACATTCTTATTTTTTTAACCAGCTTTTAACTACGTTTCTCCTGGAAAAGCCGAAGAAGAAGAAAACTTCGTATGAGGTTGGGCTTTCCTTCTCACCATGTTCTGCCTCTATTTCGCTGCCCTTTCCTTATTCTTGTTTATTTCTTTTCTTACCAAGAAGAGATATAAAATAAAGTTCCATTGTTATTTAGTATTGGTCTTCTTGAATTGCTTATTTTGTCAGGATTTGAAGCGTCCTTTCATTGTTGATGATAATGATGAAAGTGAAGATCCGGAAGTGGCTGACAAATATGATGGCGGAGATGAAGACATTGATGAGGATGACTGTTTTGATTCTGTCTGTGCAATCTGTGACAACGGCGGTCATATTTACCTGTATGTAAAATTCTCCATCTGTTTCACTGGCTTAACCGTAAATGACTTTCAGTACCTTTCATGTACATACATCATTCCTGGTGACTTATGATGGTCTTAGCACAACATATCTTTTCTGTGGATTGCAATTTGTAATAGCAGCATCATGTCCATTTTGTGAGGTTAACTGATTTTTATAGTTCAATTTTCTATATGTTCGGAGAAGAAGTTATTAGGCCGTTTTAAGCGGTGAAAATGGAGAAAAGAGGCGCTGTACATTGAAAGTTGTGATCTCTGTTTGTCAGGTCCATTGTTGGAAAAGTTAGACAAATTTCATCGCTGAGTCTTAGTTGAAAGCCATGATGCATCAATAATATTCTTTTACATTCCTTTTATTCTTTCGACTTCACCAGCATTTTTTCTACTAAGAAATGTAATTCTTTCCATGTCTGAATCCCATTTTTGTGATCCAAAATTAGCTGCGAGGGGAGGTGTATGAGGTCTTTTCATGCAACTGTTGCTGATGGCAAAGAATCAAATTGCGATTCGTTGAACCTTACAGACGCTGAACTAGAGGTATTCTTCGTATGCCGTTCTCTATTATAATTTCTCCTCAAATTGGTTTGGTTCCAAGCACTAAATGTTGTTGTGATTTATTTTTCAGGAACTAAAAAGTAAAGATTTTTATTGTAATAATTGCTTGTATAAGAAGCATCAGTGCTTTGCTTGTGGGGAACTTGGATCTTCTGATGTTACGTCACCAGAGGTATATTGCCATTAGAAGTTTACCATCACATTTATGAAACGTGCGCATTACTATTTTTTTAGTGAACTGAATTGCCTGCTAAAATTGTCACCGTTGTAAACCAATTTAGTGTGTTTGTGACATTTGTTGCTATATTGAAGCTGTAAATCAGTCATTACTGATGGGAGAAAGAGTCATTGTTGGCTGAATAATGTTTAACATGGTATTGAGTTATCAATATGCCATCCTCCTTCTCCCACGAACATCACCTTGCAAATCCAGCTTTCTTTCTACTTTTTACAATGTCCCACAATACTTTCCAGCACTTGTTGAGTGCATAGGTTTTGTGACGCCGTAACATACTACTTACCTCTTTCACGGTGTATTATCCTCGCTGGCCGTTCATCGCAGGTCTTTAAATGTGTTAATGGAGCCTGTGGGCACTTTTACCATCCTCGTTGTGTGGCCAAACTTCTTCATCCTGGAAATTCCATGGCTGCTGATGAACAATGTCAGAAGATCGTTGCTGGGGAACAATTTGCGTGCCCCGTGCATAAATGCCATGTCTGCCAGGGGTTGGAAGTGAGGACCAATGAAGAGTTGCAGTTTGCTGTGTGCCGTCGTTGTCCACGCGCATACCATAGGAAATGTATGCCAAGGTCAGTTGATGCTTGCTTGCTGATTATTTTCCAATTTCGTTTTTCTTACATCTTACCCGAAGTTTGGTTTTATTGGAAGGGATCTTCCATTTGAAGATGATTTAGACGAGGATGGAGAAGTTATGCAACGAGCTTGGAAGGGTCTGATACCAAACCGTATACTAATTTACTGCCTGTAAGTATCTGAGTGTTCGTTTTGTTATCTCCTCTTTGTAGATTATTTATTTTGACTTTGATGTTTCTTTTCTTCCATCAGAGATCATGAGATAGATCCACTTCTTTTCACCCCACCTCGGACCCACCTCAAATTTCCTGGTCCTCAGCGGAAAAAAGTGAAAAGTTTGTCCCTAGAATCTAGCAAAAAAGCTGGTTTCTCGAACAGTAGGAGTTTATCTTTTAGAGATTCTTCCGGAAATATCTACGGAAAAGCAGCCAAAGGGATTAGAAAGTTGTCTGCTGGTTCAAAGCAAGGTGAACTTCTCGGAAGCCGCATGGTGAAAGTGCCCGATCAGGCGTTTTCCAGAAAGTTGAAAGTGGCTTCTAATAGAAAAGTTCTTCAAAAGTCAAAAAGTTCTCTTTCGGCAAATGAGCCGCCTTTAGGAGATAGGTTATTCGAAACCTTCTTTGGCATGGATGCTGAAGCAGATGAATCTTGCACAGGGGCAGATGCTTACGATGAGCATGGAAAGAATGAGAAGGTTAAGCCTATGGCTAAAAGAACAAGTGACTCAGTGACTCTTGATGAAGAGTCAATGAAAAGGTTATGCAGTTCTTGAGTGGCTTAGTCCGTAGTTGATCACTTTTCTCACTTTGCTATGCTCTTTATAATGCAGCATCTTGGACTTGATGAAAGATGCTTCGGATTCAATAACGCTTGATGACATTAAGCGGGATCATAAGCCTCCGTCAACTCACGCACATTCGAACTTTTCTGATGAAAATGTCACTTTGGGAAAGGTGGAGGGGTCTGTTCAGGTATGGGCTTAAGTTTCTTTGTTTTGTGGGAATTGCTTAATCTTTTACAGGTAAATAAAATTTGGCATTTGCAGGCTGTACGTGCTGCAGTGGAAAAATTAAATAGAGGTGGCAGTCTTGAGGATGCTAAGGCAGTTTGTGGAAAAGATCTTCTTGTCCAGATGCTGAGATGGAGGGTACATACAAAAGCTCTGAAGCTCCCTGCAGTTTTTATTTGCTAGTCAACAACCGATTATATCTTATAATCCCGAGATGGTTTTATGAGGGCCAATTTTTGCAGGATAAGTTTAAGGTGCATCTTTCCCCATTTTTATATGGCATGCGCTACACGTCCTTTGGTCGCCATTTTACAAAAGTAGATAAACTGCAACAGGTTAGTTAATGCTTTATGACCATGTTGACAAGGATAAAAAGTTTCTTGCGTTGTATGATAATTAGATTTTTTTTCCTGCAGATAGTGGATATACTCCATTGCTATATTGAAGATGGTGATATGGTGATTTTTTTAGTATTGTAGCACTTACCAAATATGTCTAAACCAATCTCTCAATCTGATTGTATATGTTTTTCTTCACAGCTGGTTGATTTCTGTTGTGGTTCCAATGACTTCAGCTGCCTTATGAAAACGAAATTAGACAGTATAGGAAAAAGATGCTCATTCAAGAACTATGATATTCTGCAAGCAAAGGTAAATAGTAAGAGTAGTGTTACGATAAACATCAAGTTACTTTATAGTATCCCAAAGGCGGCTGTTTTTGGATTTCTGTTTTTGGATATCCTCTGCTTCTCATCTTAATAATGTCGTACATTTTGATCCAATCTGCTATGCTACATGATCATTAATTTATGTCAATGTGATAACTACCATTATCTATTTATCTTTATGATGCAACTTCTATGACAAACGCAAGTCAATTTTTGTTTTCTTGAACCGTGTTTTGGATTTGGTTGGTATATCAGTTATAGCATTGGCACATATCTCGCACCTGGTATGTGCAAGGCACTTTTATATAGAGTTTATCTTCACCTTTTTTCCTTTATTTGGCAGAATGATTTTAATTTTGAGAAAAGAGATTGGATGACAGTAAGGCGCAATGAGTTGCCTAATGGATCACGTTTGGTAAGAACATTTTATCTCTTCTTACTCGCAGATTCGATGCTTTCAAACAAATTGTTGTTACTAATTTTCGTTTGTGTGTAGATCATGGGGCTGAATCCGCCTTTTGGTGTTAATGCCATGCTAGCCAACAAGTTCATCAATAAAGCTCTTGAATTCAAGCCAAAACTTGTAATCCTTATAGTTCCACGCGAAACAGAAGGGTAACAACATATATTCCCAAAAACTATGTTAAAGTACAGGTTTGAAACATACATTTCATTTATTGAGGTCACTTGCTTTTCTTCTTGTCATGTATCAGTTTGGATAAAAAGAAACCTCCATACGATCTGGTTTGGGAAGACGATCATATGTTTGTTGGCAAGGTAATTTGTTTTTGTTTTTTGTTTTTTTTTTTAGACCTAAATTATTTCTTTCCACATATGCCTAGCCTTGAACATTTTTTTTCCCAGTCATTTTATTTGCCCGGCTCTGTCGATAAGAACGACAAGCAAATCGAGGACTGGAATGTGAGCGCGCCTGTACTTTATCTTTGGAGTCGTCAAGATTGGACCCGAAAACATAAAGACATTGCTGAACTACACCATCACTCGCCTGGACATCACAACGACGATATAATACCCCAAGATTCTGATATGGAGATTGACAACTCTGCTTCTTCCCGGGAAATCCTCACCAACAACGAACAGCTCATTGCCACAGCTGGTGACGACGAAGCGCATGAAGACAAAGCGAGCGACAAACAGGACCAAACATCGAACGTGACGCATCAAGAGGCTAAACAACAAGAGCCCAACAGTGTCGAAGACGATAAGATCAGCGCCCAATCACATAAATCGAAAGCCACCCATCAAGGGAGTTCCTCAGTCAAAGGCGATCCGATCAGCAAGCAAGTCAAAAGCACCGCCCGAGCAGCCAACTCCAAATCTGGCGGCAAAAGAAAGAGAAATGGACATTCAACTAGCAATGTGCAGAAGAACTCTGCCTTTCACAAGGGACAACACTCTGTTGGATCAGTGGACAAAAGAAATCCTCCAAAACCTCATCAAAGTACATCACAAGTACATCCTGGGAAACACGAACATCCTCAGTTGTATCAAAGGTACCCTCCTAATGAGATGAGAGACGAGTCTTTGGACGACGTGGTAAGAATGTACCTAAACACCGACCAAGCTTATCCTAGTATGCCAAGTGGGTCTTCGCCTTATGCTCATAGTGGTGGTATAAGGACCTCCTCTGAACCATGGATCCATCATCCTCAAGAGAGCTCTTCTACTACTGTTCGTAGATCGTACGAAAGAGAGATGAACAATCAATTGCTTTCAGCTGCTGGGTCGAATTCTTGGAATCAAATGAGTAGCCACCAATCTTTTCGGAGACCATCGTATGTGCAGCCCGGCAACTCCAATTATGGCGAGCTTCACGGGTCTGCCGTGCAAAGATTTGCTCCTCGGCTGAATGAGTTGAGCCAGGGTACTGTAAATCAGATGGGTCACGGACCCCGTGGGCCACAGTACCCAATGGGTCCTTACCGTGACCCGGCCCCACAGCCTGGTGGTGGTCTGGGTTTTGCCCCGGGTCCGCCCCGCCCCTTTCCTAGTAGCCACTCTTCGGGTTGGCTCAATGAATAGATGTCCACAGGCTTGTCTTTTTCTTTCCTTTTTGTAAACAACTGCGCATGTTTTTCGGTTTGTGGTTTTCTTTGTCCAAAGTTCATAATCTTTGTTTATGCTTTTTATTTAATATCTCCATCATTAACTCATTTTCGCACCAAAGATGCTCCACCGACTCTTCTCTAGTCTACTTAAACAAGACAACGTGTAGAACAAGACAAACGTTGGCACTTAAAAAATTAGAGACGAGCTGTGTTTAGTTGGCTTTCTCCACCTTATCACGAAGGAATTCTCTCTATGGTCAACTTTATATAAAATAAACCTTTTCTTTCTATCCAATCGAATATTTTCAGACATGTTTAAAGGAAATAACACGGCAAGAGACGGCACAAAACGATGATGGAAGGTGAAGTCAAGAACATCGCCCGCGTTTGTTTAACAGTAATCTCATCTCTATGCTACTGTTACTTCATCTCATCAAAGCTTCCAAAGGGCATTCCCAGGCTCCTCTCTCTCGCACCAATCTTCTTCATCTTCTCCATCCTTCCATTGTACCTAAGCTCGGCGTTCTTCACTGCAGTCGCTGCTTTCCTCTTCACATGGCTCGCGAATTTCAGGCTCGTCCTATTCGCCTTCGACCACAGCTCAGTCCCATCGAATTCCCTGCCGATTTTCATGGCCGCCACTGCTCTACCATTCAAGATTATGCCCAGCAGAAACATCGACCCACCTCCCAAAAAGCCCAAGAAACTGCCCCTATTATACCTCGCCACTGAGATCCCAATATCAGCTTTGCTGATCTCCTCGCTAGATCGTTACGGCGAAGAACTCCACCCATACATCAGACTATCAACATACTGCTGCTTGGTGTTCTTGCTGATAGAGGTACTAGTCGAATCGTCTAGCTTATTAGTACGCACAACTTTAGGCCTAGAGATCGAGCCAGCTTCAAACGAGCCTTACCTCTCAACATCCCTGAGAGAATTCTGGGGAAAGCGATGGAACGTAACCGTAGGCGGGCTTCTCCGTGAGACCGTACACAGACCGCTCAAATCTTACACTGAGTCCTACCTAGGCAGAGAAATAGCAGCCTTGATTGGAGTTTTAGCTTCCTTCCTTGTGTCGGGCCTCATGCACGAGCTTTTGTTTTGGTACGTTAATCGAACGGGCCCTTCTTGGGAGATGACCTCTTTCTTCGTCTTCCACGGCGTTTGCGTTGCGGCGGAGTTCGTCATGGGCCGCGCCTTGTCGGGCTTGAAGGTGTGCGTTCCCTGGTACTTGAGCGGGCCGATGACCGTGGGCTTCGTGGTGGCGACGAGCTTTTGGTTGTTTTTTCCGCCGGTTACGAGGAATCGGGCGGATTTGAAGGTGATTGAAGAGTTCAGATACGCAGGGAAGATTGTAGAAGACGAAGTTGCCATGGTCAAATCTTGGATAAGTAGTATTTTTTTAAGCAAGAATGTTTATATGTGACTAATTCTACTCATATGAATAAATATTTCTTTTCTTGCAAATCTTTTTTATATCAACCATTACTGTGGCTCGTTTTCATGCCACATATTACCGAAACATAATTGGGCAAGAAGAACACACCATTCTCGTCTCGACCCACAAAAAATCATGCGTTTTCTTGGTCTGAATAATCAGCTACGCTGCTGCCCAATATGCCGCGTTTTACTTTAGCTCTGCTGCCGATACTTCTAACGTTGATCTTTTCGCGTACCTTAGCTCATCATCAATCATATGAAGAAGGTTATATTACAGCTGAGATATCGAACAAGGGTCTCGAATTCATCAAAGAAGCGTTGACGCATAAGGCGGAGTCCTCGCTAGTCCCACTCGCGCTGCCGAAGATTGAGAATACGGTGAAAGTTCCAATCTTGGGAAGTATCCAAGCTACTTTATACAACATCACTGTGGAAGAAATCCATGTGAGTTCGTCTACTTTGGGAACTGTAGATGGGGAGCTGTTTATTGATGTTTCTGGGGCAACTGCGAATTTGAGCATGAATTGGGAGTATGAGTACGATACTTGGTTTCTTCCAATTTCGGACAAGGGAACTGCCACCGTTAAGGTATTGCTTCAGTCAACTGTTTTACTTCTATCGAGAATTTGGACCAATTGATTGGAACTTGCTTTTTTTAATTAGAGTGTCTTGCTCTTGAAAAGGTTGAAGGACTAGAAGTTGCTCTAATCATCATCCCCAGGAACCAACAAGGATCTCTGAACCTATCTACTTTGGCATGTGCTTGTCACGTGCATGAGATTGATATCGAGTTGGATGGAGGAGCTTCATGGCTTTATCAGGGGTATTCAATTAATTGTTAGGTTGAGCTATAGATAGATCTATTGAAACTATGATGCCCAAATATGAGTTTATGAATCTGTTTTTCCATGTATTTTCCTTTCTTTCAGCTTCGTCGGTTCTTTCAAGGGGAAAATTGCATCTGCAGTTGAAGATGCTATTACAGAGAAGCTTCAGGAAGCAGTCGTGAACCTCGACTCTTTCTTCGAATCCATTCCCAAACAAGTGCAAGTAACCGAAGTAGCATCTCTGAATCTTACGCTTATCGACGATCCTAAGCTCAGCGAATCTTCTCTCAAGCTCGTAATAAACGGGCTGTTCTCTGCTGCGGGCAAAGGCTCTCTACCGAGCATCGACCTCAAATCATTACAGCCACTGTATACCTGCCAAGGAGGAGATAAAATGGTTGAAATCTCATTACACAGAGACGTACTTCAGTCGCTATCCTCCGTTTACTTTGCGGTGAGTTTTCCCCCACAGTATAGATTCATCTTTTCTTATCTGCTACACAAACGCATCTCAACCTCTGTTTTTTCACTCCTTCAGTCGAACGAAATGCAGTGGACGGTCGACAAAGTGCCAGGCGTACAATCCCTCCTCAACACAAAAGAGTGGAGATTCATCATTCCTCAGCTGTACAAGAAGTACCCAAATCAAGACATGTCTCTTAATCTTACCATATCTTCGCCGCCTGCAATAGAAGTTGAAGACCAGCGAATCAAGGCATCGTTCCCCTCAGACTTGGTCGTCAACGTACTGAACGCCGAGGGCCTTGCAATGCCCGTCTTTTGCATATCCATGGTAAGAATGTGTATAAGCATACGCTTGCCGCCTTCATTACCAGGCGCCAAAACGAATGCAGTAACTGTCGTTTCTCTTCCATTTTTCAGGAGGTAAGTTCTTCGATGTTTGCTGAGATAACAGAAGGGGATTACTTGGCTGGCTTAGTGAAGCTAAACGAATTATCCGTGTCCTTAAAATGGAGCCTAGTCGGTAAGCTTCATACTCGTCTTATTCAGGCGTTAGTTTCCTCCATGCTAGAGACCATTGTACTTCCATATTATAACCTGAAGCTCAGCAAAGGAGTTAAGCTTCCACTTTTCCATGGCTATAAGCTTAGTGGTGCAAGAATGGTTTGCAATGACTCGTGGATTGTGATTTGCAGTGACGTTGTTACCTCTTTTGAATAGCTTCGGGTCTTGCTGTACATATGTTAGGTTGTCTAGTCGGGCCGTGTGTGTATATATATATATATATATATATATAGATATAATGTGTATTTTTCAAGCGTTGTGATATGAATTACTTTGTAAAATCTATCAAGAGAAATTGACTTTAGTTATAAACTGAGTCGAGTCCAGTCCAGTTTAGCTTTTGTAGTCATAACACTAGAAACAGAATCTTACAAGGAAGAAGTAGCGTCTTATTGTTGTCCTAAGAATTAAACAGATTGAAAATTCGAAGTCATATCGTGGAGCTTTTTTTTAGTCTTGCATTCTTTTATATATATGTAATTCGAAGTTGCTTTCAGATTTTAAATGCACAAGGAGCAAAACGAGTTATAAGGAACTGAACTCATCACCTAATCCTCCATTACAGCGACAAGAATCTTACATAAAGGTCTCACTCACTAACCATTTAATAACGTTCATTAAATTAGAAAAACACAGAGACATCATTAAAGATGCATATGACCAAGGAAGCAATAGATGAATTGAGCTAAGGGGTACTGGGAATTGGCTCGGTAGCAGATATGGGAGATGAAGCAGAATCTTCCTTTGATATTGCCACGTAGTTCACAGGCGCGGCGGGCCTTGTCTCTCTTTTATTACCATCTCTATTCACCGATCTTCCGTTCTGAGAAGCGTTCAGCGAAAGACGTCTATTAGAGTTTCCATTGGCTCGTGGGCCCACGACTTTCTTGGTACTAGGTTGCTGTCTTGGGCTAGGCGTCGAACCGAACACAGACTCTTGTTCTTTGCCCATCTGTTCTTGAAACTTCTTCTGATCCTTTAATATGATATGATGTAAGGAAAAAAAAATGGAGTGAGGCTTAAAGATGTGTTTGTGAAGTTTCATGGCTTGCAATGGGAATATTCATTTTCTTACCCTTAATCTCTTCTTCTCCTCTTCCCTGTCTTGTCTGAGCATGGCATACTCGTCTAACATTGCGAGTAAAGGGACGCCATCGTATGTAAATGTGATGCTGCGATCTTGCTCCCAGGCTCGAGTTTTCGCAACTAAGCTGTCGACTAGCGCTGTACGATTGAAATAATTACAGTTAATTATCGAATCGTCTTGCAAGATAATCGAAGAAACAGAAGCAAGGATTACCTGGTATTTTGTTAACCAAGATTCGAGCCTTCTCAGCCCTCTTCAGATTCAAGTGTGCACCTCTGGTAGCATTATACCTATTCTGATCCTATTTCCACCAATGCAAAGACACAAAAAAGGGAACATAATAAAACACGGTACTTTCGATATGATGTTAAAGACATGTTTTCGATGCATACTCTGTTGTAATCTTCGAGCCAGCTTTCCTCTTCGCAAGCAGACATCCACTTCTCGACCTTGTCCAAAATCTCTTTCCTGCTCAAAGCCTCTTCTCTGGCATTTGCAATCTGATTGTCCATGTCAGCTAGTAACTCGGCGGGCTCCATGCTACCCGAGTCTATAAGCGATAGAATCTTCTCACGGGCAGATTCCGTGTCTATCTCTATGTGGGCTTGAGCAAATATCTCCTCGAGCTCGGTTTGCTTCTTGAAAGCAATTTCCTTCATTCTGCTAGCTTTTAGCTGATCCAATCTCTCAACTTCAACCTCAGCCTTTCAAAAATAGCAGAGAAGTTTTGAGATTCGTGTAGATGTTTGAATGTATATTGAGAAATGAACGTTTAAGACAGTTTTAGAACCTGTTCGATGAGGTCTAGGGCGAGAGCCCCGGGAATATTAACCTCGTCAACCGAAGCTGAAATATTACATGTGACGTGTTCGAATAAACCGCGTTCCTCATCTCCCGTGTCCATCAAGTTCCAAAGGTCGATTAGCTGAGTAGCCAATTCTTGAAGCTGTTGAGGAGGGAGATCGCATTGTAATAATATAAGCATTAAGTTTTGAACAGACCAATGGTTGGGCTTGGAGCTTGTATTTGTTATTACCTTTTGCAGCCTCTGTTTCTTATCCTCCTTAAGCGCCAAGACTGTCTTCACGAGCCTCGCAAGAGTCTCGTTGCTAATGCTTTTGGACTGTTTTACCCCTTCGAAATCGTTGAGGCTCGGGTGCACTTCTGTGACGGTTGTGTAGAAGTCCATTCCTAGAACAGCGCAAAGATCGTGTATGGTGCTCACAAATTCAAGAACCTTGTGCAATCTCTCACTCTGCAAAAAATCATAAATGAAACAGATAAGATCAACTAAAGAGACAAATTTAAACGAAACAAAAAGAAACGTTTACAAGCACTTTAAAAACCAAAATGAGCTGAGGCCCACCTTTTCTTTTTGAAGTTCTTGAAGCTGAGCTTGAAATCCATCTAGTTTCTTCAACGACAGATCTGACTCATCCACCTCTGGCGTCTCGACAGGCTCAATAGTTCCAGAAATTTCCGAAGTTATCTTCTGAATTTGAAACTGAACATCAGAAAATTCTTTCACTCTCTCGTCTTTTTGCTTCCATAGCTTTTCGAGCACTGGGGCAATAGCCTCAAGCTGCTCCTTGATCGTTCCCGTCGTCTTATCAGGCTTAAAAAACAGAGATTTCACATGAGAACTGTACGAAAGAAGGAAATGGCGATATGTTTACTGACAGTTGAAAGCATTGAAGTACTTACTATTCCTACATAAGTTTTCTCGCCAAGAGCAGAGAGGAGGTTTGTGAGTTCGACTCTTGCATCTGCTAGTGTCTGAATTAGCTGTGCTCGAGATTTCACCGCATGGTCGACCTTTCTCTTGTAGACATCCAAGCATTCATGATCTAACTGAAGGAGCATTCTGTCTCGTTCTTCATCGCTTTCGCCAACTTCATCCCATATTTTCTGTGAGAATATTATGTTTCGAATCAATACTTATTGATAACGGATTTAAGAACAGAACAAAAGTGCTGAAAATTTACCTGCAACTGTTGAAGCAATAAACCGCAAGTAAGGGGGCTCTCAGCATCTGAAGCAGCCATTACAGCACTAGAAGGAATAACCAAAACTGCAGAAACAAAACAGAGTATCTCAAACTCCTCGCATTATCAATCTTATTACATGTAAGAAGAGGACAGCCACAATGTAAGAACTAAGGGAACATTTCAGGAAAAAAGAACTCAGATTAGCATATAAAACCGATTACTATTTTTAGATCAACTAAGCAAATCCATATTCACCTAACATGTAGTTCATCGACAAAATCCAAGTCCCCGACATTAAACCAGGACAAGAAGAAGAAAATGCCACTAAATGCGTCTCTCACAACCAAGACGTAATAATTTAAACTTCAAATTGCGGCAATGAAAAGAGCAAACCCTAAAGTCAACAAAAACACACAAAAAAAACGCACACAAACACATAAAACACGTAGCTAGCACATGAAGACCCACTACAGCCAACTTAACAACACTTAGACCTCTCGAATAAAGCAAGCACATTCAGGCCAAATCTCGGTTTTTCCGCCATCAAACACTGGAAAAATTAACTAAAAACCCAACGAAGAACATAAAAATCCTAACATTACCATCGGAAACAACAACAGAGTAACAATGGAGGTAAATGGTAACCTGATTGTACTCAATGGGGTCAAATCTGGGCTCAGATCTGAAGAAGCTTCACCGTGAGTGTCCTTGCGTTGGGACAGTGTACATGTGAGGAGGACTGAGGAACACGAGCAAAAATTAACTGTGGGTCCGAACATATATAATACGCCTTACCTTCTCTCTGACCAATATTATATTATCGTGTCTCGAAAAGTGTCGTGTCCATAAGGTCATTGACTATTATGCCCCTAATTTATCTCTATACTGTAGCTGATTTTATTTCTCTGTCATCAGTCTCATGCTATCAACTCCGATGTCGTGATTTTGGTTTTTTGTAAGATCTCTTCAATAATACGTCGCTGGTTGGACAATTAAATGGGTGTAAGGTACACAATCAGTTGATTTAAAAGGGGTAATAAAGTAAATTGCTAGGAGAGGCTAAAGCTAGAGAGTAATAGAGCTGTCTGATTGGGTTGGGATACTTTATTTTATTTTCCACATAAAAATATATATTCGATCGTCCCCAAATTTGGTCAAGATATATCTCACTCGGAAACTATCTTATTATGAGTTATGTGTACGAACAAAGAGATTATGAAAATCAATCAGTCTTTAGCCTAAATCATATGGTACACAATCAGTTGATTTAAAAGGGGTAATCCCTATTTAAGTTTCAATTAGAGTTCGGACCCCTGTCAGAAAATTCATAGTTTTAAGGACCCACTTTTTTCAGAAACACTTCATGGTTCCCCAATACAACTTCATGGGGATGAGATAACACTTCATGGGTCTGTAGTACCACTTCATGGGTCTGTGGTAACACTTCATGGGTTTGTGGTAACACATGAGTCCTTTTCTCTAAATTAAACTTAAATTGGGTCTTTATCTATAAATAAAACTTACATGGGTCCTTATCTCTAATTGAAAATATGAATTGGGGTCTAACTCGTAATTTGCACAATCATATGTTGGTTCAGATTTGATTCGAAGTGAAGTCAGACTAAACTCGAAAAGGACGAATAGTTTCTCAGCAATGATAATCAATCAAATGCACAAAGAGGAAACGATATACTTAGTACGATAATGTCACAATTATAATGAGAGCAAAGAACATTTTGAGCGTAAAGGTCGCAGTCATAAATGATGTATACATATTATATAACCTATGGAAATTAATTGTTATATATAAAAAAATCTAAATAAATTTGGGGTACGTCGTTCAGAGTTCTACCAATGACAGATGCGCATCCATATATGTCTCTCTACTACATTACACTAAGAGAAACTATTCGTCCTTTGGAGCAAGCAAGGAAGAAAAAATCAACACTGCTTCCGTACTACATGGTATGATACTCCCTACTCAACTCAAACTTATTATATGCTCCTTTTTCAGACATACAAAGATTTATTTTAGAAAATATACATAATCATATACGTATGCATATCAATCATAAGGATTCCTGAAATTCTTCAAAAGCTCGGGGATGTCATAGCCAAGCATGTCATCAACAGCTTGTATCATTTTAGGTTTCAGCTTCTCAAACTTGTCAATACTGTATCCACTCAAAACTTCCCTGAACTGTTCCACGTTAGGGAAATCCCCCGCGGGTAAATGATATTCCCTTTGCACCTGAATTGATAATTTTCAAACAAATTATAGATATGGAGTGTGTTTATGTGTGTGCGTATGCGTGCGTGTGTTCGTGAGAGAGGGTATGAACCTTTGCGAATTCATCAGGTAGATTGTCGACGAGCCTTTGCTGTGTTTTGGCTTTGCCCATCATTGCAGGCATCTCCTTCTTCAAATGGCTGATGATATAAGCGTGGATCTTTGCAGCCCTAGCGCGTTTTACAAATTCATTTATCTGCCACAATGGGGTCAAAATTCAAAACATATCAGAATTAACTGTCGAAAGCAATATTAAGAAATCAACAAGGAAATTAGAAGACTCACACGGCGATCACAAGCCTTCTTCGGTATGTCTTTCAAATCGGCGAGAAGGTCTTCTTGTTCTTTCTCGAACAGTTCCTTACCAATGGGACCGCTCACTGCTTCATTTATAGGCTTGTCATTAAAAGAACTGCAACAACAATATCACGTCAAGGCGCCGAATAGCAAAACAACATGGGTCAAAAAAGGGAATCGGGGAAAAACGTAAACGAACCTACCCTATGTAAACACGCATAACTTCTGGAGTATTTAGTACTTTCCCAAGGGACCACATCAATGCTCCATATACTCTCATAAGCTTCAGCGAAAAGATTTCCGTTCGCTAAAGTTCAAATCTTACAAGAAGTTTCAGAAACACAGAAATTTACTAATAACACATACCTGTTGGGTATCAACTTGATCAGCTTTATTCAGAACCACACGTATCTTATCATCATGACCTCGTAAAGATCCAATGACCCTCTTAAACTCATCACTTATATCGAGCTTGTGAGGGTCGAACAAAAGTAGGATGAGATCACACTTTGCTGCAAACCACGAAGTTACACCGGTAAAGTCATAACTTCTCTGTGTTCTCTGCTTTTCGCCGGATAATACTCCAGGAGAATCCACAAAGGTTATATGCTCCAGCAGCTTTTCACGTTTGAAAGAAAAAGAAAATAAACACGAGAATAGCCCCAAAAAAGATTTTGATGTATTATCTTCACATTTGATCAAACAAAGCAATGAAAAGTATAATAGCTGATGCAACTCACAGGATGTGGCATTTGCGAACACTCGAATTTCGACAAAAATGCAGTTCCAAAAGTAGTCAGCCCACTGAAAGGCATATCTGCTTGAACAGCAACTGTATTCCCCGGAATACTTCGCTCGTCTGGTCCGTTCTGTGATCATTAAACAGTTTTTCTTTGACGATGCAAGTGTGACTAGAATTGTATATGCTTCCATGCACCAGGATTTTCGAAAACCAAATGTAGGGATTAGATTCGAAGATCAAGACACAAGGGAATAGCATACCATAACCACGACAAATCTATCTGTGGTTGGTTCGGGGCCTATATGAGCACCTACAAACATAGGATTGATCCAAGGTAACAAAAACGGTAGTGGGAATCGTCGGTAATGGGAATCAACATAACACATGAGAGCTCCTAGGGATTACTTGCATACCAGGATAACTTGTTCTGAGCAAATGCTTAATAAACGTTGTCTTTCCAGTGGAGTACTGGCCCAATAGCATCACCATTGGTTTAGCATCAAAATCACTATTGGCCTACCACCATATAATGCATTATCAATTGCAGGAGATATTCAACACGATATTAAAAAGAAAGCACAAGTACATTAAGAAACATCTAAAAGATATTCATAGATTCAGATTGAAGAATGTAAATGCATACCAGTAATGGAGAAACGAAATCATTAAACTTATAGGTTACTTCAAGAGGCTTCAGCTTCTGGACATACAACCTTTTCAAGCCATCGATGATCGAAGTGACAGAGCTCAGAGATATCTAGAATGCAGAAAATTTTAGAAGAATTATGAATGCCAACGAATTGAAGATGCTTCATTGACCATTGTATAGAAATTAAGCAACCTTACCTTCTTTGCAGATTTAGTAGAAGAAAACCAACTAGCTGCGGGTGAAGATTGCACTTCAGGAGTGCCTATATATATATATATATATATATACATACATACATACATATAATCAACTTTCAAAGACTAAATAAACATCTCATAATCAGGGAAACATCGTGCACTTTTACCATTTTGTTCAGGTTCACTGGATGAACGCTTTCTTTTCTGCATCAGAAAGGGTTGGTGAATAAACTTATACTGCAACATAGGAATATAAATCCAAATAGAAGGTCTAAATGCAACTACATTTAAAAGAACTGCCACTGTAAAGAACAAAAGCACTTACCGCGAGGAGTACATCAAGACCATCCATGGTTGGAGGTTGTAAGTTCTCAAAGTCGACTGCAGATGATTGATTTGATTTGAGATGTTAAAAACCCCCTTGGATACTATTACAGAACTTCCCAATTATGATGTTAATGGTGCTCACCGTCACCGTAAGAGTTTAATATATCAGAACTGAGAGGTTTCCCAGATTGTGCAAGAGAGACTAACTGCATGAATGCTAAGAGCGATCAGCAACATCATCTTAGCTATGCTCAATGGACGAGAAAATGGGATAGATTATCAACCTGCATTGCTGTAATAAATTCTTTAAATCCAAGAAAGCCTTGTCTTCTCGAATCAGAAATCGCCCACACCTTTTGAAGGGAAAAAGTATGAAACCAAACAAGTTACAGAACAAATAAACACATGACTTGGAGGATTTGAAAAGCTACCAATTAGGTAGTCAGCTTATCACATAGATAATATGTAAATACCATTCACTCAATCAGACAGAACCCTCCACCTAATATTTCTAGCACTGCTCACTCCGCAAAAATAATTAAAAAAAATAACAGAAAACAAATTAGCAATACAATGGTTTTAAAGAAATTGTACCTGTTTGAGATCGATCTTGACGAGGCAAATTAGACATGGAGAAGAATTTAGTAGCATCAACACCAGTGAGGCGCCCATCACCATCTAATCAGTTCAATTCAACAAGAACAAACCCCAAAAAAATGAGAAAATACATCAATCGGTAAATCGAGATCAATTGGAACTAATCAGCGTTACAAAATTATTAAAAAAAAAAACTACCTGAATCTGCAAAATTAAACCACTCTTGATATATCTTCTGATGCTCCTTGGAGCAGCGACTAATGGGAGCAGAATCGATTTCCATATTCGAATCAGATTTCCAGGATGAGCATATACTTTCCAATTATTATGCTAGAAAAAAAAAATCTTGGCGTTGAAATCTTGAAAAACGACGCCGTCAGGTTCGGTAAAGGCTATTTAGTGGTGTACCATTTTCGTTCTTCAATAAAAAGCTTACATCTAGCTTAGATTTAGTTGATTTTCAGTTTTTTTTTTTCGAAACGATATTTGAATATTAATTTCAAAATGTTAAGTACATGTGGCTAAATAGCCAAGAGACCTAATTTGTGCACAAATTTACAAAGTAAGGCAAGAGCTCAACAGTGAGCCAAAGAGCAAAAACAGAGGACAAAAGAATGTTTTTGAGGAAGAACATGCAACATCTAAAATTTTCAAAAAGCAACAAAAGACAAAGCACCAAGAGGAAGGAGAGCGGCTGAAGCTGCAGAAGATTCCTAGCTCAACCAACCAACATCAACACCTTGCCTTGCATTACCCAAAGACATCTAGACAATCCAGCTTTGCACTGCCAAAAACAAATTTGAACCTAAAAAACTTTGCTGCCCATGAACAAAAAGCGACAAAAAGTGAGACAAAAAGATCCAAACCCTCAAGTTTTCATTTCGGAAGCCTCCATCCACTCTTGAATGGCAAGATCCACCGTTTCCTTTTCAGTTCTCATGGTGTTCTTGAAGATCTAAAGGTTTCGGGTCTTCCAAAGCATCCAAAGAAGGTAGACCGAGAGCTGAATTCGAAATCGGAATGGCTCCTTACCCTTAACATTGCAAATCTTCGTCCACCAGTCTTGGAAGCAAACAAGTCTCCGATGTACATCTTCCCATTGAACGGGGCTCAGTTTCCATACTAATTGAGCTCTAGGACAAGTGAAGAACAAATGTTCAAGATCTTCGGAATCTTCTCCACACGAGCTGCAAATAACGTCCATTGGAACTCCACGATGGGCCAGATTCAACTTGGTAGGCAGAATATTGTGAAAGCACTTCCAGATGAAGTGTTTGAGCTTAGGCTTCAGTTTCATCTTCCACAGGTGACCACATTTTCCTTTCATTAAATTTTCGAACTCTGCCTTCAATGAGCCCCTCCGAAAGCTTTTTTGAATGCAAGATAGCCCTATACGCGAACTTCACAGTATATTTCCCAGATTTGTCCAATCTCCATTTGAGAATATTTCTATTAGCTTCTCCAAAAACCAGCCCTAGTCTCAGAACTTGATGGGACTCTAGCAGAAAAGAGATCACAAGAGGGGAAGTATTTGGCCTTGACAATCTTACTGATAAGCAAGTTAGGTTGCGTGATGATTCTCCAGAGTTGTTTTGCAAGCAAGGCTTCACTGAAACATTGGATGTCTTGGAAACCAAGACCACCTTCCTACTTAGAAAGTGCGAGCTTTGCCCAAGATTTCCAGTGAATCTTCATTCCACCATCTCCTTTTACACCCCACCAGAAGTTTGAAGTGTCCCTCACAATGACCTTGCAAATATTGGCGGAAAGCTTGAAGCATGACATTATGCAGGTTGGCAAGGCATTGATGACGGATTTGATCAAATTCTCTTCCTGCTGGATTAAGAAGTGAGGCTTGCCAGTTCCCAATTCTCTTCTTGACTGTTTCAGTCACATAGCTGAAGTTTTCCTTCTTTGTTCTTCCCAGGATCAGCGGTAGTCCAAGATATCGAGCGCTTCTATGTTCCTTGATACCTGTGAGGATGTTCGTGATGCACTTTTTGCAATTGGCCGGTGTGTTTGGACTGAAGAAAACTGGGGATTTTTCGAAGTTAACTTGTTGCCCAGATGCATGACAATATTGGAAGCTCCTTGATAACTTTCGCCTGCGAACCATTGGCTTCACAAAACAAAAGTGAGTCATCCGCAAAGAAAAGGTGAGTGATAAGGGGTCCATTCCGGCTTAGTCTAATGCCTTGGTATAAACCAGATGTGCACGATTGCTTTATTATGTGTGAGAAGGCTTCAGACATGACAATAAAGAGGGGCGATAAAGGATCGCCTTGCCTAATACCCCTAGACGGGAGAATATATCCACATTCTTTTCCATTAAGATTGAAAGAGAATGAGGAAGATTTGATGCATTCAAAGATCCAGCCGACAAACTTGATATGAAATCCCATTTGAAGAAGAACATTACAAAGGAATTTCCACTCAACTCTATCAAACGCTTTTCCCATATCAAGTTTAAGGGCCATGACGTATCTTTTGCCTCTCCTAAGACTCTTGATGTAGTGAAGAACTTCATGAGCAATTGCAATATTGCCAGTAATCAATCTGCCTTGTATAAAGGCAGACTGACATTCGTTGATACAAAGTGGAAGACACGGTTTCATCCTTTCAGCGAAGATTTTGGAAATGATTTTGTAAGTAACGTTGCAAAGGCTGATGGGTCTATAATGACTAATTTGAGTTGGGTTTTGAACTTTTGGGATTAAAGATATCAATGTATGGTTAAAACTCTTAGGCATTTTCCTAAAGATGAAGAAATGTTTAATAGCTGAACACAAATAAGGTTTAATAATTGACCAAAATTGCTGAAAAAAGAGGGGTGTCATACCATCGGGTCCAGGAGCTTTGTTAGGGTCCATGGAAAAGAGGTCCTTCTTTATCTCTATGTCATCAACCTGGCTGATCAGCTGCAAGTTAGCTGCTTCTGTGATGGACCGAGGGATCCCATTTAAGCCTGCGTGTTGATTAGTTGGGGACGATGTGGAGAAAAGGTCTTGGTAAAAATTTGAAATTTCAGAAGCAATCTCTTCTCTTGTAAAGCACTGTCCACAATTTCTTTTGACAAGATTTTCGATTGAGTTGGTTTTTCTTCTAGAAATTGTTGAGGCATGAAAAAATCTGGTGTTCTTGTCGCCTTCGTGAAGCCATAGGATTCCTGATTTTCAGTTTAAATATTAGTTTTTGTACATTTTTTTAAAGGTCGTGAGTAAATCAAAGACACTTTACCCTTTGTTTGTCATTAAATTGAAGCTCAGTTTATGTTATTTTTCTTTTTTTTGCCTTTATTTATTAATCCATGTTGGTATTTTTAATAAGTAAACAAAAAAAATTAACCATTAACGAAATAAACGTAAAACAAAAACCATTAATAGTTGCCCACTAACCATTTCGTAAGTTGATTTTACGATATAGTTACTCGTACGTTATGAGTACGAGTTACTCCTGCGAGGTGGCCCACTGACCTGACGTGGCTAAAAGTTGCCAAGTACCTCGTATGCAATTTTTACGAGTTAGTAGCTCGTATGATTTATATACGAGTTACTACACGGTGGCGCGCTGACCTGACGTGGCAAAATATTTGAACATAACTCGTATTATTGTAATACGAGTTACTAACTCGTATAAACAACATACGAGTTATGTTCGTGGCCGACCACCCTGCATGTCCATGGAGTGTCAGTTAATAATGCAAGTAACTCGTATTTAGTTTTTACGAGTTACCTGCGAGTTGGCAATAATGCATGCAATAATTGGAGTAACTCATATTTAGTTTTTACGAGTTACGGGCGAGTTGGCATAATGCATGCAATAATTGGAGTAACTCGTATGTAATAGATACGAGTTACGTGCGAGTTGCATGTTGGGCGCAATAATGAATGTAACTCGTATTTATAACATACGAGTTATGTGCGACTTGCTGTAACTCGTATTTACCACATACGAGATACGACTTACATCTCTATAAATCCCCCACCCCTTTCGATTTTTAAAATACAACACAAAACCCCTTTCGATTTTTAAAACACAACACAAAAATGGTGTCTATCGTATACAAGTCATAGTATATTTCGGCGGTGAAATAATTCAATCATCCGGTTCTGTCGTCGGTTATAGTATCCGTCCTATTGCGTATAGGCGAATTCGTCGCAACACCAATTTTTTCGAGTTTATGTCATTGTTGTTCGAAATTACGGGTGCTGATAGCAGTCATTTTTCGCTAGTTGTCTAGGCCAAAAATGAATTCTTTCAACATTCCCGCCACTTTCATCAGTTATTCCGAATATCCAACGACAACGATTTACAATTTTTCATCCATCCCAATTCGGAGAACAATTGTGTTGAGGTTTTTGTTGAAATAGTTGAAAATTCAAGTTTTGATTTGAACGAAGAGCCTCATCGCATTTTTTAAGTTGGTTCTTCGAGTTATACCTGTCCGGATTTTCCCGAAATTGTCTCATTTACGGCAGGGTTCAGTAATGTTTCTCTAGAGATGCCGGCGCTTGGTATTCCATTCAATATGCCAGAATTCGTGTCAGAACCGGAGCCAGATTTCGTGCCAGAACCAGAGGAAGACGTTGATGTTAGTGATTGGGAAGCGAACGATGAGTATTCACTGTCCGAGTTATCCGATCCCAACGAGGACGACGAGAGCGACGACGATGCGCCAGATGATACCACTCCGCTGAACTCTACTGCTCCAACGCTGTTTCAATCCGTCCCATTTTCCAAACGTACCAAATGCCACCTCCTGGTGGTGACGACTACGGTGGTTACGGGGAGTTTTACGAGAGATAACCCTATGTTTTGTCGAGTTATGATTTTTCAAACTAAAAAACATTTACAACGTGCCGTCGAAGATTTTTCGATCAGGGTTGCTAGATGCGAGTATCATGTCAACGAGAGCAGCAATACACGTTGGAGTGTCCAATGTAATCATACGACTGATTGCCCATGGAGACTGAGGGCATCCTTCAAGCCAAAAAAAAAGGTTGCTGGCCTGTTACAAAATTTGAAGGACCACACACTTGCTATATGATTGAGCTGGCGAGCACACACCGTAATATCTCTAAGAAATTTTATTGCTGATTTGTTGGTTGGAACCATGAAATCGATCCGCAGTTCCTACCCAAGAACGTCCAACTACTCGTGAAAGATAAATATGGCTACGAAATCTCGTATATTCAAGCTTGGCATGGTCTGAAAAGAGCGATGGAAAATGTTTACGGAACGTGGGAAGATTCTGTTACCAAACTCCCAACATTTATGAAGTCGTTGCAGCATTACAATCCGGGGACAATCGTGAGGTGACTGAATCTGCAGACAGTGTGACCTGGACACTTCGTGCTTGGGTATGTCTTTTGGGCTTTTAAACCGAGCATCCATGGTTTCAAACATTGTCGAAAAGTTATTTATGTCGATGGTACGCATTTATACTCCAAATATAGACACAAATTACTGATTGCTGCGTCGCTGGATGCCAACCAAAACGTCTTTCCCCTGGCGTTTGCCATTGTCACGGAAGAAAGTACACACTCATGGACTTGGTTCCTTACTAATTTGAATATATTAGTTCTAGAGAATCAATCGGTCTGCCTTATTTCGGATCGTCACACAGGTATTTAATCTTAGTAATGTAATTTACTCGTTATTTTCGTAAACTCAGTTACTTTTACTGGCGTATATGGCGTGTACAAGTCTTACGGGAGCAGTAGAAGTCACTGAATTCTTTCGTCCACCAAATGGAGTGCATCGTTTCTGTCTTCGTCATGTAAAGTCAAACTTCTAAAAAAAAAATTCAAGGATCAACAATTGAAGGATCTATGTCATAGAGTCGGTACTGCGCCAACATTGGATAAATTCGATCGCATTATGGCTCAGATTGCGCAAATTAATGAACGAGCGAAGCCTTGGTTAGAAAAAGTAGGGGTCGAGCAATGGATGCTCGCACATGACGGCGGTTATCTATGTGGTGTCATGACGACTAATATTTCAGAAGGGCTCAACGGGGTATTAAAAGGTGCTCGAATGCTACCCGCAAGAGCAATCGTCGATTTCACTTTTTATAGGTGCTCTAATCACGGTCTGTTTTTTATTTAATTTTGTTGTTAATGCTTTGTCTTTTATTTCTTAAAATTCACAGGTACGTACAGTATTTCGTGATCGCTTTCAAGAAGCATCGTCCCTAATGGCGAATAATGAAACGGATCAGTCATGTTATGCAACGAGATTGTTTTCAAGTTGGACGGCAGAATCTTCGGATCACGTTGTATACCTTTTTGATGTCCGACAACATACAGCAGAAGTCATAACATCTGGAATTCATCAGCGCACATATGTGGTATGGATCAATGATCGAACATGCACATGTAGAAATTGGAGCAGGTATAATATCCCATGTTCTCACGCACAAGCAGCTTGTCGTCAATGGCAAATTCACTCCGGTAATCTAGTGGCGCAGTATTACAGTAAGGAGGAGTATTTGAAGACATATTAAGGTACCTTCGAACCATTGCACGATGAACATTATTGACCCCAGAAGATTGGACTCTTATTCATAACGAATCTGGTCGAGAGAGAACTGGTCCCGGAAGATATAGTCGAAATCGCATCAGGAATGAGATGGACAGGGATGAAACTCGTGCTAGACAACACGGGCGGCGTTGAAAATAATGTACAATGTTGTTTTCACCGTTTTGGTCTTATATATCCAATGTGGTTTCAAAATTGGTTTCTTAATAGTAAATAAAATAATAATAATAATAAGTAATAGATAAATTATAATAAATAATAATAAATATAATCATAATAATAATAACAATAAATATAATCATAATAATAATAATCATAGTAATAAATATAATAAATATAATAATAACAACAATAATAAAAATAACAATAAATATAATCATAATAGTCATTACAAAAAAAAAGTAACTTTGATTCGAACGCGTTTAATAGTCATTACAAAACAAAAAATAACATTTCACATAACGATCTATCGGCCATGATGAGCCAAATGACCGCCGGTCCCACAACGAGCTGGCCTGCGTACTCTATTTCCTTGACGGTTACCTTGCTCCGCATCATCAGCCGGACTTCGAGGTCGTCGCGGCCGTAGTGAAGGTGTCGTAAACGCCTAAAATGTGACAACCAAATTTTAATTTTAGTAAAAAATTTAAGGGCTTCCAATTTAAATTAATTTAATATACCTGATGGTCCATATACTCCGACTGTGAGCTGTGCTGCAGATGACTGCAAGAAGGGCGAAAAATAGTCAAAGAATGACGGGTTAACAGCTTTGTGCACCTGAGATGGTCCCGCGTACGTGAGACGGTCCGGCCTCATGTACGTGACGGTCCGGCCTCACTACTCCTTTGAACTTGGCGTCACGAGATGAACAATTATCCATTTGCTCCAGCAAATGGATCGACTCGTCATAATTGCCACTCCTTGCGTAACATAGGCTGTCGTGAACCCCGCGTTCCTGGAAATGAAAAAGGAAATTAGATCATTTGAGATATTTAACAAATAACATTAATAAATAAATTAAACTTACGATGCTCGACATAAAAACTGCATCCCCCATCTGGAAGCCCCGTGACATCTGCACCGCATGTGGAGATATGTAGAGGCGAGTGATTCGATGAAACCATTCGTAATATCCATCCTCCACCGACATGATTGCAGTCGTGGGAGGACCATTAACGACGTACTCCTCTCGATCATCTCATAACCCAATCCAGCCCGCATGAAGCGTCCTTCAATCCATCCCCGACCGCTGTCGACGCTCGTACGTATGGAGATTGGTATCTCGATACTGCAGTATAACGGAAATCCCTTGGATGATTCGAAACTGTCGAAGGACTCATTTGGGGAAATGTCACTCCACGCTATTGAAGAAGATGAGGGATCGGTAAGAACTGGGGAGGAAGTACGACAACTCCGGGAGCGTCATGTTGTACGGCTCCCATACAAATTGATGCGCCCGCAGGCGATAAAGGCACTCGCGGATGGTGCGTATGTTCGAATTCGTCGACGTAGTGTGATCGTAAACGCGTTCCACCTGTCATATATTTACACAACATTTATAAATGAAACAAGGAAAAAAATTACAAACTTAATGAACGACCATACCTCGCAGCATGTGGCGGGATCGGTAAGACTATCCCGTCGACTATACTGGGGTCCATGGAGATACGATGAAGCTCACGAACTGGCTGAAATGGCAGGATCCTCACATATGCCCATGCCTAAAACAAATCACATGTTTTAAATAAATTTTAAAAATAACTACAAAATTAATCAAAGTTTCTATATAATTACCTGCAACAGCCATACAGGTCCGCCTAATTAAGCTTTTTCGGCTCGCATGCTGAACAAAGCTCTCTGTACAGGAATGCGAGGACCGCACTACCCGAACTAAACGTGACCACCTCATCAATATCCTCCAACAGCTGAAAATAGGTCAACGAAACGGTGCTCGCGCTACAGTCGGGGAACATCACCGCACCAAAGAGCAGCATCGCATAACCCCGTGCTGAACACTCAACTTCTTCATCGTCACTATCATCCGAAATCGGATGGGCCAACTTGCAACTTGCTAACGACTTCATCGAAACCGATGCGATGACCCCTTAATTTTCTCAGCAGACGGTCGAAAACCTAGCAACCGCTCGCTCGCACTCGTCATTGTCCATCCACTGTGTGACCGTCCTCGGTTGGATCACACCGAAGATACAACTACCATCTACAGGCAAACCCCACAAAATTCCTACGTCCTCTACAGTGACGGTCGCCTCCCCGACAAAAAAATGAAACGTATGGGTCTCCTTCCTCCAACGCTCTACCAATGCTGTAATCAAATGAGGGTCAACCCTCTGTGACATACAGCAGTAGACGCTACCCATATCGTTCAACTTATCTAACAAGCGACCGTGTAGAATATTCGGTGCTTCTCTGTACCCCATACAACACTCTCTAAGGACCTAATCTTAATAGTCCTATCTATCGCACACTCATCTAACAATAAATCACTACTATGGTGATTTGACTGCATTGTCAACACCGAACTGTCAAAAGGCCCGTAAGAAGAATTCAAATTCATTCTACAGTAAAAAACGAAACCAAACAAATCAATAATAAAATAAAAAATGATGTAACAAACGGGTGTATTTCGGATCGTCGCTGTGGCGCCCCGCCATCTACTTATCAATTCTAACACTAACTTACGTGGCTAATGTCAATATAAAATAAATAATACGCAAAAACGTGGGTAAAATTTTTCCTTTTATATAAAGGAATTCGTTCTGTACAAGTCAAAATGTCGCTCCCAACCTATTTACATAGGATGGTTTCATAATTCCAACAAAAAACCCTATCTCCTGCCCCACGGGTCGCATTCATGTACACACCACCCTCAAAAGTCGTTGGAAGCTTCAAAAGATAGCCTTGCCGTCATAAGCGATCACATACCGTGGTCGCGCGTACCTACAACACATAAAACATGGGATGAGCTATAAAGCTCAGTAAGTAGGAATAATGCATGTCGTGCACGTGTCTCATTTGCAAAGGCATCCGCGCCAATGCATTCAGACCCTAGTAGGATCAAACTCAATCTCATATCTCTCAGGGCCCTCGACTGACTTACTATGCACCATTTTCAGAGCTCAATTCCAATAAGGACAATGGTCCAACAATCCACAAAGGGTGACGAACCATAAAATACCAGTCACGCATTTCGGCCCAATTCGCACTGGGATGCATGACGGCCCGCCATTCGGCCCAATGGGTACTTGCTGTTCCGCGGACGCTCACGCTGGTAGCCCACTTTGGGGTCGTCAACACCAGAGATACCCTCGGTGTCGCTGCCACCCTCGAATCGCCTCCTCCAGGTCGCACCTACCGCAATTCAGGGCATTCTGCCCAAATAATGAAATATATCCGACGACGTACCGGGTCGTCATGGTGTCATAGAAGTAGTCCTGACTCAACTGTGAGTCGACATCAGATGCCTATATCGGCAAATATTCATCGCTTTCAAGCGACATTATATCATGCATACTCTCATCTCACAATCCTCGTGCATGCCGTGTATGCATGTGTTCATGCTCATGTAAACTATACTGAAATGCATGCCATATCATCATATATAGCAAATAATTCACATAATCTCATATAAGCAGATAGTCACGTAACTCATGTTAGTACAAACAATTTATGTGTTGTAGTTGAAATTCCCACTTACCTGGTATCCTTAGATATTAGCTTATCAGTAAGTCGCTAATCTTCAAACCCTATCCAAGCTTAATCGACTTGTTCTTGTTGGAATTATTCTCTCCTCTTTACTGTAGGGTTTTCGAAATTGTCCAAATGAATATGTTAACCCCTAGTCTTTTATCTATTTGTTGCGTGTGAAAATATACAAATGACATCGATCCTTTTTACTTAGTCTTATCCTAACTTTATGAATTATAATAATATTGTTTGTGGGTTTTCCTCTCATGCTAAGTAATCCACACTTATCCTATTCTTCGGCATCTCCTATTATTAATCTCGAGCACAAGAGTTTCGAGATTTAAAAATCTCTGAGTCCTAAAGATTTTGAGTTTCCAAGCTTTCGAAACCCTAAAATATTGAGATGCTTAATAATGCTAATATTTCGACACTTGGTTATTCAACTCTTATTCCTTTTTTGAAATCATATCTTACTAATTCATGTTCCTTAAAATGTGGTATTAGCACTTAATTATACTAAATTAAATTTTCTAAGTTAGCATGTCATGTACTAGAAACCCTAAATTAATAACTAACATAAATTCAAAATCTACCTTCCCATTCGTACATGTCATATTAACGTATAGCATGAAATCAGTTAGGCACGTAAAAAGTCACAAAACATGTCTCATGCAGTCACGTAAGTCATATAATATGTATGCATAGTTATTGGCCGGCTTACTTACGGGACTCGGGTATTACAGTCGCCAGGCGGCGGGTCGCGGAGGAGGTTGTCGAGGTGGCGGCGGGTCGCGGCGGAGGCGTTCGTCGAAGCGGAGGAGTCGAGGAGGCGGCGGGTCGCGGCGGAGGTGGTCGTCGAGGTGGGAGAGGTCGTCGCGGCGGAGGTGGTCGTCGAGGCGGAGGTGGTCATGGAGGCGGGCAGCAGCGGGTGATGGCGGCGGCGTCGAGCAGAAGGTGATGGCGGCGGCGTCAAGCGGCGGCGAGGCGGGTAGCGTCGAGCAGAGGGTTACGGCGGCGGCGTCGAGGAGGCAGGGCCGCGGTGTCGTCGAGGCGCGCGAACTCGAGGGGGGCGGTGTCAAGCAGAAGATGGCGGCGGCGTCGAGGAGGCAGCGGCGAGGGCGTCTAGGAGCGGCGGTGTCGAGGGCGATTCTTCGTCTCCGTCTATGTCGTCGTCGTCGGTTAGATCTGGTTATAATAAACCAGATCTAACTCGTAAGGAGTTCTTACGAGTTACGAGTTATAACTCGTAAGAAATTCATACGAGTTACGAGCTCACGTGAATTCCAGCGAGGCGACGTAACTCGTACCGAGTTCTTACGAGTTATATAACTTGTATAAAATGCATACGAAGTTCTCTTTTTTATTAATTCTTTTTGTTTTATGTTTATTTGGTTAAATGCCTAATTTTTTTTGTTTATTTTATTAAAAATACCAGTCCATGTTTATGAAATTGCACACCTATTATAAAATAAAGTAAAATACACATTGAACCAATAATAATTAATAGTTTTATCCTATTTAATCTGATTATTGTTATAAGATGGGATAATGCTATAAACATAGTCAAACTAGTTGTTTTCTATTTTACAACCCTCGAATATCCCCACTCAGCCAGCTATGAGATTACGCTGCATATTCCGAAAATGAGACTAGATCTATAAGGCTAGTTTAACACGTCTCAAATTTACCCAACATGATAGACATGGAATGACACCTCATGATAATTACTCAAAATTGTAAGAGAGGGGATTCTGTCACATATCTATGAATCGTCAAGATATTTGGGCTTTCATTTGGACTTTTATTAGATTGGACTGAGCTTATTTGTTTGGGTCAAGTTACTTTAGTAGGTTATGACTATATAAACAATGTAATTGAGGTTTATTTGGATTAAGCAATGGAAAACCTTATCTAATCTTCTTCTATAGTTCTTCGTTGTTCTATTGTCTCTTCTTCTTCAAGTCTCATCTAATCTGATCTCCTAATCTCTTCTCAACTCCTCAACGTTTCTTCTATCTAATCTATGTTTATTCTTCTTCTTTGCACCTTTTTCTCTACATAATCCGATGGGTTCGTAACAGATTCGATCCAACCGACTTGTACTTAAAAACAAGAAAGAGAAGTATATAACAATGACATGTATTTAGAATCAAAAGTAGTATTAAAAGCATTCGCAATTCGATTAACTTCATTGAACCGCATTGTCGACTATGGTACGACCCGTGCAATTACCATCGAACAATCAATATCAAAAAGTGACATCGCAAATACAAATCCGACGAACGAATGCCGATTCAGTAACCACGACAAAATACGTATTCGATTCGCACGGTAAACCAATCGACTCTTCTTTATTACGCATTGAACGTAAAGTAAACGACGAGCCAAGAACGACAAAGATCAAACAAACGTAAGATTACGCCATCGCGCATCATCGAATGTAAGATAACGAACAACAACGAAGTACACCGAACTAACTAACAGATCTACCGGCATCATCATTGATACACTCCAACAAAGCTTTCTCGCTAGGTGAATTCATTCACGGCCGTAGCCAACTAGAGCACAATACCAACCAATGAACAGATGAAGCCCCGTGTTTTTGTACGGACAAGACATGTTATAATAGAAATGGTAAGCTCCATAGACAGCGTAGTTGAGGATAATCATCCCTAGTTTGTCTCACAGATATGCCAAGAAAAGCCATGTTTATTTCTTCCTTCAGGGATTAATGTCAAAAGGAGAAGAAGATGATGATGATTATGAAGTAGATTTATACCAGATCAAAGCTTGAGCTCAGTGCAGGAGAGCTCATCATCTTCCACGGGCACAGCATTGAGGTCCAAGGGTAAAGGGGACTTTTCACCAGCAGAACCTACCTCGCTATGAACCTCCGCCGCGCAGTCCACCACCGTCGACGACGAATCGCAGTCGCTGCCACAGTCCCCAGATACCTCCTTCGGAGGCCTGCGATACTTCCGCCGCGCCTCGGCCGTAGGAGGCGGCCGGGACGAGGGAGGACGACGCGGGCCACTGAACGATTCCACGGTGCTGCTCATCCCACTCGACGTCGGCCAAGCGAGCGAGTAATCGCAGTCGATTTCTAGGGGTACGGGGAAATTCGTCCTGGCCTTGGGTCCGCGGAAGCTCCGAGCCGCCGCGTCGTAGGCCATGGCGGCGGCTTCGGCGGAGTCGAACGTACCTAGCCAGACGCGCGCTTTTTTGTGCGGATCTCTGATCTCCGCCGCGTAGCGCCCCCAAGGCCTCTTCCGTACGCCGCGGTACTTTCTCTCCTCCGATCCGACCACCGCGATCGGCGGCTGTGCCGGTGTTCCTCTTCCACGGCGCATCGTAGATACAATAATAATTATATTCTGATAAAAAGAATTGTCTTTGGGGGATGATCTCCTCGATCTCGATTCTCCTCAGATAAGAGAACAACAGAGCGATCTACGAAACGAATGAACACAAAAGATTAGGTCCGTGGATTTTTTCTTTTTTTTTTCATTATTTTTCTATTTTGTTTTTTTTTTCTCTCGGCAAATTACGTATAAAGCTACCATGGAATCTGGTAATTAACTATGGAAAATTCCCGCAAAAATTAACTTGGGCCTTTAGTGGTTTGGGCCTTAGTTGTAGTTAGCCCAACCCACATCAATTAGCTCGTTTGAACCAACATTTGCTTTTGTCCTTAATTGGGAAAAGACATCATCATCAGATTCATCACAGTTGATTAATTGAACTGGTCTTTTAATGGTAATTAATAGAAGACATTATTCATTAATTGTATCACATATATGACATAAGCAGTCATGCCTGGTCGAATATTCTATTCCATGTTATGCTTTATTTATAGAGATCGATCTTTGTCGTTCTTGGCTCGTCGTTAACACGAATGACATGAAAATTCATTTATTTAACTATTCTTATCAATAATCACTAGCAACGTCATCTTTATTTAGAGTTGATAATTAAAGGTCATGTTTTAACTTAGCTATTAAACTGAGAAAAGAAAAAAATAATTAGGTATAGTAGATTGGAAACTTCTTGCTGTACATATCTGGGAAGATCCACGTCTTGAGAAAAAAAGTTCAGTTTCATCTATTTTCTATTTTATTTTCCCAATTGACAAGAAACGAATACTAGACGTTTAGCACAGTCTGAAGTACTTCAATATTACTTTCTCGCACTAATAATAAAAAGTTAATTAATATAAAAAATAACCAAATATTAATCACCACAATTTCACAAAAATGGAAATTGCAATGCTAATATAAAATGCACACCTGATGATATAATTATTAAACATTTATACTATATTATTAACTTTCTTAACTTACATGCATCAACATGATAATGAAATTCTAACCAGAGGATTCTGTGAATTAAATAATCTTCGAATATTTTATTCATAGCATCTCTAACGACTTCTTGCTGGATAATTATATTTATTTAGGACTCATTCTATAATCACTTGTGGTGATAATAAATCTTATCTATACTATATAAAAGTTGGATGTGGACTCTCATTGACCACCACCATAAGCCAATCCTCATGCGACATGTCAGCAACAGAAATGTAAATTCCCATATTAGGTCCATGTGAGGGTGGAATTACCAACTGCCATTTGAATTAGGTCAATATTGAGTCATGCTCTTGGTATTCCTCCAAAATAAATCTTCATTAAAGGAGACTAAGGGGTTTTGATACCATCCAATAACGATAATTATAAATGAATCGTCGTTCACAGTGGCTTAGTTGCCTGTTCGAATTAAAGACTTTGCACCACAAAGAAATGGAAAATTAATTATCGGCTTCTTTTAATTCGAATCGAAAATAGGAGAGCTCATGCCTAGGCTGGGGAAATATGTCGATATACCGTCCTTAACGTATCGAAACATACCGAAAATATCGAAATTTTTGGTATAACGAAGTTTTTGGTAAGGTATGATACCTTACCGAAAATTTTCGGTACGGTAATGGTATGAAAATTTTAAAATTAGGTATACCGATTATACCGAATACCGAAATACTAAAATTTTTAATATATGCCCCTACATATATTATATTATTTCAAAAAAAACATAAAATTGATAAAAATATTATAAGGATCTTCACTAATTTTTAAATAGTCATTTCGTTTTAATTAATCTGTATATAAAATTGTATTTTGTAGTTATGTAAAGTTTTTTGTCTTACTAAAGAAAATAACTAAAATATGTAAATTATTTAAGGATATTTGATGAATTAAAAATCTTTTTATTTTGGAAAATTTGGTATTAATAATCCATCTTATTGGGGCCTAAGGAGTTTGAATTGACTAAAAATTCAAAAACAACGAATTAACGAGTTACGAGACACGAATGGTAAAAGCCCCTCCGTGTGAATGGTATAGAAGGCCAATGAGGCTTGGCTCTAGTGGCCAAGCTGAGGCACTCAAAGTTCATGTGACTAGGAGGTCAGGGGTTCGAACCCTACCTCCCACATGACTTTGAGAAAGTCCCCATGGGCCTTAGGCCCATGACTATCGTTGTTGTGTGGGTTTGAGGCATATCCATCTGACCCCGGGGATTAGTCCCACCTCTAGAGTGTGTGGCGGTAAGCCCATAGCCGGGCTGTGTGAGGATACCTCGGGACCGTAAAAAAAAAGAATGGTATAGAAGGTATGTACCGATAGTCGATACTATACTGAAATTTCGGTATGATACCGTATCGAAATTTAAGTTATACCGAAATTTTGGTATGGTACTGATATGATTTTTTTCGATATCGAAATTTTGATATGTTATACGGTATCACAGTTTTGGTACGGTATACGGTATCGAACCACCCCAACTCATGCCCACTTTCAGCTATAGTTCCGGTGCATCGCACATGGCAAAACTAGATATTTATAAAAGTACAACCTCAACAGTTTTAATAGTTAAATAATTTGTTGAAAAATAATCTGCACAAATGGTTATGAATCACACATGATGACGTGCAATACTACTCAACTCATTATCCATATCTTGTCCCTAATTTCTAGCGTGCCAACTTATGGCATGAAACCATTAATTTCAAATAAATTAGAACATGGGAATTTTAGAGTTAAATACCTAATGACAAGTTGAACTTAAGAATCAGTCCCTATTGGTTTGATTTTATGTCTAGGTACTGACATTAGGCAGAAAATTTATTTTCGCTCCCTCACATGCCAAGTTACCATAATGCCCTCTTCTTTGTCACAGTGTTAAATAAAAAACAAAATAAAACAGACCTCCACTCCCGTCGACCCACAGAATCAAATCCTAATCCAGAAACGAAACATACATTGCTTCCTCGAAATGTACAATCTAAGCATTCAAAGGCAGAAGAATTCAAGCTGGAGAAGACACTGATGAGGAAAAGATGAAGAAGAAAACCCAACGCCTTCACAAGATGCTGATGAATTTCAGATGAGGAGACGGATTTGAACCCAAACGGCACGGCTGTTCTGGACGGGTTGTGCACGGAAGCGATGAAGCCGTTTGATGTAATGTGTGGCGGAGGCATGTTTGAGGAATTCTGCAAACCCCACAAGCTGGAGGATGTTGTGAGGGTTTTGAAGATGAAGAGTAATTGTTGAAGCATCACCTACCTATTACTTACGAGATCGGGGTGGTGGTGAGGTGTTTTTGCAATTGCAAAGGAAAGAGATTGGAGGATGCATACGGGTTTGGACTATTGAAGATTAAACTAAGATGAAAATTAGATTGGAGGATGCATACGGGTGCTGAGAAGGTTAATAAACGTGATAGTAGTGAAGATGGAAATGATATGATTCATCTATGCTCTGTTCTTTTACATTGATCAGTTATGGATGCGTTGTTATGTAATTCTTGCACACACACTACACGGACTGCCTTAGTAAATGTTTGAGGCTGCAAGAAGTATCAACAATTTTGTCGTATGAACTAGGCTTCTGCAAAAGTTCGAAATGTGGTCGCAAGGATTAGGCGTGAATGTAGTTTGTTTTTTTCACTTACTGGTTTGATAATAGAGTATGTGACAGTCATACTGTAAGTCTGTTATGATTTGTTATCTTGTGTACTATGACTATGTTAATTACCAGTAATTTGGTTTGTTGAAGTCACATGTGATGTATACGCGATGAACTGCCCTGAAGGGGTTCGACAAAACGTCTAAATGAATGAGATGGGCCTTAAAGAATGCCCAACAGGGTTTTGACAAAATGTCTTGGTGAAGAAACATGTCTTGCTGGTGATTCACGTCGTGACCATGATTTTGCTTCTTCATCTTGGTCGTTGATGACGTGCGTGATGTGTTGAAGAAGCGTATGCAAATTGAATTAGTTATCTTAGACTAAAATGATTGTTTTTCATCCTCCATCATAGTAATGAAATTAATCATCACCAATGTAAACAAATAACTTCACTTCCAATTCTCATAAAACTTAAATTCTTGGTTAAATACCTAAATTGAGAGAAAAATACTTAATTTTTGGGAAATAATACTGATATCTATGATGAAAATACCTCCTAAATAAAGCGAGGTATTTAAGACTGAAATGCCACCTTTCATCATTCATCATTCATAGTAATGACATTGATAATCACCAACATAAACAACAGAGTTTGCACCAAACATTACTTTCAAACCCTCGAAGTACAAGAATTCGGAGGAAAATACCTAAATTTTGAGTGAATAATACTTAATTTTCGGCACATAATACCTAAATGGTTGGTTTTATCAAGCATTCTACATAATAAGAACATTGATCTTCATCAACACCACAAAATTAGTTTTCTAGCCATTTCACTTTCGTTTACGGTCGAGTACTTGAATTCAATAATAAAATACCTAAATCAAGGTCTAAAGTACTTGATTCCAGGAATAAATACTCATATTCATGTAGAAAATACCTGCGAATTGGGGAGAACAACTAAGACTGAAATTATTGGTTTTATCGTCAAGCAGTCTACATAATAAGAACATTGATCTTCATCAACACCACAAAATTAGTTTTCTAGCCACTTCACTTTCGTATACGGTCAAATACTTGAATTCATTAGTAAAATACCTAAATCAAGGACTAAAGTACTCCATTTCAGGAGATAAATACTGATATTCATGTAGAAAATACTTGCAAATTGGGGGAGAACATCTAAGCCTATAATGATTGGTTTTATCAAGCATTCTACATAGTAAGAACATTGATCATCATCAACACCACAAAATTAGTTTTCTAGCCACTTCACTTTCTTTTACGGTCGGGTACTTGAATTCAATAATAAAATACCTAAATCAAGGTCTAAAGTACTTGATTTCAGGAATAAATACTCATATTCATGTAGAAAATACCTGCGAATTGGGGGAGAACAACTAAGACTGAAATTGTTGGTTTATCGTCAAGCAGTCTACATAATAAGAACATTGATCTTCATCAACACCACAAAATTAGTTTTCTAGCCACTTCACTTTCGTATACGGTCAAGTACTTGAATTCATTAGTAAAATACCTAAATCAAGGACTAAAGTACTTCATGTCAGGAGATAAATACTGATATTCATGTAGAAAATACTTGCGAATTGGGGGAGAACATCTAAGCCTATAATGGTTGGTTTTATCAAGCATTCTACATAGTAAGAACATTGATCTTCATCAACACCACAAAATTAGTTTTCTAGCCACTTCACTTTCGTTTACGGTCGGGTACTTGAATTCAATAATAAAATACCTAAATCAAGGACTAAAATACTTAATTTCAGGAGATAAATACTGATATTCATGTAGAAAATACTTGCGCATTGGGGGAAGATACCTTAGACTAAAATTGTTATTCTAATCAAACTTATTAAATTGTATTGTGGATGATAAGTGTTCTTACCATTTAAGATACTTGATGAAATGGTGTCATTTTAGACTTACAAAAGTTACATCGAGTACTTGAATTCATCGTTAAAATTCGTAAATTAGGGCAACAAGTACTTAATTTTAGACAAAAAATACTTATATTTATGCGAAAAATACCTGCGAATTGGGGCGAATCATGTAACACTAAAATGTTAGCTTTTAATCAAACATCCTAACTAATAAGAATATTGATCATCACAAACACTAAAAAAGAATTGTTTTCTTCTTATTAGATGACTATCTGCGTGTATTTATTGCTCCAAATAAGGTATTTTGCATGTTGGCGAATGGTGATGAATAATGAAACTAATATGTGTGATGTTTGATGAAAGTGTACAAATTTAGTCATAGATGTCACGCTACTATCTGCGTGTATTTATTGCTCCAAATAAGGTATTTTCTTCCCTAAATTAGGTATTTGAAGACGCGATTTAGGTATTTTATCCTAAAATTTAAGTATTTCTCTTGGGTTGAAAGTGAGGTGCGAGAAAGAAGTATTTTGCATGTTGGTTATGAACAATGAAACTAATATTTGTGATGTTTGATGAAAATGTACCAGTTTAGTCATACTATGATCTGTTTGTATTTTCTGCTCCAAATGAGGTATTTTCTTCCCTACATTAGGTATTTGGGGACTCGATTTAGGTATTTTATCCCAAAATTCAAGTACTTCTCTTGGACTGAAAGTGAGTTGCGAGAAAGAAATATTTTGCATGTTGGTGATGAACAATGAAACTAAAAGAAGTATTTAAGAAAATATCTAATGTAGTAAGAACACGGTCATCACCAAAACCATAAACCAAGTTCCCTTCTAACTTCACCTTCATATTAATTCAAATACTTGATTTCATCAATAAAATACCTGAAATCGAGTACAAAGTACTTAATTTTAGACCTAAAGTACCAATATTTGTGTAAAAAATACGTGCGGACAGTGACGAATCATTTAAGACTAAATCATAGATTTTAAGCAAATATATAATGTAGTAAGAACATGGTCATCACCAAAAATTCCCTTCTAACTTCATCTTCATATAAAACAATAGTTGCATAGTATGGTTTTATCAAACACTTTACATGATAATGATATACAAAGCCATATTCAAATATTTAACTCAAATTTTTTACCAATCGTACAGTCATATTTCTATGTAATCAAATCATTCATACATACATTCAAAGTCTATTGCATTGCAACGCTCAAAAAGAGCTAGGAAGAGAAGTATCAGAGCATGTGAGAAGATGGGATTTTGATGTGTGCACTTGAAGGACTAAACTTAACATCTTCGACTGTATCTCCATGCCCTCAGGGAAATGGCTGAGCTTGAACCAATGGTCCATTTCAACTTCTGCATCATCCACCAATTCAATTCAAGATCTCGTGATGATGACGTAGTGCCCAAAACTATTGGCGATTAGGTTGATTTCCCACGTCCCCTGAGGAGAACATCAGGATGTCAGTTGAGAAGCCATTATACTGTTATTCACATGTATTACCAAAATTCTTCTCTACAACAAAATGTGCGAAATGGTTAGCAAGAATAAACTATAACTATAAAAAAATTCAAGAAACACAACACAAACCATCAAAATTCCTCAATTTTCTGAAACAAAATTCATAAAGAAAAGTTTAACTTAGAAAAACACGCATAAACTGACAGAAAAGATGATAAGCATAGAATTCTATTTAATGAAAATGAACCATAACAACAAAGCCCTAGAGACAACAGAACAGAGGACACAACTCACCTGCAAGAAAGCGCGAGCCAAACAAGGTTGTGATTAGCAATCCCAACGTAGAAAACTTGTATTCCATATTGCAGCGGTCGTCCACGGTAAACTCCAATTTCAATTGATGAGTGTGTGAGCTGGGTTGAAGGTTTTAGTCTTCAATCGTGATATTTAGGGTCAGTATTTGCGTTTTTTTTTTGGGAAGATAAATGGCAATAGGGTAATTTTCACACTAGGGAGTTAAAACTATGTTTTTGCTTAGTGGCGCTACCTATTCATAAAATGAAACTTGTAGGTACTGATTCATAAGATAAAGTTGTAAATAGGTATTTTTCTCTAAAATTCCCGAAGAACATCACTGCATTACCAAAATATGTAGATTTGACTTTTCACTCGTTCACTTGTAAGGAAAAAAAATAAAATAAAATACAGCTACAACATTTTAATATTCATTTCTGGAATCTGAACAGCCCTTGTTTGCAGGCAAAGTATAGAGAGGAAAGGAGATGCCTAAATCTCTACAGCTACATACAAAAAGTCACATCTCTACGTTTGAATAAGGGTGGTGACGAAACAATAATTAAATAATCCCAACTCGTACCAATTTTAAATTATTCTCCAAGTTAGCCATCGTCTCCTTGCTTACTTTACTTCTGAGCTGGCTAGCTTCGAAATGGATAATAAAGTGCCCAGAAAAAAGATAATTCTCTGCGCAGCGCCATGGCTGTTCTTCCTCGTTCTTCCTCTGCTGTTGTATTTGGACATCATATGGGGAAGCTTAATCCGTTTCGACCAACGTAAGGATGACATCATCTATCTCCGCGTGCCCACACGCGCATACACGAAGATAGATTTTGACTTTATTACTTCCTCTCCAACTTATTACAGGCTCACTCTACACCCTTCACGGCCACCACGCCGCCGCCGGAGCCGCCGTCGCCGATGACGCTGCTGCAGAAAACAAGTACGATTCTCTGCACATCACTCTATCGCGGCTCGTCGGAGGTAAACGCTACTGTGCGTCTTTCTTTCTTATTATATTTTCGACGTAATAATAACAAGAAAATGAAAACAATGGAAAATAATAAAAACAGGCGAAGATCGAAAAGAGTTCGAATCGAAGGGCTTCGCCTGCGACTCGGGGACTTTCTCCAAGCACTGCGTCGCCGACCGACCGATCTCGATCGACACGAATACGATGGAATTCGCCGTCTTCTCCGATTTTCTCGACGAAGGAAATTCGACGACGACCGTAAGGCCCTACGCCAGGCAAGAAGACGAGGCGCTCCTCAAAAAAGTCACGCCCGTCGTAATAACTTCCCGAAAGAATAATTTCAGCGAAAATCACTGCGACTATTACCACGACGCCCCCGCCGTGGTGTTCTCGTCGAGCGGCTTCACGGGGAATGTTTTCCACGAGATGAACGAGATAATAATCCCGCTGTACGTCACTACCATAGGCTTCGAATCTCGGGCCGTCTTCGTGTTGGAGGACTACAGGCCATCCTTCGTGGAGAAGTACGGCAGAATTTTAAAAGCACTGACGTCGTACGAAGTATTAAATGCCTCAGCGAACAAGAGCGTGCACTGCTTCCCCGGCGGAGTCGTGGGGTTGAAGTTCCACGGACACCTTTCGGTGAACTCGAGCGACGTCCCGTTAGGGCTCACGACCGGCGATTTTAGGGCTTTCCTAAGGCGATCGCTCAGCCTCAGGTACGCATAGTGGCGGAGCTGCGTTAGGTCCAGTCGGGTTTACCCCACTGGACTTTAATTATTTAGTAATAACATATAGATTTTGTCTTACCTACCCACTTGTGTATAACTAAAGTTAACATAAAATTTGACACATTGCACGTTACACTCTACTCTTGGTGTGCTTTACTCTATATGAGTGTCACGTGTCAAATTTTAAACTCATTTGGGTAGGTAAGACAAAGTCTAAATTGGGGCCATTTTTTCAATTTTTGTGGCTTCATACAGTATAGGGATGCCCAAAATTAATATAAATAAACACAAATTTAATATTTATTACTCCCTCTGTCACATATGTTTATGGACATTTGGTGTATGACACGGTTTTTAAGAAACTGAATATTTTAATAATATAGTACAATTAAAAGGTAAAAAGTGTATTTTGACACGTCTTTTAAGAATATTTAATATTATTATATTGATTGTTTGTGATATTTTTTTTTTGCTAAATAAGAAAATGCACAAAAGATATGGACGCCCGATATAGTAAATGTACAAAAACTAATGGGACGGAGGTAGTATAATTTTTTAAGGTCTATTATTGGATATGGGCCATAAAATATTAATTATAAAATTCAATTAAAGCACTTTGGACCATAAATGATGGCCATGTGCAACGGGCATGGTTGCACAGGCCCAAATCCAGACTGACCTATATGTATGTTTATTTTAAAAAAAAATGGAGTAAAATCGAATAGAAATTAAAGTAAAACTAGCTTAGTGAAAATATCAAAAATAATGTGAAGTATGGTGTCACTTAGACTGGACCCCACACTTTCACGTGCTTTTCTCAGGTACAACCACGTGTCGGAGATGGTGGGCCCGCCCACGGCGTTGCTCCTCTCTAGGAGGACGACTAGGAGGCTCTTGAACGAGGATGAGGTCGTCTCCACGATGCGCGAGCTAGGGTTTCGAGTGGTGGTCGTGGCTCGGGCTAAGGTAATATCGAACTTGGCCCTTTTCGCCCGCATAGTCAACTCTTGCAGTGTATTTGTCGGGGCCCACGGGGCTGGCCTGACCAATGAGGTGTTCCTGCCCGACGGGGCGGTGATGGTGCAGATAGACCTCATCGGGCTCGAGTGGGCCGCGGAGGCTTACTACGGGGGCCCGGCCCGTGGTATGGGGGTTAGGTATTTGAGGTATAGGGTCGAGCCCGAGGAGAGTTCTCTCGTGAGGGTGTTTGGTTCGAGGGAACATTTGGCAGTTAGGGACCCGAAGTGGTTGCCGGCCGAGGCAGGTAAAGAGGTTTACCTCAACGGTCAGAATGTACGGATCAATGTGTCAAGGTTTAGGGAGACTTTGGTTGAAGCTATGAGTTTTGTTGATCAGGGGTTAGATTTGTAGTGATGTAATAATGTTAAGGAGTGGTTTGGTTCTTTGGATTATTGGATTGTAACTTTCAAGGAATCATAGTTAACAGAAAAAAAAAAATGTACATATCTACGCAAGTATCTGAACTATCTCAAATTGAAAAGATGCAAATGCATCATTTGTTAGATCATCTTTAGAAGAGAAAAACAGATCATGCAAAAACGTTCCAACTTGACATAACAAAGACGGAAAAACCACCACGGAAACGATAAAAAACATGTCGATCTTTAAGGGAAAGAACGGAGAAGGTGCGATGATATGTACTTTTTGTCTCTTAATTTGGTCGGAGAAAGAAAGGAAGAAATAAAATATATCAAGAACAGAAGCCCAGAAAGTGATCAATCATCACACGATCGAACCAAAGCCAGCTCCAGGCGGCAATGGAAAACGAGGGCCGTGAACGTTGATAAGCAGTTGGCGTAACCATGATCGCGTGATTGGATATTCCTGAAAAATAAAAATAAAAAAATAAATAGATATAGAGACCATCGAGAAAATTACCAAACCAAAAACGTTTTTCCTAGACATCTGAAAAAGGGATGGATTTTTATCAAAACTTACTTCATGGAGAGCGGTGAAGGTTGAGTCACTGAACTGAGGGAGACAAGTTCTAAGAGCATCACAAGCCCTGGCAATGGCATTTCAAGAAAAAAATGATTTAAATGTTATTTCGACAAAATTAAAGATGCAAGAAACTGATGAAGAGGGAGTGTGATTAAAAACCTGGGATCGTCGGACAATCTGAGATAGCACTTCAAGATGTGTTTTAAGAGCCGAGAAGAAGATTGTTCTGTTATTTGGCTAACCATGCTGACTAATACTCTGCTGACGGAAAAAAATCTTGGAGGCTGACTGCAAACGTACTCTAAGCCAAAACCGTCCAGCAAAATCTTCTCCAGGATGAACGTTGCCACCTGCCAAAGCAATTTTTCGAATTTTTCAAATCATAGAAACATCCTGTTTTACGATAGAGAAGGCTAAGCTATATGAACGATGACTCAACTGTTTTGGAAAGCTCACTTCCCACCTCCATTGAGCGGAGGCACAAGGGGATTATCTCGCTAGAAACAAGGAAAGCTACAACGTGAGCGTCTTCAACCTGGGAATGAATTCAAGTACAGGGGAAAGAGAGTACAAGTTACTTGGAGAGAAAAGGTTCATCGTTGATAAGGAATGAGCAGAATGAGACTTTGAGCTAAAATGAGTACGTGGAAGACTGACTTCTCATATGTAAAAGAAAAAATATTTGGAGAATGATAAATACCTTCACCAATGCACCAATGACCCCTAGACTTGAAAGCCTCAAGTACTCAAAGGGCCTTGACTTGCTGCTTGTATTGAGAAAAGGATATATGTAAATGGGAAGGTGGGCTACAAGAGGAACCAAAAAAGAAAGGAGGGTTAGAACGTAAAACGCGTGAAACAGAAGCAGCATTCACATCTAAGTAAAAACAGAAAAGATATGTTTTTTTTTTCGATTCAAAGTTACCCCTGAGAAACAGCATTCTAGTATCCCGATGAGCGGCCAGACTCTGAAAATATAGATTCATTATGTTTGCTCGAGACGTGAGAAGAAATGTGATAGTGTCTTAAATGCCTTCGCCAAGAAAAAAAGTAAAGAAAATTACTTGGAGAACAGTAAGGGCATTGCACACTCTATTCGATTGTGCTGCAGTTAGGTTTGGCGGTGATAGTAATTCATAGATAGAGATTATCTCCTGCAAAATTTTCCAAAAGGTTGACAAGTTCATGAGAATCTAGAATAACGTCATCATAGCATAATGCTCTACGAAGGAACAAAATATCACAAGTACCAGAAACTCAAAGATCATATCCCAATAATTTGCCTTTGTATGTGATATTATAATACAAGCAAAAAGCAGATGTATCAAAGACAACTGAAGCTGTCTCGAAAACACGAACCTGTATAAGGATAGCAGTAGTACCACACGAGTTCCATAGCAATGGAGCACTGTCATTTAACAGTTCTTTCCTCTGAAAAAACAAATGTCTATTATGAGTCTAAGATAGGTATCACAGAGCAGTCGATCATCATACAAAAAGGTGAAGGATGCGAAAGAAAGACATTACCAGCAAACAAGTTATCAATCTAGGACAAAATAAAATTTTGCCTTTTGCATGTAAGAGTCACCCACCCCATGCACACACCAGGATTTTTATTTCCTCACTTCAATTCACCGTTGGTCTAGTGGCAAAATTGAAAAACTTAAACTTTTGATGAAATCATAAAACCCAAAGCTATAACTAAACCTTTTCGAATTCCAAACCCTGATTACATAAATAAATTCCCAAAATCAACGCGACGTGAACGGGTCAGATGATGCATAGTCGACTCAAGCTAACATGCCCGTCAACAATCAATCGACGTGAATAACAGCTCAAAATCGAAGGCAAAAAATCACACGAAAAGTAACATACAAAACCCGACGATAAAACAGAAACGCTCAAAGGACACGGCAAAACGAAACCAAAATCAAGGGAAAAATAATAAAAGAGAAGACCTTGCAGAGTTCATGAAGAGCAGTCTCGCGAAGATCAGGGTTTTGGAGATCGAGAAGCATCTGCTCCAGCCATTCCATGTCTTCAATTTTTTTTCTATATTTTTTTTTCTCACAAGGGTTTAACAAGGGCTTGGAAATTAGTCGGGTAGGATTGCTTGTGAGCTCGATATACTTTAAACTAATTAAAGTAAAAAATAATTTATTAAATATAAAAAAGAGTTAATAAATAATCTCGTCGTAATAAACACGCGAGCTCAAGCCGAGCTTCGAGCTCGTCGAACTCGTAAATCGGCTCGACTCAGATTCATCCTTGGACATATTTTTTTTTTCGGAGGGAACTTGGAATTATTTTTAACGTATGAAGGTTTTTCTCTCCTTGCATTGCATGGCATGGACTGAATTTATTATGCTTGACACGTGTCATCTGACGTGGGATGCCTTGGGACGACACGTCAACAAGGGTGCAGAATGCAGATGGATCTAGTTGTTAAATTCAATATAGGAAAATTATCTAAAACTTACCATTGTTTTCACTCTAATGTATGAACGGTTTATATTCTTAATTATTATTTTCTTATGTCAGCAAAATAGCTACTAACCTACCATTGATCAAAGTATCGAGTGCAAGCTAGTCTTGCCCTGAATTGATCAAAGAACATATATCGTCGTATATACTATACACGACAGAAAGTATATGATCATGTAAATATAAATATTCGAAACGTTTAGTTTAATACTATTATACACAATGTGGAAAGAAAAACATAAAGAGATGTTTTGTCGTACAAAGACATTTTACAATAAATACATGCATCTCTACAGACATCATTTTTTCTTTGAATAATCTCTTGGACCAAATATGGTAGATCCAATCCTCACATTTGTGCTGCCCATTTCGATCTGCAGAACAATGTAGAACAAACAGAAGCAAGCATTGAGTACCTTCAAGATCTGAGAATGGTCTATTATCGCCAAAAGCGAAAAAAAGTTATCGACGAAAGTCGATCATATAACTCTGCAAAGAAGTACTTCCAAGCTCTATCTAGGACTTACCGCCTGCTCGAAATCGCCAGACATGCCCATCGACAGCTCACACTGAGATTCGACCAACTCAAGTGCCTTGCAAACCTCAGCTCTACACTTTAGAAGAGTCTGCAACATTCAAATTAAAGACTGCTGTTTCATTTTTCCAAGAACTTTGAGAAAGATGAATCTGTGGAACCTTGAAGTTTTCTGGGGTCGAAGTGTAGTCTGGCATTCCTATGGTCATTAATCCCGAGAATTCGAGATTTGGACAACCTAATTTCACGTGTTTTGCGAGATCCACGCATTCCGAAGGACTCACGCCAGATTTAGCTGTGAAATCCTTCAACTTGATCGGTGCCGATGAAGCAATTATAAATCCTGGGGAAAAATTGTACGATTTCTTTACTTACATACTTCTCCGCTAGTGTTCACCTGCACAAGAACTTCCAAAGGTCTCCTTCCAAGGGTCGAAACCATACGATCAAGAACACTTGCAAGCTGGGGATTAGAGCAGCGAAAGAATATCAAACACAAGTTCATTGATCATATGCTGTGATAAAATTTAAAATAAGTATGATAACTTAGAAGATTGAACGTAAATCATGGTGCAGCTAAAGTCACACTCACAACAAGGCTACAATACCTTCCCATTATCGACACCCTCAACCATGGCTAGATTAGGAACAGCAGCTGCAGATAAATGACTTTATCAGAGAATCAAAATAGATCAATTTTTCACTAGGCCTGATGGATAATCCGCATATAATTCAAACAAATACTTGAAATACGAGTTAGAATTATAGGCAATTGGGCAACAGAGCATTTAAACAAGACAACAAAGCCATGGTATACTCACTGAGCAACGGCTTTACTTTATTGCTCTGCAAATGCCCGACAAAATGCCACTCGATATCCTCGGGAAGCTGCACAACGTTACGCCAGCACCATCACCGCACGAAGCTTAAAAGGGAGAACAAATGATTTGTGGCAAAATCGAAAATTATCCACCGACCTGAGGGGCTTTTTCGATGATCTCCTGTACGTAATTCTCGCCAAAGCAGCGGTGGCCTGCGTCGTACACTTCCCCGATGAGAGAAATCGGCTTGGTCTTGCTCACCGCCACCACGCGCACGTCGTCCGAGGACCGACCACACCGCTCCGCCGCGTCCCGTATGCGGTGGAATACGGATCGCAGTGCCGATACGGCCTTTCCTTCCACCGCCGCTGCCGCCATCGAAATCGGAGGTGGGAGATTCCTTTATTTTTTTTCGCCTTAATTTCTTCTCTCCCTATTTAACGGCGACGGTCGGAAAAACGACGACCACTGAATATGTTGAGGCCCAAATCTCTTTTATGGGCCCAATTTTGTATACGCCACACATGGAGTCTATTTTCCTTTTTCTTTCAAGATATTTTTTGCCATTAGAAAGAATGTAATATAACATCTAGGTTGTGTTTGTCGAAAAGAAAATTTTGATTTTCTTCCTTTTTCATCAACATCTTGTGATGAAATTAATTTTTCGTTTTTTCCCCTTATCTATCAGGGCAGATTTCATGACAATGTGGTAAGAAACGATGAGTTGCCAAGCACAAACATGGATATATATTACCATAGGTGTTAGAAGTCTCACATATCGAACGACGAATATTTACGAACACAAAGACAATATGTAATTAAGCCCAGTTCATCAAAGAACACAAAAGATCCCAAAATCTGTGTAGACGATTTACTTTGAACGATCATCCTCGTCGTCGACAATCTTTCAATTACCCTCGGATTTATGATCCGAGGTCTTCACAGCTTCAACATGCTTCCTAAGCATCCCAACCTCTTTAATGTAGTAGTGCATTCTGTCTATCATCAATGCTAGAAACAATGCAAAACCTGCAAATACAGCAAGGATTTCTCCACGTTAAAACGATCGCAGATACCCCAACAAAATTTAGAATTGTGAATTGAATTATCATATACAGAGGCCATGGCATCATATATTTGCCCCAAGAATGTCATGCTGTGTGTTAAGCAATGGTGTTCAAGAAATAATTCACCCCATGAACTATATTAGAAAGAAATAAGAAATCCTTCACATCCAATTCGTCCTCACAGTAGGAGAGTATAAACTTGCAATGGGGGCTATTGGATGTTTTTTTTACCAAAAGCGATCGTTGATGCATTTCATCAAACACCATAGTTGTATGCCTCTATGGTGAATAACAAGCCTCCATCAGCATAGAATTCAGCACCATTTCACAACGAAGTCACATTAAGCAACCATGAGTTCAGCAGCATTTCACAACAATCAACAACGCTGACAAACATCAGAATAAAATTAAGTTTAAGCGAATTACCCAAGAGAGAAGCTTCAAGAAGCTGGTTGGCGAACAAAACCTGATCGGTGGCATTAAGAACGCCATCCACGGCTCGACTCTGAGTTTTCGACATGCTATACGCCAGAGAAACCATGATGAAGAACAGAGTCGCGTTAATGGTCGACACGATTACGGGCCCGTGTCCCCGCTTGAACCTGTCGATCAGCATCTGAAGAGGGATTCTCAACGGGGTTCGGAACAAAAGCAACAAGATCGTGATCACTTCGCCGAAGACGAGGCAGTACAGAGGCTCAATCATCTTAAAGATCGTCTTTTTCCTAATTCCTTTTTCCCGAGATTCTTCGACGTGCTTTACTGAAATTGCGAATGGAGAGTGAAATGGCTCGATTGATTGATAGTTATGAGAAGCATTGGGAGAGTCGCTGTGGTGGGTGCATGGGAAGAAGAAAAGGAATCCATGGAGGAATACGTGGAGGAATTGGGAAAGGCCAAGCGTCTTTTTCCTTTAATCTATGTTGTTTTTCAAAAGTTGCATATTATATTTGGTCATGGTAGGCAAACTTTTAATTTTTTTAAAGTAACAGTGTTTCGATACGCGTAACACATCATAGGGTTTTGATATTTTTTTTAATAATACTACTTTTACACGCGTACATCATCAAACGCATCAAATCAACAGTCTCATCGCTCGAATAGGGCAAAGCCACCGTGACGGCCACCAACTCCGCCGCTACCCTGAACCGCCGCCATGACCTCCACCGCCACCACCACCGCCGCCGCCTCCTCCACCTCCTCCGCCGCCGGGTCCGCTTCCACCGCCAGCTCCAAACCCACCCACCAGACCCAAACCCTGACCCTTCACTTCCCCCAGGACCACCGCCTCCTCCTACGCCGGCGTCGCAGTCATGAAACAGATTCTTTCCATCGTTCATTGCATTATCTGGATTATTAGCTTCCTTGCATAAGAGTTGGTGTACAAAACCGCACATACGAGGACTGTAAGAATACTTTAGTTTCCTATGTCTTAGTGCTCAAATAGCCACCAGTGCATGTTTAGGATTCTTACGACAGTTTATAAAGAGGTGTAAAGGACTATTTTGTCTGAAAAGAATGATCTATTGTGATAATTCACACATCTAAAAAATCTTTGTGAATCTTGCTTTGCATTTTATAAGAAATGTACTTTCTGTTTTTCTAACTAGAGTTGGTGTTAGGATCGTTTACGCGTTTAGAGGGGGTGAATAAACGCTTGTCTCTTTTTCGGTTTGTCTTTTCAAGGATAGGTACTCAATCAGTGACCGGTCAGTATAAGTGCGGAATGTAATACTGAGCGGTTGAAACCGATATGTAATGAGTAAGTGTGTGTGTGTATGTATGTATGAGACCGGTTTGTTTCTGGAAGTTCGGAGTTAAAATCTCCTACGTCTCCCCTTCTTCCTCGCAAGGAAGGTTCACTAGATCTTCAGTTATACAATCTTGTACAACCTACCCAGCTGAATCACAGCTCAAATCTAGTGAATCCCTAGGCAGTTGTTTACAACAATCCACCTACTTCAACAGCTTTTTACAGTCCGTCGGAAATAGTTACTATAAACTTAAATCTAAGAAGGAATGTCTTTGGACTTCACTCTTGTTTTTGTGCTCTCACCACAGCTCGTTGAACAGCTCAGACTTCGTCTTTTTGAGGGTGAGATTTCAAAGTCGTAAGAATGTTGAAGTTCAGTGAAGTGAGTGATCTTCTTCTTGTCTCTCTCCTTTTATGCTTGAGGTTTGAAATTCAAACCGTTGTGAGATAGACTCTTCACTCTGATCGGTGCATTAATTGACTTTCCCAAAATGGGTCTGTCCGGTTTCAGCTGCAGTCTATCCTGTCACTAGCTTTATTCCTTATTTGCGTTAGTTGACCTTGTCTAAACTCTGGACTAGCAGCTTTGCATTGAATGTCTGAAATTTCCTTTTTGTTTCAGCATGCACTTGTCTCGATTGTCCAATCTGTCATTTGTCCGATATTGCATACTGTCGAGCTCTCCTAAATCCTTTGTCAAGACCGGTATCTTTAATTGGTATTGGTTATAGTCTTTCGTGCCTGCTCAGTCCGGTCACATATATATACCGCTTTTAGTCCTTAGTCTAGACGATGCCTTAGATCTCCGGTTTTCTCATTATTAGTCAGTTGCGTCAATTCACCAAAACCGATAATCCGAATGTCTGAATTCGTGTTGCTAACAATTTCCCCCTTTTTGGTGATTGACAAAACTAGTCAGCAGAAAACCAGTTTTCATTCATATCAAAAAGAGATTGATACAGACAACACTTTAGTTGTACCCCTTGCTCTTGAATATCCGCTCTATCTCCTTCCACTTGTTATCATCCTTGTATGCGTTTTCCTTTATGTCATGTAGTCTCCGAAGGTCCGCCAGCTGTTCCTTTGTTAGATTGCAGGCAAGATGCCGTAAACTGCTGCCATCATACTGGACTTCGACTGGACCAGTTTCGCTGACTGGTACAGCCGCAGTCTGACCTTGTAAGACTGCATCCGGGATGAGTGCAGCTTCGATTGCAGCTCGTTTTGGATCCTTGGTTTTGACATAAAGTTTGGAGATAAACCTCTGAGGCTCAGATGAGCTAGAGCTGGGCGGTTGCTGTTGTTTTCTGCTGTCGCTTGCCGTACTTTCCCCCTTTTTGGCAATAACCGGGGTGACTAGCCTAGTCAAAGCCGTCAGTTGCCCTTTGATAACCTCTAGGTCGGCACAAACATCCGAGCGGAGACCGGTGATGTCTTCCTTGAGAGCCTGAAACTGCTCATTGTTGTGCTGTCGATCACCGTTGACAGTCTTGCTCAGAACGGAGATTGAGCGATAAGTCTGCTTGATCAAGGAGACTTCTCTCGGTGAGCTTATGATATCAACCGATACGCTTGTTGGAGGTTCCGTTGGTTGCGACTGTAGAGGAATGAAAGACTGAGTGTTTTCCGGCAATGCAGCGGCGGAGACAACAACAGATTCAGTCATAATGGCAGAAGCAGGGATGCCTTGCTCCGTCGATGTGCGGACTTCGAGATCAGTTTCTTGCTCAGATTGAACCTCTACCGGTTGGGGTTCCACCAAAGTAGCTGAAATGTCCTGAATGTTGTCTGGAGAAGAAGAGGATCCAGATTCACCAGCAAAGGTGAGAAGTAGAGGCAGGGGAGGAAGTGACTGTGTCTGAGAAAATCCACTGGCTGGGATTGGAATCGATAGAGATAATGGTAGAGACAGCCAAGGGAACGATGGAATAGGTTGCCGAAATAACAAGCATTCCTCAGAGACCGGTTCTGGTGAGGAATGGAGAACTGGACTCTGTACCAGTTGAGATGTATGCTCAGGTAGAATAGAAGATGAGGGCGTGGACGCGAGGACCAAGGCCGTTGTCATGAGAGAGACGTCCTGCGGCTGATCAAAAGAGGCAGAGATTGAGCCAAGTGGCACAGCTGATGCAACGGCGGAGGATGCCACATCAGGCTGAAGTTTTGCCCAAACAGCAGCATGGTAGACCTGCATACTCTGCAGTTCTGCCTCCAGCCTGGATAGAATTTGGAGCTCATGCAATGCATCTCTCCCTTCTGGCTGAAAGTTGTCCCTGCGTTGCTCAATATAGCTTGTCAGGTGCTTCATTTCAAGACTAACCCGGTATAGCTCTCGCGCGTTCAGTAGGCGCCTGATGGATTCAATGCCCAGAGTCTTTATGAGCTTCCCTTCTGTCTGTCTAGCCAGTTTGAGTCGGTCAGAGAGACCTTTGGACTTCCAGATCTTCTCACTGTATGGAGTATATCGGAAGTCGACCCATTCATCATAGGCTCGAAGATCATCTGCAATCGTCTCCACGATTTCTTCTCGGATGAGAGTCCAGGCAGTCTCATCGATCGATTCGTGTCCTTCAGGGACCGCAACGGCTTTGCCCTTGCCTTTGTCAGTCGAGGTGCCTCGGACCGGTTCTTGAATCCTCACCCCACTCGGCGGTGGCGCAGTCCCGGTTTTGGACTTCTTGGTAGACGTCATGGTCCTTTTCTTTGTAAGTACTTTCTGAAGCGGCTGAGTATCTTCAGAAGAGGAGGAAGACTCCAAGACCAGTTTCTTCTTGGAGGGTTTTGATAAGACTTGCTTGTCATCAGTCTTCTTCTTTTTGATCGGCGAGTGTTTTGGTCGGGAGTCAATCTTCGACGTTCCCAGAGCGTGTTCAATGGCAGACTTCTTAGTTGGTTTGAGAGTGGGCAGATCGTCAGTGGCTTTTCTCTTAGCCGGCTTCTTAGTGAGCGAGGCTGTGCTCACCATCTGATGAATGGTTTCATCAGAGATGTAGTTTACATACCCAATCCCTTCAGCAGGGCCAACATCTGCAACCTTGCGCTTGAGAAGGAAAGATAGTTGAGGCGCAAAGTTCTTGATCTGCCTATCACGAACCGGCAGTATTCCTTTGAGGACGGAGAAAATTACAGAAGACCAGTTGATCTTCATCCCAGTCAGAATAGCCACCATGGCCTGAACCTTATCGCTGGTGAGCATATCAAAGGATCCTGCCTTCCCCAAGATGGATTTTGCAACAATATCATGAAGCAGTCGATACTCTGGTTTAAGAACCACTCGTTTATCCGAGTCTTTAAACGTTCCCCCTGTTAAAGACATCGTTGTCTTGAGACGTTCCTTAACGTCATCAGACACGCTGATAACAGTGTCACCGGAGGTTGGTAGATTGAACAGCTTTGCGAAGTATTCTTCAGTGATGTCGAACTGATGGCCGTTGATCATACACTGGAAGCGGTCTCCAACTATGAGTACTGTGTTGAAGAACTGATGCAGAGCCTCTGGGTAATATTCTGCAGTGCAGTCGAAGAAGGTTTGAAGGCCGGTTTGAATTAGGGCTTCGAATATAGGAACAAATTCCTTGTGTGCGGTCTCCTTGCAGCTAGCAAAGTAGATTTGAAGCGCCGTCCTTGTAAATTCTTTGTGTGCTGGGGCCATTTGTTCGAAGGATTGGATAGGGTTTCTGTAAAGAGGTTTAAGAAATTTTGGGGAAGAAGATGATGAATCGGTTGGAGAGAGAAGGATAATGATGGAATGTTTTAATTTGAGTATGGGTATGAAATCTATTTAGCGGGAGAAAGCGTGTATTTGCATTAAATGCATAGGACGTCTTGTCGCTTAGCTTTCCTCTCTCATAGACTGCGCTATTTTCCTGCAGTGTTGTCAGGTTTCCTGCGAAAGTGTTATGATAAAATGTGTGCAATTGATGACGTATTTAATAAAAACGATTTCGGTCAGTCACTGATCTAGGCAGTTTCCGGTATCAATACCGTTTTGTAAAAGGTGTCCAGGTTTCGAAGAGAGTGTCCCAAAAAAAAATCCCGGTATATAAAAAAATATCCCGGTATTAAAAAATATCCCGGTATTAATACTCCGGTATATAAAAAAAATTGTATATATGTATATATATATAGGTGACGAGAATCAGTTTTGGACGAAACTGATAGAATAATGAGTTTTGATCAGTATGAAAGAATTGACTGATAAAGAATAGAAGGCTTAATACGATCATCACTTTGCACCATTTGGTGTAGTGTCTAGGTCACCAGTTATACCAATTAATTTGATATAACAAGGTTCCCCCTGACTCTATGTTTAGGTATTTAGGATAAATCCAATAGACCTAAAGCATTTCGGAAAAAGAGGAACTTAGCTTCTGGTAGTGGCTTGGTTAGAATGTCGGCAACTTGCAGATCGGTTGAGATGTGTTTCAGCCGCACATTTTTCTTCAGCACATGATCTCGTATGAAGTGATGTCTTATTTCGATGTGCTTTGTCCGAGAGTGGAATACCGGATTCTGTGTGATTGCGATTGCGCTCGTATTGTCACAGAAGATAGGTGTGTCGGTTTCTTGTATTCCATAATCTTCCAGTTGATGCTGTATCCAAAGAATCTGCGAGCAACAGCTTCCAGCCGCTAGATATTCTGCCTCAGCTGTGGATGTGGCTATAGATGTTTGTTTCTTGCTGAACCAAGAAATAAGTCGGTCACCAAGAAACTGACATGTGCCACTGGTACTTCGTCGGTCGATTTTGCAGCCTGCATAGTCAGCATCTGTATATCCATGCAGTGATAAGCTTGAGTCTTTGGGATACCATAGACCAACATTTACAGTCCCTTTGAGGTACTTCAAGATGCGCTTTGCCGCAGAGAAGTGGCTTTCTTTCGGATCAGACTGGAACCGGGCGCACAAGTAGACACTGTACATAATGTCCGGTCTGCTAGCAGTAAGATATAGCAGTGATCCGATCAGCCCCCTATATTTGGTAACTTCAATTGATACTCCAGTTTCATCTTTGTCCAGTTTGATTGATGAACTCATAGGCGTTGTAGCTTGTGAGTAGTTTTCCATACCGAACTTTTTGAGCAGTTCCTTTGTATATTTGGCTTGATTTATGAATATCCCCTGCTCCGTTTGTCTTACTTGAAGTCCCAAAAAGAATGTGAGTTCACCCATCATACTGTTCTCAAACTGATCCTGCATCATCTTAGAGAATCGCTTACACAACTTAGGATCAGTTGATCCAAAGATAATGTCATCGACATAGATCTGAACGATCAATAGATGCTCTCCTTTAGTGAATCTGAATAGTGTTTTATCAACACTTCCGATTGTGAACTGATGATCAGTTAGAAACTTTGACAGCGTTTCATACCACGCTCTTGGAGCTTGTTTTAGTCCATAGAGAGCCTTCTTTAGACGGTAGACATGATTCGGGTACTCATGGTTTTCGAAACCGGGTGGTTGAGCAACGTATACTTCCTCAGAAATTGTACCATTCAGAAATGCACTCTTGACATCCATTTGATATACTTTGAAGTTCTTATAAGCTGCATATGCCAAGAAAATCCGTATGGCCTCCAGTCTTGCTACCGGTGCGAATGTCTCATCATAGTCTATTCCTTCTTCTTGTCTGTAGCCTTGAACAACCAGTCTTGCCTTATTTCTGGTGACAAGTCCATCTTCATTTAGCTTGTTCTTGAAAACTCATTTCGTACCGATTACAGTTTGCGTTGGCTTTGGAACAAGAGTCCAGACTTGATTTCGTTCGAACTGGTTTAGTTCTTCCTGCATGGCTTCTATCCAGTTGTCATCCTTGAGAGCTTCATCAACCTTTGTTGGTTGAATTTGTGAAATGAACGCATGACTGAATAGATTGGGGTTCGTCTGTCGCCTTGTTTTCATAGGTGCAGCAGGATCTCCTATGATCAATTGTTGAGGATGATTTAACTTTGTGCGGTTCCATTTGATGCGTTCCCCCTCAATTGATTCCTCCGGTGTTCCTTGAGTCCCTGTGTGAGTTTCTCCTTCTGATCCAGCTTCGTTACCGGTATTGTATGGACTGATTGTTTCCACAGGTTCCATCTGTATCTCAGTGGTTGTATTTTGAGTACTAGTTTCTTCTACAATAGGTATTTCTGTCAGCTCCAATACTGGTTGATTTCTTTCTTCATCACTTTCATCTTCAAGATGGGATCTTTCCAGCTGGTTGCTCAGACGATTGATATTACTGGGAGTATGGTTATCAGTCTCGGACTCTTCAAAGACTACATGTGCTGATTCTTCAATAGACAGAGTTTTTGTGTTGAAGACCCGGTAAGCTTTGCTGACTGAAGAGTAACCAAGGAATATTCCCTTTTCGGCCCTTGTATCAAATGCTGAGAGTTGATTCTTCCCATTATTGTGGATGAAACATTTGCTTCCAAAGGTCTTGAAGTAACTGATTGTAGGAATATTTCCGGTCCATACTTCGTACGGTGTTTTGCCCTGTTTCTTGCAAATCATGGATCGGTTCTGTGTATAGCATGCAGTATTAATGGCTTCTGCCCAGAATTTATGAGAGATGTCCGTATCTGCTAACATTGTCCTGGCTGCTTCCTTGAGAGTTCTGTTCCTCCTCTCAGCAACTCCATTCTGCTGGGGTGTCCTAGCAGCAGACAACTCATGGCGTATACCATGGTTCTCAAGAAAATCGGTTATCGTTATGTTCACAAACTCAGTACCCCGGTCACTGCGGATCCGGTTTATGTTACCATTTTGTTCATTCTCTATTCTTCTGAAAAGCTTTATTAAGTTGACTGGTGTTTGGTCCTTGGATTTTAAAAATACTACCCAGGTGTACCTAGAGAAATCATCTACGACTACGAGTGTGTATTTAGCACCACCAAGACTGACTACTGGTATTGGTCCGAATAAATCCATGTGAAGTAAGTCTAGACACCGGTTTGACTCTATACTTCCTTTATTCTTAAAAGTTGACCTAATTTGTTTACCTAACTGACACGCTGTGCAGTGTTTATCTTTTGAAAACCTTAGATTGGGTAGACCTCTAACCAGATTGTTATCCCTAAGGGCTGATATGGTCTTAAAGTTTAGGTGACTGAGACGTTTATGCCACAACCAACTTTTGGAGTTATGAGCTATTAGACAGGTCTGGGTAGAAACTGATTGGTCTCCCCAGTGAACCCTATATGTACCCCCAACCCTATGCCCAGTTATCAGTATGCGTTTCTCTTTGTCCTTGACAAAGCATTTATCTTTTTCAAACGATATTAGGTAGTTATTCCTACATAGTTGACTTACACTTATTAGGTTATAATGGAGATTTTGTACTAGGTGTACATCTTTTAGAGTAAGGTTTCTGTGAGTAATCACCCCCTTTCCTATTGTTTTACCTTTACCGTTATCTCCGAAGGTGATTGTCGGTCCGGTATGTGCCCTAAGCTCCTTTAGTAGTCTTCCGTTTCCAGTCATGTGCTGACAGCATCCACTGTCCAGATACCATACTGATCGGTTCAGTTCCTCAATGTATTCCTGAAAACAAATATATATATATATATATACATACATTGGTACCCAGTTTCACTTGGGTCCAGTATAGATTAGATTCTTAGGAACTCAGATCTGAAAGACTCTAACAGTCCGACCAGTTTGAGGGTCTATGAGATATTTAATGTTTCTATTCCTAGTCATTCCATATGTAGATGTATGGTGCTGTCTAGCCCGGTTTCTATACTCATATTCATACCTCCTATTCCCCCTATGTTCATGCCCGCTTGATATAGATCTGTTTTGTAAAGGCACTGTTTTTGGTAATCTTCTATTATGTTGAGCTTCTCTCTCTATCCTAACTGGGGAGCTAGGTATGTTACTGGTGTTATTACCTTGCGAAGAACTGGCTGAGATAAACCTAATCCAGCCAGTATTCTTTTCTCTTGCTGTCGGTTCGCTCGATCCGGTTTCACTAAATCCCAGTCCAGTTTTGTCATTGCTAACCTTCAGACTATTCTGGATATTCTCTACTGTTTTCTTGGACTGACTCCAAGTCTTTACGATCGCATTTAGCTTATCGTTTTCAGTCCTTAAATGCACTATTTCGTTTCTAAGTTCTCTAACTTCCTCATTCAACACCTTCGTTTGACTAAAATCACTTTCAGTTTGTTCGACTGAAGTGATTTTCCCTTTTTGTTTAATCCTAGCGGAAAGTTTCTGATATTCTTCAGCCATTTCTTGAAGAGCCTGAAGAAGCTCTTCCTTAGTAAAATCATCCGGTACAGAATCACATACCTCATTGTCGGTCATATTTGCCATGAGACATTCATGAGATTCCTGATCACTTTCGGTATCTGACTCATCGCTGTCTGATTCTTCGGAGTCAGAGTCATCCCATGTTTTTCCACTCTTGGCCACCAATGCCTTTTGATACTTCTTTGACTTGGCACCAGTTTTCTCCTTCTCTTTCTTTGAAACCCGACAGTCGATTGCAAAATGTCCTTTCCTGCCACATTTAAAACACGAGACATCAGTTCTTTCTGTTTTATTCTTTATGAAATTTTTACCTTCAGAACTGTTGCTTCGATTTTTCTTCATGAACTTTCCGAATCTCTTCACAAAAAGTGCCATGACTTCATCAGTCAGTTCTTCTGATGTCTTCGAAGTTGAAGTTTCTGGTGCTACAAGTGCCTTGACAGGTTGTTCTGTGACTGACTCTTCCATTCTCGTTTGTAGCTCGAACTCATAAGCTTTGAGGTCAGCAAATAGGTCGTGAACTTGTATCTTGCTGAGATCCTTTGATTCCCTCATAGCCATGGTCTTGACATCCCATTCACGGGGAAGGGCCTTCATGATTTTGATGGCTACATCTCGGTTCTCTAGCGTTCTTCCAAGAGCCGTGAGATCATTGATGATGTTCATGAACCGGCTCTCGAAGTCAGCCATTGATTCTCCCGGCTTCATCTTCGCGCTGTCGTACTTTTGTATGGCAACAATGAGCTTGTTTTCCCGTGTAGACTCGTTTCCTTCGCAGATTTGACATAGTTTTGTCCAGACCTCCTTTGCTGTTTTGCATAGCATCACCTGTCTGAATGTTCCGGTATCCAGTGTTTTGAACAGAATGTCCTTGGCAACATTATCTAGATTCATTAGTTTCTTTTCTGGCTATGTCCAATCACTTTTTACCTTTGCAATCATTTGTGGCTGTGTCTTGTCTTGCGTATGCAGTGTATTGATCTTTTCTAGCTTTGGAGGTCCATCTGTAATGATATCCCACATATCTTCGTTCTGGGCAGATAGATGGGTCATCATGCGAACTTTCCACTCCATGAAGTTTTCACGGGAGAACATCGGCATCTTGCTTGATGTATTCATCTTTATCAGTTTGATGATTGAGTAAAACCCGCTATGATACCACTTGTTAGGATCGGTTTACGCGTTTAGAGGGGGGTGAATAAACGCTTGTCTCTTTTTCGGTTTGTCTTTTCAAGGATAGGTACTCAATCAGTGACCGGTCAGTATAAGTGCGGAATGTAATACTGAGCGGTTGAAACCGATATGTAATGAGTAAGTGTGTGTGTGTATGTATGTATGAGACCGGTTTGTTTCTGGAAGTTCGGAGTTAAAATCTCCTACGTCTCCCCTTCTTCCTCGCAAGGAAGGTTCACTAGATCTTCAGTTATACAATCTTGTACAACCTACCCAGCTGAATCACAGCTCAAATCTAGTGAATCCCTAGGCAGTTGTTTACAACAATCCACCTACTTCAACAGCTTTTTACAGTCCGTCGGAAATAGTTACTATAAACTTAAATCTAAGAAGGAATGTCTTTGGACTTCACTCTTGTTTTTGTGCTCTCACCACAGCTCGTTGAACAGCTCAGACTTCGTCTTTTTGAGGGTGAGATTTCAAAGTCGTAAGAATGTTGAAGTTCAGTGAAGTGAGTGATCTTCTTCTTGTCTCTCTCCTTTTATGCTTGAGGTTTGAAATTCAAACCGTTGTGAGATAGACTCTTCACTCTGATCGGTGCATTAATTGACTTTCCCAAAATGGGTCTGTCCGGTTTCAGCTGCAGTCTATCCTGTCACTAGCTTTATTCCTTATTTGCGTTAGTTGACCTTGTCTAAACTCTGGACTAGCAGCTTTGCATTGAATGTCTGAAATTTCCTTTTTGTTTCAGCATGCACTTGTCTCGATTGTCCAATCTGTCATTTGTCCGATATTGCATACTGTCGAGCTCTCCTGAATCCTTTGTCAAGACCGGTATCTTTAATTGGTATTGGTTATAGTCTTTCGTGCCTGCTCAGTCCGGTCACATATATATACCGCTTTTAGTCCTTAGTCTAGACGATGCCTTAGATCTCCGGTTTTCTCATTATTAGTCAGTTGCGTCAATTCACCAAAACCGATAATCCGAATGTCTGAATTCGTGTTGCTAACAGTTGGCTTTCAGAAGACTGTTCACCATTTAAGTTCAAACAGCAGATTTCAGTTACGGTATGAAAGGGCGGGACCGTTAAACTCAAAGCTGGTTTTTTTCGTTTATTATAATTTTCTTTCGAAAAATAAGATGGTGTAAAATTTGTATTTTACTCCTAAAACATGCTAGAAAATCGAATTCCATAACATATTTTTATCGCTATAAATCCATATTAAATACTTTCTTTTAAGGGTCAATTGTAATTCACGCCCTCTTAAGAAGTTTTTGTAGGATTCAGGCCCCTTTATATTTTAGATAGGGAGAAGGACCTAAACGATATTTAGGTTAGGGATAAGGACCCATTCGGACGGAAAAGACCTTTTTACCCTTATTTTTTCCTGAAATTACATCACTTTTTAGACCTAAATCTCACGTTGTGTAAAGTGGTATATAAATCTATTTTAGTGGTATGATCTCTAAATTATATGGTATATACCAATTACGACAAGAACTGATATCAAAAATCGATTTCACTACCACAAACCCTAAAATTAGCTTTCCACCATTCAACGAGAAAACCCAAAGAATTTTCTACCGTTTGAACCCTTAATCGACGAAACCCGACCAATTTCGACACTTCATCGACGAATCTTGCGATGGCTCCGAAGAAGAACCCTGTCGATCGCCAAGAAAATGGCCGAAAGAAGGTTGCTGGTGAGAAGAAAGTTGCTAGAAAGAAGAACGACGTCGATCGCCGGGGAAGTGGCCGGAAGAAGGAGAAAAAAGTTGTTCGGAAGAGAAAGTCGGTGAATCGAGTGAACGGCGTCCAACAGGCATAAACTATACCACTTAAGTATAATTTGGTACCAATTTACACTCCGTTCGTAACAAAAAATAAGCATTCCAGAAGCTTCATGGACCGTCAAACCGTCCCCCTTTATACAATACCACATAACATGTAAACAGTACCACTTCAGCATGATTTAGTACCAATTTATACTCCTTCATACCAAAATATAAGAATATTCCAGAAGCTACATGGGGCGACAGTGAATATACCTCTCCATCTTTATATAATACCACATCACGTGTAAACTGTACCACTTCAGCATGATTTCGTACCAATTTATACTCCTTTCATACCAAAATATAAGAACATTCTAGAAGCTACATGGGCCGACAGTGCATATGCCTCTCCATCTTTATATGATACCCATCACGTGTAAACTGTACCACTTCAGCATGATTTAGTACCAATTTATACTCCTTCCATACAAAAATATAAGAACATTCCAGAAGCTACATGGGCCGACAGTGAATATGCCTCTCCATTTTTATATGATACCACATTACGTGTAAACTGTACCACTTCAGCATGATTTCGTACCAATTTATACTCATTTCATACCAAAATATAAGAACATTCCAGAAGCTACATGGGCCGACAGTGAATATGCCTCTCCATCTTTATATGATACCACATCACGTGTAAACTGTACCACTTCAGCATGATTTCGTACCAATTTATACTCCTTTCATACCAAAATATAAGAACATTCCAGAAGCTACATGGGCCGACAGTGAATATGCCTCTCCATCTTTATATGATCGCGTGTAAACTGTACCACTTCAGCATAATTCATACCAATTTATACTATCCTGGTAACAATGCATTTCGAATCGATACCACATTAAGTTGAAGTGATACTAGATAATATATTATCTGTACCATATTAATGATTCGGATAATTTCGTAAATAAAAGTTGGTCTTTTCGTTGTCGAAGAATAAAAATCATGAAAATATATGATTTGATGTATAATCCACGAAGTTCCTTGATTTTGTTACGTTTTATGCAAATATGATGTAAGTGGTCAAGCAATGAGGTTTTGATTATGTGAAATGTATACCAATGCAAATCGTAGACAACTATATTTACATCACATTGATATTTACCATTATGAATTACAACAAATGTATTCTAAACAACATTATACGTCAATCACAGAACAAATCTTACGACAATAAACCTTTAATCGTAACCCCGAAACAGTTTACCCTAAAATCTGATACTCTAAACCGCAATCTGTAACACATAAAGTGTTTCTAGTACCACATTATTACAGGAATATATACTACATAATACCACATCACATGTAAATTATACCACTTCAGCGTATTTTAGTACCAATTTATACTACATTCATAACAAAAAATAAGAACATTCCAGAAGCTTCATGGGCCGTCAGTGAATATGGTCTCTCCATCTTTATACCACATCACATGTAAATTATACCACTTAATACTATTTCGGTAACAATTTATACTATCTTGATAACAATACATTACGAAACAATACCAGATAGTATATTACGAAACAAATCTTACGATAATAAACCCTTAATCGTACCCCGAAAACGTTTATCCTAAGACCCGATACTCTAAAACAGAAAACTGGATACCCTAGCGCGAAAACGGTAATCTATAACACATAAAGTAATTCTGATACCACATCATTACATGAATATATATTACATAAAAGTTCCCGCCCAAAATAGTACTAAGATTCAGCTTTCCCTCCCAAAATAAAGTGACTTGCTTATTACATAATAGTTCCCGCCCAAAACTATACCACTTCATATGCCACTATCGTACCTAATCTTATCGAAATTATACCACTTACACGTTTCTGATACCACATAACGAACACTCATTTAAATATTTTTTGTTTGCGATTTCACTTTCAATTCGTTAATCTTGAGGGACGAACGATTGAGTCACCACTAAGGCGCGACGCACAAGCTATGGGTCTCTCGAATTTATGATATTAGCTTTAATTTCGACCAAAAATATGCTCGATTTATCTTATTCTCGAATTAATTTCTAGAAACTATTCCTCACAGATCTTAAGTCTAACGACATAAATATCATTGAGATCGTCGAATACACATCAAAATTGATTTTATGCCAGTATGTGTAAAAAATTTACGGTAAATCGATAGTTGAAATAGCTTTTCCATTAATACCATTTGCATAACATCTGGAAACCACTTCTTATGGTAGTTATACCACTTAACGATGTGTTAGTACCTGATCATATGAAATTAATACCAAATTAGAATTATATATCGTACCAGTTCGAGTAATGCTTCTTATCGTAACTATACCACTTTATGCCAATATTGTACCGAACCTTATGGAAATTATACCACTTACGCGTTTTTGATACCACATAACATAGACTCAGTTTTAACTATTTTTTCTGGCGATTTCAATTTCACTTCGTTAATCTTCAGGGATGAACGATTGAGTCACCACTAAGGCGCGACGTAGTTTTCAATTTCGACAAAAAACATGCTCGATTTAGCTTAGTTCCGAAATGAATTTCTAGAAATTATTCCTCACATATCTTAAATCTGACGAGGTATATATCATTGACATGGTCGAGTACACATCAGATTTGATTTGTGCCGAGTATGCTCGAAAATTTACGGCAAAATCGATCGTCCAAATATTTTTTCGATTGATAACATATGTATAACATCTCGTAACACAATATAGCGAATCATACCTCTTTATATAACACCTACACAGATTGTACAAGGGCATTTTCGTCAAATCATTGATTGTGTCCTTTTATTTGAATTTAACTTAATGATGGTCCTTAAAACTATATTTAGTGTGAGGAGGGCCTGAACTCAAACTCATACTTTCGATGGGGCCTGAAATAGGAATGCCCCTTCTTTTAACAGTGTGATAAAATACAAGATAATCAATCCACTCAAACACTGAAACATAGTACGCAAATGCATCTGGACTCCATTTTGGATCAAAATCCTGAAAAAAAAATATCTTAAAAAACACTACAAATTCCTCATCTTCGCAGATTTCACGGCCTGCGAAGCGAGTGCCAGCGCCTTAGCCCTCGGGTCCATACTCACCCATTCCTTCTTCGCACGCCTCTCATGCTGTCTGGCGTTCTTCGCCCTCTTAGGCGCTAAGCGCATATCTCTCTCGCAAAATGCCAACCTAAATTTCTCCGCTAAGGAAAGTTCACTTCTGCCATTATTCGTCGTAGCCGAGGCGCTGCTGCTAATAATAATACCCTCGGGCGCAACAAATCGGGCGACGGCCGACCAAGTTTTAGGGTTTACATCCGCTACTATGCGTTCGTCTAGTGCGTATTTTATCATTGATTGTGTCCTTTTATTTGAATTTAACTTAATGCTGGTCCTTAAAACTATATTTAGTGTGAGGAGGGCCTGAACTCAAACTCATACTTTCGATGGGGCCTGAAATAGGAATGCCCCTTCTTTTAACAGTGTGATAAAATACAAGATAATCAATCCACTCAAACACTGAAACATAGTACGCAAATGCATCTGGACTCCATTTTGGATCAAAATCCTGAAAAAAATATCTTAAAAAACACTACAAATTCCTCATCTTCGCAGATTTCACGGCCTGCGAAGCGAGCGCCAGCGCCTTAGCCCTCGGGTCCATACTCACCCATTCCTTCTTCGCACGCCTCTCATGCTGTCTGGCGTTCTTCGCCCTCTTAGGCGCTAAGCGCATATCTCTCTCGCAAAACGCCAACCTAAATTTCTCCGCTAAGGAAAGTTCACTTCTGCCATTATTCGTCGTAGCCGAGGCGCTGCTGCTAATAATAATACCCTCGGGCGCAACAAATCGGGCGACGGCCGACCAAGTTTTAGGGTTTACATCCGCTACTATGCGTTCGTCTAGTGCGAATTCATCGAGCGCTTCTTTCGGAGGCGCTTTAGAGCCAAAAGGGGACGACGATGGCTTTGGGTTCACTGTGATTCGCGGGCATTCGATTCTTAAGCTCTCCAACGAATCCTTGTCGATCTTCGGCTGCGAAAAAGATACCGTGTAAATAAATGATATTCTTGATGCGAAAAAAATTAAAAAAAGAAATTTTAAATGGCGCTTTTGCGTACCCACGAAAGCCATCGAAGGGATTGTGCGCCGTAGGCAAATTCGGTGGAGTCGATATATTCCCATGAATCGCCTTCAACGTCGGCGAGGCGAGGCTTTAAGCAGCTTAGGCATCTATGTGCAGTAGATTCACTATTCGGGCAACCTCTGTGTCATATTTAGTATGGAATGCGCCAAAGAAAGAACAATGTTAGCACAGCGTAAAAAAGGGGGAAGAATTGAAACGAAGAAATACGATGGAGGGACGTGAGAGTGCGTACCCCCATCTCAAAATTTCGAGCGAATGAGACTGTTGAAGGAGTTTGGAAACTCCGATTGAAGTCAGGTTATTGCAACGACTGGAAAGAAAAAAAGCCCATTTAAGAAACTTCTGTTAGATAGCTGATGCAAGATGCATGTAACACGAAAGGCACCAAAAAAATCTGATCTGTAATTCTTTGATTTCATTGTATTGACGACAAACTACACTTTCGAAAAAGATGTTGAGTGATTCAAACAGAAGCAACCTTATATCGACTGCTCTTAAGTTTCTGCAGATATCTACGACATGGCAAAGCGCCGAGTCAGAGACATGGGACCCCGAGATATCGATTACCTTCCACGATTCATCTGCCAATGCAATCAAAATATCGTCGTTCAATAACTTTCTTCTTCTTGCAATTGCCAGTAGTACTATCTGTTTCAGGATAGTAGACAAGCCAGTGTAAGAAAATTGTGATCTTTCTGCAATTAAATGGTCGAACTAATCCTCCTATCTTCAAATGTAGAGCTACACAAGAGGAATAACAAAGCACAACGATGCAAAGCTTAATCAACAAAAGCATAGCTCAAGAACACAGCAATTGATCGGCTTTCCTTAATATCAGGAGGTAATCCAACGGAAATCTCGGCCAAGTCATCGATAATCTCTTCAAGGTTGCTACCAACGACACCTAAACACAAGCTCAACAAGCTCGGCGGCACCTTCTTCTTATTACCGGCCAAGAGTTCTGCGGAAAAACACAAAATGCTTTCAGGCAAGATCACTTACTTTTTCTCTGTAAGACTGATCCCAGAGCTATATGAAGAGATTAACATAGCCCATCAAGAATCATAAGGTAAAATAAACATCAAATTCTTACGCGGGTTGAGATGTAAGGCCGTCGAATTAGGCGTCCTCTTTGGATTATTCAAATGAAGATTGCATAGAGAAGTTGCTACGCTTTCCGTTGTTGATTCTTGAACTCTCAATTTGTCCATCAAGCGCCCGAAGACGAAGCTCGAATTCAAAGGGATTATTAGGCCTGCTTTGCCTTATTTGCGTATGAAAGGCGGTTAATTTCTTGATTATATTCCTACCATTAGCTGTTAAGTAGCAACTACGTCGCAGGTCGTGGTTTTTTTTTTTTTTTTTAAGTAAATTAACTTTAAAAAAAATAGCCTTCAAATGTAAAATGACTATACTGCCCTTACTAATCGTGCCCACGTTAAAAACCAATATGTTAAATGGGAATCGCGTTTGGGTGGGTGGGTGGGTGTAGTCCAGTGGTTGTGTAAGCACAGGTCCCGTGCTTCATGGGACCTGTGCTATATAGCAAGGGACCTGTGCTGTATAGTACAAGTCCCGTGTTTCATGGGACCTGTGCTATATGGCAAGGGACCTGTGCTGTAGCACAGGTCCCGTGCTATATATAAAAAAAAAATTTGGAGATTTGAACTCACGACTTATTAAAGCATGAGATCCACTTGTAAAAAGACGAAAATACCCTTAAATTGAAAGCTATTTTTTAAAAGGTAGAATCGACGAGGCCATTTTTTTAAAGCTGATCGAGTCAAAGGCTATTTTTAAAAAGACCCGCAGGTCGGAGTATCTGGGGCAAAATTGTTATTTTCATAAATTATGAGGCTATATCGAGTTTATCGAAAATAATAAATATAATGTAGAATATTTCCCACCATTTTTCTGTGTAAAACCCTAACCTTAAATCAGAGAAAGCTCACTTTCTTTCCAGCTTCCTCGCCATGCGACAACCCAAGTCGAGGAAGTTCAAGCTTCAAAGGCGCCAATCAGAGTCTGCAGAAATCGAGGCCCTCGAATCATGGATCGAATCGGGCAAACCCGAATCCGGGTCCAACCCGCTTTCGCTGTCTCCGCCGGCGGCGAAATCCTCGATAGGGAGACTTCCAGACGGTTCGTTCTCTCCGTACGCCGGCGCCGATAAATTCATCCAATTTCCGCTTTCGAAGAAGACCAAGGATGGCATCCGCGCTTGTAAAAAGTTCTACAAAATGACCGACATTCAGAGGGCATCTCTGCCCCATTCCCTCTGTGGCCGTGACATATTGGGCGCGGCCAAGACTGGGTCGGGGAAGACGTTGGCTTTCGTCATACCAGTGGGTTTCTCTTTCGAATTGTTTAAAACTTAGATGAATTTTTGTATATCGTAGAATCTGCTCTGAAGCCCTATTGTTTATCAGGTTCTAGAAAAACTTTACCGTGCGAGGTGGGAACCTGAAGCTGGCGTTGGGTGCATTATCATGTCTCCGACGAGAGAGTTAGCTAGTCAGCTCTTTGAAGTTCTGAAGAATGTGGGGAAGTTCCATGGCTTTAGCGCTGGGCTTTTGATAGGCGGTCGAAAGGATGTTGACACTGAGAAAGAGCGTGTGAATGAGTTGAACATACTTGTTTGTACTCCTGGGCGCCTTCTTCAGCACATGGACGAGACGCCAAACTTCGATTGTTCCCAACTTCAGGTTAACCTTCGAATCTCATGCTTCGATTGTTTTATGATGCATAGTAGAATTTGACCTCTTGAAAATATTCGATTATGATAGGTATGGCGGGTATATGTTGAAGCCATTTATCAGTTTTACTGTGTTTCTGGTATAACCTTTTCGTCGTGGAACAGATATTGGTGCTTGATGAAGCAGATCGTATTCTCGACAGTGGATTTAAGAAAGCGTTGAATGCCATTATTTCTCAGTTGCCGAAACATAGGCAGACGTTACTGTTTTCGGCGACACAGACAAAATCTGTCCAAGATCTTGCAAGGCTCAGTTTGAAAGATCCCGAGTACATAAGCGTGCACGAAGAGTCCACCACTGCAACTCCGAGTCTTTTACAACAGAAGGCAGTACTCATTCCTCTTGATAGAAAACTTGATGTCTTGTGGAGTTTCATTAAGGCGAACCTAAAGTCGAGAATACTCGTATTTCTTACCACTCGGAAACAGGTGATGTCCTAATTTTGTTCAAGTAAATTTGTTGATCGGTTGAAAGTACTTATCTGATTCTTGAAACTGGTAATAACGAGCAGGTGAAATTTGTACATGCTGCATTCAGGAAACTCCGTCCAGGAATTCCAGTGATGTGTCTTCACCAGAAAATACAGCAGGACAAACGTATGGCTACTTACGAATATTTCTGCGAAAACAGATCGGTTTTATTTGCAACTGATGTCGCAGCTAGAGGGCTCGATTTTAACCAGAAAGTCGATTGGGTTGTTCAGGTTTGTATATAGTTTTTCTCTCCCGTGAATCTTTTGCCAATACTAATCTGTTCTTAGCTCCATTTTCAAAGGAAATGTTCTGAAATACGATTACCTTCTCTTTTTATGGATGTAAGGTCGACTGCCCAGACGACGTTGCTACGTACATACATCGAGTGGGACGTACTGCTCGTTACCAATCCAAAGGGAGGTCGGTTTTGTTTCTTGATCCATCAGAGGAAAAGATGCTCGACAAATTACAAGAAAAGAAGATCCCCATTAAATGTATCAAGGTTTGTTCATTTTAGCCCTGCCTATAAAATCAGATTTAATGTCTTATTTATTATTTATTTACGTCGATCCAGGATTTTCTATCCAAGGCGAACAAAAAGTTTCAGCCTGTTTCTGGGTTACTAGCAGCTTTGCTAGTCAAATACCCCGATATCAAGCAATTGGCTGAGAAAGCCGTTGAAACTTATTTAAAATCCATAGTTAAAAAGAAAGATAAGGAAGTCTTCGATATTACTAAGCTTCCAATCGATGATTTTGCCGCTTCGTATGGCCTGCCCACGATCCCTTACGTGGGTCCCGCCAAGCAAGGCAAAGGAAAGAAGTCGCCACAAGCTACCATTCTTCAAGGTAATTTTAATGCAGCGATGGAACGCCCGTCTAAATCCTTTCAAGCGAGATCAGAATCAGATGTTAGAAGAGTCGAAAAAGCAGACTTGCTAGCAGAAGACGACTTTCTTCAGGAAAAGGATGGCGAGCTCGCCCTTCAAGAAAACCCCTCGGATCTCAGAGACGCAACGTATGCAGTTTCGTAATTTCAGGTTCATAAAGCTAATATCTTGAATTTTTTTCGTAACACTATTGTCGACAGGCCTGCAACTAGGGTTTTGAAGAAGAAGAAGTTGAAGATCAACATGCATAGACCAGTGGGGACAAGGGTCGTATTTGATGAAGAGGGAAATAGTTTACCTCCTCTTGCAAAATTAGCCATACCCGTCGATGAATCTAGCAAGCTCGACGCAGACGAAGGTACAAAATCTTTATCGTCGTCGACCCATATCATAATCGCTTCCTGTAATAAGCGATACTATAACGATTGATTTTTGCTTGTAATGGCAGTATCGCAAAGATATGCCGAGTTGAGGGACGCTATGAAGATCGCTGATAAAGAAGATAAAGCCTTGGACAGGCAACGGAGGAAAGAGAAGCGTGCCAAAGAGAAGACGAAGAAGATGAAGAGAAACAGAGAAGTCGAAGAAGAAGAAGAGAAAGGAAGGACAAGCGAAGACGAAGAAGATATTACTGATAACAGACGACTTGGTAAGAAGGCGAAGATCAAATCTAATGGAGATGATAACATTGTTGGCTTGGCGGCGTCTGATGATGCCAAGGCTGCTATTACATTGGCTGAACAAGAGGAGTTGGCTCTTAAGCTTCTCAGTTCAATGCATTCCTAGGTTGTTTGTTCTGATTCATCAAAATGCTGCTGGGGTATTATTATTTTTTATTTATCGGGCTTCAATTATGTAAGTTTTGTTAAATTATAATCCATGTGTAATGATATGGATTTATTTCCATGGGAATTGTCAGTTAATCATTACCCATAGAAAGTAGCCTTTCGCTCTTACACTCTCGCTGAGCTCGAACCATGGTTTCGAAGACATCCAACAAAGAATCCAATCTTTCGTCTTCGTCGTCCTCGCCCGTGGCTTTTAGTGCATGAACAATGCTCTCGATTGTGGACAGATATCCCGCCTTTGGTTGATGCCTTACTTCGCCGAACAAGCTTGACTTTTCGACGTCGAGCCTAACGTGTGGTAAGAATCTTAGCCATGGATTCTCGCTGTACATTCTCTTAGCCTTGGCCCATGTTCCATCCAACACTATCAGATTCTTCACCTCGAAGTCTATCTCCTCGATCGGGACCGAGTTCTCACTAGGAAACAGAAGCACCGATTTGGGAGGGATGTCTATTTTGAATTCTTCACTTCCGCTGATGAGCTTATTCGTCTGAAACTTCTTCACCACAAAGCCATTTTTCATGAACTTAGAAGCAAATTGTGTGGTGAGTAAGTGCTCGAAACTCGTCTGGTTTGACTCCTCGCTGGGCGGCATCGTGGAAAATGAAGTGATGGTTCCATATTTGCCAATGATAAAATCTAGAGAGACGGCTTCGAAATCCCCAGAAAAAATCTGCTTTTCAGCCGTTTCATCGATGTCTGAGTTAAAGAACGAATGCTTAGACCGTTTCTCGTCTTTATCGTATATTTCTCCGTGCAGTTCGGCAGTATGAACGCTGCTATCACCAATGTCTCCTCTTTCAGGTATTTCGTCGAACACATTGCCTTCTTCGTGAAATCCCACCCCACTACCCATCCCAAGCAGGCGTAGCAGAAAATGGGAGCTGAAATTAACATCAGAAACGTTAACTACCTCAACGTTCCCCAAGCCGAGCGTCGCGATTCTCGTTGAATTGAGAGGGTGCTTCTGTTCCAGAGTGTGCTGTAGTACGGTGACTTTCACGGAATTGTTCAGGCGAGTTCCTCCGAGCTGCGTACATAAACAGGTACGAACTGGCTTCGAGCACGCTGGGCACGTCGGCCTTCTGCTTGATCGAGACTGAGTTACCATGTCGTCGTTGATTATGGCTTGGGTTCGAGAAATTCTCGGGAACGATTTCTTGGTTATGAGATTGAATAGAGAAGTAGCGTTGCACAGTTTAATCATTTTTGGGTGCGTATATCGTCTCTCCGACCAACCATGGTCGGCGGAGATCGTTGCTCGCCGTCGCTGGTAAAAGAGAAGCTCACGTGATGGAGATTGGAGAAAGAAGATTAGCGGCTTATGTACATTAATAAGCCAGCGACTTCCTAAAGACGAAAATCGCCGATAGCTCGTTAACAACACTAGCACAAATCGCTCTTAACGATTTCAAATTGGGCTTCAAATTTCGCTTTTCGGTTTTGCAAGACTATCTTTATCCATGACCTTTACAACTGATCGTGAGAATAAAATATTAATTTTTCTCTCATCCACATACACAACATACACCTCAACACAACCTAATAATTTTCATACTTTATCAACAACCCATCAACCTATAATATTTATATTTTATAATTATTTTTAGTAGTATTTGATGTTTGAAAACTAAATTACATTATATGATATAAAATTAGATACTTCGGTCATTGGACAAAGAAAAATAATATGAATTATGATAGATTATAGAATGTAATAAGAAATAAATAATTTAAAATTGTGTTTCAAAATATATCAATATTAGTCTCTATTTGTAGAGAAAAATAAATCATATATTTTGGTAAAAAAAAAATGAAATTTTAATAAATAATTAATTGTATTATAAAAATCAACAAAAATCACAAAAACAGTTTACTGAAAACTGTGCACAACCGGTTGGTGAACAAGGTTAGTCCACCAATCGGGTAGTGGGAGGTTATCGACTGCTTTTAGTTGTTTGATTTATTTTAATTATAAATAATACATGACCGGTTGTCCGGGTAATTGATAAAGATAGTCTAATAATTACAATTCAAGGTGCAGTTTACGTCAAAAATTGGAAACATTCCTCAATGCAATTTTTACAAACAAATTTCAATAGTTAAAATCTTTCGAATATACTTTCATATATTCTTAATGATAAGTGAAATTCAATGTATCCTTCGTTAGTCTTTGCGACGTGGACATTGAACAATTGTCAAATAAAGAAAGCGTGACGAAAAGGTGGAACTCAACGTGTAATTTTAAAATCGAGACAACTGCCACGTGAGGTGGGGAGATTAGACTAGAGCTTTCATTTATAATTCTTTTTTCTACGTGTTAGTAGCTTACGTGGTTAAAATATAATATAAGCTCAATCATATAGAGTTGTAAGAAAAAGTAGTTACACTATTCAATTCTTTTGTTGTCGAGTGCAATGCAATTATGTAAAATCGAATTTCTAGAAAGTCCTCGTGGCTTCAAACCATTCTTAATCTTGATATGTTTACCATTGGAATGTTCTTATCGATTCGTATTACAATCACCCTTTCAAATATCGGTGTATACAACTATTTCAAAACTTTAAAGAATCACCATTTCGAATTTGAATATATATAAAAAAAATTATTTTACATTTTCGATAATAAAGTTGCAGCTTTTTGTTATAAATATAACAATCAAGAATCATACTTGGTATTGTACAGAGAGATCAAAATTTCTTCATACTCCTAACAAATATTTTCATCTTAAATAATCGCGTAATTATTTAATTATTTTCTAAATTTAAAAAATTATAGCATTTCTTCTATTTTATCTTTCTGCCACCTTATTGAAAGGTAGGTAAACTTTGTTTTTTATTTTCCTCTAATCACGCAATAAATGCACGAATATATACAAGAAACAAGATTCACATCTCCATCGTATTATATAAAAACACCAACCCTTTTCATTGCTCACTGAGATTTCAGGCCAAAACAACCGAGCTTGTCCCTTTTTCCCTAGAAAACAAACAGAAAGGTAGAATCTTTCACTAAGTGATTTATCGAGCAATAATCTTGTTTTCATCCTCGGAGTTCTTTCAAAGTGTTTGGCACAGTTGCTTTAGACTTCGTCGAAGAGCCGTAGAACAGCTGCAAATCTCGGAGAGAGACTGAAATTTCGAAACCCTTTTGACTAAAAGTCTAAACCCCACCTGGGAAAGTTTTCTGTGATTTAGCCCACCATGATCTCATATTCTCTAAAGCAGCAACCTTTTCCGCTGAACGGTGCTGGGTTTCTTCAGAATAGGAGGAGATTCGTCCATGGAGGAGGAGAATCGATCAATTTGCCTTCACTCCCACGTTCAAGAAAGACCCTCGACACGTCTGTTCTTTCCTTCTCTAAGCCCCTACACGTCTCTAAAATCGAGGCTTTCGCAAAGGAGAAATCAGAGTTCGAACCCTTTTCACACGACCGAGCTGAAAACGTGCTGCGATCTCCGGTCACTTGCAAGGCCTACGAAGCCGCCGATCGCTCCGAGCATTCGGCGGAGCTGAATTCCGAGGCGGCGAGGAGGGTCAAGATCGGTATTTACTTCGCCACGTGGTGGGGCCTGAACATAGTCTTCAACATTTACAACAAGAAGGTGTTGAACGTCTACCCTTTCCCATGGCTGACTTCAACGCTCTCTTTAGCCGCTGGGTCTGCTATAATGTTAGTTTCCTGGGCTCTGAGGATCGCCGAGGCCCCAAAGACTGACCTTGATTTCTGGAAAAGCCTCTTTCCGGTGAGATTTCTAGTCGATTTCCTCGAACATTCGTAATCTAACCCGGGCTCATTATGTAATAGTTAGTTCGTATTGTTTCTGACAACGAATGTTGAACCTATGTGTAGTGATTGTGTTTGTCTTGGCTTGTTTTTAGGTTGCCATAGCTCATACGATAGGGCACGTAGCAGCTACTGTGAGTATGTCGAAAGTAGCAGTTTCATTCACTCACATAATAAAGAGCAGTGAGCCCGCCTTTAGCGTATTGGTTTCGAGGTTCATCTTGGGCGAAACTTTCCCTTCTTCGGTTTACTTATCCCTCCTCCCAATCATAGGAGGTTGTGGTTTAGCTGCTCTTACAGAGCTCAACTTCAATATGACTGGTAAAGTAGAGTTCATTGGTTGAGTGCATCTCTTTTAAGGTTGTTTTTACTGATGAATCCTTGATCTGTACAAATCATATTAAGGTTTCATGGGAGCCATGATTTCGAACCTTGCGTTTGTCTTTCGAAACATATTCTCAAAGAAGGGCATGAAGGGAAAATCAGTCAGTGGAATGAACTACTACGCTTGCCTTTCCATGCTCTCACTTCTGATTCTTGCGCCTTTTGCAATCGCTGTCGAGGGACCGAAGATGTGGACCGTTGGATTCGATCGAGCTTTGTCTCAGATCGGACCGCAGATCGTATGGTAATAATAACGCGAAAACACTTATTTGCTATTCGCCATTTTTCTTAAAATCAAGAAAGATATAACCTTAACGTAATAATCCCTTGCTTTGTCGAATTTCCTATAAGGTGGATGGCGGCGCAGAGCGTATTTTACCATCTGTACAACCAAGTTTCTTACATGTCGCTCGACGAAATTTCGCCCCTGACGTTTAGCGTAGGGAACACAATGAAGCGTGTTTCCGTAATCGTATCTTCGATCATCATATTCCATACGCCTGTACAGCCCATCAATGCGCTTGGAGCTGCCATAGCCATTCTTGGAACTTTCCTCTACTCTCGGGTACTTTCTTTTTTTTTTTCTTTTGTCCTCATTCTTATCATTACATAGATGTATTTGTATTTGTATTATTTCCTTCCGTGGCATCTCTGAGAGCTTAAAGATCCAAACTTTGGGTGCGATGGTATATTCAGTTTGTCTGTTATTATTACAGCAGATTCTTGATTGAGATTTTCTTTACTGGTAATTGTACTGGTTGTTTGATAGGCGAAGCAGTGAAGAAGGTTGATGCATGGAAGGAGTGACATGGATGAATGGTAGAAGAAGCAGAGTAGTTGGTCTCTTTTATTTTGTGTACTTAAATAAAATGAAATAAAAAACGTTTTATATCATCAATCATGTAATATTTTGGATTCAGTTGGTTTCTTCTGGATTTTATCTGAGCTAGGCTGGTTTACTTTATGAATTTTAAATAAAGTTAAAAAAGGGTATATTAAAAATCAAAGTCCAAAAAAATGTTTTAAAATATGTTTCAGCCATGTCAGTTAGTTTAAATGCCCCAATTTTTTAAAAATTTCGTTTAAAGGTCTCAATTTACACAAGCATTATAAAGTATATATGTACTGTTATCGAAAATTGTTTTGTGTTATTTCAGAACAATGAATTGTTACCGCAGGACAATGAAGTGTTATTGCAGGACAATGAAGTGTTACTGCAGAGCGATAAAGTGTTACTGAACAAATGAGTCCATAAAACTAATTTTTATCCTGACAGGCCCGAACAAAAGAGCATTATTTAGTGCTTTTTTATTTCATTATTAATAAAGTAGGGTTATTGTTAATTTTTGCTAAAATAAGGGAACTTTACACATAAGTACCTATTTGGAAAAAAAACTTGTAATTTAGTACCTGTCAGAATTTTTTTATATGTAGGTACCTAATAGAATAAATTTTTTGCAAATAGGTACCCGATCTCCGAAAGTACACCACACAACGCATTTGAGTACCATATATCAACACATTTGGGTACCCTATATCAACAGAAAATGGTACGACGTATACTATATTTAGGTACGCCCTATGTAACACACATGTATGCTGTAGGTACGACGTATGCTATATTTAGGTACCCTAAATCAACGTGTTATGGTACGCAATATACACACAGAAAGGTACGCCATGACTAAAGAAACTGTTAAATTAAATTGGGTACCTATCTGTAAAATTTTCTGACATGTGTACCTATGTGTAAAAATTTTATCCAATTAGGTATTTTTCTATAGATTCACCCTAAAATAACTCTATTTTATTAATTAGAAAAGCACTAAAAAGGCCACCAATGATAACAGATAAAAAGAAAAAGGAAATAAAAATGTATGAAAGTACCTGATTTAAGATTTTATTGAAGAAAATGGAGAAAATTTCAATATACAAAGAAATAAACAGAGATTTTCTAAAAAAGGTGGCAGACCAACAACAATCTTGGCGTTTATCCAATTGAAAGTGAATCAATCTCATCTAAAACAAAATATGGCCTTGTCGTCATCTTCTTCAACCTCAATAGCCACCGCCGCCGCAAACTCCACGACAACCCAAGCCCTAATTTTTCAGAAATCGCCGCCGCAAAAATTCACCCCTCGCTTTTCCCTGCATCATCCACGCTCGCGCTCGACCGTCTCTGCTCCGACGAAAGAGTCCCAAATGGCCGCCGTCGGGAACGTCGAACTGCCGTCGTTGCAGCGGCGACCCGATTCGTTCGGACGTTTCGGGAAATTCGGGGGGAAGTACGTTCCCGAAACCCTAATGCACGCATTGGACGAGCTTGAGGCAGCGTTCAAATCCCTAGCCCACGACGACGCTTTTCAGGTTTTTTTTTTTTTGCTTCTTTTTATTGAACGTTGTTGGCTAAGAAATCGTCTCTTTAATGGAGCTTCTCTATCTTGCTACCACCATTGATTGCAGCTTGAGCTCGACGGAATATTGAGAGACTACGTCGGAAGAGAAACCCCATTGTACTTCGCCGAACGCCTCACCGAGCACTACAGGCGACCCGATGGCACTGGGCCCCACATATACCTCAAAAGGGAAGACCTTAACCACACAGGGGCGCACAAAATCAACAACGCCATAGCTCAAGCTTTGCTCGCCAAGCGTCTTGGAAAAAAGCGAATCATAGCTGAAACTGGGGCTGGCCAGCACGGCGTTGCCACCGCTACTGTGTGCGCTCGTTTTGGCCTGCAGTGTGTCATTTACATGGGAGCCCAAGACATGGAGAGGCAAGCTCTTAACGTCTTCAGAATGCGTCTCCTTGGCGCTGAGGTATGCCATTCCATTCAATGCATACATCGATATAGGCAATTGATTTTCATTTTTTCTTCCTTCGTTGTAAGTTGGAAAGAAAGCGATGGATTTTTCTCACTACTATAGGTTCGCCCAGTTCATTCTGGCACCGCAACGTTGAAGGATGCTACATCAGAAGCCATAAGAGATTGGGTGACAAACGTCGAATCGACCCATTACATCCTAGGATCTGTCGCGGGCCCACACCCATATCCCATGATGGTCAGAGATTTCCACGCCGTGATAGGCAAGGAGACGAGGAAGCAGGCATTGGAGAAGTGGGGCGGGAAACCCGACGTGTTAGTCGCCTGCGTCGGCGGCGGGTCGAACGCCATGGGGCTATTTCACGAATTTGTTCACGACATGGACGTTAGGCTGATAGGCGTCGAGGCGGCGGGTTTTGGCCTCGACAGTGGTAAGCACGCGGCGACTCTGACCAAAGGTGAAGTTGGCGTTTTGCACGGTGCTATGAGCTACTTGCTGCAAGACGAAGATGGGCAGATTGTCGAGCCTCACTCCATAAGTGCTGGGTAAGTAAGCAACGAACCTCTTTTTTTTTTTTCCGTAAGGGTGGGTATTGTGCGGCAATTGATATGTAACTGAGGGTTAATGGTGTTTTTGTCCTTAGGCTCGACTATCCCGGCGTTGGGCCCGAGCACAGCTTTCTGAAGGATATGGGGCGGGCGGAGTACTACAGCATTACTGACGAAGAGGCTCTCGAAGGTGAGTTGGGAGACATGAGAAAATCGTAAAGAATGCGGCTTTTTTAGACGTGGACTGAAATCGAACTAATTTATTTATATTTTGCTTGGAATGCAGCTTTTAAGAGGTTATCTCGCCTCGAGGGCATTATCCCGGCGTTGGAGACGTCGCACGCTTTGGCGTATCTTGAGAAGCTTTGTCCCAATCTTGAAGATGGGACTAAGGTTGTGCTGAACTGCAGTGGGAGAGGAGATAAAGATGTTCAGACCGCCATTATGCATCTCAAGCTTTGAGGTTAACTAACAATCCTTTGTTGTTTGTTACATAAATTGGGGTACAACTCTTGAAGTTGTTTTGCAAATAATACAATACAAGCGTTTGAATTTGCTCTGTTACGATACACATAAGCAAGCAAAACAGTGCGAAAATAAGTGTTTTTTTTTTCTTTTCCCTGAATTTCAACATCAGCCTCTCAATGAGGCAATGACACTTGTATATCTCCTTTCAATACCTTCTCAATCGAGTCTCTCAATCTTTTTTTTTTCACTGTTTCAAGTTGGAAAACACCAACTTTTGGACCAAGTAAATTAAATAAATCATTGAAGAAAATGTCCATTTTGGACCAAGTAAATTAGGTAAATCACTGAAGAAAATTGACACAGAGAAAAACCTCGTCCGACAGTCAACTTCTAACATTAAACTGCTTCTAATGGCTGCGATTCAGGGGGCGTGTTTACTACCATTGGAAAGCCACGGAAGTCTAGTTTCTAAAGAAATTAACGGCACAAAAAATTATGAAGGGAAGAGGAAGTTATGGCCATTTGACTGCTGACTGCCAGAACAGGCTCAAGTGCGGGAATTCGAAAAGATCGTCTAGTTCTTTGGTCCTTTTTGCATGGAACTCGTTGGATATCAGTCCTTCAACATTCTCATTTAATTCGCTCATTTTTTTCAAGTATTTTCGTCTCATTAAAACCCCCTTTTGTAATGAAGACGGACAGATTGAATAAAATATTACTGTTAAGCTTCGTGCTTGTCTCAGTCCTACATTAAGCTCTTGGTGGATTCCTTGAGTGAGGTGTTTACGTGGGTGTGCCTTGTATTACCTCCTACTTCCCCTAAATTTCGGTGTCAACTTGGTATCAGAGCTAAGGTCGGAGATGCCGCCTCGTCGAAGGACAGAAACTCCAAGGCGTGAGCGCGATCTGCGAGACATCGAACTGGACGATTTAAGGAGACAAGTGCAACAACTCGAGCAGCGTCTTGCACGCGGCGAACTTCCGAATCGTGATGTTCAGGGTCATGATTCCGAAGGTGACTCTTCGAACGACTATAATGTTTTCTATAATGAGGAATACGATAACTCAAGTAACGACTCAACCCGGGAGGAGAGGCCGCAACGGAACAACGATCGTGGGAAATCATTCGACTTCAAAATTGATGTCCCCGACTTTGTTGGAAAAAGCGACCCCGACGAGTTTCTTGATTGGCTCAACTCCGTCGAAAGGGTCCTTGAATTTAGAGCGGTTCCAGAAGATCAGAAAGTGAAGTTTGTTGCAATTAAACTGAAGAAATATGCTTCTCTTTGGTGGGAACATCTGAACAAACAACGAGCTCGAGAGGGCAAATCAAGGATTAGGGTGTGGAGCAAGATGAGGAAGGAGCTCCGCAAGAGGTTTTTACCGGATAATTACCGCCAAGATGCCTTCCTCAAGTATCACAATTTCAGGCAAAGGGAGCTGTCTGTGGAGGATTACATAGCTGAATTTGAAAATCTTAGGATGAAATGTGATGCTATGGAACCGGATGAACAGATTATTGCTCGATTTCTTGGAGGGCTTAGGTACGAGATTGGGAACGTGGTTCAATTGCAGCCATATTGGACCTACAATGATGTGTGTAAATTGGCTCTCAAAGTGGAGAAGCAACAAAAGGAATCAAGCCGAGTGAAGGGCCGCTTTATCTCGAACAAGAGCACTCCTCCCCGTGGCGGGTCGTCTGTTACTAAGAGCACACCGACAAATGGCGCAAAGGATGATATACCTGCCTACAAGGGGAATATAGCGAAGCCTAGTGGTTCCAATAACCAAAAAACTTGCTTCAAATGCAAGGGTTTTGGGCACATCGCATCGGATTGTCCGAATCGGAGGGTCGTAACTCTTATCGAAGAAGAAGTTGATGACAGCCCCAACGAATCAGAACCCTTATATGATGACGCTCCTGAAGCGGAGGATGAAATCACGTACGAGGATCGTGGTGAATTGTTGGTCTTACGGCGTAGCCTTAATACCAGCCATGTGGAGGAGGATGCATGGCTGCGGAACAACATCTTTCAAACAAGGTGCACTTCTCATGGTAAGGTGTGCAATGTTATCATTGACGGAGGAAGCTGCGAAAATGTTGTATCAGCTACGATGGTGGATAAGCTAAAGCTGAAGATGGAAGATCATCCTCAACCTTACAAACCTTCATGGCTTCGGAAGGGTAACGAGTTAAAGGTGACCAAAAGGAGTCTTATTCAGTTTTCTATCGGGAAGAAATATAAGGATAAAGTATGGTGCGATGTTATTCCCATGGACGCGTGTCATTTGCTTCTTGGAAGACCTTGGCAATATGATCGAAAAACTCAACATGACGGGTTTCGAAACACTTATACCTTCGTAAAAGATGGTGAGAAGATTATTTTGGGACCTTCAAAGTTGGAGGACAGCCCAAGCGTTCCAAAGCAGGGAGGGAACAATCTACTCACCAAATCACAAGTTGAGAAAGCGATCGAGGAAGCGGTGGAGGCGTTTGCTTTGGTGATTTTGGAAGAGAACGAAGAGATTCTTGACGTCCCACTCTCGGTCCAGCCCCTTCTCAAGGAGTTTCATGATGTGGTGCCCGAAGAGATTCCACAAGGACTTCCTCCGATGCGAAGTATACAACATTGCATTGATTTAATCTCTGGGGCATCAATACCAAACAAGGCTGCCTATAGAATGAGTCCTAAGGAGCATGAAGAGCTGAAACGACAAGTCGAGGAACTTTTGGCGAAGGGTTTTGTGCAAGAAAGCAAAAGCCCGTGTGCTGTTCCAGCCCTTCTTGTACCTAAGAAAGACGGATCATGGCGCATGTGCATTGACAGTAGAGCGGTGAATAAGATCACTGTAAAATACCGGTTTCCTATTCCTCGGCTCGATGACCTCCTTGACCAACTACACGGGTTCAAGATTGGTTCGAAGATTGATCTGCGGAGTGGCTATCATCAGGTTCGAATGAGGCCGGGAGATGAGTGGAAAACCGCATTCAAAACGAGAGATGGTCTCTACGAGTGGATGGTTATGCCCTTTGGCCTTTCTAATGCCCCTTCTACTTTTATGCGGCTCATGAATCACGTCTTTAAGCCATTTGTTGGGAAATTTGTTGTCGTCTACTTTGATGATATCCTCGTGTACAGTTCCAGCCCGGAGGAACATTTGGAACATCTTCGACAAGTGTTTGAGGTACTAAGGAAGGAGCGGTTATACGTCAACTTGAAGAAGTGCCATTTCTTCACCTCCAGCCTTATCTTTTTAGGCTATGTCGTTTCTTCAGAGGGCATCAAGGTGGACGAGACAAAGGTTGAAGCTATTCTGAGTTGGCCCATTCCAAAGACGATCCACGAGATTCGAAGTTTTCATGGTCTAGCTTCATTTTATCGAAGGTTCGTAAAAAATTTCAGCACCATTATTGCACCGATAACCGAATGTTTGAAGGGGGGCAGCTACAAATGGAGTGAAGAGGCCCAAAGAAACTTCGAACTCCTCAAGGAAAAGATGTCGAAAGCTCCCGTCTTACAACTCCCGGATTTTGATAAAGTTTTCGAAGTAGATTGCGATGCTTCCAACGTAGGAATTGGTGGAGTTCTTAGCCAAGAAGGGAGGCCGATTGCGTTCTTTAGTGAGATGCTGAATCATTCTCGCCGAAATTATTCCACCTACGACAAGGAGTTCTTCGCCATCGTTCGAGCTCTGGATCATTGGCAGCATTACCTCCTTCATAAGAAATTTGTGCTCTTTTCAGATCATGAGGCTTTGAAGTATTTGAACACCCAACAGAAACTGAATGCTCGTCATGCAAAGTGGGTCGAATTTCTTCAAGCCTTCAACTTTGTCATCAAGCATAAATCTGGAGTTCTCAACCGGGTCGCTGATGCTCTAAGTCGACGGTACGCGATATTATCTACATTACAATTAAAGGTTGTTGGTTTTGAAGTGATCAAGGATATCTACAAGGATGATCCTTACTTTTTTCCCATTTGGACCGAGTGCTTGAAGGCGCCATTCAATTTATTTTTAATTCACGATGGTTTTCTCTTCAAAGATAAACGATTATGTATTCCAAATTGCATGCTAAGGCAAGCCATTATTGATGAGGCTCATAGTGGGGGCCTTGCTGGACATTTTGGAAGGGATAAGACTCTTGGACTTGTTCGGGAGAAATTTTATTGGCCACGAATGGATCGAGATGTCAAGAATTGCGTCGAAAGGTGCAGAATTTGCCACATTGCGAAGAGTCATGGCCAAAATACGGGTTTGTACACTCCACTCCCGGTGCCAACAAGTCCATGGGAGGATGTGAGTATGGACTTTGTCGTTGGGCTACCTCGCACTCAAAGAAACAAAGATTCAGTCATGGTGGTTGTCGACCGGTTTTCAAAAATGGCGCATTTTATTCCTTGTATAAAGACTTTGGATGCTACTCATGTCGCAGATCTTTACTTCCGAGAGATTGTACGGCTGCATGGAATTCCCAAAACGATTACTTCTGACCGGGATTCCAAGTTTATGAGCCACTTTTGGCGTACACTTTGGAGGAAAATGGGAACGAAGCTGCAATTTAGTTCGTCTCATCACCCTCAAACTGACGGGCAAACGGAGGTGGTAAATAGGAGCTTGGGAAACTTGCTAAGGAGTTTAATCGGGAAGAATCCACGCAAGTGGGATACGGTTTTGGCTCAAGCAGAGTTTGCTTATAATAGCTCGACGAGTCAGACGACTAAGCAAAGTCCGTTTGAAATTGTGTACGGTAGTAACCCGATTACGCCGTTGGGTTTGAGTCCTCGTTCTGCTGATCTTCATTTTAGTGGCGATGGAGAGGAGCGTGCGAAGCACATCAAACGATTGCATGAGCAAGTTCGTCAAGAAATTATCAATCAAAATGAGAAGTATCAACGGGCCGCAAACAAGAGTCGGAAGAAGCTAGTCTTCGAAGAGGGAGATTTGGTTTGGATTCATTTAAGGAAGGATCGGTTCCCGCGTGGACGTCATGGGAAGCTTAAACCGAGGGTTGATGGACCTTTTAAAATACTGAAGAAGTTGGGAGATAATGCGTACAAGGTGGAACTTCCTCAAGAATATGGCGTTTCGGATACTTTCAATGTCTCAGACCTATCCCCGTATATCGGTAATGAACTCGATACAGATTCGAGGACGAATCTTTTCCAACTCGGGGAGAATGACACAGAGAAAAACCTCGTCCGACAGTCAACTTCTAACATTAAACTGCTTTTAATGGCTGCGATTCAGGGGGCGTGTTTACTACCAATGGAAAGCCAGGGAAGTCTAGTTTCTAAAGAAATTAACGGCACAAAAAATTATGAAGGGAAGAGGAAGTTATGGCCATTTGACTGCTGACTGCCAGAACAGGCTCAAGTGCGGGAATTCGAAAAGATCGTCTAGTTCTTTGGTCCTTTTTGCATGGAACTCGTTGGATATCAGTCCTTCAACATTCTCATTTAATTCGCTCATTTTTTTCAAGTATTTTCGTCTCATTAAAACCCCCCTTTTGTAATGAACACGGACAGATTGAATAAAATATTACTGTTAAGCTTCATGCTTGTCTCAGTCCTACATTAAGCTCTTGGTGGATTCCTTGAGTGAGGTGTTTACGTGGGTGTGCCTTGTATTACCTCTTACTTCCCCTAAATTTCGGTGTCAAAAATGTCCATGTTGGACCAAGTGAATTAGGTAAGGTTTCGGATCGTATGTGCCACAATAGTGTTCCACCTTTGTGTTCCACCAACCATTCCCCGAACAAGTGTTAAACTGAGTTGACCGACTGTACACTTGTCGCAATTTGGTTGGTGGAACACCAAATTGGAACACCAATCTGGAATAGAGATTCAATCTAATTAGGTAAATCACTGAAGAAAATGTCCATGAGTGACCTTCCCAGTAGCTTGAGACATTCAATTGGTTATGTGCTCCAATTTCCGTTACCATTTTCTATTATTAATTCATTTCCTTAACCGAAACTAACTGTTTTTGTGGGATATTTCCTAGTTGAATTATTGTCATTATTTAATCTAGAAGAATAAAAGCGCGCACCAAATAACAAGATAAAGAAAACTACGTTCAGGAAACAAGTGAAGGAAAAAGAAAAATGAAAAAGAAGGGTACAAAATACAACAAATTAAGACACGAAGTCGTTTTCAGGTTCACAAGCCGATTTACTGTCACAAGTCCAAACATGAGACACAAGTCTTTTGTTTGTTCGTACTTCATGTGGAGGCAAAGCTAAGCTAAGCTTTCACCAACCTCTCTCCCTTTCAATCCTCGCCCAAAATACATGCAACAAACACATAAAAAAATCGAAACTTTTCACAAACAAAAACAACTTTTATACATACAATAGTAATAATAATAACCTACATGCTAAGCAAGTTTAGGTGACCGATAGCAACCACAGAACACCACCCTTCAAAGCCTTTCCTTCTACAGCATTTTCTGTTTCCCTCTGCAACACATTCTTGGGCTGCATTGCCAATTCGATACCTCGTTGGCCAGCTGCTCGATATATTTTTTTTTTCCGGATTTCTTCCACCATTACCATTCACACCGCTTTTTTCTGTTTTCTTCGAGACAATGCAGCTTCACATATCCCCGAGCTTGAGGCACGTAACAGTTTTACCTGCGAAAGGTTTCCGAGAGTTCATCAAGGTCAAGATTGGTTCGAGAAGGTTGTCTTATCGCATGGTGTTTTACTCCATATTGTTCTTCACTTTCCTTCTTCGGTTCGTCTTTGTGCTGACCGCCGTCGATACGATTGATGGACAAATCAACTGTTCAAGTATAGGTACGCATGCTTATGCAGAAAGGATTAAGCATGAAACTGAATGCAAGGAAGAAAACAAGTGATTCTATGCTAACGTGTATGCTTTTTTACCTGATGTAGGCTGCTTGGGGAAGAGATTAGGACCAAAGATCTTGAGAAGAAGAGTCGATCAATCAGTAATAATCTTAATCGAGATATTTCGCTCTTTTTCTGCTTATGGCGTGATATTTTTCACTTTCTTTTTCCACAATCGCCGTCTTCATCAGGTCCCTCAAGTGATATATAAAGTATTACAAGAACCCGCCGATGAGATTGAAGTTCAGCCCGGTTCAGAAATCCCTCAAACGCTCGAAGATTTCATGTTAGAGATCAAGCAAGAACAGCCCGACGCAAAGTCGTTTGCTGTCAAGCTCAAGGCTATGGTAACGTATCAATCAACACCATGGAACTCGAAAAGAATCATCGCCCATGTCGAATAAATGTGCGTGTGCTTTGTGGTTCTTTCTTACACAGATCAAACTCCTCGAAAAGAGGACAAGAACTGCAAAAATCCAAGAATACCTTTATCGACACGTGGCATCGAGCAGCATACCCAAGCAGCTCCACTGCCTCGCCCTAAAACTGGCGAACGAGCACTCTGTCAATGCAAATGCTCGCCTGCAACTTCCCTCGGCAGAATTAGTCCCTAAGCTCATCGACAATTCGTGCTTTCACTTTGTCCTCGCTTCAGACAACATCTTAGCTGCATCAGTCGTCGCAGCTTCGCTCGTTAGAAACTCTCTGCACCCTGAAAAGGTTGTCCTACACGTAATAACCGATCAGAAGACTTATTCTCCCATGCAAGCGTGGTTCTCTCTTCATCCATTGGGACCTGCTATTATAGAGGTCAAAGCCCTGCATCACTTCGATTGGTTTACCAAGGGAAAAGTGCCTGTTTTAGAAGCTATGGAGAAGGATCAGAAACTAAGGTCACAGTTTAGAGGAGGGTCTTCCGCTATTGTTTCGAACAACACAGAGAAACCACACATCATCGCGGCAAAGTTGCAGGCGTTGAGTCCCAAGTACAATTCTCTGATGAATCAGATTCGTATTTACCTGCCTGAGGTGAATCCCTTAACAAAAATCTTGGAAAAAGAAAGATGATTCGAGTGCTAAAAATTGTGATATTCTCTGCAGCTATTTCCCAGTCTCAACAAAGTGGTGTTCTTGGACGATGACATTGTGGTGCAAACCGATCTATCACCTCTATGGGACATTGAAATGAACGGAAAAGTCAACGGAGCTGTGGAGACATGCAGAGGAGATGACAAGTTTGTAATGTCAAAGAGACTCAAGAGCTACCTCAACTTCTCCCACCCATTGATAGCTAAGAGCTTCGATCCCAATGAGTGCGCTTGGGCCTACGGTATGAACATATTCGACCTAGAAGCATGGAGAAAAACAAACATAAGCACAACGTACCATTTCTGGCTCGAACAGGTATTTTAAAAGAATCCAATATTTCAGCTAAATGTGCCATCAAGGAAGATTCTTCATAAGTTTTCTAACGATGTTTTTTCTTTCTGGTTTTTCTGCAGAATCTAAAGTCAGACCTAAGTTTATGGCAGTTAGGAACGTTACCTCCAGGCCTGATAGCTTTCCATGGACATGTTCATGTCATAAGTCCTTTTTGGCATATGTTAGGACTTGGATATCAAGAAAACACGACGCTTGCTGATGCTGAGAGCGCTGCTGTGATTCACTTCAATGGCAGAGCTAAGCCTTGGCTAGACATAGCATTTCCAAAGCTACGGCCTTTGTGGGCTAAATATGTCGATTTCTCCGATAGATTCATCAAGCGCTGCCACGTTAGAGCATCTTAGAAGAACTATCATTGATTGTGAAAAGAACATAAAAGTACAGGATTTCTTGAGGGATGATTTAACACAGCACAGCCTATATGTTTCAGACATTCCTCGGCCATTGTCATCGAGCTCGACATGTATACGTTCATTCAATTTGTTTTCGAGGCTTTTCATTCCTTTTCTTTACTAAATTCATGAAGAACGACGAACAGATTGAGTCCAAACTCCATGATGAACAACACCACAGGTTATCAATATCATATTAGACAAAAAAACAACATTTTGCCTTCATCCATGTACATTCCAAAACCTAACTCGAGAACCCACAAACAGCAGCAAAATCGAAAACCAGGGAAGAGAAACCCGTAAAAAAAAAAGAAAAAGATGAAAGCTTTCATGGCAACCTATGTTTCTAACACTAGCTAAGAGGCGAAAAACGAACTTGTGCTTGTTAAAGCCCTCCCCATCAATCCTCTTCGACAGGTTTCGAGGAACCACCAGCTTTCTTAGGAAGCAAAAGGTTGTGGATGTTGGGCATCACTCCACCGTTAGCAATGGTCACATCCCCAAGAAGCTTGCTCAGTTCTTCATCGTTACGCACGGCCAGTTGAATGTGTCGCGGTACTATTCTTGTCTTCTTGTTATCTCTTGCAGCATTTCCAGCCAATTCAAGAACCTGCGTGAATGAATGCGTCACCAATTGATCATCTTCAATAATGATTAGCTGATAAGCTATAGGTGATTTCACCTTCCGAGTTTCACTATTGTTCATGCCAGTACAACAAACTCCAAGACAAGAAAAGAAAACCGTTTCGAAATCAAGCAAAATAGCTCAAATTACAAATGCATCAGAATTTTGTCTATTCAAGCAAATCAATTCGAGGAAACTCGATCGTATTTAAATACACAGGCCGACCTATAAATGAAACGAAGAAAAAAAAATCGAATCACCTCAGCTGCAAGATACTCAAGCACCGCGGCTAGGTACACCGGCGCGCCAGCACCGACTCGCTCGGCGTATTTCCCAGCCTTCAAGAAACGCGCGATACGACCGACAGGAAATTGGAGACCTGCTTTGGAGCTACGAGACTGCGCTTTTTTAGCAGAAGCAGATCCAAGAGTTTTGCCACGACCCGCCATTAATTGCCTCTCCTCACAGCTTCACCTCGTTCTAGATTTAGTGATCGATTGATATAAACTAGATTGGAATTTGGGAGTAGAATTGTGTGTTTAGAGAGGCGGTTGCACGAAAGCGGACAAATCGTGTACGCGGATCATGGATATCGACCGTCGATGATTTTGAGAATCGACGGTCGTCGGCTGATTGAAATCCTACTTCATTTGTGTAGATAGAATTCTTAATTTCAGGTTCGTTCCTTTGTTTATAAAATATTGATCGAAGTTTATATACATGGATTGGCATCCCAATTCCAATGTAGTCAGTCTTATACATACTCCCATATATATTATTCAATATTTGCGAAGTTTAAATTTCATAATTTTTTTGGGAGTATTTTTATCTTCCATAATAGCTCTTGATTCTCGAAACTCAAAGTCATCAAATACGACAAAGCCTTCTTTCTTTCACCCTTTCAAAGTTTCCTCACAAACCAATTTCTTTCCAAGTAGGTGAAGTGGTCGGTTGAATACTCTATCCTTCCACAGATTTAATTCAATGGGACAGAAAGCATTGATCAAAAGATTCTACAAACCTTATTTATTTTAAAAAAATAAAACTGAACTCGCCTCGTGAAGAATTTAATTAGGTAGTAAATTAAATACCATGAGGTGAAGTGAAGCATGAAAGAAAGAAAAAAAAAATCAAATCCCATTTAAATCCCACCGGCGTCACTTTTTTTCTTCTTTTGCAGCTTTCCTTCTGTCTCTTCTCTTTTCCCTCAATATCAATATTGGCATTTACTTCGTTCTCACAATACAATACTACTACACAGTCAATTCTCTATTCTTCCTTATTATAGTTTTCTTTCAACAGCAATGGAGAAAGAAAAAATCCTTATCAGCTTGCAATAACTGATAATAAAGTAATACAACAATGGGAGAGAAGAAGACGAAGAACTCAAACAGCAGCACACAAACAGTTTGGTTCTCCTTGAGAAAATCCCTTCACTGCAGATCAGACTCATCAGACGTTCACAACCCAAAGACAAGAAATCAGTTGCTGTCCTTAACCAAGACGACAAGGGCAACGCCGAGGTCTGGCTGTTCACGGTCGCTGGCCAACCTCAAAGACGTCATTCACGGCAGCAAACGTCACTTGGCCGGCGCTGCTTCCGCCGAGAGGCCGCCGAGCAGCTGCAGTCCAAGATCTATAGGCAGCAGCGAGTTTCTCAACCCTATAGCCCACGAAGTTATACTCACCAGCGGCAATAACTCAAAGTGCGAGCTTAAAATCACTGGTTTTAACGGCGGCGGCCACCACGACGGCGGAGATAGCGCCGCCGCGAATGGGAGTAATGCTGCTGTTTCGAGCTACGTGATGGGGACTTTAAAGCCCGGCACGCCCATCCATTGCTTCATCAACCCTTCGTTCAACAACTGCTCGAACACCCCGCCAACAAAGTGTGGTAATAAAAATCCAATCTTTAGAGAAAGAATCAATGGCTCTTCCTTGGAAAGCAATAAGGAAGACAGTACTATCTCAAATGGCGTTAGGTGTCACAAGTGTGGAGAGCATTTCGTCAAGTGGGAGGCGCTTGAATCTCATCATCTCTCTAAACATGCTGGTAATAACTATATAACAAACAACTAATGAGCAGCAATATTTCTCCTTTATTACATTCAGATTTTCAAGAACCGTTTCTGAAACGACAGTTACCGAGCTAATGGAGGGCGACTCGTCTCGCAAGATAGTCGAAATAATATGCCGTTCGAGCCTTAACTTAAAATCCGACAACATCGTACGAATTGACCGTGTCCTAAAAGTACACAACACTCCCAAAACCCTAGCACGCTTCGAAGAGTACAGAGAAGCCGTTAAAGCTAAAGCTAGCAAACTGCCCAACAAAAAACACCCGCGCTGCCTCGCCGACGGCAACGAGCTTCTGAGATTCTACGGCACGACGCTGTCTTGCTCCCTGGGATCCGGCGATGGCGGCGGGCTGGCCGCCGCCGGCAGCCTCTGCTTCTCCGACAAGTGCTGCGTGTGCAGAATCGTAAGGCACGGATTTTCTGTCAAGAGGGAGTTCAAGAACGGCGTAGGGGTTTTCACGACTTCGACCAGCGTCAGGGCGTACGAGTCTATCGGGGACGGCGAGGAGGGAGAGGACGGCCGGCGGTCGGTGAGGAAGGCTTTGGTTTTGTGTCGGGTTATTGCGGGGAGGGTTCACCGCCCGTTGGAGCGCATCGAGGACGTGGTGGGTCAAGATGGGTTCGATTCTTTGGCCGGAAAAGTTGGGCTCCATTCGAACGTTGAAGAGCTTTACTTGCTCGATGTCAAGGCGCTTCTTCCTTGCTTCGTTGTCATGTGTAAGAGTTAGAGATGTCTTTGGGCACTGTTTTTTGCCACGTGATTCTCGGGACTAATTGTAGATTTAGTTATGCTTTGCTTTGTCTATTGAACTGAAGATTATTATTGTTCGAATCTTGAACTTGATTGATGTAAGAGTTGGATTTTGAGTGACATGTCTCATGCTAACTATTATTGTCTTGAACAAAAGAACCTTTTTTATGTAAAAAAAGTGTAATTTTTTATTTGGGCTTCAAAATAAAAGATCAAATAAGTCAAAATAAATCTGATTTGGAACAAAACGAGATCCAATGTATACAAGGGACAGAAACATGACTTGGGCAAATAATTATGAAACAATTTCTTTGTCTTGGTTGATGTTTTACAACGTGGCTTTCATAAGATTCCGAGATGTCCTTTTTATTTTAATTTTTTTTTCTCATGGGAAAATGCAAAAATAAATAAATATCGTTCCTCGAACTAAACTGACAGTTTGAAATTTCATGATGTATTTTTTCGCGGACAGTTTGAAATTTCAAATTTTGATGGGAGAATAAAATAGACAGAGCATATTTTTTTGTCTTTGTTGTTGAGCTGGTCAGAAGCCTTTATTGCTGATTTAGACTACACAATCTGCAAACCTTTGTATTGTTTTGAAGATCGCTTGAGAAATAAATGTAAAAGACGTTTAAGAAAGGAACTGAGATTTATGTCCCTGGTTTTTTGACGAAAATGTCACAGTTCAAAATTATTAAATAATAATCGAATTTAAATCCCAAAGCATCCTATCATGGGCCCGACCCAAATCATACGAAACAAATACAACCTATAACGATACGAACACGACGCTATAAAACCTGTCCCTCTCATAAATCATCATCAGATAATTAACCAAGCAATTGAAATTTTCACAAAGAGGGTGAGAACGCAATTTATGTGTGAAATATTAGTTCCCACTCTAAATATTTTTCTAGTGGATAAGATTTTGAATTTTGACCAAAATCTTTTTATATAGAATTCAGCCGACGAGTACATTTCTCCTGAATCATGCGTTCTAGATTTTTCACCTGTTGTTGCACATTATATTATAACTTAATTATAATAATCACATACCTTAAATTCTTACTTAAGAGGCTTGAAGAAAATCAAGGATAAGAACGACGTGCAAAAGTATGATTGTGATGTTCCACTTAGCACCATTATTAGCCTTTTTCATGTGAGTGAATAATGATAACAAATAACATACACCTATGAAATGATTAATATTAATTAATACAGTACTTTATTTAATGTATGCGTGTGCATGTAAGTGATGTCTCATGCAGTCATGCATGATTTATACACTTTGCGGCTCGTTTGATACCCGTGTATACATGGGTATACATGGGTATCACATGGGTATCATTAAATTTGAACTTGTTTGTTATCATTGTAACCATATACAAGCCGGGTATATCAACACACACCTATTACACGTAAATCATTGATAACCCTTGCTTAAACATACCCATCTCATAGATGGTTATAGCGATACACGGTTTCGTCATTTCAATTTTGCCCTCATCCTTTCTCCAATAATTTCCAACAGACAAAATCGAATTTCTCTGCAATTTCGTCAGCGACTCACGCACATATCGAACTGAGGGGGCGCCGCACGCTTTGAGGGCCGGCCATTGGTGAGCTTCGGAGAGATCGAACTCTCGTGCCCTAATTTGTTGTGCCATTTCGTCAATTTCCACCATCTCCCGGAGCCAAAGGTTAATCAAGCCGTTCTGACCCCAATTACTGGTAAGAAGAACACACATCGATTCTTTAGAAATGAGAAGAATCAATTTCTCAAGATTGTATATTTAGCTCAACTGCGATTTGGGAGTGGGTGAATTTCATCCAATTATCTTGAATTGCAGTTATGGGTTGGCTTCTTACGCAAAATTTATCTGAGATGCTGAGGACGGCGACGAAGTAGAGGAGGAGCAAAAAAGTCATTACGATGGAACTCTTCTTACAAAAGATGGAGCTGTTCTGCTTTTACAGCAAGAAACTCATGCGAAGAAGATGAACTTTTTCTTTTATTTTTTTCTTTTTTTTAGGACGAATATTTTTTTTTTTTATATAAGGGCAATATTGTCATTTACTTATATTTAACTTTCCTATACACATCTCAAACACATATATCAAACAAAATTTATATTATTACACAAATAATCAATACACACATATCAAACATATTAAAATACAATATCAACAAAATCCTTGTATAGCCATACACAAATAATTTATACCCATGTAATCCATAAACATGGATATCAAACGAGCCCTTGGTGAGATCGAACATTGTACCTTTACTTGAAAGATCAATATTCTCCTTACTTTTTATATACAAGTGCTAAAATATAGTCCATTTTATTCCTCTAAGATCAAATAGGTTCATCATAGCAAAAATTATGGCGTACCGTGTGCTTTAAATTATATTCTCCAATCTAAAAAAGCTTATATCATTATAATCCCGAATTATGTATAAAACAAATATTTCTTTATAATTTTGTATTATAGTAATATTGGCTAACACCACTTTACGATCGTAATATCTATTCTCTTTTCAATCTTTTATATCGCTTGCAATACCACTCGACTTTTGTTTTATATATTTTACCGTGTGCGCACGCGCACTACGCAAGAATGTGAACGCTCCTTTATTTATCATTTTGTTTAGACATTATTAAACCAATCCTATGCAAAACACCTTTATTACTTTTCATGCGGATAATAAAAAATATTAAAAGGCCCTTACGTTCACTCCTCTCACATAAATTAATCATTAAATCAACAAATATTCTTTCCTCGCTGTCCGAGTCATACCGCGTTGCCACGTCAGCTTAGGTCAAAGCGGTCAAACCCTTCATTCAGTTTGCCGGTCAGACTTGTTAGATTAGTCAACCGTAACTGTGCCGTCAAAGTATTCAAACCCCAGGTCATGCTCGCGTCACGCGAGCGTCACGTGATCGGCTTGAGCCGCGCGTGCTTAAGCACGTCCCCGATGCTGGCGCGTGGTAGCAGTGAAAACGGGAATACACAGCGTCAAGGTCAAATATGTCATTCTACACTTGATGCCCTCGTTCGGCAGAATTTCTAGAGAATTTCAGCAACAGTTACACGCGTTGGCTCACTTTCCAACCGGTCGCGTGTCTTACACCGCCAATTAAAGTAATAGTAAATAATAAAAAAAAGGTGGAGGAGTTCTAGCCGAGAACGTTCCCCAGTGGTCGGTCGCTCGAAGAGAAACCTCCGTTAACTAACGTCGGGACTGCCGTCAACTCATTTAGCTGAGCTGAGACCGTACACTCAACCTCAAGCCTATATAATGCCCTCGCGTCATTTATCGTTAATCTTCTTTCGACTAATTAAGCCTTCCCAAAAAAAGAAAAAAAAAATTCAGAGTTCGTACGTAAAATCCTAGCTCACGGGATTCATTCTGTATTGAATTCGCCTTACCGCGAAGCACTAAGGTACGCTTCAATTCCGACAATTTTCACTGTTTGATATTTCGGTTTTTGTTGTTTAATTCGAGTTTTTAGAGTCCCAAATCCGTAGTTTTATCCTTTTCTTTTTTTGCTGCGAAAATGAGAAACACGAGCTCAATGGTTTGGTTCTTGTGCTGTGCGACGTGTATTAACCTTTCGCCTTCGTTAACGCATCGATTGTCGTTTGTAGTTTAAAAACATGGTAGACTTTCGGATGGTCAAGGAGTTGAATTTTGGTTAAAAGTTGAAACTTTTGTGGACTCTCTTTCTTTATAATAAATATTATTGTAATCTTCCTCGCATACCTTTGAATACGGGGATGGATGGTCATTTGTAACCTCATATGGAGAAGACTTGTTTTACTTTCTTTCTACGCAAGCATTCATCTAGCCTCTGTCTTTCCTTTCTAACTAGTAGGTATCAATGATCTTTTACCTGCTTCTGTTTCGTCTCTTGTTGTTGTCTTCTCTTGAAGAGTTTAGTTTCTATGTTTCTAGCTTGGATTGCATGCATTTAATGGCTCCCAATACCTCTCTATACATGGACAGAATGCTACTGCATTAATTTTCCTGTATATTTATCTTCTCTCAAGGTCAATACTATATTGCTTGGAAGATCGGATTCTAATTTGATTTGCTGCCTATCGTGTTTTCAGACAAACCTTATTCGCCGAAGCACCTCATGAACTCCCTTTGAGTCTCTCCTATCTGATATGGACTCTCGGTTTCTCGGTCACAGCAGAGTAGCGAATTCTTCCGAACTATCGTCTTACCCAACAAGGCTTGTAGGATCCCTAAAAGTCGAACCATCGACCATCTCCCCCGACTCTCCTTTCTCAACCTATTCCGACGCCTCACCCCTCACCCCTTACAACAGAACCATAGAACATCAACAGCAGCGCTCCGTTGACAACAACACATCCTCGACGTCTTCTCTGGGCTATCAACAACATCACTTTCGCCATGGTAATATTAACAACGATCCTCAGCGTATGAGACACGCCCTGCAAGAACTAGAGACAGCCCTCATGTCCAACTCCGACGACGAAGACAACAAGGAAGCCACAAACTCCGACGACCCCTCCTTAGGCGACCGAAGAAGACAGCCTCAGACGCCCAGTCAAAGCTCGAGATCTTGGAGTCAAACCCAAGAAGGAGGCGGTCAGGGTTCTTCCTCTCATTCGCCCGTGGATTCCCAGGCCGAAAAAACGGTGGAAAAAAACTCGCCCTTACAGGCCGTCCCCCCCAACAACCTCAAGCAGCTGCTTGTCGCCTGCGCTCGAGCCCTGTCAGAAAACGACCTGCAAGAATTCGAAAGGCTCGAAAAGCTCGCCCGAGCCTCAGTCTCAGTCACCGGCGAGCCCATCCAGCGCCTCGGGGCGTACATGATCGAGGGCTTGGTGGCCCGTAAGCACCACTCGGGCACAAACATCTACCGAGCCCTAAAGTGCAACGAGCCCGAAGGAAAAGCCCTCCTCTCTTACATGCACATCCTCTACGAAGTATGTCCTTACCTAAAATTCGGGTACATGGCCGCCAACGGTGCCATAGCAGAGGCCTGCAAGAACGAGGACAGAATACACATAGTAGACTTCCAAATCGCCCAGGGAACGCAGTGGCTCACCCTACTGCAGGCCTTAGCAGCCCGGCCTGGCGGGCCCCCGCACGTAAGAATAACTGGGATCGACGACCCGCTTTCGAAATACGCCCGCGGGGCGGGCCTAGCTGCCATAGAGGCCCGTTTGGCAGCCATCTCGTCCAAGTTTAAAATCCCAGTCGAGTTCCACGCCGTCCCAGTGTACGCCCCAGACGTGACGAAAGAGATGCTCGACGTAAGGCCAAACGAGGCCTTAGCGGTGAACTTCCCCTTGCAGCTGCACCACACGCCAGACGAGAGCGTGGACGTTTCGAACCCTAGGGACCGTTTGCTGAGGATGGTGAGGTCCATGAACCCTAAGGTGGTGACGCTCATAGAGCAAGAGTCGAACGCGAATACGACACCTTTTCTGCCCAGGTTCGTAGAGGCGCTGGACTACTACTCGGCGATGTTCGAGTCTATCGACGTTACGATGGCTAGGGATAGGAAGGAGAGGGTTAGCGTGGAGGAGCAGTGCTTGGCTAGGGACGTGGTGAATATCATTGCCTGCGAGGGGAAGGATAGGGTGGAGAGGCATGAGCTGCTTGGGAAGTGGAGGCTCAGGTTTGCCATGGCTGGTTTTAGGGCATTTCCTCTGAGTTCTTACGTGAACTCTGTGATACGAGGTTTGCTGATGAGTTACTCGGAGAGTTATAGGTTGGTGGAGAAGGATGGTGCTATGTTGCTTGGGTGGAAGGCTAGGAATCTTGTTTCTGCGTCTGCTTGGCATTGAAAGGTTTTCTTTTTCTTTGCTTAATATATAGTTTGAATTTGTTACAGTGAGATTAAAGGGAATGATGTGTATGTCTTGTCTTGTGTAGGACGACTATACTCCATCTGCCTTTTTTATTATCGACTGATTAGGATTATACTATGATTGATTGGCAACATGGTGCTTGTGTTTTTGTATTCCTAATTATATGTGTGTAATTTAACATCTGTTTTTTTCATTTTTATTTCATTTTCCCCGTGGGAACATAAGGTTTGAAGTAGTTTTGGACTGAGCGGAGATAGTTGGGCTCAACTCTCATTGGAAAGGAAAATGGATTCATCTAAGATGAATAGGAAATGGGAAATCTAACCCCAACAATTTCATCACGAATTCATATTACTTACAATTGTGATAATATTTTTTCGAAACAATACATTTCATAAATAAAAAGAATTTACAAATGGCGAAACAACCACGAGCATTTGGAAACAATCGATTGGATTTTAGAGACTAGGATGCCATTGCATTGCAGGGAAATAACCACGACCATTTCACGGCGAACATCGTGTTTGTGTTCGATCCTATGGCTCAAGGGTCGGCGTTAGACGCATATTGATAAAAGATCATATAAACATGTAAGTTTTTATAAAGTAATGAACTTCATATTAGTTCATTTGTTGAATTAACAAATCTTGTTACATTCTTTGGATGTTCAGGGCATTAAAGATGGCGACTATGTGTGGTGCATTTCAGAAAAAGAAGGCTACAAGTTGGAAAGCATGCAAGGTTAGGCCTGTTTTATAATATTTCAAAGTATATGGAATATTTTAGCATTTTGATGATATTGAATTAATATACTTTTTGTTGAAATTTAGTGTCCACAACAACCGACGGCTAGTGAACTATGTGGCTACGTCATGCGATATATGTAACTCGGAAATGTGAGAATTTTTTCAAAGTTTCTGTTTGATTCCTATTATGTTTAAATATGTAATTGAAACAAGTTTTCTTTCAATGACATAGGTGTTAGAGGGCATCGCTTACGACGAAGCATCTGTGGAAGAAGTTCGAGAATTGTGGGCAGAGTACTTCAATGAAATTTGTCTAGCGTCGTGAGTTGATCGTTAATTTGCTTTTATATGTGACTGGCATATATTGTTGAACTGGATTTATTGTTTAATGAAGTTCGATTTAGTTGAATATTGTGATTGATTATTGGACTGAAGTGTTGGGTTTGAATGCTGCATTGAAACGTTTTCAAATAGGTTTGTCGGGATAACGAAAAACATCAAATTTATTAAAAAAAATTAAAAGAAGTGACGGTTACAACGAAACCATCGCTAGAAGCTAGGTATGGGTAGTACTGTCAAAACGGGCTTGGGACGTGTTAGGAATATTTTAGAAGTGTCCAAAATATTAATTCTAAGTCTTGTAATTTCTTTTCTATGTATTTTATAGATGTTTTATTTATGTAATTGGGTTGTATGTGTAATGGGCTTGTTAGGGGCCCAATGGGCTTAAATACCTCACAAGGTATTTAAGCTTAAACCCTAACTTCATTAATGCAAGTTTCCATTTTGCTAAAATCCCACGTACTCAACACTAAACCTCAAAAGCAAACTATTCACATATTACGAAGGTTTAATCTGTTGAAGTGTTCTTGGATAATCTGGATTTACAAGTGGTATCAGAGCCAAGCGTGTAGGTGAGGAAACTTCATTTCAAGCTTTTAGGGATTAAGCAGTTTGAACTCTTGCGTGGTTGCTATTCTCTGTTTCAAAGCTTAAACTCTCGTTTATTAGTCATTCTCGGAGATACTCTGTTTGTTAAGGCAAGCTTGTATTGCTATCAATTCTGAGTCATCATAGTGGTCTCCGTGGAGGTTGTTTCAGTTTTGTTGGATTTCTGTCTAAAACATTTGAAGAACAATCCTGTTCTTCAGTGTGTTCTTGAGCTTACGAACGGAACTATTTTTGGGAACTTGGATTGCGAACTCAAGGATTTCTGTTGTTTCACGGCTCATTCATCTCACAAGGCTACTTTGCGATTCCAAATTACCACACTTGGTTTGCTGTTTCAAGGTTGCGCATCGGCACTTCGCAAAGCTCTACTTTGCGAGTTCGAGGTCACCAAGCCGTCAGATTCTCGAAGATCAACGTCTCAGGATTTTCTCCTAGCTCCTCTTCCTCTCGCTCGATGAAGCAGAAGTCTGCTGCTGCCGCCTTTAATAAATTACGAACGCTTTCAATCCTTAGGCGAGACTCTTCTGCTGTCTCTGTTCTTGTCATCCATTCCTCGTCTAAGATATATCTGCCAATGTAGTCTTGAGGATCCTTTTGACGAGGGGTTGTAGTTGCTTGGACTGGTTGGGTGGAGATCCTCGAGGGAGCAGACTCGACTCCACCAAGGGAAGTTGTCTGGTTCGGCCCTGGTGTAGCTTGTCTGCCCCTGGAAGACCTTGGTGGTGGATTAGGTGGTCGTGACGAACTGCCTCCACGCGTTTGAACCCCGCGTCCTCTGCTTCTTTCGCCGCGAATAACAGGAGACTTGGTTCTCGGTCTCTTGCTGCTCTCCCCCTCAGGACGATCCTGGTCGTCTGGATCGTCGTGACGACGTTTCTGACTGGGGCCTTCTTGGCGGCATGTGTCAGTCGGTATGCTCGCATCAGGAGATGGGATGACGCCTCCTGCGACCAGCTTCCGGTAGAGGTCTTCTTCTTCAACGCTCCGGTTGCTGTCGAGATCAATTATGCGAGCAATGCCAACATCAAAGAGCTCGAGCAGAGGCACTGTGTACAAGTTGGGTGTCGTCGGGTTGCGTGGTGGCAGGGTGAGAAGACGGGGTAGTACCGGCTGTTGAGGAGGAGGTTGGTCAGATATGGGAGCCTTCCCTTTGTCAGTGGAAGTTGCTTGAACCGCCTCCTTGATAAGACCTTTGACCCTTGGTAGGGTTACGGTCTCGAAGAATTCGAACAGCCGATTCTCCAAGTAGGCAGTCGTCACCTGTGTTGGAATAGATCCGGCGCCACTAGAGGGAGCCGTTGGCACACGTTCAGAACTAGGTTCTGGACGGTGGCCCTCGTCACCCGAAGTTCGTGGAACTTCAGGGTCCTTGGGTCTTCCGACCACTCCTTGCGACGCATCTTTTGGAGATGGTGCTCGGGTCGTTGTTGCCACGTCAGTGGGACGGGCTTGGGTGAAACTATCTCCGGGATCGTCAAGGCGTCCCGTTAGCACGCGTCCAGAACTAGGTTCTGTACGGTGGCTCGCGGATGGTGAGCTGCTGAAATCATCAACATCCGAGAGACTTCCGTCCAATCCTTGAAGAGCCTCTATTTGGGGCTCTTCTATGAACGTTGAGGCCTGAAGATCAGGCTGAGGCTCGGCCTGTGTCACAAGAATGGGTATTTCTTGAGTTGGTTCAGACACAGGAACCGAACTGCTGGAGGCTTGGGGTGGTTCGTGTTGTGTTGAGACACTTGTCTGTTGGGAGACAAGTGAATGGTCAGGTGGGGTTCGCTCATGCGTCGTTAGGTCATGTACGACGTCTTCTATCCTAGGGATTGACCCGGCCTTTTCTGACTGAGGTAGTGCAGTAGTAGTTGTCTCTGGAACATCCATTAGTGGTTGTGCGAGTTGTTCGGCATGTGGTTGTTCGGCATGTGATTGTTCCTCGAGTGATTGTTCATGTAGTTGTCTATGGACCCACACAGTACTGGATTATAATCCCCGCCACTACTGACACCACTCCTGCAAGAGAGGAACAGAGGATCTTGAAAACTGCTGACCAATGCAGTGATGAAGAAAAACTGCGACTAAAGGCAGACAAAGTGGCAAAATCATACATGATGCAGGCCATTCCCAATGACATTTTGATGCAACTCGAATGTGGTGATAGCGCAAAAGAAATGTGGGATGCTCTTCGAATCATGATGCAGGGGACAGAAGTCAATACAATGGCAAGAATGGCGAACACACTCATCTCTTATGACCGCTTTCATGCTAACAAAGGGGAAACTCTCCAAGAAACCTTCCATCGATTTCTTGTCCTTCTAAACGAGCTAAAGATGAATGGAGTCACAAAAAGCGTAATGGAGATCAATATCAAATTCTTAGGATCACTTCATTCAGAATGGGAGGCTACTGCAATTATGATAAGACAAATGAACGATCTAACCAAAGTTAGCATTCATACACTATTCGACTACCTCAATCAACATTCCAATCATGTGGAAAACGAAGGGAGGAAATCAAATCATTAGGAAGCGACTCACTTGCTCTTATGACTGAACGATCATCAAGAAAACCAACCAAGGACAAAGAAATTTTGCAGTCATCACAAGTTAAGGAGGGAGGAGACTCTGATTCTGATGACGAATCCAAGGATCTTTCAAAAAATGGAGACCAGGAGATTACTCTCAAGGATCTTGCTAAGCAACTCGCTCTGGTCTCAAATTTTGTGCAGAAGAAATTTTATAAGAAGACTGGATCCTCCTCAAATCGTCAAAGGACCTCCTCCAACTCTAGAGGAAAGACTCAGGATGAGGGAAACAACTCTGAAACTCCTCATCAAGGCGGAAAATGCTTCAACTGCGGAAAGATTGGACACTTTGCTAGAGAGTGCAGAATGCCCAAGAAAAAGGATGTTAACTATTACCGTCGAAAAGTTCAATTGGCCGAACAAAAGGAGAAGGGACTGATCTTAATGGCAGAAGAGGACCATTGGCTTGAAGATACCTCAGACAGCGAGAATGAGAACACGGCACTGATGGCCAATATGGATGACGAAGAAGATGGAGCTGGAGCTGAAGAAGGCGAATCAAACAGGGAAACCTCTAACAATTCAGAAATGGTGGAGGTAAGTGAAACAGATTATGATTCTTTACTTAAGATGAAAAATGAATTTTTATCCTTATATAAATCTAACAAATTAGGTAAAAGAAAAATCAAGGAACTAGAAGCTAATTTAGAGAAAAATTTAGTAGTATTAGATAAGTTTAGATATGATTATGCCTGTGAGAAGAATCGCATAATTGTAGCAAATGAAAAAATTGCTAAGCTGGAAATTCAAGTGAAAAAAGGCGAAGCTAAAGCCAAGGATTTAGAAAAGGAAATGAAATCTCATAGAGATCAAGCAATGGATGCTACAATTAAATATGACTTACTAAGTAAAGAACGGGAAAAACTATACTCCAAAATAAAAAAATTGGAGGATCTTTTAACCCGACGAGATCAATCGGAACAAACAATCTTTTTAAACAAACCAGCTAACATTGATTTTTACAATCCTTATAAGGGACTAGGTTTTGAAAACCCAGGTAAGTTAAAAGAAGGCATATCAAATTCACCCTATCTATACGATCTCAAATTTATGCAGACAGGTTGCCTTGCAAATCTAATGTCTTTTGTCAGTGAAAATGAGACAACAACACACAGTGAAACTCAATTATCTTTTAACTACACAGAATTAAATGATAGTTATAAAGAAAGAAGTTGTCCAGCAATAACTGAATTTGAGACTGATATTTTTCATCTAAATGAAGGAGAAACCTCAGGTACTTCGGAAAGTAAGACACCGATGATCACATATGCAACTGGATATATGCCTGATTGCATAAAGAAAATCAGTGATCTTCATTCCACTCTCGAAAGCGAGAGAAAATCATTTGATGAAGAAAGAAAAAAACTTCTTCATGAAATATCTTCACTTAAAGAAAAAATAAGATTACACACTATTTCATACACCTTTATTTCAAATGACAAAATTTCCTGCACTAATTCATTAAAATTTTCAGGACCCACAAAAGAGCCATTGAAAGGTCAAGTATGGGTTAAAAAGGAAGATATCTTGAAGGAGAATCGCGTTCTTAATGTACCTTTTGTCATTGAGTATTTTCCTTCCAAAACCTTTGTACCATCTTTATTTAGTCATGTATCGAAAAAATCATCTTCTTCAACAAAAACAAAGTTTTCCGTGCGTGATCATGTCACCAAACAAACTCACATGACAATTCCTAAAAACAAAACTACAACGTCAAAACAAGAATCAAAATCAAAAGCTATCAAAGAACCTGTCAAATTTACAAAAACCAAAAAACTCGAGTCTAAACCTAAGACAAAAAGACCCTCACTAGAGCACAAATGGATTCCAAAGCTTCAAACTGCAGGAACACATATTCCTATCCTAGAAATAGGTAGTGACTCTGTGTCATCCCTTAACAAAGGAAAATCCAGGAAGTCTAAACGGACTAATAAAATTGACAGAGGTGGACCCATATTTCAATGGGTACCTAAAACCCTCTAGTTTTATATTTGCAGGCCCTTCATGTGTGGTACTTAGATTCTGGTTGCTCCACACACATGACTGGGACAAAGGAACTGTTGAGCAACTACATTGATAGACCTGGAGGACTGGTACGCTTTGGTAATAGCAATGGAGCCAGAATCCTTGGTCATGGCGATCTCATATGCAATCGACTTACAATCAAACAAGTCTCGTATGTTGAAGGACTGACACACAACCTCTTATCAATAGGACAGTTCAGTGATTTTGGACTCCAAGTTGTGTTTCTAAAGAAAACTTGCAAAATTCTCAATGCCAATGGTGAAGAACTCCTAACTGGAACTCGCAAGACAAATCTTTACACCATTGATATCAGAACTGTCAAACCAAAGACTGATATCTGCCTAATCTCCAAAGCAACCTCAACTCAAAATGACTTATGGCACCAGCGATTATCTCATCTTAACTTCAAAACCCTCAACAAGCTATCAACCAACAAATTGGCTATTGGACTACCACCATTGAAGTATCAAAAAGAGCATATATGCTCTGCTTGTGAGAAGGGAAAAATGAAGAAAGCCTCACACCCTACAAAACACACAGCATCCACTCAACATCCTCTAGAGCTTTTACACATGGATCTGTGTGGCCCAATGCGAACTGAGAGCATAAGTGGAAAGCGATATATGCTGGTTATCGTCGACGACTATTCCCGATACACTTGGGTACGCTTTTTACGAACTAAATCAGAGACAGTAGAACATATTCCAAATCTAATCAGAACAACACAGAACCTACTTCAGAGAAATGTTCAAATAGTTAGATCAGACAATGGAACAGAATTCAAGAATCAACAGCTCAGTGACTTCTACGAATCCATAGGAATTACTCAACAGTTTTCTGCTATTTACACACCTCAACAAAATGGGGTTGTTGAAAGGCGAAATCGTACACTCGTAGAGGCTGCCCGAACAATGATCATCCAATCATCACTACCTCATTTCCTTTGGGCTGAAGCAATGAATACTGCTTGCTATACACAGAATCGCACAAACATTCATCTAAGATTTGGTAAGACGCCCTATGAACTTATAAATGGAAGACTGCCCAACATTGCCCATTTTCGAATTTTTGGATGCAAGTGCTTCGTCGCCAACGACCGCGAAGACAAGTCCAAGCTCGATCCAAAAGCAACTGAAGGAATCTTCGTAGGCTACTCTGCACAATCTAAGGCATACAGGATATTTCTCAGAAACAGAAGGATGATCATTGAAAGTATAAATGTCACCTTTGATGAGGGACTCGAACCTTCTACTGGACATAGCAGTTTGGGACAAGTCTCTAGAACACCACACCTTATTCATTCTCATAATGAAGAAGGAGAATGTTCGAGAGATGCCTCTGAATGGAACTCTACAGATCAACAAGCAACTGATTCCTCTAGACAAAGCAACCCAACATGCTTCACTCAACGAGCTCAAGAAGAAGGGGATTTGGATCTACTTTTTGAGCATATTTATATCTTTCAAAATCAGACAAGACCATCTACCGATCCATTTCCAAATACTGAATCCAGTCCTAGTTCGTCAACTCATGATTCAGAACCTATTCCTAACCAGACAATTCCTCCCTCAGATGCAGAAGCCTCGACCCCAACAACTTTGACCACAACACAGACAGAGGCCTCCTCCTCAACTTCAGCTGGCACTGCAATCGAATATCCACTAAGTGATGAGTCGCAAATAGACGAAACGACACTACCCCACGAAAAGAAATGGGTTCGACATCATCCTACTGATCAAATAATAGGAGATCCAAATACAGGAGTAACGACTAGAAGATCACTTTCAAATGAATGTCAGTTCACCTGTTTCTTGAGTCAAACAGAACCTAAAAGAGTAGTTGACGCACTACGGGATCCTAACTGAATAGTGGCTATGCAAGAGGAGATTAATCAATTCGAACGTCTCAAAGTCTGGAATCTAGTTCCTCGTCCAAAAGGAAAAACGGTGATCGGAACAAAGTGGGTATTTAAAAACAAAAAGGATGAAGATGGTGTTGTAATTCGGAACAAGGCTAGACTTGTTGCTAAGGGATATAATCAACAGGAAGGAATTGATTATGATGAAACGTTTGCCCCTGTAGCTAGAATCGAAGCTATTAGGTTATTCCTTGCATACGCAGCACACAAAGACTTTACTGTCTATCAAATGGATGTAAAAACAGCCTTCTTGAACGGAATTCTAAAAGAAGAAGTGTATGTGTCACAGCCAGACGGATTTCTCAATGCTGATCATCCCGACTTTGTTTACAAACTTGACAAATCACTGTACGGACTTAAACAAGCTCCAAGAGCCTGGTATGAGGTGCTATCCGACTTTCTTATCTCCTCAGGTTTCACTAAAGGGAAAATTGACACTACTTTGTTCGTAAAGAAAGATGGTTCTGATATCATGCTTGTGCAAATCTATGTGGATGATATCATTTTTGGCTCTACAAATCCTAAACTTTGTGAAGAATTTAGCATTCTGATGCAATCACAATTTGAAATGAGTATGATGGGAGAAATGTCATTCTTCCTCGGATTACAAATCAAACAACTTCGGGATGGGATTTTTATTAATCAATCAAAGTACATTTACGATATTCTCAAAAAGTATGGGATTGACAAGAGCAAATCATCGAGTACACCTATGTCCACATCATGCTCGCTCGATGCAGATCACTTAGGTGAACCTGTAGATGTTACTCATTACCGAGGGATCATTGGTTCATTACTCTACCTCACAGCCAGTCGGCCAGACATCTTATTCTCTACATGTCTTTGTGCTCGATTTCAAGCTAACCCCAAGGAGTCGCATCTTCATGCCGTCAAAAGAATCCTCAAGTATCTGAAAGGAACACCAGACCTAGGACTGTGGTATCCTAAGAACTCAAATATGAAACTAATAGGGTATTCTGATGCAGACTTTGCAGGTTGCAGATTAGACAGAAAAAGCACTTCTGGACACATCCAATTCCTAGGCGACAAGCTTGTATGTTGGGCCTCGAAGAAACAAAATTGTGTGTCAACTTCCACGGCGGAAGCAGAATACGTTGCTGCAGCCAGTTGCTGCTCACAAATTTTGTGGATCAGAACTCAACTACAGGACTACGGGTTCGATCTAAATAGAATTCCTATTTACTGTGATTCCAAGAGTGCAATTGCAATTACATGTAACCCTGTTCATCACTCACGCACTAAGCACATAGATCTTCGCTATCACTTCATAAAGGACCACGTAGAGAGAGGCATAATAGAAATGTACTTTGTCAATACAGAGTTTCAACTAGCCGACTTGCTTACAAAAGCATTGGATGAAAAACGCTTCCAATTCTTAGTAGCAAAGCTGGGAATGTTGAACCTCAACTTTTAATTTTGCCTATGCCCTCCTACAGTTCACCATTTATCTATCTGCTAAGTTACTAATCTCTTATTCTGTGCGTGTTTACTATATTAATTAGTTTATTAGGATTTTACTTTTCTCTCTTTGGTTAATTTCTATTTTTCAATAAATTTTTTCCTGTTTACAATAAGTCGATGTATCGCCAATGCTGATGGCCATACATCGAGGGGGAGAAAAGCTATATCCATGCATCGAGGGGGAGTGAGTTCAATCATTTTTCAGATACTCGATAGGCATTATATCTAGGGGGAGTTTTTCAACAAATATTTATTCAAGAAACCCAAACATTTAGGGGGAGTTTTCGTACAACAACTCAAATACTTATTCAAAGAAATCCAAACATTTAGGGGAGTTTTCGTACTCTCAAAAACTCACATTCCCTATAAAAATCCAAAGCAGAATAGCAAGTAAAACAACGAATAAGCTCAAAAGGAGGTAAATCTCAAAAACAAGCATATTCAGATTATGCTCAAAGTTGCGTCTTAACTCTGCCTGTTCCTTGAGTTTTTTCTCTTCTTCTTGCTTCTGCCAATCCATCTGTAAACGAGAAAATAAGAAATTAGTTTGTTCTTAGAAACTCGAGACATATCTATTTATAAACTTGATGATGGAAACATAAGTCATTTATTGTCCCGACATTAAGACGAATTTTTGACTAAGGTGACGTTTCTTCCTTCTCCAATAAGGATATCGTATCATGAAAATCGATCTTGAAAAATCCATAGATTTGATATTATCCTTGTGATTGATTTGGGTCATTTCTAGATTATTTGATGTTATCCTTGTGATTGATCACGCCAAATTGGTAGTATTTGGGTCTTTTCTAGATTATTTGGTATCTTTTCTAGAATTCGCAAACTTTAAAATTAAGTTCGCATACTTTACATTACAATTTTTTTGCAAACCTCAAATTAAAAAAAAAAAAGGGGAAGTTCGCGGCCCATTCTAATCTTTCTTCAGGCCCGCAAAGTATCCTCAACCCTAAAAATTTCTCGACTTTCCCAAATCCATCACAATTCGCAAACCTCTCTCAAACACGCAACACTCTCAAATCGCAAACCTCTGTCAGTTTAGATATAATTTTGCGAACCTCAAATCGCAGTCTCAATAGCATATCCCAGTCCTCACGTGTGTTGCTCTATCTCAATCACGTTCTCAGAAACTTTTCGGTGGTAAGGAATCATTCGATATAATTCCTACAATGAAATGTCTTTCTTTTTCAGTTTTGCAGGTTCGAATCGTGAAGAACAGGGCCATACTCGGATTTTTTTTATCGATGAATTATTGTAAATGTTTTTAGTTTCTGATTGGGGTATCTCTGGGTAAATGTTTCGATTTTTGAGTTTCTGGGTTTGCTTGTTAATTAGAGCTTTTAATTTCATTTTAAATTTCTTCGTTTAATCGGTCGAAGTACAGCTTTGCGAACTCAAAAACTGTTTTGCACAAATCGCAAACCTTCTGCTTTGCGAATCCTGTCAAAGTCGCAAACTTTGCTTTGCTTTGCGAATTCTAAGTTTACTTTGCGAACTCTAAGTTTACTTTGCGAATTCTTAGTTTGCTTTGCTTTGCGAACTCTAAGTTTACTTTGCGAATTCTAAGTTTGCTTTGTGAATTCTACTCTGCGAATTCTAAGTTTGCTTTGCTTTGCGAACTCTAAGTTTACTTTGCGAACTCTAAGTTTACTTTGCGAATTCTTAGTTTGCTTTGCTTTGCGAACTCTAAGTTTACTTTGCGAATTCTAAGATTGCTTTGCTTTGCGAATTCTAAGTTTAATTTGCGAATTCTAAGTTTGCTTTGCTTCGCGAATCCTAAGTTTGCTTTGCGAATTCCAAGTTTGCGAATTCTAAGTTTGCACATTTAGATATGCGCACGATTCACTTCGCGAATTGATACTTTGCGACTCATAGTTTACCAGTTATTTCAAATGCTCAATTCGCAAAGTTCTTTTTCAACTCAGCCCGCAAACCATACTTAGAAAATTTTTCAGCCAAAAAAAAAAATCTCTTTGAACATCAATGGGCCAAACAGAAATGGGCCAAATCTCTACCTAAACGATTTCACCTCATAGCCCAAATCGATCTTCAAACAACCGTTTATCATAGCTTTCTAGTTCTACAATATCACATCTCTAATTCCTTTGTTCTTTGTATTGCAGTTCCAATAGCACTTCCCGGTGTCATAAAAAAAAAAAAATGATGACGACACCTACGGAAATGGTTTACCCAACCTCACAATGGATAACGACCAAGGACAATAATTTCCAACTTGACCTTCATACATTCAAGTGCAAGGAAGAAATTATACTATCCATTCTGAGGAATCACCACCTTGGGTATGCTTTTTCGGCCTCGGTCCAAGTCCCTACAGTCTACCTTCAACAATTCTGGGGGACGATGAAGACGAAAATTGCTCAGGATAACAGTATATACTACGAGGCCCAAATAGCAAATGAGACTGTCAGCATCACAAGCGATCTCCTTCGGAGTATTCTCAGATTGCCAAGTCAACCTCACTACGAACCTGAGGCTTCTGAGAATGAGCTTCTGGAGGATATGATGAAGATGGGATATTACACGCCTATCAAGTTTGTCTCCCATTTTCAGAATTCCATGATCCCGCATCCTTGGCGAACGCTCTTTACATTTGTCAATAAGTGCTTCTCACCCAAGCACTCAGGATGGGATAGATGCAATATCACAATCCTTCGCATCTTCCATGGGATCGTGTTTCGAAGAAATTACGACTTTGTCAAGCTTATCATCACTGATCTCGACGACCAACTTCACCAACGCACAAAGTCCAAAAGGCCACAGAATCTGCCATATCTCCGGTGGTTCTCACTAATCATCCATCATTTTCTGACCACAACACCGGGAATACCAGCACGACCCGTAGAAGAAAACTTCACCCCACCCAAACTGCGCTACCTTCAAAAGGGAAAGACTGATGAGAAATACTCACGCACCGCAATGCCAATCCCTCACGAGTTACTCATTCTTGCAAACCCCGACCTTATCGATGCCTACTGCAGAGATTACAAAGTTCCTCACCCCACGACACAGGATAACCCACCTGAGTCTAACCCAGGGGTTAGTGAGACTGAGAGAGCTGAAACGAGCGAGAGAGAAAGAGAGAGTGAGATGCTGAGAGAAACCACAGAAACTGAATCTATCCCACACACACAACAGACTACATCTCAAGAAGCGATCCCTGACCAACCACCACCATCCTCTCAACAAACCATACCTGAACAATCACTCGAGGAACAACCACATGCCGAACAACTCGCACAACCACTAATGGATGTTCCAGAGACAACTACTACTGCACTACCTCAGTCAGAAAAGGCCGGGTCAATCCCTAGGATAGAAGACGTCGTACATGACCTAACGATGCATGAGCGAACCCCACCTGACCATTCACTTGTCTCCCAACAGACAAGTGTCTCAACACAACACGAACCACCCCAAGCCTCCAGCAGTTCGGTTCCTGTGTCTGAACCAACTCAAGAAATACCCATTCTTGTGACACAGGCCGAGCCTCAGCCTGATCTTCAGGCCTCAGCGTTCATAGAAGAGCCCCAAATAGAGGCTCTTCAAGGATTGGACGAAAGTCTCTCGGATGTTGATGATTTCAGCAGCTCACCATCCGCGAGCCACCGTACAGAACCTAGTTCTGGACGCGTGCTAACGGGACGCCTTGACGATCCCGGAGATAGTTTCACCCAAGCCCGTCCCACTGACGTGGCAACAACGACCCGAGCACCATCTCCAAAAGATGCGTCGCAAGGAGTGGTCGGAAGACCCAAGGACCCTGAAGTTCCACGAACTTCGGGTGACGAGGGCCACCGTCCAGAACCTAGTTCTGAACGTGTGCCAACGGCTCCCTCTAGTGGCGCCGGATCTATTCCAACACAGGTGACGACTGCCTACTTGGAGAATCGGCTGTTCGAATTCTTCGAGACCGTAACCCTACCAAGGGTCAAAGGTCTTATCAAGGAGGCGGTTCAAGCAACTTCCACTGACAAAGGGAAGGCTCCCATATCTGACCAACCTCCTCCTCAACAGCCGGTACTACCCCGTCTTCTCACCCTGCCACCACGCAACCCGACGACACCCAACTTGTACACAGTGCCTCTGCTCGAGCTCTTTGATGTTGGCATTGCTCGCATAATTGATCTCGACAGCAACCGGAGCGTTGAAGAAGAAGACCTCTACCGGAAGCTGGTCGCAGGAGGCGTCATCCCATCTCCTGATGCGAGCATACCGACTGACACATGCCGCCAAGAAGGCCCCAGTCAGAAACGTCGTCACGACGATCCAGACGACCAGGATCGTCCTGAGGGGGAGAGCAGCAAGAGACCGAGAACCAAGTCTCCTGTTATTCGCGGCGGAAGAAGCAGAGGACGCGGGGTTCAAACGCGTGGAGGCAGTTCGTCACGACCACCTAATCCACCACCAAGGTCTTCCAGGGGCAGACAAGCTACACCAGGGCCGAACCAGACAACTTCCCTTGGTGGAGTCGAGTCTGCTCCCTCGAGGATCTCCACCCAACCAGTCCAAGCAACTACAACCCCTCGTCAAAAGGATCCTCAAGACTACATTGGCAGATATATCTTAGACGAGGAATGGATGACAAGAACAGAGACAGCAGAAGAGTCTCGCCTAAGGATTGAAAGCGTTCGTAATTTATTAAAGGCGGCAGCAGCAGACTTCTGCTTCATCGAGCGAGAGGAAGAGGAGCTAGGAGAAAATCCTGAGGCAGATCTTCCAGAGCTTCCAGAACTCCTTCAGCATCAGGTGCCCGAGGAACCGACGCCAGGATACGAGTTCATAGAAACTCGTTGGAGAAACGCAAAGATCAAGGCACCCTTTCTTGAGGATCTTTATCCAAAGATCTGGAGGAAGGAAGAAGAAATAAAGGGAGTCAACGAGCTGAATCTTCGAGGCCTTGAGCATCTAAGAGGGACGTATAGGGGACTTAGCCATCAGATTATGCTCTGGGAAGTCACGGCCAAGAAAGGAATGAATAGAGATCAATACAGGAAGTACATGAGAGATCAATCGGCCATCTGCGATATTGTGGACGTCGAATGGGCGGTAGGAAGATATGTAGGCCCTGTCTTTGTTATTGATCGATATGACAGGAAAATTGTAAGATATTCAGAAGCAGATCTTCCCTATCTTCCACTGGGCGAACTCAACAAGCTCTACAATATTTATCGCAATAAGTTTCCCCTTGACACTCACACAAGACGAGATGGTTATAGAGCTATCAAGGAGTGCATGCTGAGGCAGGTCAAGTATTTCGCTGCTCATGACTTCCAAATGGCCTTGGAAAGCAATATGAGCAAGGTCAACCTGACGCGTCCAGACAACAGATACAAGGATCTCGAAAAGTTTGAAGAGGGATTTATCTTCCTTGAACCACAACCAGGGGTCACCTACATACAAGCACAGAAGAAAGAGAAGCAGGTGCTACTTCTGTCAGAGATCTCCAAATTCTCAGATGGAACATTGAAGATTATCCTCAACCAACTTCGGGCCAAGAAGAAGACAGTTTCCGAAGAAGACAAACTAGAAGGAACAGAACTGGAAGAGAAAGATATCCTACGGAAACTCATCGAGAAGATAAGATATCGGATCGTTCTTCGGAACGACATCAGACAGTTCGAGACTGCCCTTGGATTCAGGAAGACCTACTTGGCTCATAGAGAACCTCCACCTCCACCCCGCTCGAAGAAAAAGAAATGAAGACTTAGTTTATTTGCTCGATTGTAATTTGGACACTTAGGGGGAGAATGTTAGGAATATTTTAGAAGTGTCCAAAATATTAATTCTAAGTCTTGTAATTTCTTTTCTATGTATTTTATAGATGTTTTATTTATGTAATTGGGTTGTATGTGTAATGGGCTTGTTCAATGGGCTTAAATACCTCACAAGGTATTTAAGCTTAAACCCTAACTTCATTAATGCAAGTTTCCATTTTGCTAAAATCCCACGTACTCAACACTAAATCTCAAAAGCAAACTATTCACATATTACGAAGGTTTAATCTGTTGAAGTGTTCTTGGATAATCTGGATTTACAGGACGGGGCGAGGCGGGCTCTGAAATTTTAGGCTCGCTTGGAGGCGGGCCTGGGCGTGTAAGCCCGCGGCAGTGCGGGCTTTGGCGGGGCGGGCTTACCCGCGGGTAGCCCGCCAGAATAATTAAAAAAAATATATATTATTTATAATACTATATTATAAATATACAATAATAATTGGTACCGAAGTAACATAAAGAGGTTAATATTAAAAAGTTCATTAAATTAGATATATTTTTCAACTTGAATTCTTTTATATTTTTTTCCTATTTTTATATTATTATTTCCTTTTTTATTCTTTTTTTTTAATTTTTTAAAACTGGCGGGCTACGGGCCGGCCCGCCCCGCCGGTCCGTTTTGACAGTACTAGGTATGGGCGACAGTTGCGAAAGAAGATGTCGCCGATAGAGTGGTATAGGCCACGGTTTATAAGGGAAACCGTCGTCTATAGTTCCAGAAAAAGGCTTCTTTTGAAGTATAGGCGACTGTTTCCGTAGAAACCGACGCCTATGCTTTTAACATATGCGACGGTTTAGAACCGTCGCCTATATGTACACACCTGGGCGTCGGGGTTCTAGGCGACGCCACTAAACCGTCGGCTATGTGCCATAAAAACGGTCGCCTACGTTTTATTTTGTACTAGTGAAAGCCAACGGATTATTTTCGGCATGTTAAAACAATTTCAAAATTTCCGTCTGCCCTACTTAACTAAAAATGGATAAAATAAAATTTGATGTGCACATGTATGCTTTCGAACGTAATCAATTTGAATTTCCCTTTTGAATTCGAATTATTCCTTATCACTCGGAATATACTGAATCTACTAACGCACACACCACTTGCATATAAACCAAAAATCAGCCGTAAATATATGACGATAAAGGTATAAAAAAAACTACATCGAGGAAATTGCTCATCAGCTGCTATTTAATTTCCACCGCTCTAATATTAATTGCCAGATTAACCACAAAATACGCAGCCACACACACACACCCATATATATACATATAAAATAAACAACAGTGGTAGCATCCATCATCCTCATCCTAATCCTATATTATCTCCCAATTCCCCCACCAACTATTATATAAAATAAACAAGAAACGGAATTCAGAAAAAATAGCTCCTCGATTTATCTCGAGGAGAATAAAGGGATATATCGTCGGTCAGTATCAGAAAAATAAACCATTCTTTTTTCCAAACCATGTACGAACCATCGACCCATGACCAATCGCCCGACCCGAACCTTCGGGTCCCGCTCCTCGACCCATACCCGGAAACCAAGGACGACGGCCAGCACCGCCCCTCAACGGCCAAGCAACGGCGGCTGTGCATCGACGACATGCTCAGAGACCACTGCGGCGAGTTTGGGCTGTGGCAGCTTAGGCACTTCGTCCTTACGAGCCTCGCCTGGGCTTTAGAGGCGTTTCACACCATGGTCGTCATCTTCGCCGACCGTGAGCCGGCGGTGAACTGTAATAACTGTAAAAGCATATGCGGGCTCGGGGCGGGCTCGTGGGAGTGGGCCGGCGGCGAGGGTAGTTCGACGGTGGCCGAGTTTGGATTGGTCTGCGGCGATAAGTATAAGGTGGGGTTGGTTCAAGCCGTGTTCTTCGCTGGCTGCATGATTGGTAAGTATTTATTTCATTTTACCTTTTTCTGTTTTGGGAAAATAATGTTATAAATGTTCGTGGTCGTCCTCGTTTATTGCAATTTATTACGTCTCGTAAATGAATTTCGAAAACGTTGATGTCAGCCAGTGCAATGATTTTTCCCAAACGTCTTGTTGAAGTTTTTGCTTGTTTTTCTGATAATATTGTTTACAAATCATCTTTAATAGTCGTGGGATTTATCAAGTGGTTTTTCTGGAAACAAGGATAGATATAATCGTATTCGGGAGCTTAGATAAAAATAACCATGATAATGATTAAAATAGAATGAATAAATTGTAGCTTGTATTCAATCAAGAAACCATGACGTCTGTTTTCTAAAAATATAATTATTCTCTGGTAGATAGATGGATAACGTTCAACATATTTTGTCTCTATTATATTACATAATGTATGAATAGTCTTAATAGGTTACAAGATCGATGATGTACTTAGCGTTCACGTTTATCATCCTAAAAAAAATTGCATACACACTATTCCATGATATTAATAAATTCAATTCCCATGCACATGACGTCATCATTTTATTTATTTATTATTTTTAGGCGCTGGTGTCTTCGGACACCTATCGGATTCGAAACTCGGGCGTAAGGGCTCGCTTTTAGTGGTATGCCTCCTAAACTCCATCTTCGGATGCCTAACTTCAATCTCCCCAAACTACTGGGCCTACGCACTCCTCCGACTCCTCACGGGATTCAGTACGGGCGGTGTCGGGCTCTGCGCCTTCGTCCTAGCAACCGAGCCCGTGGGCCCCACCAAGCGTGGAGTCGCCGGAATGTCGACCTTCTACTTTTTTTCCGGCGGAATTGCGTTACTCTCCGGCGTGGCGTACCTCTTCGAGTCGTGGAGGGACCTCTACGTCGCCACCTCCGTCCCCTCCGCCCTGTTCCTCGTCGCCGTCCTTCCATTCCTCTCGGAGTCCCCGAGGTGGTACCTCATCAGGGGACGGCCCGACCTCGCGATGGGCGTCATGAGGAAGATCGCCGGACGCAATGGCAAAAATATACCCGACGATGTCGTACTCGCGCTCGACGAGGAGGTTGCGGTGGAAGGGGAACATAAAGACGCCGTTATTACGGGTGAGTTTGAAAAAGAAAATAAGTCGACCCACTTTTGCCCCGATTTGTTATTGTTGAACGACAAATCACTTCACCTAAAAGCTTAAGCTTGAAGGAAAGTGTATCATTTTGATTTCATATATTATATACCCAGCACGTCACCGTCACGTGTTATTTTGATTTAGAGTACGTGTGCTTGGTATACAGAATTCGATTGGGAAAAGTAAAGGAAAATTATAATCGTACTGCACACTAGCGTAACATGCAACGTATCGATGCATGCCATTACACTCCTTTTTCTTTTCATCATCGAATTACGCATTCCAAATGCACCCTTGATACACTACAGTGATAATTCGTAATCGTACCCATGACTTTTAGACCTGTGATCTTAAATCACGCTGAATGACCATTTCATCTAAAAACCAAAGAAGAGACTGCATCAATTTTTTGTTGTAGGATCACTCGTCGACGTCCTCCGCTCGCCCCTCACGAGGATCCGCCTGTTCCTGGCGGTGGCCATCAACTTCTTCTGCTCGATCGTCTACTACGGCCTTAGCCTGAACGTCGTGAACTTAGGGACCAACCTACACCTGAACGTCTTCCTCAACGCGGCGGCCGAGATGCCCGCCTTCCTACTCACCGCGCTCATGCTCGATCGGTTCGGGCGAAAGCCACTGGCGGTCGGGACCCAGTGGTTCAGCGGGGCGTTCTGCATCCTCGGGGCGGGCCTCGGGACCCGCGGGTTATGGAAGACGACGAGGATGGTGTGCGGGATTTTGGGCATTTTCGGGATGGCGGGGACGTACAATTTGCTGTTTATCTACATGGTGGAGCTTTTCCCGACGGTGGTTAGGAACGCAGCACTAGGGTGCGGGACCCAGGCGGGGCAACTGGGGGCAATTTTGGCGCCGATCGTCGTGGTTATGGGAGAGAGGGTGCCGTTCTTGGTTTTCGGGGTTAGCGGGATTTTGGGGGGCGTTTTGGCGTTTTTCTTGCCCGAGACTTTGAATAAGCCGTTGTACGATACCATGTTAGGCTTGGAGGAGGGTGAGGGCGGCGGCGAAGAACGGAGAGAGGTTTTAGAGTAGGATTTTTGTTTGGCCAATTAATTTTTTTGTTAATTTTCACGATTTTGGTTGACTATTTTTGGATTTTATTGGATATCTATGCTTATGTATGGAGCTTAGTAGTCAATGAAATCGTCCATGCAAAACAAAGTTTGAAACGTATGACTACTACTTTGCTCCATAATGGCGACTCGAGAAACAGAAAAAGCCTGTCAAGTCTATAGTTTAGTATAATCACTAATCTAAATATCGACATTATCTTATTCGGATATCAATATCCCGAAAAAACGTATATTTGAATTTAGGCACCGTCATAAGTTTAATTTAAGATTAAGACCATTTCGGAAAAAAAATTATTGTTTACAGGACCCAATTTCTGTAAAATTTAGAGATAAAGACCTAACTTAAAAAGTGGTATAAGTTATATGAATTGATATAAGATGATCGTTTTGTGTTACAAGTTTCAACATATTGTTATTTCAGAACAATGAAGCGGTACGACAGAAAGATGATCATTAATAGGTAGTGAATGATCGTTACAAAATTTCAACATATTGCTATCAGAGCAATGAAGTGGTACTGCAAAAAATCGGATCCTTAAAACTAAAGTTATTCTTGACATGACCTGAATTCTAAATGAAACTTCGGTGGAAAATCCCCAAGAAACATTGCAGACCACTTTTGAAAATATTCTGGCCATAGTGTTATCGGACACGTGGCGCACATGTTGTAGAATATTTTGAACAATTCAAATAGACGGGCATGGGCGTAATAACTTGTGGGAAGTGTAGTATCTTTTCCAACGCGCAAGGTTGACTCTTTACATGGTTGATTTTACACTTTGCATTCACGGCTTTGGCAAATGATTTTAGTTCTGACTTCTGAGTGCATTGAAGTTGAAATGTCATTAACATTGTACTGTATGTCTATTTGTCTAGTGGCCTTTTCAAATCGCAGAATGATTAAACGGAAGTTCTCAGATTAGGGCATATACTCGTTTTCGTGTCAAACTTGTTTTCTTTTTGTACTTCTTTTCTTTTAACACAGTTCATTCTGTGGATGTATGTCGAAAAAAAAGCTAGAAATATGTATATAATACTCCCTCCGATATTTTTTAAGTAGTCCAGATTTGTTTTTCTTAAAAAGTTGTCGTTTTTGCTTTTTCAGAAAAAGAATGTATGTGGATTTCCTGATTTACCCCTAGTATTAAATGACTAACACTAGTGATTAAATTACATGGGGAGTAATTAACGAGGAATATAAGAGACATTTTAACTCGTTCCTTAGTATGTGTAAATGTCTACTAAAAAAAATTGGAGGGAGTATACGAGATTGTTTGTGAAATCCCATAAAACATCTTGATTTCATTATTAAATTCCAAATATTATTACAAGGATAGTACGTCACTAGACTTATTATTCCAGCAACAACTGTAGGAAACACAGACGAGTCAAAAGCCATTGTTGAAAACTTGCCCGGCCGTCAACAAGTCATCATTCCCAAATGTGACTCAAATTGGTGGTTATTGCAAAAGTCCGTGTTTTCCATTTTCTTTTCCTTAAATTATGTAATAATATTCTACCATCTATTAAATTAGTGCTCGTATGGTTGGTAGGTTTATATTTATGAGGATTTATTTAAGTAAGAATTTATATAAAAATAAATTAATTGGTATAAATAAAATGCGTGTTTGGTTAGTGTGTTTAAATAAACACATGTGAGGAGATGTGTTTATTTAAACCAATCTACTTGGGTTAAGAGTGATTTTATATAAATCTCTGGAGATAAAGCCAAACACACTAACATATTTTAAATCCATGTTTAAAATTAATAAGTCTCTCAACCAAACAATCAATTAGTCAAAGACCAAAACCATAAGAAACCTGTTTCGCAGGCTGAGATTGAACAAATGATGTCAAGATGAGCACCTTCCATCTTCTCATCTTCTTCACATCGCTGCTTCTGACGTTCTCCGACGCAGCAAACGTACTAACTCTGAATCAAAGCATCGCCGACGGCCAAACACTGATCTCCTCCGGCGGGGTTTTCGAGCTGGGTTTCTTCAGCCCAAGAGCTTCCAAGAACAAGTACATAGGTTTATGGTACAAGAACACAAGAACATTCACAGTGGTATGGGTGGCTAACAGAGACGACCCAATCACAAACCCATCGAATTCGTCGCTGAAGCTCGTTTCTCCAGGGAATCTACTCCTCACCGACGGCAACAACGCCGTCGTATGGTCGGCTAAAGCTTCGAAGCCGGCGAAAAACCCCGTCGCAAAGCTTCTGGACAACGGCAACTTGGTGATAAAAGAATCGAACGACGACGACAGCCCAGAGAGTTATCTGTGGCAGGGCTTCGATTACCCAACAGACACGCTCTTGCCCGACATGAAATTCGGCTGGAACCTTGTCAAGAACCACGAAGCCTTTATTACATCGTGGAAAAGCTCCGACGACCCGAGCTCCGGCGTGTACAGCTACCACTTTGACCCGACTGGGTACCCACAAGGAATTCTGAGGACCAACAACACCATAACCTATAGAACTGGACCTTGGAACGGCCAAGGATTCACTGGCCTCCCAGGATTAAGCAGAAACTCGTTCTATACGTACGACGTCGTAATGAACGATAGAGAAGAGTACTATTACTTCCAAGTCCACCATAAATCGGTGGTTACTCGTTTTACCCTCGACCCGAATGGAGTCGGGCATAGGGTCATGAGGGTCGATCGGACCCAAGATTGGGTCATGTACGCCACGGCGCCGATCGACAACTGTGATACGTATAACCAGTGCGGCTCGTATGGGATATGCAACCCAGGAATATCGCCCATATGTGGTTGCTTGGATGGATTCATTCCGACGTATCCCGGCGAATGGGGAGCCGCCGATTGGTCCAATGGGTGCGTCCGGCGGTCGCCGTTGAACTGTTCCAGCGATGGGTTTCTGATGTACAAGAACATGAAGCTCCCCGACGCGAGGAACTCGAGGTACAATGCTAGCATGAGCCTTGACGAGTGTAGGACAAGTTGTTTGATGAATTGCTCGTGTGAGGCTTATGCTAATCTTGATGTGAGAAATGGTGGGAGTGGATGCTTGCTTTGGTTCGATAGTTTGGTTGATATTAAGCAGGTTATTGATGCCGGGCAGGATATATACATCAGAATGGCTTCTTCAGAATTGCGTGAGTTTGCTATAGCTATCGATTTTCTCTCTGTTTATTTTAACGCAAAATTCGATCTTTTATGAAGAACTACACGGGCTTTGTCGACAATGCAGATTCGGGGAAGAAGAAGAAGAAAACAAAAGTACTTATGGCCACTTTGATCTCTGCCGCGGGCCTTTTGCTTCTTTTCTTGACAGTCTTTATAATCATCACAAGTAGGAGAAGGAAAGCACATCGAAGAGCGAAAGAGGACGTTAAAGGTAATGAATGACTAAATTTTGCCATGAATCCAGGAATAATGACTTACCCCTAAAAGATCGAAAAGCTTCTTATTATTAGTTTCTTCTTCTGTGATCGAAAAAGCTCTAGTATCCTCTTCTGGGCAGCACAGCGATAGCCACGATAGAGACATGGAACTCCCGACGTTCAACCTTTCGACTGTATCGAAGGCCACCGACAATTTTTCTTTCAGTAAGAAGCTCGGCGAAGGTGGATTCGGTCCAGTCTACAAGGTTTTTCTTTCTTTTTTTTTTCCAAAAAAAAAAGTTACCCTAAATCTTGTATGTATATATATATATAGCTCGTAATAATAATGCCACTATCGCCTTGTTTTTCTTTTTTTTAGGGCAAGTTGGACGGCGGGCAAGAAATTGCAGTAAAGAGGCTGTCGACGACTTCCATGCAAGGAACCGACGAATTCAAGAACGAGGCCATCTTCATCGCAAAGCTTCAGCATCGAAACCTCGTCAAGCTCCTCGGTTGCTGCACGGAAGGAACGGAGAAGATGCTGATCTACGAGTACATGCCCAACCTAAGCCTCGACTTTGTCCTTTTCGGTAGCAAATTTCATTACAACTGCTGTGCATATAGTATTACGTTTATTGGCATAAAAAATTAGAACATGTAATGATTTGTTCGACAGATCCTTTGAGGAGCAAGGAACTCGATTGGCCCAAGCGTTTTCAGATCATCGTCGGCATTGCGAGGGGACTTCTTTACCTCCATCAAGATTCACGACTGAGGATCATCCATAGAGATCTCAAGGCGAGCAACATACTGCTCGACGAGGAGATGAAGCCCAAGATTTCCGATTTCGGTATGGCTCGGAGCTTCGGTGGTAACGACACTGGAGCAAACACCAATCGTGTCGTTGGAACATAGTAAGCAATAATTTTTTTTCAGGTTTAATTACTTTATCAAGTTGTGTAGTTTATGGGGTTGATATTATAGGAATAGTAATTTAGGGAGTTGCATTCAATTCAGTGGCGGAGGTAGAGATTAGTGTTAGTGGGTCCATATTCAAATTAATTATCTTATTAATGTTTATTATTTCAGTAGAAATTTAGTTTATTATTTTAGTGGGGTCCACTATGTTATATTATAGATTATTTCAATGGATTATATTATATAACTATTTTTTTAGTAAAAATGCTTAAGGGTGTTTTTTTTTCCAGTGGGGTCCAAGGACCCCACTGGCCCACTGCTGGGTCCGCCGGTGATTCAATTATTTTCGAAATCAAGTAATATATAAGGCAAACTTAAATTTGTCCCTTAACCTAGATTTTATGTCAGTGCTCGCAAACTTAAACGGAAAAATTAGAGTTTCCGCATATAATGTTCCAAAAAATTGCTTAATTTTAAAAGTTATTGTCCGTATAATGCCACCAGCCCTCAATTCGTTTTTCCTTTCCCAGTATATAGCGATTTCTTTTTGTTTTCGTTTTCTAATCTATTGATGGGAGAATGCTTTATATACTACAATGCGCCAGTGGTTACATGTCGCCTGAATACGCCATCGACGGGCTTTTCTCCATCAAGTCAGACATCTTCAGCTTCGGAGTCATCATTCTCGAAATCGTCAGCGGAAAGAAGAACAGAGGATTCTTCCACGCCGACCACCATCACAACCTTTTAGGACACGTAATCAATCTCTCTCTCTCTGTGTGTGTGTGTGCGTGTCTGTTTCATCTTTCTGGGACAACAAACAACGTAAGAGACGACTGTTTTATCGATCATTGGGACAGGCGTGGATACTATTCAACGAAGGAAGATCCATGGAGCTTGTTGCGAGCAAAGAGTACAATGTGAGTGATGACAAGTCTTACAACTACTTGGCCGAGGTGGAGAAGGCGATCCACGTTGGGCTTCTTTGCGTTCAGAAGAATCCTGAAGATAGGCCCAGCATTTCGTCTGCCATATTCATGCTTGAGAACGACGTCGTTTTGCCTCAGCCTAGGCAGCCTGGTTTCTTTGCGGAGAGGGATTTTCGTTTAGAGGATTATTATAACAAGCGCAGTCCGCCCATGAGGAGTTGGTCTAATGACATGACTGTTACTATGCCCCAACCCAGGTAACATTCATTGAATAATAATAATAATAATAATAATAATGATAAATTGTAGTCAAAATTCATATACTATTATGTTAATTACGACGACACACATGCGCGTGTAATTTACTGTATATTGCTCCTCTTGGTGTAAGCCTCGCATAGCATAACAGGTGTGGTGTTTTTTTTTTTGGTGCCATTAGGATATTTCGTCTTGCAAATGCAATAGGGAGTAATATCATGCTTAGGAGGTCAAAATTAGAGCAGTCAAAAGGGCGTCGGGACTGAAAAATGAAGGCCCACCCGCCTGTTGCTTGACCCGTCCAAATTTTAAAAACAAAAATAAAAAAATAAATAATAGTTAAATTAAATGTTAGAGTGAAGACTGAAGACTATTTGAGTGAGAATGATGATTGAAGATGAAGATTCCAGCAGTCGAACTAAAACAAGCAACTTAAAAGAAGGAATTCCCACATTCGAATAACCTTCACCACAATCCGGGAAGTGCTTTTTTATTGGGATTTCTCTCTTATTTATTCTAATGAAAATATGTAACTGAAAATAAAGACATAATTAGCAAATAATATTCCCCTTCATCTCAGCCATGCATTGATCTCCCTTGATATCAGCCATTCTCATTATGCTTCCATGATGTCATCCATTGCCTTAACCTTATACTCTCCATCGGCCCTTAATTCCTCCCCGCTCTTTCTGAAGCACAAAGCCTCCATAGGCACACCATTTTGCGGCCCACTATTTGTGACTTTAGCCCGACGTTGATAGACCCGGATTGGTACATCATTGGCTTAAGTCGCTCATCATTCGTAACAATACCGTCCCCTTGAAAAGATGCCTTGTCCCCAAGGCAGTGGTGCGGAAATTGGGATGTGAAGTCAGCAATAGCGATCCATGTTGCGTCATCGGCGCTCTTCCCACGCCATTTCACTAGGAATTCTCCTTTCGAACTATCAGATTCATCGTGCCCCCGTATAGCCAAAATTTTTTCTGGAACAACATCATTTCGTTCTGTGTGCTCTAAGTGGTCAGGTAGTTCGGCTTCCACTGGATGATTCCCAACCATGTTTTAACTGCGAGACATGGAACACTGGGTGAACCCGACTTGACGGTGGCAATTCTAGTCGATACGCCACTGCCCCTATGCGTTCGATGATCTTATATGGCCCATAGAAACGTGCTGCCAGCTTCTGAGTGACGCGGGATGAGATGGAACGTTGGCGATGTGGTCTGATCTTAAGAAACACAGAGTCTCCCACGGCGAAATTTACCTCGCGGCGGTGTGCGTTGGCTGCTTTCACCATCCGTTGCTGAGCTCGAATCAAGTTATGTTTCAGCTGTCGCAAAATCTCATCTCGATCCGAAAGGTGATCTGATATCGCAGCTACTCGACTTTCACCAGGCATCCATTGTAACAGGTTCGGCGGATGGCAACCGTAAACAGCAAAGAACGGGGTCATACCTGCGGCAGATTGGAAGGTGGTATTATACCAGTACTCGGCCCATGATAACCATTTCAGCCATGTACGAGGTTGTCCGCTAGCGAAGCATCGAAGATAGGTTTCTAACGTTCGATTGAGGACTTCAGTTTGGCCGTCCGTCTCCGGGTGATAGGCGGAGCTCATCTTCAGCTTTGTGCGTGAAGACGAAAAAGTTTCTGTCAAAAGTTGCTGATGAAGATCGGGTCATGATCACTCACGATGCTACTTGGAATACCATGCAGGCGGACCTAGACATGCTCATTTTAACCGTAACCGGCGGTTCAACCGGCTAACTGCCGGTTACGGTGGCCGGTAACCGTAACCGGCAACCGTCATCGGCCGATTATGGGGCGGTTAGGGGTTTTCCCAAACCGCCAACCGCCGGTTATTAACCGCCGGTTAGGCTGTTAACCGGCGGTTATAACCGTTAAATAAAAAAATAAAAAATATACTATTTTAATTTACTAATATTAATATTAATTAATTGAAATACTATGTAACTTTACTAATATTAGTAGTAATTAATTAGAAAATTTTGAAAATATGTATTTTATATTGTATTAAAATTTTGTAATATATTTTGTGATTCACAAAATTTCTTATATTTAATTTTACATCAAAATAGTAAAATACGACCGAAAATACACCGGAAATTAATTTAACTTTCCAGTAAATTGCAAAATTAAAAATAAAAAAAATAAAAGAAAATAAAAAATAAAAATAAAAAAATAACCAACGGTTAGATTAACCGGCAACCGGGGACGGCTAACCGTCAACCGCCCCGGCCGGTTAGGTTAGGACTAACCGTCAACCGCCGGTTAACGTAACCGGCGGTTGGGCATCTCTTGGCGTTGTACGAGTGCTTGAGCGCAACATAGTGTGCGTACTTGGATAAACGGTCGACAATTACCATGATGCTATCACATCCATTTGATTTTGGAAGACCCGAGATGAAGTCCATTGATATATCCTCCCAAACCCGGTCTGGTATCGGTAATGGCTGTAAGAGACCGGATGGTGATAGAGCCTCGTATTTCATCTTCTGACAAGTTAAACACGAGGCAACATAATGCTTGACATCTGTCATCATGTTGCGCCAGAATAAGGTCGCTGCAAGTCGCCGATAGGTCCGAAAAGCCCCAGAGTGCCCTTCAGTTGGCGTTGAATGATGTTCAGCGATTAACAAAGGAATTATTGGCGACGTCGATGGGATTACCAAACGACCCCGATAAAATAGGTTGCTGTTAATCAGATTGTAGGGGCGTCGACATGTGGAATCAGCTTTTAGGGCGTCCACAATTTCTTGCAAGGACGGGTCGTTTGCCACTGCGGTAGATATATCGTGTTGATCTAGCCAATATGGTGCGCTAATGGCGAGTAGCTCGCTGTCGGTTTGTTGTCGAGAAAATGCATCAACCGCGGTATTCGAAACCCCGGGTTTGTACTATACGTCAAAATTGTATCCCAAGAGCTTCGATACCCAAACCTGTTGTGCCGGAGTTGCGATATTTTGATGTAATAAGGACGCAGACTACGATGATCCGTGCGCACAGTAAAATGATGACCTAACAGATATGAGTGCCAATGTTGAATGGCCGAAACAAGCGCCATAAGCTCTTTCTCATAAGTAGATTTAACTTGTGCTTGAGCTGAGAGCGCCTTGCTGAAATACGCAATTGGTTGACCTCCTTGCATGAGAACTGCTCCCATACCTATGCCTGAAGCATCGCATTCCACGACTAATTCTTTGGTGAAGTAGAGTATTGTCATTGGTGCGGAAACTAGGGCATTTTGCAAGGCCTTGAACGCGGCGTCAGCAGTTGGCGACCAACGGAACTCCTCTATCGCTTCTTTTTTTAAGGAGATCTGTTAAGGGCCGAGCCAATTGACCATAATTACGAATAAAACGGCATTAGTTAACCTGTGAGGCCTAAAAATCCCCGCACCCCTTTGATAGATCGTGGTGTGGGCCATCGTAAAACAGCAGCGATTTTTTCAGGATCCATCGCCACTCCCCATTTAGAGATAATATGGCCGAGGTAGTCGACGCGAAAACGCCCAAATTGACACTTCTTCAGGTTGACGCAGAAGTCATTTTTTGCCAAGACGGACAGAACTTTGAAAAGATGCTCGCGATGTATCTCCCATGTTGGGCTGTATATCAGTATATCGTCGAAGAAGACCAATACGAACTTGCGTAGATATGGTCCAAAGATGTCATTCAAACATGACGGGGCATTTGTACTAGAACGGCATGACGAAAAATTCGTAGTGGCCGTCATGAGTGCGAAAAGCGATTTTCTCGACATCTGTCAGTACACACTCGTATTTGGTGGTATCCTGATCGAAGATCCAACTTTGTGAAGATCGCCGCGCCGCATAACTCGTCGAGTAACTCCTGAATCACCGGGATTGGATATTTGTCGGAAATTATTGCGTTATTTTCAATTCACGATAGTCGACACAAAAACGCCAACTATCGTCTTTCTTTCGCACCAATAACACAGGGCTGGAGAACGGCTCGTAGTGGGTTGAATGATTTATGCTGCTAGCATCTCTTTCACCAAACGCTCTATTTCATCTTTCTGAATATGTCCGTAACGGTACGGCCGAACCGACACAGCTTGTGTCCCGAGAACTAGATCAATACGATGGTCCAATGGGCGAGATGGTGGTAGACTATTTGGTTCTCGAAATACCCGTGGAAAATGGTTAATTAGATAGGTTAACTCACTTTGTTGACCTTCAGAAAGATCAGTTTGGCGGGTGATTGGTGTTGACGACGAGAATGGTGATATAATCATAGCGAGAAAGTCAATAGATTGCATTTTCTGAAGTGAGCGAAGACTGATTTGTGATCTGATTAGCCCAGCCTCTCCCTTCAAGCAGCATGGAGCACCTTGTGACTCAAAACTCATCGTGAGATTAGCCCAACTAATCTTCACATCACCAAGTGACGTAGCCAGTCCACGCCCAAAATAACGTCGATACCACCCAATTCAAAAACGAAGAAATCAGCAATGATACTACACGAGTCCACTTCGAGGGAAACATTGTTACACTTCCCAAAAGTGCGAGCGCATCTGCCATCTCCCAGACGTACCCGAAACGAGGTGTCGTTTATACGGGTGAGCTGTAATCTGTCAGCTAGAGATAGAGAAAGAAAATTATGACTTGCGCCACTATCAATCATAATGATTACCTCTTCCTCTCCTAGACGGTCGCACAATATCATGGTCTGAGGTCTTGAAATAACCCCTAGCGCATACATGGGTAGGTCCAACATATTCACCTGACCGGCAAGATCTTCTGTTTGATATTCAGAGTTATCGGCTATGTCAGTCTCAAGGATATCATCGTCATCATCAGCGATAAGCATTCTGAGTTCCCGATTTGGGCAGATATGATTCCCATGTTGATAAGGTTGGCGACACTTGAAGCAGAGGCCACGTTGTCGAAGATCTTGATATTCTTGATTAGATAGCCGTTGGAATGGGTGAGGGCGGGAACCTAGTGGTGCAGCTGCAGCTGTTGTTGGGCCGGTCAATCTAGCAGGGGGTGGAACGTAACGATTTGGGTTACGTTCGATGAAGGTGATGATAAATCCGCCTTATGTGGTCCGGCACTCGGCCCCCCGATATGATAGACGGGTTTTAGCGGTTGACTATTTTTTGGAAAAGGACGCGATGCTCCGTCGAGCATATCAAGCTTCGCCTCTGCCGCCCGCGCCAAATGGATGGCTTGATCTAGAGTGGAGGGGTTTGGAATGAGTAGTTGAGGTCGAATTTCCGGACGTAAACCGTTCAGAAAGAAACCCAAGGCCAACGACGATGTACAATCCGTCTGATTCGTGAGTGCCACAAATTCGTCGATATATTCGTCGATCGATCCAGTTTGTTGAACTTTACATAGCCTTTCGATGATGTTGATCGATGCACCTCGACCATAACGGACGATGATAGCATGCCGTAGTGCCACCCATGTTAGGTTACGATCGTGTTTTTGTAGGTATTGTATCCACTGTAAAGCTGTACCCTCCATACCAAGCAAGGCGATGTCAATGTTTTCAAGGTCAGAAATACGTTGTATCGTGAAATATTGCTCAGCGCGAGCGAGCCAACCAAGTGGGCCAGTTCCGTTGAATTTCGGTACGTCTAAACGACGCGGTAGGGGCTGAGAATGGTGCACAGTTGGTACTTCAAGTAATTGTAGTGGTGATGACGGTTGACGTAGCAGAGGGGCAAGTTGAGTAGTGATGTATTCGAGCATTGTTTCGCGAAGGTTATCGATTTATTTCTGAGAATCGGCGCGCATAGAACACAACTCGGCTTGAAAGGCGTCCATTGAAGCCGCTATTGTCTTCTCTAACCCATCGATGCGTTGCTCCATTTGGGATCGGGTGATTGGCATAAACGAACAGGTCGAACCAATTTGTTAGAGTGAAGACTATTTGAGTGAGAATGACGATTTTATTGATAACTGAGGACGAAGATTCCAGCAGTCGAACTAAAACAAGCAACTTAAAAGAAGGAATTCCCACATTTGAATAACCTTCCCCACAATCTGGGAAGTGCTCTTCTATTGGGATTTCTCTCTTATTTATTCTAACGAATATATGTAACTGAAAATTAAGACATAATTAGCAAATAATAATTCCCCTTCATCTCAGCCATGCATTGATCTCCCTTGATATCAGCCATTCTCATTATGCTTCCTTGATCTCATCCATTGCCTTAACCTTATCCTCTCCATCGGCCCTTAATTCCTCCCCGCTCTTTCTGAAGCACAAAGCCTCCATAGGCCCACCATTTTGCGGCCCACTATTTGTGACTTTAGCCCGACGTTGATAGACCCGGATTGGTACCTCATTGGCTTGAGTCGCTTGACCATCATTCGTAGCAAACGTTTAATTTCAAGTTACTTCCAATCAAATCTAAACTCATTAATAATAATTTATTTATGTTATCAAACTTGATTAAAATAAAACCGAAGCTCAAAAACATAAAAAATCACTATAATTTATTTATATATCAATTAGGGATGTCAACGGGTAGAGCGGGGACAGGGATTAAATCCCCATCCCCATCCCAGCATCGACCGGGAATCCCCATCCCGGTCCCCACGACCAAACGAGGATAAAACCTAACATCTAGCGTTCGTAGTCCAACAGTAGGATAATTGCCTCCAAAGCAATAGACCCGGGTTTGACTCCCGACAAACACAACTTTCAGGTATTAATTATTGTTTTACTTTTTTCTTCTCTATGATATGATATTCAAATTGAAAATAAAGATAAAGAAAATGTCAGAAGTGGGAATCGTCCCCATCCCTGTCCTCGCCGGGTCTCCGCAATTTTTAAAATTTATTTTTATTATAATATAAATTGAATATATTATTTAAAGTATATTTTAAATATTTTAGTAATAAAAAATTGTTACAATATCATTTTAAACTATAATAGTATAAATTATGTAAAAAATAGTAAATATTAATTTTAGGTATAAAACATTTCATTTAAAGAATATTATGGCGGGAATATGATCCCTGTCCCTGCCAACGGGGAAAGATCTTCACCCATTCTCGCTTCGGGGATTAAAATCCGGGGTTTCCCGACCCCATTCGGGGCGTATCCCCACGGGGACGGGGAATCCCCGCGCCCATTGACAAGCCTAATAACAATATTTAATAAAAAAATATTTGTAATAGCCGGAATGCCTGAGAAATTGCAGCCCGCTATTGATTTAAACGTATGGAGGAAAGGAAACCCATGAAACGAAAGCCAAAAAATCCTCAAAACGAACAATATGATTCCTACAAGACAATGGCGTTTTATATATCGTTTCTGACGAACATATAACAATTATTATAGCTGCCGGAAATACACCAATCCGATTAAAAGCGATTTTAATGTATGCGTTTATTCTTTTTTTTTTCTTTTTTCTTTTCCTACACAACGCCATAATTAATCCCCACTTGTTGTGGGACGACCACGACTTTCAGCGTGACTAGTCGTCCCTAGTCCACGAGAATCATTCAAAAATTCCACAAACGACGATTAGTCAGAATGTTTAAACCCACCACTGGATGGAATTCCACAATTGCAATGATTTTTGCATCATACTATTTTATTTTGTGATTGTTATATAACAAGCGGATGTTGTTATTTATTTTATACGTATTTTTCGTGGACATATACACGTGCCGTTTTGGTATATGTCATTCTTATATGCAACTTGCAAATACGATTCAATGAACATAGGCCATATTTATTTCCTTACGTTGGCATGAATTAACCAATGTTCACCGAGGGTTCGGCCATACTACTGTAACGTATTTTCTTTATTCGGATATCAAATAATCAGAAAAATAGTACAAATATAATTTAATGAAATTTAACGGGCTCTATCTATACTTATTCCCCTGATTCTTCAAAATAAGGGTTTCCGGAAATTCTTGATCTTGGGTTTCTTGATTTGGGCTTTTCTTGAAATTTCTTCGCGGGTCGTTGACTTGATCGTGGATCTAAGTAGGTGCTTCTTCGCGGGCCTTTGGGCTTGTTCGCGAGCCTTATCTGGGCTTATTCGAGTTTCGACGAAGAGATCTTATTGAACGTTTCGTCATGTGCTTTTGGGCTTGATCACGACGATGACTTTGGCTTAATACTTTGAAAGGTACTTTGTTCGTGGGCTTTTGAGCTTGATCCCGAACTTAGCGTTTTGGACTTGGCCGTGTCGAACTTTGATCCGAATGCGAACGACTTCGAAAGAAAGGAATACTTTCACAGAAAGACTTATATCGTCTGACGAAGCCTCGCGATATCTTGCCTTTGATCCGAATACGAACGACTTCGAAAGAAAGGAATGCTTTCACAGAAAGACTTATATCGTCTGACGAAGCCTCGCAATATCCTGCCTTTGATCCGAATACGAACGACTTCGAAAGAAAGGAATGCTTTCACAGAAAGACTTATATCGTCTGACGAAGCCTCGCAATATCCTGCCTTTGATCCGAATACGAACGACTTCGAAAGAAAGGAATGCTCACAGAAAGACTTATATCGTCTAACGAAGTTTCGTACTCGATTCTCGTCTTTGGACTACGATTTGAATGCGATGAACTTCTTTGAGAGAATAGAATGCTTTAAAAAGTCTTATATTGTCTCTTGAAGTTTTCGCTTCGCCGTTATCCTCTGACTTGTGATTTCTGAATTCTGAAGCCCCATATTTATAGGCGTAGAGAATTCATAATTACGGAAAGCGTAATCCTTTTGGGATGATTTCTTCCATATTTATGCGGATTTCATCCATATACGATTTGGTTTTGATTTGATTTGATTTATTCCATATTTGACATATTTGATTTGATCCTTTTACTTATTTAACAAATCCCTACACATATTTACCATGTATAGGATTTTGTATAAAAGGAATATATATTATCATATATGATATTAATTATTAATTAAATAAACTATTTATTAACTTGAGATTAATTTATAGATCTCAATAAATAGCAATTTAATTAAATGACTTTTTTTAATTTCTTGGAATTATTTCATTAAATCCCAATAATATAAATAGACAATTAATATTTAATTTTCTACAAATGCCCCCACTTCAAGTCTTGTTGACGAACTTTTGGAGGAGATAAACTTGAAGTATATTTCCTTTGCTTCCAAAAATGTCACGAAATGCCCCCACTTTGGCGTTTCCAACTCGTGTACTTTAACTGTTTCTTGTCAAAAAATGTCCTCACGCAGACATTCGTTGAGATGACCCAATTCGAATTCGAGCAACATGTTGAGGATAAGATACCTTCATACCGAAACGGTCACCCACCTTCTATTTTATGACTGAACTTAGACGATGTCCAAGCTGCCTACGTACCCTTTTAGGGGATCAAGTCATTTCTCGTAGTTCAATTTTTCTTTTTGAGGGGGTGGTGCCGTGCACAGTTTATACTCATGCGGGCCAGGAGTATCCGTTGTTTAACCACACCGGACTATGTGGAATAAGTTAGCAGTTTAGACATATGCACTTATCATTAATGTTTGCCTTTTCACAGTTTATACTCGTGCGGGCCAGGAGTATCCGTTGTTTAACCACACCGGGCTATGTGGAATAAGTTAGCAGTTTAGACATATGCACTTATCATTAATGTTTGCCTTTTCACAGTTTATACTCGTGCGGGCTAGGAGTGACATGCAGTTTAGACTCGTATGTCAAGGAGTAATATGCAGTTTAGGCTCGTGCGTTAAGGAGCAATATGCAGTTTAGGCTCGTGCGTTAAGGAGCAACATGCAGTTTAGGCTCGTGCGTTAAGGAGCAATATGCAGTTTAGGCTCGTGCGTTAAGGAGCAACATGCAGTTTAGGCTCGTGCGTTAAGGAGCAATTTTTTTTTTTGTCTTCCCTTTTTTGTTCTTTTTTTTTTCTTTTTTTTTTTCCTTTTTTTTTTCTTTTTCCTTTTTCTTTTTCTTCTTTTTCTTTTTTTTTCTTTTTTTTATGCATACTAGCACTTCAAGAACTTGTTGTTGATCCGGACGACTCTTAATCTATCTTCAGATACCAACTTATACGCACCGTTCGTGCAGACTTCTTTCATCACATAGGAACCGTTCCGTTTTGATTTAAACTTGCCCCCGATTCGATCATTAGTAATGGTAGGCCTCCTTAGAGTAAGTACCCAATGTCCAACTTGGAAGGACTTAGGTTTCACCCTTTTGTTAAATGTCTGAGTTCGTGCTGACTCCAGCCTCTGTTTCGCACCTAATTGATCAACTATAGGATTTCGTAAGCCCTTTTGTGGACCCAATCCTTCAGAGTCATGCCACATCTTCTTGCAATCATTGTTAGTTGAGTATGAAACATCTTCAAACACGTAGTTTGCACTTGCTCTCTTTAACACGATCCGAACAGGCTTTTGCGTGATAAAACCAAGACCCTTTTTAGACGTTTCGGGTTCGAGTTGACTTTTACTCATATTTTCCGGCAATTCTCCTAATATTGGTCCTTCATTTGCATCATATCCCGCCTTTGTTAGGAGTTCATAAGCTTTCGGGCCGTATACTCCGCCCATTTGTATTTTTGAAGATTTGTTGTGCTCGATTTCGGATCCTTTACCCGGACGAGTAAATCCTTTGACTTCAATCGGCGGGCTTTGCAGTTTCTTAGAACCAATCTGAGTTAAAGGCAATGTAAGCTCCTTTAATGATATGGTTATTCCTTCGACATCCTTTTGCATGGGTATATGATCTTCAATTGCATGTGCCTTTCCTTTCTCGCGCATCGTATCTTCACTTGCTCCCTTTTCACGCTCAAGGTAAAATTTTGCATCGGCGAAGTATGATTCGGCTTCGGTGAATGGATTTGTATCTCCAAGTACCTTCTTTACGACGTCATTGTCATAATACTTGAAACACTGATGCAAAGTTGATGGCACGACTCCGTTTTCGTGTAGTCATGGACGACCCAGAAGCATGTTGTAGGATGTTTTTGCATCAATTACATGGAACAACGCTGTTGACGTCATATTCTCCATTATTAATTCCAACCTGATCATACCGATTGCTCGTTGGCCTTCATGATTAAAACCTTGGATCATTAGGCGACTCTTAGAGAGTTCTTCTGTTGGAATTTCAAGTTCTTTTAACATCCGAAGAGTCAAAATGTTCACTGCAGAGCCTCCGTCGATCAATATTCTTTTTACCATCTTCTCGTGAGTATAACCAGATACAAACAAAAGACGGTTGTGCAGTTTCGAGCCTAAGAGTAAATCTTCCTCAGTGAACGCTATAACAGACATGCACATACTGGCGATGCTGGTGGTTTTAGCTTCAACTTGGTAATCATCACTTTCTTGGGTCATATAACAGGCGTCACAATCCTCATTTGCGCTTCCAAAATCTTCATTGCCAACCAAGATATAATTTGAGTCTGCCAACTCAATGTCTAACGATATCTTTCCTTGTCTATCCAATTGCATTACCTTATCTTTAAAGACAAAGCAATTGTGAATTGGATGTCCCACCAGACGATGATATTTGCAATAGTTGGGATCGTTGGTTTGTCCCGCTTCATCCGGCCGCTTCATTTCAGGGAGATCGATGAGATTCGCTTGTACTAGCTCATCAAAGATCCCTGATACTTCTGAATCTAGGAATGGGTATTCTTTTGCTTGAAGCTCTTTAAGTGTCAATTTTCTGTCATTTAGCTCCGGCGGAGTATATTCAACTATGACCCTTTTGCCCTTTTCTCTTCCTCGAAGCTTGAGTGGTGTGACATTTACCGCCATAGACTCTTTAATTTGAGCTTTTGCAAAAGCTTTGCCCCCTTTCTCATAATTCATTCGCTCCCTGAATTTGGTAACATCATGTGTAGGTGCTCCATCTGCCCCACTTGTGGCCAGACTAAATTCCATATCATGAGCACGAGTTGCTAGTTCTTCAAAGGTTACGGGCCTAATTCCTTGCAGGATGTATCGTAATCCCCATATCATCCCTTGAATGCACATTTCAATGCTTGAAGCTTCAGATAAACGATCTTTGCAATTAAGACTTAGGTTCCTCCATCGATTGATATAATCAATGACAGGTTCATCTTTCCACTGGCGAGCATTAGTGAGTTCAATCATGCTAATCGTGCGACGAGTGCTGTAGAAACGGTTGAGGAATTCATGTTCCATTTGATCCCAACTATCGATTGAGCCGGCTTCCAAATCAATGTACCAATCAAAAGCACTGCCCTTCAGCGAACGAACAAATTGTTTGACGAGACGGTCTCCATAAGTTCCTGCATCGTTGCATGTCTCAATGAAGTGAGCCACATGTTGCTTTGGATTTCCTTTGCCGTCAAACTGCTGAAAATTTGGAGGTTGGTAACCACTTGGCATCTTCAAGTTATCGATTCTCGCAGTATACGGTTTAGAATACGTCAATGAGGATTTGGACCCTCCGTCTTTCATTGTCCCAATGATGAACTCCTTCAGTTGGCTAACGGGAATCATCCCGTCATTGGAAACTTGGAAACTTCCTGAAGGCTTCTCGAGTTCTCTTTGCTCCTCCTTTTCGGTTTCATCAGAAGATTCCTCTTGCTTCTCATATGTGCGGATGTTATCAACATTGTTGCTCTTGCTAGTTAACTTTGCAATCTGGGCATCTTGTTCTTGCACGTGTTTCGTAAGCCCTTCGATTGCTCTCGTTAGACTTGCAATTTGCTCTTCTAGGGTCGTAGCATTCGTCACCATGACTTCATCTTGCTTAGAGGAATTGCTTGAGGTCGAGTGGAGCGAAGGTACTGACGAGCACTCACTTTCGGCATTTTGTTCTTCTTCGAGAATGACATTCGTCATGTATACATATGCATTGCTTTGTATTGAAGAATTGCTTGAAGTTGAGCGAGGAGATGCCATCGAGTAATCGCTATTGGAATCTTCATTCTCACCATGGTAAGTCATATCATTTTTGTCCAACTCGACTAGGTGACTTGTTCGTTGAGACTCGTTAGTCATCTTTAACATACTTCGAGTCACAAAGCCGAGGCTTTCACTTGACGAACTTAAAGCGGTGAAGATCGATGAGTTAACCATCGATGTTCTCGGTTTTTTTTTGAAGAGATGAGAGGTAGAGATAGTCCCACCGGGCGTGCCAAAAATTTGTAACGTATTTTCTTTATTCGGATATCAAATAATCAGAAAAATAGTACAAATATAATTTAATGAAATTTAACGGGCTCTATCTCTACTTATTCCCCTGATTCTTCAAAATAAGGGTTTCCGGAAATTCTTGATCTTGGGTTTCTTGATTTGGGCTTTTCTTGAAATTTCTTCGCGGGTCGTTGACTTGATCGTGGATCTAAGTAGGTGCTTCTTCGCGGGCCTTTGGGCTTGTTCGCGAGCCTTATCTGGGCTTATTCGAGTTTCGACGAAGAGATCTTATTGAACGTTTCATCATGGGCTTTTGGGCTTGATCACGACGATGACTTTGGCTTAATACTTTGAAAGGTACTTTGTTCGTGGACTTTTGAGCTTGATCCCGAACTTAGCGTTTTGGACTTGGCCGTGTCGAACTTTGATCCGAATGCGAACGACTTCGAAAGAAAGGAATGCTTTCACAGAAAGACTTATATCGTCTGACGAAGCCTCGCGATATCTTGCCTTTGATCCGAATACGAACGACTTCGAAAGAAAGGAATGCTTTCACAGAAAGACTTATATCGTCAGACGAAGCCTCGCAATATCCTGCCTTTGATCCGAATACGAACAACTTCGAAAGAAAGGAATGCTTTCACAAAAAGACTTATATCGTCTGACGAAGCCTCGCAATATCCTGCCTTTGATCCGAATACGAACGACTTCGAAAGAAAGGAATGCTTTCACAGAAAGACTTATATCGTCTAACGAAGTTTCGTACTCGATTCTCGTCTTTGGACTACGATTTGAATGCGATGAACTTCTTTGAGAGAATAGAATGCTTTAAAAAGTCTTATATTGTCTCTTGAAGTTTTCGCTTCGCCGTTATCCTTTGACTTGTGATTTCTGAATTCTGAAGCCCCATATTTATAGGCGTAGAGAATTCATAATTACGGAAAGCGTAATCCTTTTGGGATGATTTCTTCCATATTTATGCGGATTTCATCCATATACGATTTGGTTTTGATTTGATTTGATTTATTCCATATTTGACATATTTGATTTGATCCCTTTACTTATTTAACAAATCCCTACACATATTTACCATGTATAGGATTTTGTATAAAATGAATATATATTATCATATATGATATTAATTTATTAATTAAATAAACTATTTATTAACTTGAGATTAATTTATAGATCTCAATAAATAGCAATTTAATTAAGTGACTTTATTTAATTTCTTGGAATTATTTCATTAAATCCCAATAATATAAATAGACAATTAATTTTTAATTGTCTACAACTACATGCTTATTCAGTTTCTTATTTATAATTTTAATAATTATTATCTTTTTTGGTTAATTATTATATTTAAAAAAAAGGTGTTGGAGAAGAATCTTGATGCAAAGAACATTTCATAATCATCAAAGCACAACGGCCAATACATTCGTCACGATTTGTTGTCTCAATGAAAGTAGAATCAACTAATGGGCTGATGTGAAGCCATGTCAATAAAATCAGATTCTGAGGCCACCATACAAATATTATATTATGTATATATATACATATAACTTTTGTAATAAAATAATGCATCCCTTAAATTTTAAATTGTTTGAACTATGAGAAGTGTAATATATTTTATATAGTCCCAAACTCCCAAGGCCCAATTAATCTCCAACATTATTTATACTATGCAAAATAATATGTATGTGAGGTTTAGGTTTCCTTAAGACTGTACTCCCTCTGTTCTAAAAAGAAAGTCGTTCTACATATCTATTTTTGTTCTCAAAAGGAAGCCGTTTGAGTATTTTCAAAAAATATATATGTGTACATTTCCAAAATTGCCCCCATATTAAATAACAACACAAGGTTCAATACAAAAAATAATAACTACATGGCAGATAATTAATGAGGGGTATAGAAGACATTTTAACCCATGTCTTAATATGCGTGAAAAATTCTTAAATGACTTTCTTTATAGAACAGAGGGAGTATTATTTAGTGGGTGTAAGGAGCATAGATACCTACTAATATTATTAGAATCAAATGCAAGAACTATCAATAGATGGGAAGAATCATAATGTTGCAAAATAAAATGCCACTTGGAAATTGTTCACGTGGGCTTGCTTTTTTCCAAAGCAGATGAACTAAAAGGTTAAAAATAAATATTCCCCCATTCCATGCACATAACGTCAACTTCGAAATATATACCATTCCTTAAAGATAGGGTTAAATAATAGGAAAATTCTTTTGGCACCCCCTAAATTCTATTTACACCCCCTATTAATTATCATACTATTCATTACTCTCTTTTAAGTTCATTTATTACTTCTATATTATGTCTGCTCTTTATTATATTTAGATTGAAAAATTAATCTAACGACAATATTACATTATCTCAGTTCCTTAATTTTTTTTTATCTCAGCTCTATTAAATATCAAAAATTAAATTCAATTGATATTATCGAACTTCTTTACTTGAGCTTTGTAATTGTGATACTTTTTCTTTCGTTGGTTTAGAACTTATAGTATTTAGATGTGCCTATTTATATATTATTATGATTACTATTGGCAAAAAACGCATAAGAAAAACATTACGTTACATCAAGAAATAACAACATACTTGAATATATGTTATTATTTTAGGAACTTTAAATTAGATTTTCATTCTATTTGTATAAATAATAAGAAACATCAATATCATATGAATTTTACATAAAGTAATTTAAATATTATTATAATTAATTTAAGAATATTAATCTAAATTACTTATAAAATGTAAATTAATATATAAAAATAAATTAAAATTAAACGGCTGTTTTTTAACGAATGTATTAATCTGCAAGAGCAATTTAATGCTTGTTAATAATTATATGGAAGTTATAAATATCTCCTGAAATTTATAAATTTAATTAGTTTTTACAAATTTGAGGTACTTTTCACTCGTATGGTGGGTGTTAATCAATGTTGAAACATTATATAGACAAATTTACGAATCCCAAGGTTTTTTTCACCCATGGAGGGGGTGCGAATAGCAACACCCTAAATAATATTTTTGACACCGATGTCCAAGCAAAGAAATCATTATTGAGCAACAAATACGTGGGACCCAATATCCCAATCGGATTTAGTAGTGTGATCGTGGACCATAAGAATTTCACATGGAGCAAAACAAAGAAATCTTTTTTGTGGATCAAACTATAGCCATGGAAAGGTGGCAAAATAAAATATTTTTTTGTCAAGAATCTAATATCGCAAGGATAATGAGACGCGTCACCAAATAAAAGATATAAAATTAATAAAATAGAATCTCAAACTTTATTAAAATAAAATAGAATTATTTATTAGGGAGCTTCACGTGTCATGCCCCATGTAGTTTTTCATATAGAGATCAGGCCCATATCAGAAGTAATATAGTATTAAGGACCCAATTCAGAATTTAACATAGAATAAAGGTTGATTGACGAAAATAACCTTATAAAAGAGTAGTTATGAAGTGGTTTCCAGCGCGCATGTTCTGTTATCAAATTGCAATATCTTGTTATCAGTTATAACATAACAGGAAGTGTTACATGAAGTGGTACTGTAAATCCATGAAGTGGTACTATAGGCCCATGAAGTGGTACGGGTGAACAGTGAAGTGGTACCGTAGACCCATGAAGTGATACCGATGAAAAGTGAAGTGGTAATGTAGAAACATGAAGTGGTACTGGTGAACAGTGAAGTGGTACCGCGTTATTGACCCATGAAGTGGTAATATTGAACATAGAAGAAGTGGTATTGTAGACGCATAAAGTGGTACAGCTTTTGTAGACCCATTAATTCCCAAACATTTCAACTGTACCACTTCATGGGTCTACAGTACCACTTCTTCTATGTTCAACATTATCACTTCATGGGTCTACAACGCCGTACCACTTCTTATTTCAACAATACCACTTTATGCGTCTACAGCACCACTTCACTGTTCACCAGTACCACTTCATGTGTCTACAGTACCACTTTACTATTCGCCCATACCACTTCATGGGTCTACAGTACCACTTTATGGATCTACAGTACCACTTCATGTACGGTCTATACCACTTCTTTATGGTTGCTTTGCTCGTTTGAAGAAGGCAATGGCAGTGATTCGTAATTTTTTTGTTTATTATGGGCAAATATGTCTTTTTTCCATGGATTAGGTCCTTATTTCTAAATGAAACTTAATTTTAGGTCCTTATTTCTATTTAAAACATGAATGGGGCTGAAATCAAAAACGAAACTACTAAATGGGCATGACATCTAATTCACTCTATTTATTACAAAGGACGTTTTCTCGGCAGCCCACAACTTTATATAACATGGTTTTGTTTTGCTTCCTAACTCTCAGCAAGTGGGTTTAGGCTTTACCACACACAACTTGCCTTCACTCTTTGTGGCCATCGTTATTACCTCAATTCTCCTCTTCTTCTTCTTCAACCTTTAATTTTTCTCTTGCAATATAATATAATAATCATCTCTCGACCCATTTCTGATAGTTGCAAAAGAGAGCTAATCGAAAGGAAAAATGTCGCCGGCGAGAAAGAGGTGCGAGCTATGTAATAGGCCGGCGAGGATGTTCTGCGATTCCGACCAAGCTAGCCTGTGCTTCCCCTGCGACGAGAACGTCCACGCGGCTAATTTCCTGGTGGCGAAGCACGCGCGGACCCTTCTCTGCCACGTGTGCGGCTCACCCACGCCGTGGAGCGCGCAGGGGACGAGGTTAGGACCCACCGTGTCCGTCTGCAGCGCGTGCACCGAAATTCGCCGAGGCGGTGGCGCCGGCGCCGGAGGCAGTGATAAAGTCAGTGGTATAGGGGATGATTCCACATCGACAAGTAACAGTGCTTTTGAAGGGGAGGGTTCTTATTCCGATGAAGAAGAAGACAGTGGTGAATTTGATGATGGATATTACGGCGAAGAAGAAGAAGGTGAGAATCAGGTGGTTCCAGGCTCGGAGGAGGATGCCACGTGGCAGAGTGGTATTGGTGGTGAGGAGAAGGGCGAGGAGTCTTCATTAATAGGTGCGAAGAGGTTCCATGATGACTGTAATAACGACGGATGTTGTTCTACTCATGAGATCAACGACTCATTCGTTCAAGAATTATCTAATGAATGGAGTGATGATTCCTTTGCCCTTCGACCATCGAAGGCCCAAAGAACTAACGAATCGAATCGTTGGGTCCAATATTCGTATGGTACAGAGGCAGATACCGAAAAAATTACAGAGCTTTAACCGATACGACGGTTATGGTTAAGAGTTTACCAAGTTTCATCAGTTCTTGCAGACATTCATAGTACTGCAGTTTTTAGCACATTGATATGATGCTGATATTGATCGATCTCTTATTTGTATTACTGATGCTTATTTTCATGATTCTTGGATTGGATGTGTCTCACCTCTTGACCACTTGATCCACACAAAAATCTTTATTTTTATCTTTTATTTTTTGGTGTCGTAATATAGTAGCGCCAGACAAGTATCATTGAAGGACATCAACGACCATTATTATTGTAATGAAATGTGTCATTTAAGCACGAACACATGTCAAGCATCAGTTATACGTTGTGAAGGCAAGAAAGCTACGGAACAAAAGAAGATAATGCAATCTGATCACTTCTTATGCCTTGAACATGCTGCAAAAGGACAAAAGATTGAACAATCAAACAGGGTCTCTGTATGATCGAGTGGAAGCAGATGATGATCAATAAACGTAGAAATCGAAAAAGTAAAATGAAACATACCTGCTGTCATGAACTCGAACCATGAAACCAAGCAACGATTTAGGCATCTGTCGGACAAGGTAATGGTTTTTTAGAAATGTCATGCAGAGAGAACATGACGATCAATAGTTATACACAATGAATAAGAGTTGGGCTTTCAATTCAGGAAGCAATGGATCAATTCACATTAAAAGACCATATGATCTAAGTGTCCCTATACATAAGGCAATGGACAGTTCCCTTTGCTAAGAGTCTATATGCAATGATACATTACCTTAATGCCTGTCTACTTGTACTCTGCAGTTTGAAGGTTCCATAATCGCTTGAGACTGTTGAAATGTAATAAATAGGACCGAAACATCCACACAAATTCAAAAATCTACCACGCGATACTAAGTGCCACACACAGTCTAATCAGTAAGCTAGTTGCACCCATATTATATATCATACATGTTTAATCAATACACTGAATCGGATCTCAATTGAACATGCATCAACCATTTGTATGAATCCAAGAATTCACCGCCACAAACTAAACTAAAGCAAGATAGTACCTTTTTTCTCCTTCAGCTCCTCATCATCAAGATCAACATTCCCACCAATCACATTGTCCTTCTCATCAGGGAACCTCACCACCACCACAGGGCACACGCAGTGCCTCACACAGTAATCACTCACACTCCCCAACCTCCCATCTGCAGCTTTCTTCGCAGCACCAAAACCTCTGCTCCCCATAATCACGGCGCTCAATCCCAGCCTCTCAACTTCCAGGCAAAGCCTCTCCCTCATGTCATGGTCCTTTACGATATGAATCTTATACGGAATACCAGCGTGCGATAAAGGCTGAGCAAGATCACCAGCCTTCGACGCGGTGAAGCTGTCGAAGTCATCTTCCAGCTTCTGCTGATCAACTGGGTCGACGATATCAACGGATCCCCAGTCGGCTCCGTAGAGAACCGAAGTCGGACGAACGTGTAAGAGGACGACGGCGTCTCCTGGTCGGAGGTAGTTGCTGACGGCCCACTTCACGGCGAAGGCGGACTCGTCGGAGAGATCGACGGCGATGCCTATCTTCCTCTGAGCTGAGGAGAGCGGGGTTTGAGGAGTCGTGGTGGAGACCGTTCTCGGAGAGGATGTTCGGACTTTCACGGCGGCGATCGGCGGTAGATCGGAGGCGGAATCGGAGGATTGTTGCTGCATTTTGGGTAAAATGTTTAGGGCTTTTGACTATTTTATCTTCCTTTTGACCAATTATGTCAGTAACAGTAGTATAGATATAGCATACCAAATTTATGGAAATTCAAAATCTATACAGAATCGAATTTACCGAATTATCGAATTTTTTTTGAAGAACCGTCGGTTTTGTACCGAATTTTCGGTAATTCGATAAATTTGATCGGTATACTGAATTACGCACACCCCTGGATTAAAACAGGAATTATGTGGGGGCAATTCTGGGAATTCACAGTTGATTTTGAGGCTTCATTTTGGTGTGTATGTCTTTTACTTTTATATATATAAGCTAAGTTGTTACGAAAATATTCAGCGGGGATAGCTCAGTTGGGAGAGCGTCAGACTGAAGATCTGAAGGTCGCGTGTTCGATCCACGCTCACCGCATTTTATATTTACTTTTTATATTTATTTTCTTTTTAAAGGTACCTTTGGTTCGATTTGTTTAATATTAACTTATTCCTTTAACATAAAGCCGGACCCAATCCAAACCCGACGAGATGCGTTGGCCAACCCGGGGTTCGACCCAGTTAAGAAAGGCAAATGCCACCAAGTCAAAATCCGAATAAAACCGCAAGCAGAAGAATAAGGTCATCTCCAACCATTCCTCTATATTAGAGTTGAAACAGTACAGTTCCTCTAAATTTACAGTTTAAACAGTGTTATCAAACTCCAACCATTCCTCTATATATAAATATTTCTTATTACTAAATTAAGTAAATTATTGAAATTATGAAAATAATAACAAAACCTAAATTCACAAATAAAAATTTAAGAATACAGAAATTTAAAGTTATGAAATTTAAATACCTATAAAAGCTAAAATACAAAATTAGATTATTTTGAGAAAAAATATTTTAAAAAATTATCCAAATAAAATATTAATTTATTTCATAGTTAAATAAAATTATAATATATTTTTTATAACACTATGTATTAAATTAAGTTATTTAATTTTTTTAACAACTTTGTTATGTTCTTTTCTTTCTTTAGGGAATTTTTAAGTTTTTTATTAAATTATTGTACTTAATTTTAAATATTTCATATTAAATTTTTTAATAAATAAATAAACTAATGAACAAAATAAATACAAAAAATATAAAAGAAAGTGGGAACGGTGTCTTCTTCCAATCGTCTTCTTCGCCAGACCCCAATCGTCTTTCTCTCTTTTTTTTTCCTAATTCTCATCAATCGGCCAATTGCAAATAAAAAAACAAAAAAAGAATTAAGGGATAACGAGTGAACAGTAGCCCGCTACAGATCGCGGGACAATGTGGACTCCACTCAGTTTGGCGTTGGGTTGGAGAACCCAAAATGCCATACCTTCAGCGGAACTCCAACAATGGCGTTCCTTTGGAGATGCTCTAAGCAATCAAGAAAATCTACAACAGAGACAAGACACATTTGGACAAACATTTTTGAAAACGTCATTTTACAAGCATTCTTCGACTCTTTCAAGTTATAATTTATTATTATGCCACTATCAGAATGTGTTATTTCTTCTGATGTATGTGAAAACCGTATATAAGACACATTGAAATTTACAAAGAGCTTGTCGTTTTTATTATTTTGTTTACAAAGTTATAACTCATAATATTATTATTGATTATAATATGGAATTAATTTGCATCTATGAAATAAACATCTATGCAAAACGTATATAAGACATTCTGAAGATTAGACTACGGACTAGACACTGCGTTTTATTGTTTCTTAAATTTATTCTTCAAATACTAAGTTACAATGTATCATTTTGTAATTGATAACAATATGTAATAAATATGTTAAAAACGTATAGAAAAATATTTTAGCGATTATATGAAGAACTATACATTCCTTATGATTTCAATGTATACTTTGATCTAAATTTATTGTTTCTTCATTAATTACAATATGTAATTTTAAGGTATATAATAAACATATTCTGTAAACATTCATCGTCCCTGCAGCGTGCCCACGAACCAGGAGGAAAATGATAGACTAAACCACATATCCCTCTTGTCGTACCCAGAGCGGCTCGCTCGCATTTGACTGTCGCCGACATGGTTGTTCTCAAAATGTGATTTACCCGGTAAGCAAACAGGTTCTAAAATTCCTTGGCAAAAGGTTTATCTTCAATCTTAATACATCTGTTTGCAGAGGGAAAGACGACCATTCCACCCGAATAAAGACCCTGAACCATGTGGTGCTCAGTGCTATTTTAAGGTATGGTTTTATCGAGACCTTAACGAGTTGCACTTGTCATTCAGTTATAGTGTCAAGGCAATGTGCTATCATTCTTTAATGTTTTCATCCTTTGAAAAATTTTCGTTGGGAAGGATGTGTTATTTTGCTTTGATTTGATAGGTGAAGGACCTAGGAATGAGTTCAGTTGATGAAGCGACCAAAAGATGGAAACGTTTGTAGGAGGACTTGTACTGGATGGGTATAGAGATGTTTGGCAGAAATAGGTATAGCATTTATAATTTCCATAAGATGACAAGAATTGGTCCTGGGATGAATATACTTACTACATCTACATAATGTGTGTTTTGGGTCTGAATGCATTAATTTCGGATTGATGTTTTATCTGTTGTAAAGCTTCCAGTGTTGTAAAGGTAAAGTGTCTTTTTCCGAAAAATTGAAGTGTGGTGTTTTAGAAAAAAAAAAGAAACATTATTTGCCTTGGCACACAGCTGGAAATGAAGGCTTCGTTTGGTTTACGAATTTCGACGTGGAAAAGAAAAGGAAAAGTGGAATGGTACGACACGTGAAGCGTAATGTACAATGATTTAATGCGTATGACCACAATTTTTTTTTTTTTTCCGCATCGAATTCCGCGGACCAAACGCACCCGAAAGGTATGAATCAAACAACTTATTAGTCGGGATTGCCGATTAAATTATTATGGTATTTTATTGCATAGTTCGTGATAATTAGATGATCTATCCTTATGTTGGGGTGATTCTGATTTCATATACGACAGCTGTGAAATAGTTAGGAACCTACTAGCCGACTACAAAACTTGCAAAGAAGTGGCCAATTGCTTGAATGGTGATGGAGCAGTAGTTTCTCCCTCATCTGTTGGAATTGACAAATATCAAATGGTTTGTGGCATTCCTTTGTTTCCAGTTGTTTTATGGAACTTTAGGCGATACTAACTTAATCTTGTAGTTGTCAGTACTTCATTTTTCGAAGATCCATTTACTTCTTTACGTGCTTAATGTCCAGGTTCCAACTCGTCCTGATAACTCAAGAGTAGCTCAAAAAAAGAGAAGATCACGCAGCCGTAAATTTTCTTGGAGAGCTGTCGGTCGTCGTTCTCCTAGGAAGATCGTGAATGGAAAAGACCAACTTCACAAGAATTTTACTCCTTGTGGGTGTCAGGACTTGTGTGGAAGGGACTGTTGAATAAATGGAACTTCTTGTGAAAAGTCATGCGGGTACTTCGTAATCTTCATTTAGCTATCTTCACACCCAATAGTTTTGCTTAGCAAGACCTGGTGCAGTCATGTTTACCTAGCACCATAAGCTCTATGTTATTTTCGTTGTTTGGCGTATGTGATTGATATACACATGGGTTTGTCCCTTCCTCACAAGATATGGATTATAGCAGCGCCTAGTGATCAGACTTTGCTTGAACTTCAAACTTAGGAATAATATCAAATTTTATATTGGAAAACACGGACTGTTTTATATTGATCTGACTTGTCTTTTCTATAATGGCAATAAAGCAGATACCAGTATATTGTTGCTCCTTTGCAGGTGCTCAAAGTCATGCAAAAATCGGTTCAAGGGGTGCTTATGTGGTAAAAGCCAGTGCAGAAGTAAACGATGCCATTGTGTTTCGGCTAACCGTGAATGTGACCCAGATGTTTGCAAGAATTGTTGGATAAGGTACGTATGTCCATGTACAGATTAAGCACTTGTATTATTAGTTACTTCATCTACAACAGTTGGGGTATGTACACTTGCATATAGAAAGCTCTGACATGTTGAGTATTATGCAGTTTTCCAAATTTCGCAGAATTGAGAGTGGTATTTATACTGCATTTTTAGTGACCCTTACTTTAGTCAAGGAAAACTTGTATTCTTGAAATCTAATGTTTGCAACTGTGAGGAATTTATTCGGCTAAGCCTTTGGACTGACGATGCTCTATCTCTGCCATCTGGTTTTCAAAGATTTCACTTTCGTCTGTGTGATCTCTACGCATGCTAGTGCAAATGAGAATCATTCTTTTGTATCTGCTGTTAATATCCCGAGATTCTTTCTTATATAAACAACCTTACAAAAGCTCAGCACAAGCCATTGAATCCAATGACAAATAATATGATGCTTTTTCTTGCAGCTGTGGTGATGGTACGTTAGGTGCGCCATCAAGGGGCCATTGTGGTCAGTATAGCAACATGAACATCCTTCTAGGGACACACCAAAGGGTATTTTTTGGTTATCCCTAAGTTATTCCTCGCTCAGATACCTTTCAACCCTTATTTAATAATCAGACTACAATTTCGACAAACTCTTACGACAGATCCTCATAGCACCATCTGATGTCAATGGTTGGGGAGCTTTTCTCCAGGTAAGGATCGTTGCTTCTATGTGCTTTTCTATCCTTTTAGTCATGATACATTTTTATACACTGTGTTTGCTTTATCTTCAGAACTCTGCTAGTAAGAATGTTTACCTTGGGGAATACACTGGCGAATTGATAACCCACGAGGAAGCTGATAGGCGTGGAAAAGCTTACGATCTTGCGAATAAATCCTATCTCTTTAATCTCAACGAAGAGGCATGTATTATCTGTCTTTTTTATCAAGAAAGTATTATCAATCCATTTACCATCAATATTTTCTTTTGTTTTCTCAGCATGTCATTGATGCTTGCCGCATAGGGAACAAGTTTCGATTTGTGAACCACTCTTCAGAACCAAACTGCTATGCCAAGGTTGACTGATAAGCATAACATCATCACAAAAAGCCATCTTTCTTCATATTTTAACCCTCCATTTTACTGATGGTTTATTGATAAGCAGGTGATAATAGTCCGCGGCGATCATCACATAGGCTTATACGCAAAACGCAGAATCGAGGCTGGCGAAGAGTTTTTTATGATTGTGCTTATGATTCCAACCAAGCAGAATGGTCGCAGAAGAAGAAAACGCCAATTGAGTATGCTGCATGAACTCCGACAACTTGTCTTATTTCTTAGTCTGTGATATGATAAATGAAGCGAATTATTATTGGCTTCGATTGAGTACAATGAGACATCATCGTCGTCATCATCATGATCCCTTCGCTTTGTGTTTTATGAAGTGGTTATCAACTTTGGAGATCTTTGTTGTGTCTGCATTTTTTGACTCACTATTTTTGCTTGTTTATGCTTTCTTAAAACTATTGCTTTCATTGCTCTGCTACGATGGGCTTTTCGTAGTTGGAGGTACGGTAAACACGGCCATTAGATATGATGCCCGACGGGCACAATCTTATCGGAGCCCGAGTTTACCCCTCGCACTCGACGATGGCTTATTCGATTTTTATGGTTTATAATGAAATCTATATTTTTCTAGAAAAAAGAAAACAAAAAAACTGAAATTGCATACATCCTTAATTTCAGTATTTTAAATTCCAATCAAGGAAAGCGAATGAATGAGTTGTTCATTCCTTCTTTGAATCAGTTCGTTCGGGAGGGTGTGTTAGTGCCAGTACGTGGTGGGGTACTGGTTCTCATTTCCTGGTTTGGAATAAAGTGATACACCTACAAAATATGCCCAACACTATGGAATTCCTTTAGTAATTATTCTAGTAGTGGAAAGCGTGAGAAGTAAACAAACCATGGGATCCTTGATAGACCAGTGATGTTCGCCTTTGGATAAGAAGGATAGAGATAGAAAGGAACTAATCTTCTCCTGAGCTCTAATCGAATGCGAGAAGTTCCCTCGAGCTATATATAGTAGGCGCACCTTCAGGGTCGGATAAAGAGTCCCATCCATCTCCGAGACAGCTCCCTTACCTATAGAGTCGAACATAGGAATTGCAGCGCCACGAAAAAGTTGATTGCGGGAATCATTTCGCGATATACGAAAAAGAAAATATTTGAAAACAATAAAAAAAAGATCATTAGTGTTTCTATAGGGCTGGGGGTAAAGGTTATGCATTTTGATCTATGGCAATGGGCCACAAAAATATGTAAAATAATAATTATAAATTATTTAGGGGGTGTTTGGTTTGGGATGATCCTCCAAAACATCACTGTGATCCTCTCCTCTATATCTTATAAATGTGTTTGCTTTAATTTAGTGATCCGATATCACCTCAAACAAACACCCCCTATTTATTGATTTATGGTCAATGTTTATGCTTGAAGATTACAAGAATCGACACACCTAAAATTTTAAAACGGTCCCAATATTATATGCATGTCATGAAAATCATTAAAACTGCGTTGTATTGTTAAAGAAGCTTATTAGTAAAAGTGGCATATAGATTTCTATCTTGAAGAAGAAACGAGGCTATACATTTTGGGTAATTTTCTACACTCATTAACTAACATCTTTCTGATTTTGTCACTTGCTATGAATATGGAAATAGAGAAGTTCATTCCAAGTATCAGGAACACCGGGGAGGCACCAATGGCTGCAATCTTGAGCGCCCGAAGCTCCTCTCCTACCATAGATCGACGGGTGAGCGTCGACTCTGTAAGAAGACAAACCCGTTACGTTTAAAAGGGTCACTCGATTCTTCATACCGCTTAAAACCTCCTCTACGATCACATTCTTCTCAAGATACTCGGATGAAAAAGAACCCTCGTCAGTGGGCTCGATAGCCTCTCCACAGTGACCGCCATTGTTCCACTGACCTCCACTATTCAAAACATCGTTATGTGACTACTAAGTCAGTAACTGCTTAGCTTTGATTTCGTCGATTTGGGTTTTGCAATGTGTATGTAAAAATGACAATCGGACCCATTAGATATTCAAATGTGTCTGAGTTTAGGCACCATGAGTGGTCTAACTGTGTCTAGGTTCAGACCCGTTTGAAGATCCAATGGGTCTTTAATGTTTCTAGTTGCCATCTATAGGTGTATGTATATTCGGGGGCAAACCTGAAATGGGAAGGCGAGGAGCTCCTGAAGAACACACGGGTTTTACGGGGATTGATGTTCTTGTCAATCCACGAAGCCCACGTGGATAAGGATCTTCGGTAGGCCGTTCTGACATCGAGCTGGGGATGAACTGTGTCTCCTTCCTGGTAATAGTTGATCCTAAGAAAAGGTAAGATAAACCTATAGTAATTTTTTTAAGTTCGGAGTGGCGATTTAAGGACATCTAAATTATGGGGTGGTAGTTTTAGTACGATAAGTTTCGAAAATTGAAGTAATTTGAAGACACTTAGTGATCGTTTGGTTGACTGGTTTATATTTAGGAGGGTTTAAATAAGTAAGGGTTTATATAAAACAAATTAATGGGTATAATTAAAATGTGTGTTTGGTTAGTAGGTTTAAATAAACACATGTGAGGGGGTGTGTTTATATAAACCCGTCTGCATGGGTTTAGAGTTGTTTTATATAAACCCATCGTTTAGATAAACCTGCGAACCAAACACACGAAGATATCATAAACCCACCTTTAAAATACTTAAACCCTCCTACCAAACAAGCACTTAGATTGAATGTTGCAACTTTAGGACAATGAGTTTTAAAATTTAAGCAATTCAAGGATATCAAGTTCAAAATTGATCAAGTTGAGGACTGAATGGTTCAAATTAATCTCAATTCTCTAAAATTATTTTACTTTTAAAATTTAGTGTACTAAAATTACATTCGAAATTGAAGCAATTTGAGGACAGCTAAAGTAAAGGTGATAATTTTAAAACAATAAGTTTCGATATGAAGCAATTTGAGGACACTTAGATATAATATTACGATATCAGAATAATAAATTTCTAAATTGAAGCAATTTGAGGACACTTAAATTAATATTATAATTTGAGGATAATAGGTTTCTAAATTGAAGCAATTTGAGGATAGTGAGTTTCAGAATTCTGGCATTAACTATCCTCAAAATGCTTCACTTATTAAACTTGTTGTGAATTGCAACATTTAATTCAGATATCGTCAATTTGCTTCAATTTCGAAACTTATTATCCCTAAACTTTCAACCCCTTAACTTAGGGCACCACCCCATACACAAGATCAAAAAGAACAATTAACCCGTAAAATAAGACTAAAATTTTCTAACCAAAGCAACACAATTAGGTTAGGACTTAGGAGTAGTCTATTCATTCGAAGTTCTCATCTTGTCTCGAGCTATATATACCAAGAAAAAAGAAATCTTACCCAGCCTTTGTCTTAGAATGGCTCCACCAATGTGCAGTGTTGAAGACTATAATATCAGCCCCTCTCCACCTCGACGAGCTTTTATCGATGGCATCGATGTGCAGCGTCTGAACCCTCTTCTTCCCTACCCTCGCTTTGCTCTCCCTCGTCAGAAAATGGGAAACATAGTACTCCACCGTACACTTGTAATCCTGCATTGTAATAAAACCGATAAAAGTCGAATTAGAAATCATAGACTGAGGATGAAGATGATGATGATGATGAGCACAACGGACTTCGAATTTGAAGCAGTAGTTTCCTCTCTCTTTAGTGATGGCCCTTCCCCGAGCCTCGTACACTTTCTTGGGATCTTTGACAACACTTATCAAAAGGCAAAGCATTGATTCCCATTGGTTTCTATTCATCGAATCGCCTATAAAAACCATCCTCTTCCCCCTTATAAGTTCCAGCATATTAGTCCCATTAAACCTTCAACAAAGAAGAAGAAGAACATTGATGTATCCTGCCATTATCAATCCATATTCTTCAGAAAAGAAGAATCAAGAAATCAAGCAAGTTATTTATTACTACCTTGGAATGTCACAGCTCTTAGGCTGCCACCTCCATTTCATGTACCCTTTGTCTGGCCGACCATTGCCCTCGCAATTGAAACCTTCGTCTACAAAGGGACAAGTTCTGACATCGTATAAAGGGTACGTTTCATCAAGAACCCATTTCCCTTTGGTAATATCGCAGGCGATTCTTCTTCTCTCCATCTTGCTTGGATTTCGCTTACTACTGCTGCTATTCGAAGGAACCACTTTGGAACTATTACTGTGTTTTGCACTGCCTACGGCGAGAGCCTCGATCGAAGGCCTGAAACTAGAATTAGCAGTGGGAAAATGGGCAACCTGCGAGGAAACGTCTTCTTTCCCAGGATGGGTATTGGCCAAGACTAAACCTTTAGGCACATACTCTGAAGAACTGTTACTAAATTGTCCCAAACTCTGCGTAGTAAGAGAATCAAGACTGTGCTGTCCTAGGAGAGAAGAAGATGAAGGTGGGCTTGATTTGAAAACCCATGAGCACAAAGAAATAAGGAAGACGAGGGAAAACAGTGTGGTGGATGAAAACACAAGGAATCTAACGGTATTGATTGAGGGATTCATCTGTTTCTCCATTGTTCCTTAGTAGTGAGCTCTTCTCCAAACACACACTCTTGGGGTTTTTTGGATGAAGTCAAAGAGAAGGAGCAGCTGCTAAAGATCAGCGTGGTTGTTTTCTTTTTCCAATAAATTAGCGTAGTTGAAGTTCCATTCCAATTTTTTAAGGATAGTTGTTTCTGGCTTTGCTATAACACCTGGCACCAACCAAGTAGTCTCAGTTGTGAAGAAGTATTACTACAGTGGGAGTTTGCGAGGTTTCTTCACTTTGTTCTTTTTTACGATAAACGAGGATTAGATTTGCTTAGGCTCCGTTTGGTTCGTGGATTTCGACGTGGAAAAGAAAAGAAAAAGCGTGATTGTACGACACGTGAACCGTAATGTACAATGATTCGATGCTTACCACCACAATTTTCTTTTCTTTTTCGCGTCGATTTTCGCAGACCAAACGCACCTTAGTCTTTTACTGAAATTTCGCCGAGAAATATTGAGGACCGTTTTGGTTTTATTGGAAGATTATGTGGTTGATTGTTCTGATGATACAGTTGGAATTAAGAGAAGCCAGCCTGTTTGTTATGCACGTGAACTTCTATATATAATATATATATATATATATATATATATTCTTTAACTAAAGCAAGGCCCTTGATGAATATGTTCTCATTCTTTACGAAATTATTTTAATGGCGATTGTGTGGTCATCAATAGTCGTAGTTCATAGGATGAGTACAACAAAGTTATGGATGACAACAAGATTAGCGCATAATTCATGTAGAAATTTGACAATACTTAGCTTTGAATATTTTTAATGAATATGTCTCGTTAAATCTTGCTAGGAAAAATTCAGGGTGATAAAAACATAGCCGAATGAAAAATTGATACAACTTATATATTATCGCCTCGTTAAAAACAACCTTACCAGAAAACTTCATGGAAAATAACTATAGGAAGAAAAAAGTGCATATTTGAGAATATTTATACATATAAAAAAATATGTATATAATAACACGATACCAATGACCAAATTTGAAAATAGGCTAAAAACGTAGTTCCAGCCCTAACCAATTTGTTTAGAGTGGCTTACAAATTTCATGCCCCGTTATAGTTACTAGTATTTTGGCACACCCGACATGCGTGCTTGACTGTATAAATTTATAATATTAACTTATATTTTAAATTTTAATAGGCGAAATTATAATGTTGGATTTAATTTTATATTATTTTTAAGAATTAAAAAAAGATTTTAAGATGTAATGAAGATAATTTTAAAATTAGGGGTAGAATGGAATTGTGGCTGACACACCAATCAATTTTGGAGCAGTTAATATAAGCCTCTCTCCCTTAATAAAAATATATAGAAAGATGTGCAATGCAAATATATATATATATATATATTAATATATTCTTTTATATTTTAAGTTATTTTAAATTAATTATAAGTTTAATTATATAACTTTTATCATATAAAAAATGTTATTGAGGATGTAATTGTAATGAATACAATGTTAGGGGTAAAATTATAATTATAGTTTGACACACCAGATTAATCAAAAGGCGGTTACTATAAGCCTCTCCCGCTTAATAAAATAGAAAGAAAAATTAAGTTCAAGGCCATGTCAGTTAAAAAATATAGTTTTAATGACCTATTTTCTATAGTAAATGATAATTTTGTGGAAAGTTAATTTTTCATTATGCAATATTATTATCGATTTCATCTATTATTAAGACCGTAATCAAATTGAGTCGAGTTCAGCTTATTTTTGTCATTAAAGTTGATATTTCATTAGTTTTTCAACGAAATTTTCAAATTAAATTCAGATATTATTCAATTAGTCAATAAAGAATGTGAGTTAAATGTGATGCGTAATGATGCTCGCATGCATTTAATCTAAGAATAAGATGAGCTGTGAGGGATCAAAAATTGCCTAAAGTCGGTAACATGAGAAACTAAAACTGACACCTTGGAATAAGTGGGACCAGAAACACCCATGGTTCAAACTTTGGGGACTAAAAATATCGATCGCCCATTATAAACTTTAGTACCTTTATGATTATTAAGGCCCATTAAACATTGAGGCCAATTACACCTTACTAGGTCATTAACATCGACATTTCAGCGACTTATCACGGTTACACAACCAAAACGAGTTTATAGTGATTTATTGTTAGACGTCCATCTGTCCATGGTGTGTTATTGGCATGAAAAATTGTTAATTTTCAAGAATTATGTTATTATTATGGTAGCATCTATACTCTTATATAAAAGAGCCTAGGGGGATAAAAATTGTAAATTGGTCAGTCAAAATTAAACAATCAAATTTTTTCTATTTTAATTACTATTTAAAAATATAAAAACCTATTAAATCATAATAATTACCTCATTCTATTTTTGGTATATCAGCTACTAAAAAAAGCTTATTAAACAATGTAGCTTTAAAATTCATAATAACCAAATCATTCTATTTTTAGTATATAATTTATTAAAAGCGTCCACTAATAATTAACTTTATATTTTTGCACGGGCGTGCTAAAAGTACTAGTTTGTTATAAATGACAGAACACGGGTTCCGTAATTGAAATATGTTTTTCCTCCCGATCTAAACAACTTCAATTTTGTGAATATCTAATTTACGCATTGTTCCATAATCAACATTAATATCTGATTTCATCTTATTCGACCGTTACGACCAAGATTTCACACTTCTTTAAAAGAGATTTTGAATTGCGTTTGCTTTACATCGCATTACAATCCACAAAGAACACGTCTCAGTTGTGAAGAAGCATTACAGTGGATTTTGCGAGGTTTTATTTTGTTCCTTTTTACGAGATAAACGAGGATTAGATTTGCTTAGTCTTTTTTTCGTATTTTTTGCCTAGAAATATTGAGGACAGTTTTCGCTTTATTCGAAGATTATGTGGCACAGATTGAGAAAGGAGAGCCCGTTGTTAATTGTGATGCAGGTGAAATTGCACTTTTTATAGATTATCTTTTTCTAAGTGAAGAAGGCATAGTGTGCAAATGTCCGTTAATCGAAATTGTCAATATAACGGAATGATTAGATCTGAGGGATCTTTCTGTTTTTCAGAATTGAAATTGGTATTCGTTTTCTTTTTCTATAATCGAAAAAAAAATCGATTTGGTTCGGTTTATTACCTCGGTAAACAGAACCGAACCGAAAACCGAATTGATGCCGTCGAAAAATGACCTACCACGAAAGTCAGCAAACGAGCTTCTTCCTGCCTTAACTTCGCCGAGAATTCTGTCTAAAAACTAGAAAACAGGGTTAGGGTGGGAGTCGTTTGCCCTCTTGCCTTGGTCAGGAGGGTAGTTTCTGTATTTGAGGTGTAAAGTAGCTGAGAAAACGATATAAAGTGATAGCGATAGTCGAAAGCGGTTAAGTGTGCTGGTGAAACGGTATCAATGAATAGTGCACCCTAGGGGTGTCTCACTGAATTTATAACTTCCTAAGAACGTACCTGGTCTCGGCGGTTTCTAGCGGTTTTGTCCACGTCCCATGTTTTCCGGGCTTGGGCTTCTCTCCGCTTTTCCATCTGCCCATGATCCCACCTTCTCTTGGCTGGTTCGGTGTCTGGCGGTTTCTCCCCCACGTTCTGTCTGTGGCGGCGTGATGGGATCGTGGCGGTTCCGTGCCGCGAAGTCTCGTTCTCGGGAAAAGCGTATGATCTCTGCCTCGGGGTTTGTTCCCGAGGGGGCAGCATTTCCTTTCTTCCTTCCTATGATATGCTTATGCTGGTCGCTCCCCGGGCACCGAGGGGTCTTCGGGGTTTCGAGAAGGGCAGCCATCCCTAAGCTTGGGGGCATATTGGTGCGGTGCCTCGGCTATGTGTCTCCTCGGGGATACTTCCCGAGGACACTGTAGGGCCCGGAGCTTTATGTTCGAGGAGTCCTTGAGCGATTTTAAGCGTCTTGTTCGGGAGCGTCCTTTAATGGGCTCGAGGCCCTATTCGCATAGTTGTCCTATTGGGTCCGAGCCCATACAGACCGCGGGGGTCGTCCTTTACGCGGGGTGGTTAAGTTAATTACGACCGATCAGTTATTTTGCCGCAGAGTCGGTAAAATCCGAGGGCAACACGAGTTGTTATTTTTATATTTTTTAGATACATATATATTAATATTATAAAATATATAATGATATATATTATATGTTGGGTAATTCTATTGGCACTCCCTTTTTTTCTTTTTGCGCCCCTGATTAGTATGTAGAGTATACATTAATTATTTACCAATTATACCCCATATACAAAGGAAAAAAAGGAGTTTAATGTTAATAATTTAATTAATATGTAAAGTGATATTAAATAAATTCTTGCCGATTAAAAAAAGCAATTTTTTCCATCTGGCGGGAATGGTAAATGAAGGCCCGCCCCGCCCTACTGGAGGGTAGTGGGCCTGGTGGGCCCGGCCCATCCTAAATAAAAAATAATTATAGAAAAAGAAAAAATAAATTAAAATAAACTAATGAAGTTGAATTACTCCTAATCAAATTTAAATTTTTTATCCCCATGTTCCGATGTGTCACTTTTAGTCCGCAATCTTACCGATTTTGGGCCGTTTTGGTCATCCGATTAACATAATCACTAATTTAGATGGAATTTAACACATGAGAGTACATGATCTCTTTTAACTTGACTTAACATCTCATGATCATCATCTTCCTCAACTAAAACGGACGTGAACATCATTCATTTTCAAGGTTGTCGATCCTTTCCCAATATGATGTACAATGATGTTCATGTGCGTTTAAATCGAAGAAGAAGATGTGTTATGAGGTTTTAAGTCGGGTAAAAGGAGATTATGAGCTCTCACGTGTTAAATTTTGTCTAAATTAGCAATTAAATTAATCGAGTGGCCAAAACCGTCCAAAACGGTAACATTGAGGACTAAAAGTGGCACATCGGAACATGGGGGACCAGAAATGCCCATGCTTAAACATTGGGGACTAAAAATCTCGTTTGCCCCTTTCATTGAATGAACAGTTCATATATATACAATATACTATTTCATCTGAAATTTAATTTGGTTTCAGTGAATTATTTTATAGTCGATATAGATATATAAATATATATGCTGGAGGGAATTAAACGATAGAAGCAATAAGATCATCACTTTTTATTCTCTTGTAGCTCGCATAACAGCGAAACTTCAAAATATTTTTGATTTCCCAATGAACATATATTAGTTAATCAACACCGATATCTGCATTTGTACATATCACTGCCCGTACAAATCCCTTGCATTCTTTTCCCATCTGGTATCTTCTGCTTGCAAAGGTCCGTCGCCAACTCAAAACTGCAAATGCCAGTATCCAAAAACATATCCATCGTCGTGCATATACGATTCGTGTTTCTTTGAGCTGAAATAAAAAATACATAATAGACTACCAAATAAATATATCTTCGATTCCACACGTATATTTATACTAGTTTTATTCCGTGCATTTCAGAGCTGCAAAATATGAGTAATTAATATAACATGCTTGTATAACAATAAAAATATAAGTTAAATGGTTTAACGTAAAAATAAAATGTTTCCCACTTTGTTAGTGAACGTTTTTTTTGATTTGTTTATATAATGAAACTGGGCACGTGTCGCAAGTAGAAGCAAACTATATTTCATTGTATATATAAGATATATATAAATTTAAATGACCATAATAAGATCTAAATATACAGCTACCTGAGCAAGAAACAACTACAAGAAGAAGAACGATGAATCGAAGGGGACTCTTCATGTCTTGGGCCATTAATACTTTGAATTTTTGGAGAAAAAAAGTGTATATTTGAAAATTAGTCGAGTGTTTCTCTTCTTGATATACCGATAGGTCGTGAAGTGGGGTTGTATTTATAGGTAAACGATGTATTGGGCATTTAATGATATTTCAACAAAAATTTGAATTGATATTACTTATCATAATATCAATATCTTTTCATTTATTAAGACAATCTGAAGAATAAGTATTGGGTAATTTTATTGGCACCTTTTTTTTTTTATTTGCACCCCCTAATTAAGATGTAGAGTAAATACTTGCCAATGATTTTAATATTAATAAATATTTAATTTATATTTAACTTTGAAATAAAAACTTATTAATGAGAAAGATTGCATATTTCAATTTTACCCTCGTAGCGAAGATCTCAAGCTCCCGGTTGTAGTAAACCGTTCCAAGCTTCCACGAGCCGCGCTGAAGAGAGTCACGCCGACCCCGAAACGTGCCACAGACCAAGACTCTCCTAAACGATGACTAGAGAGGGTATGGAATGATTTAGAGATGGGTGTGTGTTTGATTTTCTAAAAACTCAGACTCACTTAGGTTTCTTTCAAATATCAAACCTTTTTGCTATCAACTCTCTCTAGAACTATTCTAAGAGTGAGAAAAGACTTAGAACTCATCTGCCACGAAATTGCTCAAGGCCAAATTCATAAAAATCACCTTTCAACCATTGAAAATGATTTTAATCATAATCAAATTAAATCATGTCCTACATGACATAATTCTTGTTTGATTTCCTTGTATTAAGTCATCAAATGACTATACTATATCCCATATGTCTCACATAAGAACGAGGAACGAATTTGGATTAAGTTTGGATCAAATTTGACCAAAAGATCGTCGGTCCACAGCCTCGAAATTGTCGGTCCACGGCCGTGTGGGACGCTCCCACGGCCTCAGAACCTCAAGCCCACGGCCGTGGAGCCACGACAAAGGCCACGTCTAGCCTCTGCCAAGCCCACGACCAAGCACGACCGTGGGAGGCGGGCGGTGGCTTGACCAGCCGCCGCCCCGCCCCCACTTCTGTCTTTGGACTGTCTACGGATGTCTCTACTCGAGAATTCTCTACCGAATCCTGAAAGTTGTCCTCTGAGTAGCTAAAAAACGCTTATTGAGAGTTACTAGTAGTGCCTTCGGAATCGTATCGAGTTGCCTTCGTAACTTATGGTTGAAATATGGATCTACTTCAACAATTGACCCGATCTGAATCGTACCTTCAATAAGCAAAAGCCAAGTTAGCGAAGAAATAGTTAAATAAATCGAAGAACTAAGGTAAAGATTGTAACTTAGACAAATATGCAAACGAGTGACAAGAAAGAATAACTAACTCAATTCACAGAGCAACTAAAACACAAATAACTAAAATGAAAACCTAACAAATAAAAGTGGCTAAATTACCGAACTATGGTGTTCCTAATATCAATCTTTTCCCCGGCAACGACGCCAAAAACTTGATCGGCACGCGACATGCTAATGTTAAAGTGCAAGTGCGACAAGTGATAACTAAAACGAATACGTGTTTACTATCACCATCGTGCAATAGGCAGTGGACCTATCGTTTGCAGCCTAGTAAAGTGAGTAAACGAGTATCAAACACGAGGAATAAACTTGATTACTAGTAACGACCTATCGACTCGATAGCTATCCTAAATAAAGTAACGAGAGTTGTTTATGCTACGAATTAATCAACAGATCAACCTAATGCAATAGAAGACTAAGAAAGCACGACTGAAATGGATATGAGTGAGTTCAGATAACAAATATGTGCTCGGGGTTCGAATCCTGCTAGATAATATCGGCTAAGACAATATAATATCGCTCCTACGTGATTATCGACTAAATTGCAGTAACTTCCTTCCCACTCACGAATTTTCTGTCGCCCTAAACGTTCGTGGGAATCTAAGATAAACAGTTACTAGACGTGGAGGATCGAGTAATTGTTAGGAATATGCTCTCGAAATGCTGTACGAGGATTGGATATGTATAGGGCATTAGCTTATTTATCATTCGATCGTTTTGTAATGACACAATTTTGTGTGTTAATAAATGCGTTATTCGTTTATTGACCACACGAGTTCTTTACTTAGCATCCGGTAAAACAATAAACGAATAAATCTAAATGTATCGAGTTGAGTCACTGCCTCGATGGGTACAAGGAGTGGATGTGCAAATGCAGAGAGTCGTGAATCAGACAATTGCCTTTCTTTGAGGATGAAAAATCCTATCTGTAAGGTAGGTACGATCATTGAAGGACTGAGTGACAAGGATGATTATAATCTCGAAGAAGTCCTTTCTGCGGCTGCTTTCAAACTTCCTCGAGTTGAGAGGATTCCTCGATATACTACTTGGATTTTCTCGGATAGGTATTTGTATTGGTTGAACATATTTGTGCTGCATTGCTTTTTTTCCCTTGTGTGTGTCTGTTGTGTCGCTCTTTTGAATCCTAGGCAGAGAAGACATTATTCTCTTGCACTTGTTTTTGAGTTAGGCACAGAGGTCATCATAGTACAATCTTCCTTGAGGATGTAATTGTAATGAATACGTTAGGGGTAAAATTATAATTATAGTTTGACACACCAGATTAATTAAGAGGCGGTTACTATAAGCCTCTCCGGCTTAATAAAATAGAAAGAAAATTAAGTTCAAGGCCATGTCAGTTAAAAAATATAGTTTTAATGACCTATTTTCTATAGTAAATGATAATTTTGTGGAAAGTTAATTTTTCATTATGCAATATTATTATCGATTTCATCTATTATTAAGACCGTAATCAAATTGAGTCGAGTTCAGCTTATTTAGTCATTAGAGTTGATATTTCATTAGTTTTTTCAACGAAATTTTCAAATTAAATTCAGATATTATTCAATTAGTCAATAAAGAATGTGAGTTAAATGTGATGCGTAATGATGCTCGCATGCATTTAATCGAAGAATAAGATGAGCTGTGAGGGATCAAAAATTGCCTAAAGTCGGTAACATGGGAAACTAAAACTGACACCTTGGAATAAGTGGGACCAGAAACACCCATGGTCCAAACTTTGGAGACTAAAAATATCGATCGCCCATTATAAACTTTAGGACCTTTATGATTATTAAGGCCCATTAACCATTGAGGCCAATTACACCTTACTAGGTCATTAACATCGACATTTCAGCGGCTTATCACGGTTACAAAACCAAAACGAGTTTATAATGATTTATTGTTAGACGTCCATCTGTCCAGGGTGTGTTATTGGCATGAAAAATTGTTAATTTTCAAGAATTATGTTATTATTATGGTAGCATCTATACTCTTATATAAAAGAGCCTAGGGGATAAGAACTGTAAATTGGTTAGTCAAAATTGACCAATCAAATTTTTTCTATTTTAATTACTATTTAAAAATAAAAAACCTATTAAATCATAATAATCACCTCACTATTTTTGGTATATCAGCTACTAAAAAAAACTTATTAAACAATGTAGCTTTAAAATTCATAATAACCAAATCATTCTATTTTTAGTATATAATTTATTAAAATCGTCCGCTAATAATTAATTTTATATTTTTGCACGGGCGTGCTAAAAGTACTAGTTTGTTATAAATGGCAAAACACGGGTTCCGTAATTGAAATATGTTTTTCCTCCCGATCTAAACAACTTCAATTTTGTGAATATCTAATTTACGCATTGTTCCATAATCAACATTAATATCTGATTTCATCTTATTCGACCGTTAAGACCAAGATTTTTCCCACTTCTTTAAACGAGATTTTGAATTGCGTTTGCTTTACATCGCATTACAATCCACAAAGAACACGTCTCAGTTGTGAAGAAGCATTGCAGTGGATTTTGCGAGGTTTTATTTTGTTCCTTTTTACGAGATAAACGAGGATTAGATTTGCTTAGTCTTTTTTTCGTATTTTTTGCCTAGAAATATTGAGGACATTTTTCGCTTTATTCGAAGATTATGTGGCACAGATTGAGAAAGGAGAGCCCGTTGTTAATTGTGATGCAGGTGAAATTGCACTTTTTTATAGATTATCTTTTTCTAATTAAAGAAGGCATAGTGTGCAAATGTCCGTTAATCGAAATTGTCAATATAACGGAATGATTAGATCTGAGGGATCTTTCTGTTTTTCAGAATTGAAATTGGTCGTTTTCTTTTTCTATAATCGAAAAAAAATCGATTCGGTTTATTACCTCGGTAAACAGAACCGAACCGAAAAAACGAATTGATGCTGTCGAAAAATGAAATACCACGAAAGTCAGCAAACGAGCTTCTTCCTGCCTTAACTTCGCCGCGAATTCTGTCTAAAAACTAGAAAACAGGGTTAGGGTGGGAGTCGTTTGCCCTCTTGCCTTGGTCAGGAGGGTAGTTTCTGTATTTGAGGTGTAAAGTAGCTGAGAAAACGATATAAAGTGATAGCGAAAAATGTGATAGTCGAAAGCGGTTAAGTGCTGGTGAAAACGGTATCAATGAATAGTGCACCCTAGGGGTGTCTCACTGAATTTATAACTTCCTAAGAACGTACCTGGTCTCGGCGGTTTCTAGCGGTTTTGTCCACGTCCCATGTTTTCCGGGCTTGGGCTTCTTTCCGCTTTTCCATCTGCCCATGATCCCACCTTCCCTTGGCTGGTTCGGTGTCTGGCGGTTTCTCCCCCACGTTCTGTCTGTGGCGGCGTGATGGGATCGTGGCGGTTCCGTGCCGCGAAGTCTCGTTCTCGGGAAAAGCGTATGATCTCTGCCTCGGGGTTTGTTCCCGAGGGGGCAGCATTTCCTTTCTTCCTTCCTATGATATGCTTATGCTGGTCGCTCCCCGGGCACCGAGGGGTCTTCGGGGTTTCGAGAAGGGCAGCCATCCCTAAGCTTGGGGGCATATTGGTGCGGTGCCTCGGCTACGTGTCTCCTCGGGGATACTTCCCGAGGACACTCTAATGGGCCCGGAGCTTTATGTTCGAGGAGTCCTTGAGCGATTTAAAGCGTCTTGTTCCGTAGCGTCCTTTAATGGGCTCGAGGCCCTATTCGCATAGTTGTCCTATTGGGTCCGAGCCCATACTGACCGCGGGGGTCGTCCTTTACGCGGGGTGGTTAAGTTAATTACGACCGATCAGTTATTTTGCCGCAGAGTCGGTAAAATCCGAGGGCAACACGAGTTGTTATTTTTATATTTTTTAGATACATATATATTAATATTATAAAATATATAATGATATATATTATATGTTGGGTAATTCTATTGGCACTCCCTTTTTTTCTTTTTGCGCCCCTGATTAGTATGTAGAGTATACATTAATTATTTACCAATTATACCCCATATACAAAGGAAAAAAAGGAGTTTAATGTTAATAATTTAATTAATATGTAAAGTGATATTAAATAAATTCTTGCCGATTAAAAAAAGCAATTTTTTCCATCTGGCGGGAATGGTAAATGAAGGCCCGCCCGCCCTACTGGAGGGTAGTGGGCCTGGTGGGCCCGGCCCATCCTAAATAAAAAATAATTATAGAAAAAGAAAAAATAAATTAAAATAAACTAATGAAGTTGAATTACTCCTAATCAAATTTAAATTTTTTATCCCCATGTTCCGATGTGTCACTTTTAGTCCGCAATCTTACCGATTTTGGGCCGTTTTGGTCATCCGATTAACATAATCACTAATTTAGATGGAATTTAACACATGAGAGTACATGATCTCTTTTAACTTGACTTAACATCTCATGATCATCATCTTCCTCAACTAAAACGGACGTGAACATCATTCATTTTCAAGGTTGTCGATCCTTTCCCAATATGATGTACAATGATGTTCATGTGCGTTTAAATCGAAGAAGAAGATGTGTTATGAGGTTTTAAGTCGGGTAAAAGGAGATTATGAGCTCTCACGTGTTAAATTTTGTCTAAATTAGCAATTAAATTAATCGAGTGGCCAAAACCGTCCAAAACGGTAACATTGAGGACTAAAAGTGGCACATCGGAACATGGGGGACCAGAAATGCCCATGCTTAAACATTGGGGACTAAAAATCTCGTTTGCCCCTTTCATTGAATGAACAGTTCATATATATACAATATACTATTTCATCTGAAATTTAATTTGGTTTCAGTGAATTATTTTATAGTCGATATAGATATATAAATATATATGCTGGAGGGAATTAAACGATAGAAGCAATAAGATCATCACTTTTTATTCTCTTGTAGCTCGCATAACAGCGAAACTTCAAAATATTTTTGATTTCCCAATGAACATATATTAGTTAATCAACACCGATATCTGCATTTGTACATATCACTGCCCGTACAAATCCCTTGCATTCTTTTCCCATCTGGTATCTTCTGCTTGCAAAGGTCCGTCGCCAACTCAAAACTGCAAATGCCAGTATCCAAAAACATATCCATCGTCGTGCATATACGATTCGTGTTTCTTTGAGCTGAAATAAAAAATACATAATAGACTACCAAATAAATATATCTTCGATTCCACACGTATATTTATACTAGTTTTATTCCGTGCATTTCAGAGCTGCAAAATATGAGTAATTAATATAACATGCTTGTATAACAATAAAAATATAAGTTAAATGGTTTAACGTAAAAATAAAATGTTTCCCACTTTGTTAGTGAACGTTTTTTTTGATTTGTTTATATAATGAAACTGGGCACGTGTCGCAAGTAGAAGCAAACTATATTTCATTGTATATATAAGATATATATAAATTTAAATGACCATAATAAGATCTAAATATACAGCTACCTGAGCAAGAAACAACTACAAGAAGAAGAACGATGAATCGAAGGGGACTCTTCATGTCTTGGGCCATTAATACTTTGAATTTTTGGAGAAAAAAAGTGTATATTTGAAAATTAGTCGAGTGTTTCTCTTCTTGATATACCGATAGGTCGTGAAGTGGGGTTGTATTTATAGGTAAACGATGTATTGGGCATTTAATGATATTTCAACAGAAATTTGAATTGATATTACTTATCATAATATCAATATTTTTTCGTTTATTAAGACAATCTGAAGAATAAGTATTGGGTAATTTTATTGGCACCTTTTTTTTTTATTTGCACCCCCTAATTAAAATGTAGAGTAAATACTTGCCAACTAAAAAAGTCGATTTTAAAATATTAATAAGTATTTAATTTATATTTTAACTTTGAAATAAAAACTTATTAATGAGAAAGATTGCATATTTCAATTTTACCCTCGTAGCGAAGATCCCAAGCTCCCGGTTGTAGTAAACCGTTCCAAGCTTCCACGAGCCGCGATGAAGAGAGTCGCGCCGACCCCGAAACGTGCCACAGACCGAGACTCTCCTAAACGATGACTAGAGAGGGTATGGAATGATTTAGAGATGGGTGTGTGTTTGATTTTCTAAAAACTCAGACTCACTTAGGTTTCTTTCAAATATCAAACCTTTTTGCTATCAACTCTCTCTAGAACTATTCTAAGAGTGAGAAAAGACTTAGAACTCATCTGCCACGAAATTGCTCAAGGCCAAATTCATAAAAATCGCCTTTCAACCATTGAAAATGATTTTAATCATAATCAAATTAAATTATGTCCTACATGACATAATTCTTGTTTGATTTCCATGTATTAAGTCATCAAATGACTATACTATATCCCATATGTCTCACATAAGAACGAGGAACGAATTTGGATTACGTTTGGATCAAATTTGACCAAAAGACCGTTGGTCCACAGCCTCGAAATTGTCGGTCCACGGCCGTGGGACCCTCCCACGGCCTCAGAACCTCAAGCCCACGGCCGTGGAGCCACGACAAAGGCCACGTCTAGCCTCTGCCAAGCCCACGACCAAGCACGACCGTGGGAGGCGGGCGGTGGCTTGACCAGCCGCCGCCCCGCCCCCACTTCTGTCTTTGGACTGTCTACGGATGTCTCTACTCGAGAATTCTCTACCGAATCCTGAAAGTTGTCCTCTGAGTAGCTAAAAAACGCTTATTGAGAGTTACTAGTAGTGCCTTCGGAATCGTATCGAGTTGCCTTCGTAACTTATGGTTGAAATATGGATCTACTTCAACAATTGACCCGATCTGAATCGTACCTTCAATAAGCAAAAGCCAAGTTAGCGAAGAAATAGTTAAATAAATCGAAGAACTAAGGTAAAGATTGTAAGTTAGACAAATATGCAAACGAGTGACAAGAAAGAATAACTAACTCAATTCACAGAGCAACTAAAACACAAATAACTAAAATGAAAACCTAACAAACAAAAGTGGCTAAATTACCGAACTATGGTGTTCCTAATATCAATCTTTTCCCCGGCAACGACGCCAAAAACTTGATCGGCACGCGACATGCTAATGTAAAGCGCAAGTGCGACAAGTGATAACTAAAACGAATACGTGTTTACTATCACCATCGTGCAATAGGCAGTGGACCTATCGTTTGCAGCCTAGTAAAGTGAGTAAATGAGTATCAAACACGAGGAATAAACTTGAACACTAGTAATGACCTATCGACTCGATATCTATCCTAAATAAAGTAACGAGAGTTGTTTATGCTACGAATTAATCAACAGATCAACCTAATGCAATAGAAGACTAAGAGAGCACGACTGAAATGGATATGAGTGAGTTCAGATAACAAATATGTGCTCGGGGTTCGAATTCTGCTAGATAATATCGGCTAAGACAATATAATATCGCTCCTACGTGATTATCGACTAAATTGCAGTAACTTCCTACCCACTCACGAATTTTCTGTCGCCCTAAACGTTCGTGGGAATCTAAGATAAACAGTTACTAGACGTGGAGGATCGAGTAATTGTTAGGGATATGCTCTCGAAATGCTGTACGAGGATTGGATATGTATAGGGCATTAGCTTATTTATCATTCGATCGTTTTGTAATGACACAATTTTGTGTGTTAATAAATGCGTTATTCGTTTATTGATCACACGAGTTCTTTACTTAGCATCCGGTAAAGCAATAAACGAATAAATCTAAATGTATCGAGTTGAGTCACTGCCTCGATGGGTACAAGGAGTGGATGTGCAAATGCAGAGAGTCGTGAATCAGACAATTGCCTTTCTTTGAGGATGACAAATCCTATCTGTAAGGTAGGTACGATCATTAAAGGACTGAGTGACAAGGATGATTATAATCTCGAAGAAGTCCTTTCTGCGGCTGCTTTCAAACTTCCTTGAGTTGAGAGGATTCCTCGATATACTACTTGGATTTTCTCGGATAGGTATTTGTATTGGTTGAACATATTTGTGCTGCATTGCTTTTTTTCCCTTGTGTGTGTCTGTTGTGTCGCTCTTTTGAATCCTAGGCAGAGAAGACATTACTCTCTTGCACTTGTTTTTGAGTTAGGCACAGAGGTCATCATAGTACAATCTTCCTTGAGGATGTAATTGTAATGAATACGTTAGGGGTAAAATTATAATTATAGTTTGACACACCAGATTAATTAAGAGGCGGTTACTATAAGCCTCTCCGGCTTTATAAAATAGAAAGAAAATTAAGTTCAAGTTCATGTCAGTTAAAAAATATAGTTTTAATGACCTATTTTCTATAGTAAATGATAATTTTGTGGAAAGTTAATTTTTCATTATGCAATATTATTATCGATTTCATCTATTATTAAGACCGTAATCAAATTGAGTAGAGTTCAGCTTATTTAGTCATTAAAGTTGATATTTCATTAGTTTTTTCAACGAAATTTTCAAATTAAATTCAGATATTATTCAATTAGTCAATAAAGAATGTGAGTTAAATGTGATGCGTAATGATGCTCGCATGCATTTAATCGAAGAATAAGATGAGCTGTGAGGGATCAAAAATTGCCTAAAGTCGGTAACATGGGAAACTAAAACTGACACCTTGGAATAAGTGGGACCAGAAACACCCATGGTCCAAACTTTGGAGACTAAAAATATCGATCGCCCATTATAAACTTTAGGACCTTTATGATTATTAAGGCCCATTAACCATTGAGGCCAATTACACCTTACTAGGTCATTAACATCGACATTTCAGCGGCTTATCACGGTTACAAAACCAAAACGAGTTTATAATGATTTATTGTTAGACGTCCATCTGTCCAGGGTGTGTTATTGGCATGAAAAATTGTTAATTTTCAAGAATTATGTTATTATTATGGTAGCATCTATACTCTTATATAAAAGAGCCTAGGGGATAAGAACTGTAAATTGGTTAGTCAAAATTGACCAATCAAATTTTTTCTATTTTAATTACTATTTAAAAATAAAAAACCTATTAAATCATAATAATCACCTCACTATTTTTGGTATATCAGCTACTAAAAAAAACTTATTAAACAATGTAGCTTTAAAATTCATAATAACCAAATCATTCTATTTTTAGTATATAATTTATTAAAATCGTCCACTAATAATTAATTTTATATTTTTGCACGGGCGTGCTAAAAGTACTAGTTTGTTATAAATGGCAAAACACGGGTTCCGTAATTGAAATATGTTTTTCCTCCCGATCTAAACAACTTCAATTTTGTGAATATCTAATTTACGCATTGTTCCATAATCAACATTAATATCTGATTTCATCTTATTCGACCGTTAAGACCAAGATTTTTCCCACTTCTTTAAACGAGATTTTGAATTGCGTTTGCTTTACATCGCATTACAATCCACAAAGAACACGTCTCAGTTGTGAAGAAGCATTGCAGTGGATTTTGCGAGGTTTTATTTTGTTCCTTTTTACGAGATAAACGAGGATTAGATTTGCTTAGTCTTTTTTTCGTATTTTTTGCCTAGAAATATTGAGGACATTTTTCGCTTTATTCGAAGATTATGTGGCACAGATTGAGAAAGGAGAGCCCGTTGTTAATTGTGATGCAGGTGAAACTGCACTTTTTTATAGATTATCTTTTTCTAATTAAAGAAGGCATAGTGTGCAATGTCCGTTAATCGAAATTGTCAATATAACGGAATGATTAGATCTGAGGGATCTTTCTGTTTTTCAGAATTGAAATTGGTCGTTTTCTTTTTCTATAATCGAAAAAAAATCGATTCGGTTTATTACCTCGGTAAACAGAACCGAACCGAAAAAACGAATTGATGCTGTCGAAAAATGAAATACCACGAAAGTCAGCAAACGAGCTTCTTCCTGCCTTAACTTCGCCGCGAATTCTGTCTAAAAACTAGAAAACAGGGTTAGGGTGGGAGTCGTTTGCCCTCTTGCCTTGGTCAGGAGGGTAGTTTCTGTATTTGAGGTGTAAAGTAGCTGAGAAAACGATATAAAGTGATAGCGAAAAATGTGATAGTCGAAAGCGGTTAAGTGCTGGTGAAAACGGTATCAATGAATAGTGCACCCTAGGGATGTCTCACTGAATTTATAACTTCCTAAGAACGTACCTGGTCTCGGCGGTTTCTAGCGGTTTCGCCCACGTCCCATGTTTCCGGGCTTGGGCTTCTCTCCGCTTTTCCATCTGCCCACGATCCCACCTTCCCTTGGTTGGTTCGGTGTCTGGCGGTTTCTCCCCACGTTCTTTCTGTGGCGGCGTGATGGGATCGTGGCGGTTCCGTGCCGCGAAGTCTCGTTCTCGGGAAAAGCGTATGCTCTCTGCCTCGGGGTTTGTTCCCGAGGGGGCAGCATTTCCTTTCTTCCTTCCATATGCTTATGCTGATCGCTCCCCGGGCATCGAGGGGTCTTCAGGGTTTCGAGAAGGGGAGCCATCCCTAAGCTTGGGGGCATATTGGTGCGGTGCCTCGGCTACGTGTCTCCTCGGGGATACTTCCCGAGGACACTCTAATGGGCCCGTAGCTTTATGTTCGAGGAGTCCTTGAGCGATTTTAAGCGTCTTGTTCCGTAGCGTCCTTTAATGGGCTCGAGGCCCTATTCGCATAGTTGTCATATTGGGTCCGAGCCCATACTGACCGCGGGGGTCGTCCTTTACGCGGGGTGGTTAAGTTAATTACGACCGATCAGTTATTTTGCCGCAGAGTCGGTAAAATCCGAGGGCAACACGAGTTGTTATTTTTTTACTTTTTATATACATATATATTAATATTATAAAATATATAATGATATATATATTATATGCTGGGTAATTCTATTGGCACTCCCTTTTTTTCTTTTTCCGCCCCTGATTAATATGTAGAGTAAACATTAATTATTTACCAATTATATACCCCATATACAAAGGCAAAAAATGAGTTTAATGTTAATAATTTAATTAATATGTAAAGTGATATTAAATAAATTCTTGCCGATTAAAAAAACCAATTTTTTTCCATCTGGCGGGAATGGTAAATGAAGGCCCGCCCCACTGGAGGGTAGTGGGCCTGGTGGGCCCGGCCCATCCTAAATAAAAAAATAATTATAGAAAAGGAAAAAATACATAAAAATAAACTAATGAAGTTGAACTACTCCTAATCAAATTTAAATTTTTTAAAAATTTATTTGTGTTATTAAATTTGATTAAATTAAAAATTGGATCTCAAGAAATATAATAAAAAACCTATATAATTAATTTATATATTAATTTTCTTAAAAAATATTTTATGATATTTGGCTGGCCTGCCCGCAGCCCAACAAAGCCCGTGGCCCGCACGGCTTACCCGCATGGGGGCCTGAGAAATGGCAGTCGCCCCGCCACTTTGCGCCGGCCCGTTTGCAGCACTACTGGCAATGCGGGGCGGGATGGCCCGCGGTGGCCACAAGCATTTTTTTTTATTTCGAAATGTGTTATTGGTTAATTAATAGGGAGAACGACATTTTCAGTCCCCGATGTTTGGGGCATGGACGTTTTTGATCCCCCATGTTCCGATGTGCCACTTTTAGTCCGCAATCTTACCGATTTTGGGCCGTTTTGGTCATCCGATTAACATAATCACTAATTTAGATGGAATTTAACACATGAGAGTACATGATCTCTTTTAACTTGACTTAACATCTCATGATCATCATCTTCCTCAACTAAAACGGACGTGAACATCAATACGTATCACATTTAACTCATTTTCAAGGTTGTCGATCCTTTCCCAATATGATGTACAATGATGTTCATGTGCGTTTAAATCGAAGAAGAAGATGTGTTATGAGGTTTTAAGTCGGGTAAAAGGATATTATGAGCTCTCACGTGTTAAATTTTGTCTAAATTAGCAATTAAATTAATCGAGTGGCCAAAACCGTCCAAAACGGTAACATTGAGGACTAAAAGTGGCACATCGGAACATGGGGACCAGAAATGCCCATGCTTAAACATTGGGGACTAAAAATCTCGTTCGCCCCTTTCATTGAATGAACAGTTCATATATATACAATATACTATTTTCATCTGAAATTTAATTTGGTTTCAGTGAATTATTTTATAGTCGATATAGATATATAAATATATATGCTGGAGGGAATTAAACGATAGAAGCAATAAGATCATCACTTTTTATTCTCTTGTAGCTCGCATAACAGCGAAACTTCAAAATATTTTTGATTTCCCAATGAACATATATTAGTTAATCAACACCGATATCTGCATTTGTACATATCACTGCCCGTACAAATCCCTTGCATTCTTTTCCCATCTGGTATCTTCTGCTTGCAAAGGTCCGTCGCCAACTCAAAACTGCAAATGCCAGTATCCAAAAACATATCCATCGTCGTGCATATACGATTCGTGTTTCTTTGAGCTGAAATAAAAAATACATAATAGACTACCAAATAAATATATCTTCGATTCCACACGTATATTTATACTAGTTTTATTCCGTGCATTTCAGAGCTGCAAAATATGAGTAATTAATATAACATGCTTGTATAACAATAAAAATATAAGTTAAATGGTTTAACGTAAAAATAAAATGTTTCCCACTTTGTTAGTGAACGTTTTTTTTATTTGTTTATATAATGAAAATGGACACGTGTCGCAATTAGAAGCAAACTACATTTTATTGTATATATAAGATATATATAATTTTAAATGACCATAATAAGATCTAAATATACAGCTACCTGAGCAAGAAACAACTACAAGAAGAAGAACGATGAATCGAAGGGGACTCTTCATGTCTTGGGCCATTAATACTTTGAATTTTTGGAGAAAAAAAAGTGTATATTTGAAAATTAGTCGAGTGTTTCTCTTCTTGATATACCGATAGGTCGTGAAGTGGGGTTGTATTTATAGGTAAACGATGTATTGGGCATTTAATGATATTTCAACAAAAATTTGAATTGATATTACTTATCATAATATCAATATCTTTTCGTTTATTAAGACAATCTGAAGAATAAGTATTGGGTAATTTTATTGGCACCTTTTTTTTTTTATTTGCACCCCCTAATTAAAATGTAGAGTAAATACTTGCCAACTAAAAAAGTCGATTTTAAAATATTAATAAGTATTTAATTTATATTTTAACTTTGAAATAAAAACTTATTAATGAGAAAGATTGCATATTTCAATTTTACCCTCGTAGCGAAGATCCCAAGCTCCCGGTTGTAGTAAACCGTTCCAAGCTTCCACGAGCCGCGATGAAGAGAGTCGCGCCGACCCCGAAACGTGCCACAGACCAAGACTCTCCTAAACGATGACTAGAGAGGGTATGGAATGATTTAGAGATGGGTGTGTGTTTGATTTTCTAAAAACTCAAACTCACTTAGGTTTCTTTCAAATATCAAACCTTTTTGCTATCAACTCTCTCTAGAACTATTCTAAGAGTGAGAAAAGACTTAGAACTCATCTGCCACGAAATTGCTCAAGGCCAAATTCATAAAAATCGCCTTTCAACCATTGAAAATGATTTTAATCATAATCAAATTAAATTATGTCCTACATGACATAATTCTTGTTTGATTTCCTTGTATTAAGTCATCAAATGACTATACTATATCCCATATGTCTCACATAAGAACGAGGAACGAATTTGGATTACGTTTGGATCAAATTTGACCAAAAGACCGTCGGTCCACAGCCTCGAAATTGTCGGTCCACGGCCGTGGGACCCTCCCACGGCCTCAGAACCTCAAGCCCACGGCCGTGGAGCCACGACAAAGGCCACGTCTAGCCTCTGCCAAGCCCACGACCAAGCACGACCGTGGGAGGCGGGCGGTGGCTTGACCAGCCGCCGCCCCGCCCCCACTTCTGTCTTTGGACTGTCTACGGATGTCTCTACTCGAGAATTCTCTACCGAATCCTGAAAGTTGTCCTCTGAGTAGCTAAAAAACGCTTATTGAGAGTTACTAGTAGTGCCTTCGGAATCGTATCGAGTTGCCTTCGTAACTTATGGTTGAAATATGGATCTACTTCAACAATTGACCCGATCTGAATCGTACCTTCAATAAGCAAAAGCCAAGTCAGCGAAGAAATAGTTAATTAATTTATATATTAATTTTCTTAAAAAATATTTTATGATATTTGGCGGGCCTGCCCGCAGCCCAACAAAGCCCGTGGCCCGCACGGCTTACCCGCATGGGGGCCTGAGAAATGGCAGTCGCCCCGCCACTTTGCGCCGGCCCGTTTGCAGCACTACTGGCAATGCGGGGCGGGATGGCCCGCGGTGGCCACAAGCATTTTTTTTATTTCGAAATGTGTTATTGGTTAATTAATAGGGAGAACGACATTTTCAGTCCCCGATGTTTGGGGCATGGACGTTTTTGATCCCCTATGTTCCGATGTGTCACTTTTAGTCCGCAATCTTACCGATTTTGGGCCGTTTTGGTCATCCGATTAACATAATCACTAATTTAGATGGAATTTAACACATGAGAGTACATGATCTCTTTTAACTTGACTTAACATCTCATGATCATCATCTTCCTCAACTAAAACGGACGTGAACATCAATACGTATCACATTTAACTCATTTTCAAGGTTGTCGATCCTTTCCCAATATGATGTACAATGATGTTCATGTGCGTTTAAATCGAAGAAGAAGATGTGTTATGAGGTTTTAAGTCGGGTAAAAGGATATTATGAGCTCTCACGTGTTAAATTTTGTCTAAATTAGCAATTAAATTAATCGAGTGGCCAAAACCGTCCAAAACGGTAACATTGAGGACTAAAAGTGGCACATCGGAACATGGGGACCAGAAATGCCCATGCTTAAACATTGGGGACTAAAAATCTCGTTCGCCCCTTTCATTGAATGAACAGTTCATATATATACAATATACTATTTTCATCTGAAATTTAATTTGGTTTCAGTGAATTATTTTATAGTCGATATAGATATATAAATATATATGCTGGAGGGAATTAAACGATAGAAGCAATAAGATCATCACTTTTTATTCTCTTGTAGCTCGCATAACAGCGAAACTTCAAAATATTTTTGATTTCCCAATGAACATATATTAGTTAATCAACACCGATATCTGCATTTGTACATATCACTGCCCGTACAAATCCCTTGCATTCTTTTCCCATCTGGTATCTTCTGCTTGCAAAGGTCCGTCGCCAACTCAAAACTGCAAATGCCAGTATCCAAAAACATATCCATCGTCGTGCATATACGATTCGTGTTTCTTTGAGCTGAAATAAAAAATACATAATAGACTACCAAATAAATATATCTTCGATTCCACACGTATATTTATACTAGTTTTATTCCGTGCATTTCAGAGCTGCAAAATATGAGTAATTAATATAACATGCTTGTATAACAATAAAAATATAAGTTAAATGGTTTAACGTAAAAATAAAATGTTTCCCACTTTGTTAGTGAACGTTTTTTTTATTTGTTTATATAATGAAAATGGACACGTGTCGCAATTAGAAGCAAACTACATTTTATTGTATATATAAGATATATATAATTTTAAATGACCATAATAAGATCTAAATATACAGCTACCTGAGCAAGAAACAACTACAAGAAGAAGAACGATGAATCGAAGGGGACTCTTCATGTCTTGGGCCATTAATACTTTGAATTTTTGGAGAAAAAAAAGTGTATATTTGAAAATTAGTCGAGTGTTTCTCTTCTTGATATACCGATAGGTCGTGAAGTGGGGTTGTATTTATAGGTAAACGATGTATTTGGCATTTAATGATATTTCAACAAAAATTTGAATTGATATTACTTATCATAATATCAATATCTTTTCGTTTATTAAGACAATCTGAAGAATAAGTATTGGGTAATTTTATTGGCACCTTTTTTTTTTATTTGCACCCCCTAATTAAAATGTAGAGTAAATACTTGCCAACTAAAAAAGTCGATTTTAAAATATTAATAAGTATTTAATTTATATTTTAACTTTGAAATAAAAACTTATTAATGAGAAAGATTGCATATTTCAATTTTACCCTCGTAGCGAAGATCCCAAGCTCCCGGTTGTAGTAAACCGTTCCAAGCTTCCACGAGCCGCGATGAAGAGAGTCGCGCCGACCCCGAAACGTGCCACAGACCAAGACTCTCCTAAACGATGACTAGAGAGGGTATGGAATGATTTAGAGATGGGTGTGTGTTTGATTTTCTAAAAACTCAAACTCACTTAGGTTTCTTTCAAATATCAAACCTTTTTGCTATCAACTCTCTCTAGAACTATTCTAAGAGTGAGAAAAGACTTAGAACTCATCTGCCACGAAATTGCTCAAGGCCAAATTCATAAAAATCGCCTTTCAACCATTGAAAATGATTTTAATCATAATCAAATTAAATTATGTCCTACATGACATAATTCTTGTTTGATTTCCTTGTATTAAGTCATCAAATGACTATACTATATCCCATATGTCTCACATAAGAACGAGGAACGAATTTGGATTACGTTTGGATCAAATTTGACCAAAAGACCGTCGGTCCACAGCCTCGAAATTGTCGGTCCACGGCCGTGGGACCCTCCCACGGCCTCAGAACCTCAAGCCCACGGCCGTGGAGCCACGACAAAGGCCACGTCTAGCCTCTGCCAAGCCCACGACCAAGCACGACCGTGGGAGGCGGGCGGTGGCTTGACCAGCCGCCGGCCCGCCCCCACTTCTGTCTTTGGACTGTCTACGGATGTCTCTACTCGAGAATTCTCTACCGAATCCTGAAAGTTGTCCTCTGAGTAGCTAAAAAACGCTTATTGAGAGTTACTAGTAGTGCCTTCGGAATCGTATCGAGTTGCCTTCGTAACTTATGGTTGAAATATGGATCTACTTCAACAATTGACCCGATCTGAATCGTACCTTCAATAAGCAAAAGCCAAGTTAGCGAAGAAATAGTTAATTAATTTATATATTAATTTTCTTAAAAAATATTTTATGATATTTGGCGGGCCTGCCCGCAGCCCAACAAAGCCCGTGGCCCGCACGGCTTACCCGCATGGGGGCCTGAGAAATGGCAGTCGCCCCGCCACTTTGCGCCGGCCCGTTTGCAGCACTACTGGCAATGCGGGGCGGGATGGCCCGCGGTGGCCACAAGCATTTTTTTTATTTCGAAATGTGTTATTGGTTAATTAATAGGGAGAACGACATTTTCAGTCCCCGATGTTTGGGGCATGGACGTTTTTGATCCCCTATGTTCCGATGTGTCACTTTTAGTCCGCAATCTTACCGATTTTGGGCCGTTTTGGTCATCCGATTAACATAATCACTAATTTAGATGGAATTTAACACATGAGAGTACATGATCTCTTTTAACTTGACTTAACATCTCATGATCATCATCTTCCTCAACTAAAACGGACGTGAACATCAATACGTATCACATTTAACTCATTTTCAAGGTTGTCGATCCTTTCCCAATATGATGTACAATGATGTTCATGTGCGTTTAAATCGAAGAAGAAGATGTGTTATGAGGTTTTAAGTCGGGTAAAAGGATATTATGAGCTCTCACGTGTTAAATTTTGTCTAAATTAGCAATTAAATTAATCGAGTGGCCAAAACCGTCCAAAACGGTAACATTGAGGACTAAAAGTGGCACATCGGAACATGGGGACCAGAAATGCCCATGCTTAAACATTGGGGACTAAAAATCTCGTTCGCCCCTTTCATTGAATGAACAGTTCATATATATACAATATACTATTTTCATCTGAAATTTAATTTGGTTTCAGTGAATTATTTTATAGTCGATATAGATATATAAATATATATGCTGGAGGGAATTAAACGATAGAAGCAATAAGATCATCACTTTTTATTCTCTTGTAGCTCGCATAACAGCGAAACTTCAAAATATTTTTGATTTCCCAATGAACATATATTAGTTAATCAACACCGATATCTGCATTTGTACATATCACTGCCCGTACAAATCCCTTGCATTCTTTTCCCATCTGGTATCTTCTGCTTGCAAAGGTCCGTCGCCAACTCAAAACTGCAAATGCCAGTATCCAAAAACATATCCATCGTCGTGCATATACGATTCGTGTTTCTTTGAGCTGAAATAAAAAATACATAATAGACTACCAAATAAATATATCTTCGATTCCACACGTATATTTATACTAGTTTTATTCCGTGCATTTCAGAGCTGCAAAATATGAGTAATTAATATAACATGCTTGTATAACAATAAAAATATAAGTTAAATGGTTTAACGTAAAAATAAAATGTTTCCCACTTTGTTAGTGAACGTTTTTTTTATTTGTTTATATAATGAAAATGGACACGTGTCGCAATTAGAAGCAAACTACATTTTATTGTATATATAAGATATATATAATTTTAAATGACCATAATAAGATCTAAATATACAGCTACCTGAGCAAGAAACAACTACAAGAAGAAGAACGATGAATCGAAGGGGACTCTTCATGTCTTGGGCCATTAATACTTTGAATTTTTGGAGAAAAAAAAGTGTATATTTGAAAATTAGTCGAGTGTTTCTCTTCTTGATATACCGATAGGTCGTGAAGTGGGGTTGTATTTATAGGTAAACGATGTATTGGGCATTTAATGATATTTCAACAAAAATTTGAATTGATATTACTTATCATAATATCAATATCTTTTCGTTTATTAAGACAATCTGAAGAATAAGTATTGGGTAATTTTATTGGCACCTTTTTTTTTTATTTGCACCCCCTAATTAAAATGTAGAGTAAATACTTGCCAACTAAAAAAGTCGATTTTAAAATATTAATAAGTATTTAATTTATATTTTAACTTTGAAATAAAAACTTATTAATGAGAAAGATTGCATATTCAATTTTACCCTCGTAGCGAAGATCCCAAGCTCCCGGTTGTAGTAAACCGTTCCAAGCTTCCACGAGCCGCGATGAAGAGAGTCGCGCCGACCCCGAAACGTGCCACAGACCAAGACTCTCCTAAACGATGACTAGAGAGGGTATGGAATGATTTAGAGATGGGTGTGTGTTTGATTTTCTAAAAACTCAAACTCACTTAGGTTTCTTTCAAATATCAAACCTTTTTGCTATCAACTCTCTCTAGAACTATTCTAAGAGTGAGAAAAGACTTAGAACTCATCTGCCACGAAATTGCTCAAGGCCAAATTCATAAAAATCGCCTTTCAACCATTGAAAATGATTTTAATCATAATCAAATTAAATTATGTCCTACATGACATAATTCTTGTTTGATTTCCTTGTATTAAGTCATCAAATGACTATACTATATCCCATATGTCTCACATAAGAACGAGGAACGAATTTGGATTACGTTTGGATCAAATTTGACCAAAAGACCGTCGGTCCACAGCCTCGAAATTGTCGGTCCACGGCCGTGGGACCCTCCCACGGCCTCAGAACCTCAAGCCCACGGCCGTGGAGCCACGACAAAGGCCACGTCTAGCCTCTGCCAAGCCCACGACCAAGCACGACCGTGGGAGGCGGGCGGTGGCTTGACCAGCCGCCGGCCCGCCCCCACTTCTGTCTTTGGACTGTCTACGGATGTCTCTACTCGAGAATTCTCTACCGAATCCTGAAAGTTGTCCTCTGAGTAGCTAAAAAACGCTTATTGAGAGTTACTAGTAGTGCCTTCGGAATCGTATCGAGTTGCCTTCGTAACTTATGGTTGAAATATGGATCTACTTCAACAATTGACCCGATCTGAATCGTACCTTCAATAAGCAAAAGCCAAGTTAGCGAAGAAATAGTTAATTAATTTATATATTAATTTTCTTAAAAAATATTTTATGATATTTGGCGGGCCTGCCCGCAGCCCAACAAAGCCCGTGGCCCGCACGGCTTACCCGCATGGGGGCCTGAGAAATGGCAGTCGCCCCGCCACTTTGCGCCGGCCCGTTTGCAGCACTACTGGCAATGCGGGGCGGGATGGCCCGCGGTGGCCACAAGCATTTTTTTTATTTCGAAATGTGTTATTGGTTAATTAATAGGGAGAACGACATTTTCAGTCCCCGATGTTTGGGGCATGGACGTTTTTGATCCCCTATGTTCCGATGTGTCACTTTTAGTCCGCAATCTTACCGATTTTGGGCCGTTTTGGTCATCCGATTAACATAATCACTAATTTAGATGGAATTTAACACATGAGAGTACATGATCTCTTTTAACTTGACTTAACATCTCATGATCATCATCTTCCTCAACTAAAACGGACGTGAACATCAATACGTATCACATTTAACTCATTTTCAAGGTTGTCGATCCTTTCCCAATATGATGTACAATGATGTTCATGTGCGTTTAAATCGAAGAAGAAGATGTGTTATGAGGTTTTAAGTCGGGTAAAAGGATATTATGAGCTCTCACGTGTTAAATTTTGTCTAAATTAGCAATTAAATTAATCGAGTGGCCAAAACCGTCCAAAACGGTAACATTGAGGACTAAAAGTGGCACATCGGAACATGGGGACCAGAAATGCCCATGCTTAAACATTGGGGACTAAAAATCTCGTTCGCCCCTTTCATTGAATGAACAGTTCATATATATACAATATACTATTTTCATCTGAAATTTAATTTGGTTTCAGTGAATTATTTTATAGTCGATATAGATATATAAATATATATGCTGGAGGGAATTAAACGATAGAAGCAATAAGATCATCACTTTTTATTCTCTTGTAGCTCGCATAACAGCGAAACTTCAAAATATTTTTGATTTCCCAATGAACATATATTAGTTAATCAACACCGATATCTGCATTTGTACATATCACTGCCCGTACAAATCCCTTGCATTCTTTTCCCATCTGGTATCTTCTGCTTGCAAAGGTCCGTCGCCAACTCAAAACTGCAAATGCCAGTATCCAAAAACATATCCATCGTCGTGCATATACGATTCGTGTTTCTTTGAGCTGAAATAAAAAATACATAATAGACTACCAAATAAATATATCTTCGATTCCACACGTATATTTATACTAGTTTTATTCCGTGCATTTCAGAGCTGCAAAATATGAGTAATTAATATAACATGCTTGTATAACAATAAAAATATAAGTTAAATGGTTTAACGTAAAAATAAAATGTTTCCCACTTTGTTAGTGAACGTTTTTTTTGATTTGTTTATATAATGAAACTGGGCACGTGTCGCAAGTAGAAGCAAACTATATTTCATTGTATATATAAGATATATATAAATTTAAATGACCATAATAAGATCTAAATATACAGCTACCTGAGCAAGAAACAACTACAAGAAGAAGAACGATGAATCGAAGGGGACTCTTCATGTCTTGGGCCATTAATACTTTGAATTTTTGGAGAAAAAAAGTGTATATTTGAAAATTAGTCGAGTGTTTCTCTTCTTGATATACCGATAGGTCGTGAAGTGGGGTTGTATTTATAGGTAAACGATGTATTGGGCATTTAATGATATTTCAACAAAAATTTGAATTGATATTACTTATCATAATATCAATATCTTTTCGTTTATTAAGACAATATGAAGAATAAGTATTGGGTAATTTTATTGGCACCTTTTTTTTTTATTTGCACCCCCTAATTAAAATGTAGAGTAAATACTTGCCAACTAAAAAAGTCGATTTTAAAATATTAATAAGTATTTAATTTATATTTTAACTTTGAAATAAAAACTTATTAATGAGAAAGATTGCATATTTCAATTTTACCCTCGTAGCGAAGATCCCAAGCTCCCGGTTGTAGTAAACCGTTCCAAGCTTCCACGAGCCGCGATGAAGAGAGTCGCGCCGACCCCGAAACGTGCCACAGACCGAGACTCTCCTAAACGATGACTAGAGAGGGTATGGAATGATTTAGAGATGGGTGTGTGTTTGATTTTCTAAAAACTCAGACTCACTTAGGTTTCTTTCAAATATCAAACCTTTTTGCTATCAACTCTCTCTAGAACTATTCTAAGAGTGAGAAAAGACTTAGAACTCATCTGCCACGAAATTGCTCATGGCCAAATTCATAAAAATCACCTTTCAACCATTGAAAAATGATTTTAATCATAATCAAATTAAATCATGTCCTACATGACATAATTCTTGTTTGATTTCCTTGTATTAAGTCATCAAATGACTATACTATATCCCATATGTCTCACATAAGAATGAGGAACGAACTTGGATTAAGTTTGGATCAAATTTGACCAAAAGACCGTCGGTCCACAACCTCGAAATTGTCGGTCCACGGCCGTGGAGCCACGACAAAGGCCACGTCTAGCCTCTGCCAAGCCCACGGCCAAGCACGACCGTGGGAGGCGGGCGGTGGCTTGACCAGCCGCTGGCCCGCCCCCACTTCTGTCTTTGGACTGTCTACGGATGTCTCTACTCGAGAATTCTCTACCGAATCCTGAAAGTTGTCCTCTGAGTAGCTAAAAAACGCTTATTGAGAGTTACTAGTAGTGCCTTCGGAATCGTATCGAGTTGCCTTCGTAACTTACGGTTGAAATATGGATCTACTTCAACAATTGACCCGATCTGAATCGTACCTTCAATAAGCAAAAGCCAAGTTAGCGAAGAAATAGTTAAATAAATCGAAGAACTAAGGTAAAGATTGTAACTTAGACAAATATGCAAACGAGTGACAAGAAAGAATAACTAACTCAATTCACAGAGCAACTAAAATGCAAATAACTAAAATGAAAACCTAACAAATAAAAGTGGCTAAATTACCGAATTATGGTGTTCCTAATATCAATCTTTTCCCCGGCAACGGTGCCAAAAACTTGATCGGCACGCGATATGCTAATGTAAAGCGCAAGTGCGACAAGTGATAACTAAAACGAATACGTGTTTACTTTCACCATCGTGCAATAGGCAGTGGACCTATTGTTTGCAGCCTACTAAAGTGAGTAAACGAGTATCAAACACGAGGAATAAACTTGATTACTAGTAATGACCTATCGACTCGATATCTATCCTAAATAAAGTAACGAGAGTTGTTTATGCTAAGAATTAATCAACAGATCAACCTAATGCAATAGAAGACTAAGAAAGCACGACTGAAATGGATATGAGTGAGTTCAGATAACAAATATGTGCTCGGGGTTCAAATCCTCCTAGGTAATATCGGCTAAGACAATATAATATTGCTCCTACGTGATTATCGACTAAATTGCAGCAACTTCCTACCCACTCACGAATTTTCTGTCGCCCTAAACGTTCGTGGGAATCTAAGATAAACAGTTACTAGACGTGGAGGATCGAGTAATTGTTAGGGATATGCTCTCGAAATGCTGTACGAGGATTGGATATCTATAGGCCATTAGCTTATTTATCATTCGATCGTTTTGTAATGACACAATTTTGTTTGTTAATAAATGCGTTATTCGTTTATTGATCACACGAGTTCTTTACTTAGCATCCGGTAAAGCAATAAACGAATAAATCTAAATGTATCGAGTTGAGTCACTGCCTCGATGGGTACAAGAGAGGATGGCAGTGGACTCTTAACCTCGAACATAAAGTGTCCGTAAGCCTTAGCTCCAATTGGGTGCTGGATAACCAGTTACGGCTTATTTGTCGATGATTTATCATGTGTCGATATCCCGCTTGGAAGCGGATATCATGGCTTGTGATACGAGTCGAATCAGAGGATTGAGTCGTTTCATGGACACTGACTCACAAGTCGTACGATCGAACATTGCTTATAACTCGAGGAGTGTCAATGATTGACGACAAAGCTATATTAGTCTGCGTGAACCTTAGACCGAAAGGGGCTTTGGCGGAATTGACTTCGAAGTCTCGACTGTCACTGGTTCCCCTCAATCCGATTTGCTGTTGCATGGGTCAGCGGGACAGATGCAGTCATGATGACGATTTGTGATTGCCGGGCTCAGACTGCTGAGTACTGATTCACATTCTTGTAAGTAATCGAGACAAGTGTCATATGAGGATGGCGACGAAATCCTTGGCCAAGGTATTAAACTAACTCATGTTAGAGATGGAGGCCCGTTTTTATCATAGAATCGAGTTCAGTGAGTTTGACATATATCATGGCTCTCACTCGATCCGGACGCATCTGAAGGGTTTATACGTAGCACTATAATCTATAGTAAGGTTCTGGAATAAGTCTGGGTCAAAATTCGTACTGAAGTCGGGTTAATGTCTGATACTGCGGTATTGGCTAGGCAACTACCGGATTCTTGAATTCTTCCCCTTGGCGATTGAGTCGATTCCGATAGAGTCGAACTTAAAAAGGATCAATGTGTACAAATGAGGAGAGAATGTGTTTTTTGCCGTAACGGGCCTTGGGTCGTTAGGGCACGCCTGGCCAATTGGCCGTTTATTAGACTGAAGACGGACTTCGTATGAACTAACTTCAAACTTGGGCTTGGCTAAGTACTTAAGATGCTTGAGGGTAAAATAAATTGGATTTTAACCCCAAGCTAATTTTTGAGCTATGCCTTTGGAGGGTAATTTCGAAAATTACGTTTTTTGATATATGTAAATATGGTAATAAAAATATTCAGAATATTATTTATTTAAAGGTAAAAATTTCAAAAAAATCTAGGATTGAATTTCGAAATTTAACACCATATTTGAAGATATTTTGTTTGACATAGTATCTAAATTAGTTATCTATTTATGGTAAGTTGCCTTAATTGAATTTGAATTAGAAACGGATGAGATAAAATTGGCAAAAATCTCTCCAATCGTTAAGGCATAAAAATCGAAATTTCAAACTCAAAAGAGGATGAAATTTTCGTGCCTCATTCCTATAAATAGTAGTCCAAATTAAGTGGTTAAAAATTTATCAGAAGTTAGGCGCAAAAACACAGAAAAAACGCACACACTTTTCTCTCCCGCGCGACGGATCGAATCTCTCGATCCATCTTTAGAGAAATGATTCCGTGGTACACTGCGAGGTCGGAGTGACGATCTAGTGATGTCCACCACCACCGTAGTTTTGAAGAAAATGACGAGGAGCTTGCACTCGCGTCGTAATCTCTTACGGGTTCGACCCGCCATATTACATGTGTATGTGTTTCACATTTCTGATCCGAGCTACGAGGGCAAAACCCGCAAAATTTTTATTCCATACCGTATCCGGGGCGTAGCTCGGGAATACGTTTAGCAACCCAACAGTGGTATTAGAGCCAGGTTGCTCGTGATCGGAATCATAACTTGATCGAATAGAAACGAGGCGCGTGGGAGACGATCAAAAGCCAACGCGGTTTGACCGGCGTGGGGCTGCTCGATGCGTCGTTTGCCAACCTACGGCTACCACTTCGTGCGACGAGGCCAAGTAACCACTGGGATACGCGAGGCTGCGACGCGGCCCGTTCGACGCCGCGCGACAGAAAAACTGCAGTCTCAGGTTTAGGCTGCGCATGCCGAACAACCACGCCTCGGGCCATGATGCTGACAATGGGTAGTGCGGCGCTGTCCCAGGGAGGTGCCGCTGTTGACGGCGGCGCCAGCGGCAGCAGACGCCGCTGCTGAACGCTCGCGGACAGCTGCGCACCGTGCGCGGGGACGCCGATGGCACCGTGGCGCTGCCCCGACAGTCTGCTTTGCCATGTTCTCCGGCAAGGGTAGGAGCCGAGCGCTTTGAGGCGCGGCAGCTGCAAAGGGTGTTTCGATGGAAAATCCTAGTGGGCCTTCTAGTGGGCTTGGCCCATTAAAGGCCCAAATTTCGTTTTGGTTTGAAATCACGCAAATTGTCAAACATGCTCATTATGGATATGATTTCAGGCAACTAGCGGGTTTAGGATTCCGATTTTGATTTCCGTGTCTTTTGTTAAGGGTCACATCCCCCCGGGTTGTATTCGTTTTGTACGAGTTGTTCGGGACTTATGATCGGCCCGTGTTGTACTTTACCATCTTTATTAGATTAGACTTAGTTTAAATACACCCCGGAGGTGATGACTTGGTGGACGTTCGACGACTTGGAGGTTCTATTGACGAGGACGTTTGACGAGGCTTCCGAAATTCTTTATCAGGAGAATAGAATTTTTGAGACAAATAGTGGGAGTCAAACGGAATGAAAAGTCCTTGTTCGCGCTTGATGAATGATATAATAAACCTCACTGTATGATCTTTATCTTCTGTAAAGTTTATGTTCTTTCTAGTTACTGTGACAAATCCTATTAAAGTTTCAAAACGTTTTGGTGAGACACAATCACGTGGACTGGCTCCGTAACTTGAGGATGGTCCTAAATATGGAGTCTATGGCTTATGTCCTCAATTCTCCAACACTGCTTGTCCCGGGTTACAGTGCAAGCGATGAAGACCGAGTTGCGTTTGTCAAATGGCGAAAAGACGAGCTTAGGGTCAAGGGCTTTATGCTTGCATCAATGAGAATCAAACTGCAACGCAATCACTTTTAGATGGCGGTATGTTGCTTCATCTTAAGGAATGATATGACGTGGAGTCTAGGAGCTCGCAATACGCCATGAGAAAAAACAAAAACATTTGTTCCGATGCAGCTTGACTGAAAAAAGTCGGAGAACACCTTCATTGAAATGAGCTGGGCCATTGGAAGCGTGATAGCTCCAAATTAGTGGCCTAAGGGTCTGAAACGAAATAGAAAGCTAGCAGAGCGAGAAATCATGACTAACATAGAAGCAGACATTGCGTACCGGCTACCCATGTTGGATCAAGAACTCTCGACTTAGTTTAGTTCTTCCGATTGTTTAATTTTGCCCAAGGGGCATAAGAATATTCTTTTCTTCCTTTTTGAGCGGAAGCGGTTTTGAGTTCCGTTTTGGTAAAAATATATATTTTAGAAAAGAAGACGATGGAAGTGCAATTTTACTAAAATCTGTGAACAAAACTACCAACAAACATTGGAGTCTAACTCGAGACACTTGTGGCATCTTAGACTCGCTCATTCTGGGGAATGAATGATTCAAGAGTTGGAGAAAACCGGCACGATTATACCGCCTGGGGTTTGATCCATATCCGACTTACAAATCTTGTATCTTCGGAAAGATGATTAAGTCACCCTTCACAAGGGCTTTCCAAAGAAGCCTCAAAACCTCTCGGTATGATCCATACAGACGTTTGTAGAGCGTTCAGCGGCTCAAGGTAGTTTCCACTACATTTACCTTCACCAACGATCACTCATGCTAGGCAAAGTGGATCTAATGAGGTATAAATCTCAAACTCTTGATAAGTTCGAGGAGTACGAGACAATAGTAGAAATACAAATTGAGAAGATATTTTTCGATCGGATCGAGGTGTCAAATATATGATTCTCGAGTTTGACATGTTCTTGAAAATGAACTGAATTATTTCATCCGCTCGGAACACCGCAATTGAGCGGTGTGTTTGAGCGCATGACTCGAACGCTCCTCGGTAATGTTCGATAAATGCTTAGCTAGACCTAACCTCTCATATGGTAGTGGGTAAGCGTTGTTAAAATGAATGTACGTTCAAATAAATGTCCTACAATTCTATCATTCCATATGGGATATGAACGGGACGAAAATCCAAGCTGAGATCACATATGGGTTGCCTCGTTTTGTGTGATAGCTCATATTGGAATCAAGATCAGTGAAAGGTCGTTATGTCAGGTTTCCCAAGGATTTCATGGGACACCTATTTTACTTACACGACGGTCATTGGATCGTTGTAACCATGTAGACTCACCTTCGCGAGGAATAGTTTGTTCGAGAAGGTGGAGTAGATCGTGAAGTAACTCTCAGAGATGACAGAAACACCTTCACACACTCAGTGTTAGAAGGCACCAATGAGTAGTCCAGGACGCAGCCTGAATTGCGCAGATCAGGTAGAGTATCTCGCCCTAATAGATACTGTATATTACACATCGAGCACGGAGTTGCTACGATGCAGGAAACGTCAATGACGATCCCATTACCTTTAACCAGACAATGACGGAAAAGATTGAGATGGCTTAAGGCTATGCAAGCCAAAATGATTTCTATGCACAAATAATCTGGTTGAATCGTGCAGGGCTGGGCTCGTAGCAAAGGTTTCAGTCACAATTAGGGCATTGACTGTGAGGAAAGCCTTTCACCAGGTGCAATGATAAAATCGATTGTAACCGTGCTTGCGATAGCGGCGCACTGTAAGTATGAGATCTCGCAGACGGATGTGAAAACCTAGTTCCTAAACAAATACTTCAAGGAAGGAATATATGTGGAACAACCCAAAAGGTTACATCTCAAGATGCTCATAATGTGTGCAAATTAATACGAGCCTAAAAATTTGAAAACATTGGTTTTGATGAAGTAAAAGACTACGGATTCATAAGGAAGGAAGATAATCCTTGCGTTGACAAGAAAACAGTGGGAGTAAGATATCGTTTCTCATATAGTACTTGGATAGAATATGATATCGGGATGCTCCCAATGGTGAAAGTTTGGCTTTCGACCGAAATTATCCATTATAGACTTGGGATAAGCTACCTACATCTTGTGTATTCGCCTTTATAGAAATCGAGCGAATGTATGGTAAGATTTTCCCAGGCCCTTTACATAGAGAAGGTGTAGCACCCGAGCCCCGTAGGTCAATTAGTCGACGAGTTTGCGTGCACATTTTATGGTTATGTGATTATATGAATTTTGAGCATCGATTATGTGCCTAAGTGGATTATATGAAATTATGTGCTTTTGGTGACCTTTAACATAGGAGAGATTTTCGAAAATAGGGATTTGTGAGAATAGAACTTGGACTATGATTGTCGTTCGGCTAGCTCTAAATTTAAACTTAGGCCCAAGTAGAACCTTAATCTTAGCCCAAAACATTAAATAAAAATCTTGGAGACAAAGCTCCTTGATTCAAGGAAAATCACGTCAACCTAAGCTCACCTCCCATACTTGTTAGCTTAGACAGTTATCGATCTACTTCTCACACTAAGGAACGAAAATATGAGAGAAGTTAGAGAAATCGAACGTGAGCTTTGAAAGGTATGGAAGTTTTGCTATGAATCTCACGTTTTTAGTTCATAATTTAGGTTATTACCTCGACTCTAGCATGTTTAAGAATGTTAACCCACAACCTCATTAGCTTGTGGTTAGTAGCCAAATCAATTTTAGGGTTTTGAAGTTCTTAGATTCATCAACGTGTTCTTGAGAAAAAGTGAGAGTTGGATTGATAGGTCTAAAGTCAATGGTGGGAAGTACTTCGCGGGCCTTGGTTCGCGAACTCCACTAGGCGAACTCGAGCCATTTTGTGAATCCAAGACAAACTTCGTGAATTGCCCAAGATTGGCGAATTCCACAAGTCACGAACCGAACATGGCGAATCAATAATGGAGAGCACTTCGCGAACCGTGGTTCGCGAATCTAAGTTGGCGAGACAACAAAGCAATTCACGAATCCATCAAAGTTGGCGAACTAGGTTTCGCGAATCCATGCAAGTCGCGAACATGCAAACCACGAACCAACTTAAAAATGCTTAGGGAATTCGCGAAGTGGGTAAGTGTAGAGTATACATTTAATTGTGCTTGATATTATTAGTTGTCCTTGTAATTAGGGGCGTTTTGTATATTAGTCCTTAGATTATGACTAGTTTGATATTTATACCAAGTTTGTTTGGTATAAATACATGTAAATCAATTGAGCCGAATAGAGAAAGTTTTGAAGATTGATCCGAAAGGCTTGCAATTCAATTTCTAGAGAGAGAAACAACAGTAACTTTCTCACTCTAATCGAATTCTCTCTCTCGTTCTTCAAATGAGTTTTTCGATCGAATCTTATTGATTATCATTATCATCAATTCTTTCCTAGGATCTTAGAGTTGTTAATCGTAGGACCTAACAATTGGTATCGGAGCAGATTCGTCTGTTTTGGATCAAAAATTGTTAGATTTGGATCGAAAATTTAATTCTGTTCACTGTTCATCGAAGAACAGTTTGGCGCGAAATCTGTTTTCGATCCAATAGCATAATTCTGTGCCTAATTGACTTGAATTTGATGTTTCTTTGCTCGTTTAAGTGTCAAATGTTGATTGCGATCAAATCCGTAGCTGTTTAAACTTCGTGTTTGGCTTAAATCGATTTTGTGAGTTACTGTTTGCGTAAGAACATGAAGAACAAGTTCTGATTTTGATCAAATTCGACATATTGTGCTTCATAACGTGTTTAATTGCGTGCTCGTGGGTAGTTAGTAATCGATTGCGAGCAATTACCTGAAAGTTCAGTATCTAATTCCTTGTTTTTGCTTGAATCTGTCATAATTGTATTTTGTGATTTTTCTCGATCGTTCTAATTTTTCTCGCTAGGTTTTGCGATCGGATTAATTTCTCGATCGAAAAACTTGGCGCGATAATTTTTCTCTGTCAGAATACGAAGTCGGTGCTAAAATCGTCAATACTAGAAACGATTTTAGTTAGAAATATTTCTCGAGCATTATTTAGCGAAAATCTTTTTCGAGGGAGACCAATTTTGACTTTGCACGCGTAAAAACTCTCTCTCGAGAAACATTTTCGGTCAGACATTTAAAGTTTGACCAAGCTAAAAATCATTTACACGCGAGAAACTTTTCCAGTCAACCGATTTATTTTGACTTGTCGAGAAACTTACTAACGTACTGTTTCTTTACGATCGAAATAAATTCACGATCGGGAAATTTTTCTCGACCGAACGATTTTGGGAAATTTATTTCGCTCGAAAAATATTTCACTGACAAACTATCTCGTACGTAAACAATACACACTATATTCTATTTCGACGAAATTATTTTTGATCAAATTTTAAAGATTGAATCGAAAATAATTCTCGATCTATTTTTCGAGTCAAACGCTACTAACGAATTTTGTCACTTGTGAAGACATTACATCATCTTCAAACATTCAAAACACGTAACGAAGATCCTTCAACAACTCAACTACAAAACAAAATGGATGCTTACTCGCTCGGAAATGACAACCGTCCACCGATTTTGCAACGAGGCGAATATACTGTGTGGAGGAGCCGCTTCCTCAATTTCATCGCTCTAAAAGATCAAGCCGGGAATTTACTGAAGTCATTAGAAGAGGGACCCGTACAGTTTTGGGTACATGTCCCCGGTGACGAAACGGCAACTCCTCAAATTCCTGCATCTAGGCGACTGAAGGAGCCTAGGGAGTACACAATCGAGGAGAGAGCTCGAGCTAAGGCTGATCTAGTAGCCATGAACACCCTCATGCAGGGCATCCCCATCGACATATACAGACAGATTGATAGCCTTTCATCGGCTAAAGGAATGTGGGATGAACTGCATAGGATGATGCAGAGGACGGAAGTTGGCATAAAGGCCCAAAAGGCGAACATTCTCACCGCTTACGACTCTTTCAAAGCAAAGCCTGAGGAGAGTCTATACGAGATCTACCAAAGATACCTCACTATTCTCAACGAGATGAGGAAGATAGAGATCACGAAGACCAACATGGAGACATACATCAGATTTCTATCTTCTCTGCCCGCGGAATGGAAGAAAATATCCACTCAGATTCGACAAAATAAAGATTTAGAGGAGTTGGATGTCCATCCCGTGTTTGACAATCTCGCACAGCATGAGGATGATATAAGCGAGATTCTCAAGGAGCAGAAAGGCAAACAGAACGAAGACACTGTTGCCTTAGTCTCGGAGAAGAGGAGCTCAAGATCAAGAAAGGAAAAGACCGTTAGGCCTCCTTCACCTTCAGAGTCGGACTCCGACGTTGAGCCAAATCTGAAAGCACTAGGAAAGCAGTTAGCTCTCATAGGACAAATGATGAGCAAGAAGTACTTCAAGAAGAAGTCTTCAACCTCAACCAACCGACTTCGGACTACAAGCTCTAAAAACAAAGAACGTGCACCAGAGAGCTCCGATGTCAAGAATCCTAAGGAGGCTAACAAATGCTTCAACTGTGGCAAGCCAGGTCACTTCGCCAGAGAGTGCTCTCTTTCGAAGAAGAGAGATGCCACCTACTACTCCAGGAAGCTCCAATTGACGAAACAGAAGGAAGCTGGAGTAGCTCTCATGGCCGAATAGGACCAATGGCTCGAGGACACGTCGAGTTCTGAAGAAGAGAATTTAGCTCTCATGGCCCGTCTCGACAATGAATCAGACGCCGGAACATCCAATAGTACGGACGACGACAACGCATCCACCTTGTCACAAGAGATCCATCATGTGTGGTACCTTGACTCGGGTTGCTGCACACACATGACGGGAAATCAAGAACTGCTGAGCAACTACAAAGACCAACCAAACGGCAAAGTCAGATTTGGGAACAACGATTCAGCCCCGATTCTAGGACTTGGGGATATCATTCTGAAGAATCTGATTATAAAAGATGTCTCATACGTCAAAGGCCTCCGCCATAACTTGTTCAGCATAGGCCAGTTCTGTGACAAAGGGTTCCAGGTGGTCTTTCATGCTGACCGGTGCAAAATTTTGGACAATCAGGACACATAACTCCTCTATGGACTTCGGAAATCAAACCTTTACACGATCAACCTGACGTCCGTGCGGCCCTCGAAAGTTGTATGCCTCATATCTCCAATTGATTTACAGAGGAACAGCTTATGGCATCAACGACTGTCTCATCTGAATATGAAAGCTCTCCAATGTCTTTCTACGAAAAAGTTGGTTCATGGTCTGCCAACTATACTACTACAAAGGGAGCATCAGTGTTCGGCATGCCAATTAGGAAAAATGAAGCGAGCATCCCATCACGTCAAGCAACTTGCGTCTATATCTCGACCACTGGAACTAATCCACATGGATCTCTGTGGGCCGATGCAGACTCAGAGCACAAATGGAAGAAAGTACGTGCTAGTGATCGTCGATGACTACTCTCGCTACACTTGGACAAAGTTCCCCCGAACCAAAGATGAGACCGGTGACTTGATCATTAATTTTGTTAACACCACCCAGAACTTGCTGCAGCAGACTATCCAAGTCATTCGAACAGACAATGGCACTGAGTTCAAGAACAGACGTCTCAGTGACTTTTATCAGAAACTTGGGATAAGTCAACAATTCTCAGCCGCAAAAACACCTCAACAAAATGGGGTCGTTGAAAGGAAAAATCGAACCATAGTGGAAGCAGCTCGAACAATGCTGATTCATTCCGGACTTCCACACTTTCTATGGGCTGAAGCAGTTAATACCGCTTGTTTTACTCAAAACAGGATGGTGGTTCACAAAAGGTTCAACAAGACTCCGTACGGGATTGTGAATAATAGAGTACCCAATATCTCTTTCTTTAAAGTCTTCGGGTGCAAGTGCTATGTGGCGAACGACCGAGAGCAACGTGCCAAGTTCGACCCTAAAGCATTCGAAGCGACTTTCGTCGGGTATTCTTCAACCTCGAAAGCGTACCGAGTATATATCAAGTCCAACCACACAAGCAAAGAAAGCTACAACGTCACTTTCCACGAAGTGGCGAACATGGCTTCTGGTCAAGTCAGTCCAGGACTCGTGCTTAACCCGATGGCTCCTGCACACCTCAGTTCAGGACCCGTATCCAACCAGATAGCTTCTGAATATAACAGTTCAGAACCTGTTTTCACTGGTGTGTTGGCACAAAACCAACAGAAGATGGCAACAACTTTGAAATCAACGTCGGAAGAAGCATTAAGACTCGCATTAGACGATCTGGACTCTCTCTTTGAGCCCGTATATCGGTCACACACTGCTACACCTATAGTGGATTCTCCACCTAACAAGACCGATGTACCTAGTACTTCTCACGTCCCTACCTCACCCGATTCAGATTTGCCATAGAATAACGAAGAACCTACAATGGTTACTGAGGAAGAATCATAGAGACGATCGTTCCAAATGCAGAAGTGGAACTTCCTCAAACAATTGAACAATCGGAGATAATTGGAAATCTAGAACCACAACTGGCTGACGTATCTTCCTCAGCCCTTCCGCATGAGCACAAGTGGACTAGTTCCCATCCGTTGATCAGATAATTGGCGATCCTTCGCGCGGAGTAAGGACACGTCGTCAGCTCAATCTTTTCAGCTGCTTCTTAAGCCAAAATGAGCCTACTAAAGTAGCAGACGCACTACGAGACCTGGATTGGATAATTGCGATGCAAGAAGAAATTCATCAATTCGAACGTCTTCAAATGTGGACCTTAGTACCCCGTCCACATGGGAAAACAATAATCGGAACCAAATGGGTATTCAAGAATAAGAAGAATGAAGATGGTGAAGTGATCCGGAACAAAGCAAGGCTAGTTGCGAAGGGCTACAATCAACAGGAAGGCATCGTCTACGACGAGACATATGCTCCTGTTGCCCGAATCGAAGCTATCCGCCTTCTCCTGGCTTATGCGGCTCAAAAAGACTTCAAAGTCTATCAGATGGATGTTAAGACCGCCTTTCTCAACGACGTGTTAAAAGAAGAAGTCTACGTCGCTCAGCCGGAAGGCTTCGTTGATCAAGAAAATCCCGATCACGTCTATCGATTGGACAAAGCTCTCTATGGACTAAAACAAGCCCCACGTGCTTGGTACGATGTCTTGAGTGATTTCCTCGTGAAGTCTGGATTCATACGAGGAACGCAACCCTCTTTATCAAATGGCAAGACAAAGATCTGATGGTCGTTCAAGTATACGTCGACGATATCATCTTCGGATCAACAAATCCGCGGCTTTGCACGAAGTTTGGAGATCTTATGAAAAATAAGTTTGAGATGAGTCACATGGGAGAGATGCAGTTCTTCTTAGGACTACAAGTCAGGCAACTCGAAGATGGGATTTTCACCAGTCAGACAAAATACATCAAGGATATTCTGAAGAAATTCCATCAAGATCAGAGCAAGCCTCTTACCACTCCTATGTCACCAAGCTGCAAGTTGGATGCCGATCCCGCTGGAAAGCCGGTCGACGTCACACTATATCGCAGTATCATTGGATCTCTTCTCTACCTCACTTCGAGCCGGCCAGACATCATGTTTGTCACTTGCTTATGTGCCCGTTTTCAAGCCGATCCCAAAGAATCCCATATGCTCGCGGTCAAAAGGATTCTGCGTTACCTTAAGGGCACTTCTACCCTCGGTATGGTATCCAAAGGGTACGAACTTCAATCTTATCAGCTATACTGATGCTGATTATGCAGGTTGCCGAATGGACAGGAAAAGCACGTCCGGTGGCGCTCAATTTCTAGGCGAAAAGCTGGTCTGCTGGTCATCCAAAAAGCAGAACTGTGTGTCAACTTCGACGGCCGAAGCGGAATACGTGGCTGCCGCAGTTGTTGCTCCCAGATGCTGTGGATGCGGACTCAGCTTCGCGACTATGGGTACAATTTAAATAATATACCCATATATAGTGATAGTCAAAGATCGCTATTACTTGCAATCTTGTTCATTACTCACACACAAAACACATAGACATTAGATATCACTTTATCAAAGATCATGTAGAAAAAGGCACCATAGACATGTATTTCGTGAACACGGAGTTCCAACTAGCTGACATTTTCACCAAGGCATTGATGAAAAACGATTTCAATTCCTTGTCGGAAAATTAGGCATGTTGAATCTTCCGTTACGTGCTTTACCTGATCTTCTGTGCTACAAAATCTTCTATGCTATGTGTTTTCTTTGCTTATATGCTTTATCTTGCGTGAATTTAATAAATAAATAAAAATTTTAATACATATAAAAATACTATACATATACCTATAATATAGGGGGATGAAGAAATTCTTTAGGATGCTTTGATCCAAAGTCACTTAGATTTTTACCCCGACATGCGATCGATTTAATTGCTTAATTTTGTCAGTCTAAGTCGCATTCTTGTGTCTAAAGGTCATTTGGTTGCTCCACTAGACACAAAGCCACTATACATACGAGAGGTCTCAAGCCTTGTTCATTTCTTTCCTTGGATCTATTTCTCGAGTGAGTCATACATCAATTGCTTGTCTTAACTAGTGATACTTGGCTTCATACTCACCTTGCCTCAGATCGTTAGGAAAATGATAAGGGCGCTTAGGTTATTCCTCAATCGCCCTTATAATTTTTTTTCTTACTCATTAGCCCCTAGTCATCCAATTTGAGCCTTCTCCGACGTCCTTTTATTCCTTTGAATCCCATTCCCAGCCTTCAACCGTATTCTATACTCTTCGGATGGTTATTCAAACGAAAAAAATGAGGGGGAGAAAATAAGAGGGATGATAACAAAAGAAGGCATTGCTCAACGCGCAATCAGACCAAAGGAACCTGCCTTCCGACTATCTCTTAGAAGGTGGCATGAATCCTGCTGTGAACTTCTCCAACGATAATCTCGTACGCTCGTTAGAACGACTGGAAAGAGGAGCACCACGAAGTGAACTTCTCCAACGATAATCCGGTTTTATATCGGGAAACGAGAAGAGGAGCGCAGCCTCGGGTACGAATTCCATAACCATGAAATTCTCCAAATAGATAATCTCTGAAACCTCTCTAGGGATTAAGAGGAGCACGGTATCGGCCCGAGAACCAACAAGAAGAACTTCGCCTACGATAATCTCCTATAGCCTCGTGGAGAAGCGGAGCTTCAGCTTGAGCATAGCATAAAAAGGGATAATTCTTAAAAGAAAAGGAGGGAGAAAAGATCGAAAAAAAGAGAAGACGCCGAAAAACAAAAGGAGACGGACGTAGAAATAGAAGATGACGAAGAGATAAGCTCACTTTCCTCTAAATTCCTTCCCTTCTAAGTCCTAGCCAAACTAAAATCCTTACAACCCTTTGATTCCAATCGACGGTCTCTCGCTTAGGTGAAATGATTAAAAATGCCTCGATCACAGGTAAATTGACTTAAAATTGCTTGTGTTGACTTGAGCGATATAAATATAAAAATCCCAAGTTAAAAATAATTGAGTGCTAGAGCGAACCTAGTCAGAGTTATCGAAATGGACCAGTCTATGAACTTAGGACTTTAGTTTAACGACATGACTTGACGGCATTTTCTTCTTTCAAATGTCTCATAAAATTTTAGGTGTGACGATTGATCAAAGCAAAATAATCTGACCCCATACTATAATAATATGAAAAAAAAAATCTTGAAAGAAAAATTTCGCACATTTTGACATGAAATGTTATATATCATATGCGTTGAATTGACTAAATGCGAATTTATTTTATTCTCGCACATTCTAAATGTATTTTCAATTGCATTGGTACTGAATTGTTTAAATGCGATAATTTTTTTTTCATTGCTCTTACCCTCACACAATACCTCTAGTACATGTTTTCGGGGACCATGTATATGTGCTTACTAGGCAAAATTGTGTGTTATATGCTCGTGAATTGAAGTGATTTCATATGCTTGCATATTTAGTCAATTTTTGCGCATTATTTGAGGGGGAGCAAATATAAAAATAGTGCATTAGCTCCAAATATTCTTGACGTTTTTCTCTAAGCGTTTCAGATTCCTTCAGACAAAATTAAGGAGTGAGACGTCGACACTACAAGGAAAGGAGCTAGTCACAGACCAAATTAACTCCATTATTTCTAACTTTTTTCTTTCTAAGTGATACAGATTTTTTAATCACTGCCAAGGATGCTAGACGTTACTACACAGAAAATACGGAGAGTTAATTGCATTTATTTTAAATTCTCAGGGGGAGCTTTACAATGTGATTTTATTTGAAATATGGATCAATCTGAAAATTTTTAGAAGCAGTTACATTCGAGAAATTGGATATAAGAATTAATTCACTATCATAAGTTTCTCGATCGTAAGACAGTGTTGGGAACAATTGTTGATTAACCGCGATAATTTGCGATCGAGAAAATTGAATTGAAGATCAATCTTCGAATCGAAAATTTCTCGAGCGCAAATAGTAATGGGCCTGTCCATTTAATCGCAAAACGTCAAATCGGAAACCCAACATTGAATTACATCGAGTAAATAAAAGTTCATCTTTGTGTCAGTCGAAAAACTTTTTCTCACGCAACCCTAAATCGCAAAAAAATTCTCTGGCGAAAAACTTTCACAGACAGTTCAAATCACTCACAAATCTTTCCATTTTCAACTCAAAATTTGTCTGTTTAAGGTAGAATTGAGAATCTGTTGATAGTTGCGTGTGATTTAACGTCGTTAGCATCTGCTTTTTGAAGTTCTTCGCATGTTTAGTTTAGATTTCCGTCTGTTCTTCAAAACTGAGAAATCATATACTGTTTTATAGTGATTTAGGCTTGATTATGAGTGTTATCTGAGATTAATGCCTGCACTTAACATAGTTTCGATGTTCTTGATGAATCTGGTAGTATAAATCTTCGAAAAATCTGCATCTTCAACTGAGATTTGAGTTTCAATAAAACTGGGTTTTTGAATGTTTAAAGGTATCGAAGAACTTTGTCGATCGCAAACAATCTTAATTGAATTCCGATTCAATTGAGATACTGTTTGTGTCAAATTAGTTCTCGATCGATAAAAATCTGACTTAGTCGTTAAAATAGATGATTTTGACCGAAAAATTACTTACCATTGAGAAATCTAATTAGGATTTTCTGTGTGCGAAAAACTTAAGCACTGAATAGATAATTTAGATGCAAATTTTATCGAGTGCAAAACTTACTATCGCAAAATAGAATTTTCGTGTTAATTGGATTTTGTTCGTAAAAATTTAGCAGCGAAAAAAATTAATTTTTCAACGCTTAATTTTTCGATCGTAGAATTCGCCGCTTCGGACTTAATTGATTGGAAAATTTCTCGACGGTTGACTTAGTCTCTCACTGACTAATTTCTCGATAGAATTATATCGCAGCGAAAAAAAAATTGTTACTTTCAATCGAAAATCACATACCGCTCGACAAATTTCAAATCGAAAATTTTATTCAATCGAGGAAAATTTCTCGATAGTAAATTTACCTGAGAAATAATTTCTCGATCGTAAATTTACACGGAATTTTTCTCGATCGTAAAATTGATCGACTACAGTCTCGATTTCAACTTCAACACTTAGAAAATTTTTCTAAGTCTTTTACTCTGTAGTGAACATTAGCGAATAAAATTTTCTCGATCGAAAAATTAAACTGAGTCATTACAATTGAAATCAATGCATAGGAAATCATTTTCAAAATCAATTTTATCGAGCGAAAAATTTCTCGGCATGAACAGTGCCATTACTTGCGATTAAACACTTAGAAAATTTTCAAACTCTTTTTTCACGCGATTAGGTGTTTAACTCAAAATTACCATCATGCCATTACATTTTTTTAAAAAAATCGAAATTCCTATATGCATATCATACGATTTCAACTCAAAATTCATCAAACATGTCATGACTTGATACAATATTGTAGTTTGATGAAATTAAATTCATTCTCGACTAATATCAAAAATTATGAACTAATGATTTGTTATATTTTTAAGATGGATCGCTATCCAAGATATAACCACATATACGACACCTGTATCTGAAGGTCCAGGATACAAATTTCCAGCTCGATCTGAGCACCTTTCGATGCCCGGACGAGATCATTGTCTCTATCCTGAGAGGTCACCCCATCTGGCACGCATTGACGGTCACCGCCTCGGTGCCAATGGTCTATCTCCAACAATTCTGGGGATGTATACAAGGAGTCGTGGCAAATGGAGCATTCTCATTCACAACTAGAATCGGGACGCGGCATATTCATATGGACAAGAACCAGTTTGAGATGATACTAGACTTGCCATACAGCACAACTCACGACCCGCTCCCGTCGGATGCAGAAATTGTCCAGGACTTCATGCAGATGGGATATCAACCGCAGTTCACAAAGTTAGCTCAGGTCTAGAGCAGCGGTTTTCCTCATCCCTGGAAGACACTGTTCGGGATCGTGAACAAGTGTCTATCACCCAAGCATGCTGTCTTCGACAAGGGCAACGGCAATATACTGAGGATTTTTCACGGACTCGCTTTCTCCAGAAATTACGATTTCGTGCAGCTAATCTGGAATGATCTGGCTGAACAGATTCGGCTGAAGGAGAATCGAAGATCGAAGAATGTGCCCTATGCTCGATGATTCAACGTGCTCATCAGGGAGTTCATGGAGTTACACGCGGAGAATATTCCTCAATTGCCTCCCGGAGGAAACTACCAGCCGCCAAGGCTAAAATCATTCCATAATCCACGGCTGACGGACTTGGACCAACCGTCGATGCCAATTCCGCTCCACCTACTTAGGCTCGCCGACCCTGCGGGAACTGAGTATCAGAGATTCTGTCGGGAACACAATCTAACCGAGGAAATGATTAGAGGGCCCCCGGCAGATGTACATATGAGCCCTCCCCAACTGCAACATCACCAAAGCCCTGACGACGCGGTGATAGATGTTGTCGCTCAGGAGCTTCAACAGGAGTCTCCATTGGTCGAAGAGCCAATGCCCGACGTAGATGATACATTGATAGACGTCGTGGCTACTGAGATGGCGCTTGAGGCTCCTGCACATGAATATCAAGTGGAAGTGCCCGTTAATGTTGGCGTGCTTGAAGAAACCTTTGAGGAGGTTCTTCCATCAGTAGCACAGCCCGAAGTAGAAATGGGGCAAAGCTCTCTTCCACCGGTGACGGATCAGGCACTGGAGGACGTCCATCGTGACCTCACTCCTCACACGGCCACCCCGTCTGACACGGAGTTGGACGAGGAAATAAGCCTGATAAGGAGGACTCCAAGGAGACTTAGCATTCAACTGGAGTCCCTCTTCCCAGCCGTCACCAACGCACCAGATACTACGCTGACCACATCTACAAGTGTTGCTGGCACTTCTTCGCTCAATCTTGAGCCGCAACCAAATCTCGTGGTGTCTAGATCGCAGGCGCAACCCGAGCCTGCCACAACGCCCATAGAGCCGAATCTTCAAGATTCGACTCAAGGATTGGGTGGAAGTCTCATACAGTCACAACCTCAAGTGACTGTGAGCCAACCTGAAGAGTCGGTGTCTACTCAAGGGTTGATAACAGGCGACATCAGTCGTCCTGGTCCATCTCAGGAGGCGTTCGCACCCTTTGTGGCGAACGAGCAGTTCCAGGCCGCTCTCTCTGCCGCTGTACAGTCTATGGAAGACAAAATCACGGAGAGAGTACTCCAAGCAATCGAGACATCCCGAAGAGATACCGGGAAAGCACCTGTCTCTGAAGGCACCTCATCACAACCCAACCTCACACCTCCACAACCCACACCCACCGACCCTCAACACTCTTCCATCCTAATCAACCCATACACTATCCCAATCACCGAGCTCCATGACATCCTTCTGACCCGCCTCATCGGTCTTACCATACGGTCGCCTCAGGAAGAGTCCCTCTATAGGCGACTGGTAGACCATCCTGAGCCACATACCCAATCATGCCGAGGCCAAAGCTCCCACTCCCGGCGCAGACATGACGATCCTGATGATCAGGACCATCATGAGGGGGAGAAGAGGCCAAGGACATCAACAAGTGGCCAAGGACAAGGCTCGGGCGCTACGCAGACAAGCGATGGAGCTGGTGAAACCCAAACTACCCACCAAACCCAAACACAAACCACCCAAACCCAAACTACCCACACCACGCACCGCACCACCCACATCGACCCACCAACCTTTCATCTCAGGATACCTCCGCCCACACCACCGATCTACTCAAGCCCCTTGCTTCCGGAAGAAGAAGCAAGTGATGCGATGCTTGTAGCTCTAGCAGCTACCCAAGCCACTCCCTCCGTCGCTCCAGACCAACCGGGACCCTCTGGACATGGCGTCAATCCACACGAGGTCCTAGACAAGTATATCTTCGAAGGACAGTGGATGACCCATTCCATGCCCGAGGAGCATCAAAGACGATGGCTTCACGACGTTCGGTGCTTTCTACAACAAGCATCTATAGACCTCATAATCATAGAAGACGACGAGCTTCAGGAAGGTGAAGACTACGAGCAAGATATCCCAAGGCTACCAGTTAATAGCTCAACGGGCGGTTCCCTCTACAAGGCTAACGCCAGGGACCGTTCGGATCGACACGCCATGGGAGAACATCCGAATAGAAATCCCCTTCCTAGAAGAAGTTTGTGAGAACATTTGGAGGTCTCCGGACAGAGTTAAGAAGCCGAACGAGTTCGAGCTTAGAGGGATCTCTCATTGGGATCAGCAGAAGAGGATGACCTACCTCTGGATGCTGATCAAACTAGGACCTGATATAAGGCTGGGGATGACTAAGGCACAAGCCAAGAGCCATTATAAGAGTCTCTCTCCAATAAGCCAACTACTCAACGTCTACTGTGATAAAGGAGGACTTCCAACACCTCATTATACCATTGAGCGCGTAGATAGAATTCGAGAAGATCTAAGCGAGAGCGATCTACCATACATCCCTGCTGAAGAAGTTTACAACTTATATCAGCTATATGTGGAAAAGTACAAAGGTCCTCAAGGCTTCATCAAGAAAGAAGGACTCGTGGGACTCTACCGGTTCATGACGCGCCAAGTCAAGTACTATGCCGCACACGACCTTCAGATGGCGCTGGAGAGCAACATGAAGAAGGTCAACATGGCCGCTCCGCTCAACAAAGGACCTGAGATCGAAGGGCTTCCCAACAATCACGTGCATATCAGCTCAGTCGTAGGCATCACCTACCATAATCCAATAGCAAAGAAGAATAGGTTGATGCTGAAGACTGAAATCAACAAGTTTTGTGATGGGATGCTCAAGGTCATCAGGAGGAATATTGAGTAGAGGTTGGAAGAAATCAATAGAGACACTATGCTGAGGATCCGCAGGTTCGTGGGAGAACAGCCGCTCCTAATGGAACTGCTTGAAGATATCGAGGAGCGACTGGAGCTAAAGATCACGCTGAGGAACTACGAGTATGCGCTGGGCTTGCGCAGATCGTATTACGCCCGACGAGGACAAATGGCGCGGAAACGCAATCAAGCACAAAGGGGAAGATTGTAGAGTATACATTTAATTGTGCTTGATATTATTAGTTGTCCTTGTAATTAGGGGCGTTTTGTATAGTAGTCCTTAGATTAGGACTAGTTTGATATTTATACCAAGTTTGTTTGGTATAAATACATGTAAATCAATTGAGCCGAATAAAGAAAGTTTTGAAGATTGATCCGAAAGGCTTGCAATTCAATTTCTAAAGAGAGAAACAACAGTAACTTTCTCACTCTAATCGAATTCTCTCTCTCGTTCTTCAAATGAGTTTTTCGATCGAATCTTATTGATTATCATTATCATCGAATTACTTTGAATTCTTGCCTAGGATCTTAGAGTTGTTAATCGTAGGACCTAACAGTAAGGAAGGAGTTCTCAAAGTACAAGCTTGGCTAATTCATGACTTTCGCGAACTCAAAGCCGAGTGGTGCATTTCGGGAACTAAGAGATGAATGAGAGACTTCGCGAACTGTAGAAAATCTGCGAATCCATAGGAAATGGCAAACCTTAATTTGTGAATTGTGTGCGAGGGGTAAAATTATTCGCGAACCGTGAGATAGTAAAGACCTTTTACGAATTAGAGTCTCTAGGAACAATCTTTCGCGAACTTAGTGTGCCGAACATTTTGCGAATTAGGGCAAGAATTGGAGAACCGTGTGGTTGTTACACTTTGCGAATTATAAGTAACATTAGGCATTTAACGAATTAATGAGGGCTTAGTTTCACTAATTGACACTTCATGAACTTGCACAAATTTCACGAGCCATGTGAGATTTACGAATTAGGAAGGTCACGAAGTTTATTCTAGACCTAAGTATGGTTCGAGAAGTACCAAATCCATGAACTTAGGTTAAGAGTGTAGTTCGCGAACTAGGATACAATTCGCGAACCTAGGTGAAAGGAAGATAGAATTCGCGAAACTTTGTACAAGTCACGATCAAACAAGGGCTTAGGTAATTCGCGAAAAGGGCAAGTCACGAGTTAAAAAAAAACTTAGTTCTAAGGGAGTTCGCGAGATAGGCTAGTTCACGAATTAGGGTAACTCGTGATTTAGGGGTGACGACTTAGACTTCGCGAACTATATAGGTTCGTGAGCTAGATATAAGGCATTAGAACTCCGCGAATTAAGGATGAGAAAATACGTGGCGAATTAAGGTATTATGTCACGATTAGAAATAAAATAAGGATGACTTCGCGGAGTATATGAGCGAGGTGATTAACGAATTTTGGTCTTTCACGAATTTATGATTTCCAAATAATTATACCGTAAAGCAATGTTAAATACCACATATCGATGCTTAAGAAATTCGAGACTTTAGTTAGTCAAGAAAATCTCGATGGCGTACTGATATTTCAATTTCGTGCTTAAGGTCAGGAATTTGGAAATTCACGGGGCAGGAGTCTACGGACGACAACTTGTATGTGCATAAATTATGTAACTATGTGCGAATGTGAAACATACGTGACATGATTTATTTACTGATTATGATGGCACGACATGCATAATTATATGATTCACGACATGATCACGTGTATGCACGCTTAGTAGAAAGTTAGGAGACGAGAGCGTGCATCAGTCAGGATCGCCTGACAGCGATGTATAGTTGTCGATACGGGCATCTGTTGTCGACTCCACTATCGAGTCACGGCTCTCCTTTGTCACCATGGAGGCAGGAAGGCGTCGCTGAAATTACAATTATGCTGGGTTAAGACCCTTATGGCGGGAAGTGCGACCTGGAGGGTGCGACCCGAGGAAAGACGCGACACCGAGGGTATCTCGGGTGTTGGCAACCCCGGAGTGGGCTACCAGCGTGAAGCGCACGTGTGCCAGGCCGCACTGGGCTGAAAAGGCACCTTCAGGACCGCATTGGGTTGAAAAGGCGTTAGCAGCCTCCCAATGTGTACAGCAATTTGCTTACTGGGGTTGCCTCTCAATGTCGACCATTGGGCCGAAAAGGCATTATTAGCCTCCCAATGTGTAACGCATTGGGCTGAAAAGGTTCCACAGAGACGAATAGGGGTTGCCTCTCAATGACGGCCGCATAGGGCCAAAAAGGCATCGTTAGCCTCCCGGTGTGGACCACGTTGGGCTAAAAAGGTGCCATGGAGTCGAATGCAAATTGCGAACTAGGGTGGCCCCTCAGTGTGTGTGCTATCACTGGTATGTATGAACGAAGTGGAAATGAGCTCTATGATGGTGCATAACGAGATAGAAAAGCCAAGGGCTCGAAGATGAAAGGAAAGAGTGAAAATGGAAAGTAGTCTAGAATGCATTGACAAGGATGACATTGCGATTTAGGACATGTGCACCTGCATGCATATAGTTTTCACTAACTGAGCTCTTTCAGCTCACTCTTACGTTATGTGTTGTAGGTGCCAGCGAACACGGTACGTGATCGCCTAGCCGGCAAGACGGTCTTTTGAAACTCCCGAGCGACTTTTTGGGGGTCGGGTGTACGTGGATGACGACCTGTGAGGTCGGGCGCGTAGGTTACTTTTGCTGCGGATGTATACACTACCCGCATAATTAAGACTAGCATGTAATTAGGATTCGAAGAAATTCTTTTGTCGTATAAATGTATTCTTTTGACGTGTACAGATACGACTTCCTTTATGGAAAAGGAAAAATTTCATACGAAATTCCGTATCTCTTTTAAGTTGTCGCATCGTTAGGCACTTAGGATAACACTAGAAATGGTAGCGATGGCTTCGGTCGCTACAGGTGGTATCAGAGCTTCGGTCACAGGTTCTGTAGACTGTCCATGTATACACACCCAAAAGCGCGCAAGCAGCCTTGCCTGTAAGTTTTACGATGTTATGTGAATTTTGATGTTGTATGAATTTATTGACTATAGGAACTGATAGGGTAGAATAGAAACCATGGTAACAACTAGGGGTGCGGACCAAGATAGGGAAAACCTAGCCCCTACAGATAACCGAGACACAACCATCCTTCAGCTGACAGAACTAATCCGTCAGCAATCCGCCCAGATTCAACAGCTGATTCAACAACGCCACAATGAAGGGCCAAGAAATGACGGACCCTCCCAGGCTGAGAGAGCCAAACTAGTGGGAGAAAGATTTCGTAGACTAAGTCCGCCCGCTTTTGAGGATGCAGTAGAGCCGACTTCAGCAGACGACTGGCTAAGGATAATTGAGAGCATGTTTCAGTATAGTCGAGTCCAAGAGGCGGAGAAGGTGCTCTGTGCCACGTTCCTACTTAGAGGGAGTGGGGGGTACTGATGGGACACTATCCAGGTGATCGAGAATCTTGCCACCATGAGCTACGACCACTTCAAAGAGCTCTTCAGAGGCAAGTACAACACTACCTCAGTTCGAGCCCAGCGGATGAGTGAATTCATCAACCTCAGACAAGGAGGAATGACTGTGGCTGAATACATTAGGAAGTTTGAGCAGTTATCAAGGTTCGCTGCACACATGGTGAGCACAAATGCTCTGAAGATCGAGCGATTCCTTGAAAGCCTAAAACCAGAGCTATATCGTGATGTAAGCATGGCCAGACTGCCAGGAGCCACGTATGCGCAAGTGGCAGAAAGAGCCTTAGTAGCAGAACAGGCCGAAGCCAAAATAACCCGAGCCCGGGAAGTGAAGCGAAAACTCGCACAAGGACCGCAATAGAGCGGAGGTGATCAGAAGCGCCAGCTCATTGCCAAGGGAGCGAAACAGAATGGACAGAATAGGCCCGAACCACCTCAGCAACCCAGTCCAAACCAAGGGAGGCCCCAACCGAACATACCAGTGTGCCCGAGGTGTACACGGCGACATCTGGGTGTTTGCTTCTATCAGAACACAACATGTTACAAATGTGGCAAGACGGGCCAGTCCTCCAGGGCGTGCCCGGAGAACGCCTCAGAAAGTCAAGACGGGAGCCAGACAAGACCCCCGACCGCGCCAGCTCGGGTCTACATGATCACATCGGAGGAAGCAGAGGAGAACCCATCCGCGGTGACAGGTACCCCATCAATACATCAAACTTCAGCACGCATACCAGTAGACGCACGAGCCACGTACGCAATTGCACCTAGTCCGTCCGAGTGCGAGCATGATGAAACTGTTCCAAATGGGACTCCAACTAGAACCGATCAAACCCTACTAGACTGCTCAATGTTGATTAGGGTAAGATCGGCGAACGTGCAGCACTAACTCCAGAATTGGAGCAAGAGACGACAGAGGTTAGAGCAACAAAAAGACGATCGGAAGACCTAGACTATTAGAACCCACAGTAGACCATCGGACGCTCATAAAAGTGATCAGAGCGTAGGCAAAGTAGCATGTCAGTTGGAGTAACCGCATCGTTGCCGCAAGTTCACGATGCCCTTCACGCCTCATCCTTTGGAAAACATATCGCTGATCCAGCTCCTGTATTTAGGAACGAATTCCCACGTCCGAAACTAAACCCAGACCTAGGTTACGAGAAGATGCCCATAGGAATATTTGAAGTAGGAAATGAAGTGACTTAGGAATAAAGAAACTCCTCTAGTGAAAATATTAGGGCGAAACCAGTCGATAATGAGTGACTTGAGAACGTGAGGATGAGATGGGAGGTCGCTACCCCGAATTGTTCCGAACGGACTGATTTCGGGGGCGAAATCTTTTTTAAGGGTGGGAGGATGTAGCACCCGAGCCCCGTAGGTCAATTAGTCGACGAGTTTGCGTGCACATTTTATGCTTATGTATTATATTAATTTCGAGCATCGATTATGTGCCTAAGTGGATTATATGAAATTATGTGCTTTTGGTGACCTTTAATATAGGAGGGATTTACGAAAATAGGGATTTGTGAGAATAGAACTTGGACTATGATTGTCACTGGGCTAGCTCTAATTTTAAACTTAGGCACAAGAAGAACCTTAATCTTAGCCCAAAACATTAAATAAAAATCTTGGAGACAGTTATCAAACTACTTCTCACACTAAGGAACGAAAATATGAGAGAAGTTAGAAGTCGAACGTGAGCTTTGAAAGGTATGGAAGTTTTGCTATGAATCTCACGTTTTTAGATCATAATTTAGGTCATTACCTCGACTCTAGCATGTTTAAGAATGTTAACCCACGAAAACCTACATTAGCTTGTGGTTAATAGCCAAATCAATTTTAGGGTTTTGAAGTTCTTAGATTCATCGTGTTCTTGAGAAAAAGTGAGAGTTGGATCGATAGGTCTAAAGTTTGCGAGCCAAAAAGGTGTTTTTGGTATAAATGGATTCCTGAAATGTGATTTTCACGAACCCTAAGTCGCGAACTCTACGCAACATGAGGTTCACGAATTAAAAAGAAGGCAACTTCGCGAACCATGCTAAGGTACTTCACGAACTAGGGTCTAATTTGGCGAATTGAGTTTGCGAACTTATATGATTTCGATATCGCGAACCGAAGCATGGCGAACCTAGCAACTTGGCGAATCTATGGTGGGAAGTACTTCGCGGGCCTTGGTTCACGAACTCCACTTGGCGAACTCGAGCCATTTCGCGAATCCAAGACAAACTTCGTGAATTGCCAAAGATTGGCGAATTCCACAAGTCACGAACCGAACTTGGCGAATCAATAGTGGAGAGCACTTCGCGAACCGTGGTTCGCGAATCCAAGTTGGCGAGACAACAAAGCAATTCACGAATCCATCAAAGTTGGCGAACTAGGTTTCGCGAATCCATGCAAGTCGCGACCATGCAAACCCCGAACCAACTTAAAAACGCTTAGGGAATTCGCGAAGTGGGTAAGAAAGGAGTTCACAAAGTACGAGCTTGGCTAATTCATGACTTTCGCGAACTCGAAGCCGAGTGGTGCATTTCGCGAACTAAGAGATGAATGATAGACTTCGCGAACTGTAGAAAATCTGCGAATCCATAGGAAATGGCTAACCTTAATTTGCGAATTGTGTGTGCGAGGGCCGGGGTAAAATTAATTCGCGAACCGTGAGATAGTAAAGACCTTTTACGAATTAGAGTCTCTAGGAACAATCTTTCGTGAACTTAATGTGCCGAGCGTTTTGCGAATAGGGCAAGAATTGGAGAACCGTGTGGTTGTTACACTTTGCGAATTTATAAGTAACATTAGGCATTTCACGAATTAATGAGGGCTTAGTTTCACGAATTGAAACTTCATGAACGTGCACAAATTTCACGAGCCATTGGAGATTTACGAATTAGGAAGGTCACGAAGTTTATTCTAGACCTAAGTATGGGTCGAGAAGTACCAAATACATGAACTTGGTTAAGAGTGTAGTTCGCGAACTACATGAGATCGCGAACTAGGATACAATTCGCGAACCTAGGTGAAAGGAAGATAGAATTCGCGAAACTTCGTACAAGTCATGATCAAACAAGGGCTTAGGTAATTCGCGAAAAGGGCAAGTCACGAGTTAAAAAAACTTAGTTCTAAAGGAGTTCGCGAGATAGGCTAGTTCACGAATTAGGGTAACTCGTGATTTAGGGGTGACGACTTAGACTTCGCGAACTATATAAGTTCGTGAGCTAGATATAAGGCATTAGAACTCCGCGAACTAAGGATGAGAAAATACGTGGCGAATTAAGGTATTATGTCACGATTAGAAATAAAATAAGGATGACTTCGCTAGACCTGTCAAAACGGGCCGGCGTGGCGGGGCGGCCCGTAGCCCGCCAAAGCCCGCCAAACGGCGGGCTTAAGAAAGCTTGGCCCGCGCCCGCCCAGTTGCTGGCCGCGGGCCCCGCGGGCTTAGCCCGCATAAATTTAAAAAAAAAACTGAAAATAAATAAAAAATAAATAAAAAAATATATTTAATATATTTCAACTTCAGAAAATATTAATTAATCTTTTAATTTTATTAATTATACGCTACCCGTGTAATTAAGACTAGCATGTAATTAGGATTCGAAGAAATTCTTTAGTCGTATAAATGTATTCTTTTGACGTGTACAGAAACGACTTCGTTTATGGAAAAGGAAAAATTTCATACGAATTCCATATATCTTTTTAAGTTGTCGCATCGTCAAGCACCTAGGATAACGCTAGAAATGGTAGCGATGGCTAGGGTCGCTACAGAAGGTCCTGAAGAACCTAACGTTCTCAGACAACCTCATTTCCCTATTTTTCTCCTCTTCGTCTTAGCTTCTGCCTCGCCAAAAAAGCTCCTAGCCTATCCAATCACAGTGGGTTTCTCGGTCCAGGTAAGTTTTCTATTTTTTTGCACCGAGGGTTACTCGTCGAGGTTCTTGACTCGAGCGAACGGATTTGAGCTCGATCGAACGAAATTGAGCTCGAGAACACTTCGAGTGCACAGTGAACGTTTGTGGCAGTGAGATTGACCTGAATTGGGTGTCGAGCTGTGGGTGTCGTGTTTTGGGGGTCGAGCTGAAAAAGTTTGATTTTCTCCTCCATTTTGTACCATTAGCATACTGTGGGTACTGTGGGTGTCGAGGGAGGTGAGTATTAGGTTAAATTTTGGCTAATTTGTTGGTAAGCAATTTGTTATATGCAATACCAAAGCATGTCGAATTACCGTACTCACATTTCTCATATGAAGTACATTTTGAAGCTTTCTAGAAATATCATATGTCGAATTAACTTTAACAGGTCCTATTATATGAAGCTGTATGTCTTTGGTAGGCTCACGTTGTTTGCATTATGTGAATATAAGAAGAGCACATATTTACTGATGATCAATGAAACGACAATTCTAATAGATTTATACGTAACCCTCCAAAGAAGATGGCCGGACATCGATTTACGACATGACTGGATAAAGTTTCAGGTTCCGTTTGAAAGTATTTACGCAACTTTGAAAGAAAATGGAGACGTGTTCAATACGTTCCAACTCTATCAACGGCTGAAATTTTCTGTGATCCATATGAAAGTCGAATGTGATGATGGAAATGGAATGGGTGAAAGCAGTGGGGCAGAGAGGTCTGTTTTATTATTCTGAATTTTAAACGTTATGTATATTAATTTCCTACCAATGACTAATGACATTTGTTGTATTTTTCTTATACTATGGAAGAGAATGACGACTCCATCGAATTTAACATTGACAGAAATTCAATAGATGCATTTCATCACTGCATTTGTGGAGAAGGGCAAACCTTCGAGGATGCAAATGATTTCAGACGGGTCATAAAAAACTACTCCAATGCCATCCGTCGTAACTTTTTGTATAAGAAGAATGATTCCCAAAAGATCATACCTGTTTGCAAGGATGAGACGTGTCAATGACGGATATATGCATCACTTCATAAAATGGATAGATCATTTGGCATTCAAAGATGCAATTTGCGACACACTTGCGGTGAAGATAGTATTAAGAGTCGTGATCATCCTCGAGCCGACTCCCCTTGGATTGGGAACATAATGAAGGAGAAGTTACGGGACGAGCCATCTTATCGTCCAAATACCATTGTCAAAGATATTTTGAGGGACTATGGCGTTGGGTACAAAAGACTTATAGAGGCAAAGAAGCTACTATCCGTGATCTTTTTGTCTTAGAGAATGGCACGTTTGACCAATTGTGGTGGTATTGTAGCGCCGTTAGGGAAATTAATCCCGACAGTGTGGCGAAGTACGATTTATACCCTAACGACAATAAGTTCGGAGGCTATTTATTTGCTTCCGTTCATGTCTGTGCAAGGATGTCGGCCATTCATATTTGTCGGTGGTACTCACATCAAGACAAAGTTTAAGGGAGTGTTGGTTACAGCCGTGGCAAATGATGCCAACGATGATTTGGTCACGATAGCGTATGGAGTCGTAAGTGTTGCGAACGATGAAAATTGGGAATGATTTCTTGTAAAGTTGAGGAGCATGTTCGATCACTACCCGACGATAGCGAGAGAACTCACTTTTTCTAGATAGGCATCCAAGATTATAAATGTTGTTTCGTTGGTATTCCCGGGATCCCGACATGCATATTGTTTGCGTCATTTAGTTGACAACTTCAGAAAAGAGGTAATTATAAAGGCTGTTTAGTTATTATAAAGGCTGTTTAGTTAGAGGGTACTACAAAAAAATAAATATAGGTACTATACAGGTACCAACATAGGTACTGTTATATTGTATCTATTGGTACTACAAAATTATTTATGCAATTTTTATGATTTAAAGGGTTTACTGTACATATATTGTCACTCATGACTTGTTTCTATCCGTTTTTAGGTGATGAGGCATCATCCATTGCTCAACAAGAAGCACTGGTGTAAAAAGCAGCATACGCCACGACGGCTAGCAAGTTTTCCGAACACATCACCAACATTATCCAGTGTATGCCCTTGGCACAATAATTTATTAGAAATTCTCAACCAAATTGTTGGGCGAATTCATTGTTTGATGGGGTGTTATTAATAACAATCTAGCCGAGTGTTAGATTAGTTGGGTGAAATAGACACAGTCGTTGCCGGTGAAAGGCATGATTGACAACATTCTTGTGAAGATAATGACGCAAATGTACGAAAGACGTGAAAAATGATTGACTCTTTCCTATGATCTTTGACCGAAACAAGAGAAGAAACTCGTGGCCAATATAGAGAGTAGTCGTACATTGAAAGTGAGTAAGTCTAGCACCGTTACATTTGAGGTTGTTGCTAAGATGACTCATTCTCCGTGGATATACAACAAAGCTCTTGCTCGTGCAAGGAGTGGGATGTTTATGGGATACCATGTAAGCATGCGGTGGCGTGTATATGTTCGATGGGGCTATCTGTTTATGACTATTGTGATCCATATTTCCGTCCCAAAAGTATAGGGATGCATATCGCGCTGTCATCAACCCTATTCCGATGCACGAGATGAATGCTCAAGCCGTTGATAGAGAGTATATTCGTGATCCAGACATTGGTGTTATGCCCGGCCACCAAAAGATGCGGAGGTATCCTTCACAGATAAAAATAGAAACACGTGCAAAATATGTGGAAAATATGGGCATAATCGTCGTACGTGTAAAGAAGTCGTTGCTACATAGCTTACCTGCCTGTATTTTGCATGTATTTTGTCGTTTTGTCCGTACGGTTGTTATGCCATCTTTTTGTGTTATGGCAATTCTTTTGTCGATATGTTGTTGATTGGTTATGACACATTCTTTTGTCGATATGTTGCCGATAGGTTATGGCTGGTTACGGCACATTCTTTTGTCAATATGTTGCCGACAGGTTATGACACATTCTTAGTCGATACGTTTCCATATGTTTAATTTTTGTTATTTGCAGCAAACGTCTACGAAGAGTACTGTGAGATAATACAACCTACGGATGGTACTACAATAGCGCATGTTATGGTACTACAAAAGTCCACATATTAGAACTGCAAATGTGTTTATATTGGTACCACAAATTTGAGTTGGCGTATTTCGACACCGTTCACACAGTACGTAAAAGATACTACAAATAACCTAAGAATGATACCACAATAGAGAATTTTTTGGTACCGCGGATGACCTTGACTTACTACAAACATCTTTATATTGTACCACAAGTAAGAGAGCATATTCGACGTCGTTCAGGTTATTTTTCGGTCCGTGAGTACAATATGATAGTTAAACATACTAAGTTGATCATTTGGTATCAAAAAAGACGGGTTAACATTTAGAATCAAGGATTGTTACATTGAAATGCCAACTTTCTTTCTAATTAAATGATGTTAGTACCAATATCTTACCACATAGTCAAGATTTTAGGTTGCCATATATTAATTTTTGTTATTTTCCGCATTATGTAAGCTTTAAAGCCTTAATGCTCAAGAATTACGTGTTTTCGACAATCAAACGAAGGGTACGACGAAGGTACTACAAAAAACCTACAGATGGTACTATAGCAGCATTCGTCTTGATACTACAAAGTCCACATAGAGGTACTGCAAATATCTTTATATTGGTACCACAAATTAGAGTCGGCGTATTTCGAAACCGCTAGCACGGTACTTAAAAGATACTACAAACAACCTAGTTATGGTACTACAAAAGTATATAATATGGTACTGCAACTGTCCACATGTAGGTAGTACAAACGTCTTTAGATTGGTACCGCAAATTAGAGTTGGTGTATTTCGAAGCCGCGAGCACGGTACGTAAAAGATACTACAACCAACCTAATTATGGTACTACAAAAGCATACAATAAGGTACTACAATTGTCCATATGTAGGTACTACATATGTCTTTATATTGGTACTGCAAATTAGAGTTGGCGGATTTTGACGTCGTTCGGGTTATTTTTTGGTCCGTGAGTGCGTTACGATAGTTAAACATATTAAGTTGACCAGTTGGTATCAAAAAAGGCTGGTTAACATTTAGAACAAGGGTTGTTACATTGAAATGCCAATTTTCGTTTTAAATGATGCTAGTAATATCTTACCACATAGTCAAGATTTTAGTTGTATATTTAATTTTTGTTATTTGCCGCATTATGTAAGCTCTAAAGCCTTAATGCTCAAGAATCTACATGTTTTCAACAATCAAACGAAGGGTACGCCGAAGGTACTACAAAAAACCTACTGATGGTAATATAGCAGCATACGTCATGGTGCTACAAAAGTGCACATAGAGGTACTGCAAATATCTTTATATTGGTACCACAAATTAGAGTCGACGTATTTCGAAGCCGCTCGCACGGTACGTAAAAGATACTACAATGACCCGTATGGTACTACAAAAGCCTATAATATGGTACTGCAACTGTCCGCATGTAGGTACTACAACGTCTTTATACTGGTACCACAAATTAGAGTTGGCGTATTTCGAAGCCGCTAGCATGGTACGTAAAAGATAGTACAAACAACCTAATTGTGGTACTACAAAAGCATACAATATGGTACTGCAACTGTTGGCATGCTCGAATACTAGCAAGTGTACTAGGTCGTGTAAGTAGTAAAACGGACGAAGTCCGAGTATCGATCTACGAAGACAGCTCTATTTATTCTAGGATAATATTCTTAGTTCTATTTTAGACTAAGGGAATTTTTATAGGTTTGATAATTGATGCAAGAGATAAAAGAAGCAAATAATAAAATAAACGCATATAAAATAAATGATGATGGAGCAATTAATGACGAACGTGATTAAGACGCATGCTCGGCACGAACTATTCCTATGTCTTCATGCAATCTCATCTATCTAATCAACATAAATTAAGTCAATGTGAAATTTCCTAATATATGTGCTACCCGTTATTCACGTAACTAGCAACCCTACGTGAATAGTGAACCAATCAACTATATTCTTATATGACTGTGGTTCCTACACATACATTTAATCTTCGTGAAATTCTCCGAGTTTAGGCGCTTTCGACGCCTAAGATCTTGGAAACAGCACATACGAAACCGAATTCCATCTCTGGTCGGTTTTACGTAGTGATGTTCGATATTTTGATCTAACCTTTCTAATTACCTTTTCGGTATCAAGTACTAGGTCAAGAATCGTGTGCGCGGTGGCCAATCACACACACGTCAATAAACTCAAATAAAGAACACATAAATTAAATCATATTATTAAATAAGATAATAATAGCATTAATACGTAGTCATAATCCGACATCATACGGCCTCAATCACAAAAGAAATTAGGCTAGCATAACGAAAGCGACAATGAATTAAAAAAACATTGTTGAAAACGAAATATTAAAAGGTAAGAAATTCGCCCACGTTACGGTGCTCGAACTTGTCTCGCTCTTAGCCGTCGTTTGTATTTTCTCGCAGCCGTAAGTTCTCAACGCTCGGCTCTTCTTTTCGCCGTCAAAAGCCTTTTATTTTCAGCCGTCCAAGTGAGGGCTACCGACTTATTCTTCAAAGATTGGAAATCGTTTTTGAACATTTGACTTTTTCTTTAATCTTTGAATATTTTCACTTAGTGTGAGTGATCCTTGCATAAAAATAGCCTCTCCTCACTTGCTCCTATCGTTAATAGATGCCAAAAGAATACAAAACTATGGTAAATTGCATGGCTGCCCCAAATAATGTAAAAATTGCAATAAGATCCCCTAAGATTCAAACGTTCCAAAAGTGCACTTATTTTTTCCCTTTGTCGATTTCGTTTGCTCGGACGTATATCGACAATAAATTTACACATAAGTATAGAATATTCGAGCGAATTTTTGGTAGATAACGATCGGAAATGCACTTTTATGGGTCAAGAAATTACGTAAAATCCTAAGTTATCAACTGTCCATATGTAGGTATTACAAATGTCTTTATATTGGTACCACAAATTAGATTTGGTGGATTTCGACGTCGTTCGGGTTATTTTTTATCTTTGAGTGCCGTTACGATAGTTAAACATACTAAGTTGGTCATTTGGTATCAAAACAGGCGGGTTAATATTTAGAATCAAGGATTGTTACCTTGAAATGTCAACTTGTTTTCTACTTAAATGATGCTAGTAACAATATCTTCCACATAGTCAAGATTTAGCGTTGCTATTTAATTTTTGTTATTTACAGTATTATGTAAGCTCTAAAGCCTTAGTGCTCAAGAATCTACGTTTTTCGACAATCAAACAAAGGGTACGACGAAGGTACTACAAAAACCTACTGATGGTACTATAGCAGCTTACGTCTTGGTACTACAATACTCCACATAGAGGTACTGTAAATATCTTTAGTACCACAAATTAGTGTCGGCGCATTTCGAATCCGCTCGCACAGTACGTAAAAGATACTACAAATGACCTATGTATAGTACTACAAAAGCATATTATGGTACTGCAACTGTCCACATGTAGGTCCGACAAACGTCTTTATATTGGTACCACAAGTTAGAGTTGGCGTATTTCGAAGCCGCTAGCACGGTACGTAAAAGATACTACAAACAACCTAATTATGGTATTGCAACTGTCCATATATAGGTACTTCAAACGTCTTTATATTGGTACCACAAATTAGAGTTGGCATATTTCGAAGCCGCTCGCATGATACGTAAAAGATACTACAAATGACCAATATATGGCACTACAATAAAGAAACCGTTGGTACTGCAAATCTACCAATATTGGTATTACGTAGTTGTTTGTTCAGGTACTACAAAAATACCTAGAACAAAAACATAAACAAGTCACAAAACTAAGAGAATCAACAGCATATAAGTCTCAAAACACAGATAAATATCACTCAAACAAGTGGAGCATGCAACTAAGATCGTCTCCGTAACACTCGTCAATAGCCATCTCATTTCCAGCCTGTGCCTTCGCCGCCTCCTCGGCGACATCAGCCGCCTTTGCCACCTCAACCACCTCAGCCACATCATCCACTTCTGGCACCTCATCCACCTTTGCCCCCTCAGCAACATCAGCCGTACCAGCCACACCAACCACCTCAGCATCTCCAACCTCAGCCACCTCATCCTAGCCCTCACCACACCACCCCTATCGTCTAATTCAATCGGTGCACCAATCTCATCATTACTGCCACCGCCGTGATGACTAACCCCTTGATAACCTCTAGACTTTTCATCATCGCCCTCACCCTTTGTCTCCCCTGTCGCTCCCTGAAATCGCTCTCAACTTGTTAATTACTTCATTTTTTCCCGTATCACAGCCTCCAACTATTCAACACGGGTTCTCAAGTCGTTCATGATTTCGGAACATATCTCAGCCTCGATCTCGTTCCCCTCCAATACCAAGAACACTGTTATCAAAATAAAGCACTATTTGAGAACTCGTTTTGAACATTAACAAACGTTATATACCATTGGCATCTGCGCGATTGGTTCCACAAACTTCATCTCGTTTCTTCGAGGATTATCGGAAGAACACTGGTAATTTCAGCGAGTTTTGCCTCTGCAATCCTACCGTCATTTGGAACATTACAGAATTCCCAATTGAACCATCACGGGAACATATACGGCTGCCTCTTTCGTGCCAACGAAGGTACATGCTCATACACCCACATCTATAAACATGAATGCACGCATTAGAATTATAGGAAAAGCACAAAATATAAGATGGAAATACAAAATAATAAAGTAACTTACCATCAACCCAATAGTGCAACCATTGATCGTGACATTCGATCCCGTATTCTCAAAAGAAGCGGCAACTTTCATCTCCTCCAACAGAAAATTATGCATGGCCACTCCCCAAGCATATTCTCCAATGCCTCTAGATCGTCCACATATAACAAAAGATGGGTTTTGAATTACCCATCGGAAAAAGTATACAATTAAATAAGTGAAGAATAACAGCCCGGACAAAATCCTTAACATTCTCCTTCCTCTCCTCACCAACTAAAGACGTCAACAACTTCATTAATTTTTCGTGTTACATTGCCATTTTCCCCCTCAAAGTGGCGTTCAACTATTGACGACGTAAATTTACTATCGGGATCAACGGGTTGCCCTAAATGGTGCAACCCCATCACCAAACTAAACTCCTGCGGTGAGAATATAACATTTATATCCTCATCGAACGGAAAAGTGTTCTCCTCAACATTATAGCGCCTCAATAATGCCACAATTCTTGTAAAAGATTGTGACATATTGGGCATCTCCAGGAAAGTGTAGAATGGAGTTTGCTTTAGCAGTTTTCTGTGTTCCTCCTTTAGCGTTAGTTCCATCATCGTCTCTCTGAAAAGGTTGGGATGACACCGTGATGTCATCTCATAATTAGTTCTTGATTTGTAGAATATACATTGTAATTGTGTTTTGATTTTATTAGCCGTCTTCGTTATTTAGGGCGTTTCTTCTGTAAGTCCATAGTTTAGGACTAGATTGTTACTTATACCAAGCTTGTTTGGTATAAATACAATTGTAAACATTGAGATCAATAGAGAAGTTTAGAATTTGATCCGAAAGGCTTGCATTTCAAATTCTAGAGAGAGAAACAACAAAGGACTTTATCACACTAAAAGATTCTCTCTCGTGTTCTTCATAGAAAAGTTTTCGATCGAAATACAATTTATACATTCTAATCGATTGCCTTATAATTCATGCCTAGGATCTTAGAGTTGATAATCTAGGGACCTAACAATTGATATCACAGTAGATTCGTATCTGTTTTGAAGTGGAATTGTTAGATTTAGATCGAAATTCAATTCTGAAAAGTTTTTTACCGCTCGAAGAACTTTTTGGCGCGAAACTGAAATTTCGATCTAAAGGCTCAATTCTATGCTTATGTGATTTGATTTTGATGTCTATGTGCTTGCAATAGTGTTTGAAATCATTTGCGATTCGATCGGTATTAGAATTCACTTCTGTTGGTCCTAGTATATCCAACTAAAACACATTCTAGCATTTTAACCACGAAAATAATGGGAAGAATTTAACTTATCGTGGGGGCATGCATGCGTGTTCTTGAGAGGGGTTTGGAGCTTCTGTCACAAAAATTATTTCTCTGTATTTCTCACACACAAGACAACCCTAACGTGGTTTTTAGCACTTATACCACATGTGATCGTAAATAGTGCTTGGGCTTCTTGAAAGCCCATTACAAATAAGCTCAGTGGGCTTTACAAATAAAAGTCCAGCTCACTTAAATAAAATTACAAAGTAAAGATAAAATAATTAATTGAACACAATAAATAATTCCTAACAATCTCCCTCTTTGTGTTAAATTTGCGATTCAGCGCTTGTTATCTTCGTCTTGTAATCGTCCTGAGTCCTAAAGAACACGTATCAGAGTTGCATATGTGAAAGCGTTTGCATTTCTTCTTCAATCACATCCTCATTTGTCTTGTCTTATGATCTCTTCTTTAAAAGACCTTCAATCTCATCATCTTTTGAACTTCTCTTCTCTTAAGTGTTCAAAGCTGCTTGTTGGATCGTCTCTTTTTGTGTCCGATCTCTCCCTTGGCTAGTCACCACTCCCCTACGTTTGTTCAACTTTTTGTTGGGATTGAGGAGTTCTCTTTAAATTTGGAGAGACGTACACGAGTCGAATCTTCTCTTTAGGTGTTCCAGCTCTCCCTTCACTTATCACAACTCCCCCTACATTTGTTCAACGTTGTGTTGGGATTGGGGAGTTCTCTTTAAATTTGGAGAGACGTGCACGAATCAGCAGCTTTAATCTCTGAAGTCTGTGCTGAACTTGTTGGCCGTATCTTGTCATTTGAGTCTGATCTCTGCGTTTGGTAGTGGCACAACTCCCCCTACATTTGCTCAACCTTGCGTTGGGATTGCGGAGTTCTCTAAAGTGGATGGGATGTACTTGAGGTAGCAACTTCAGTCTTTGGACTATGTAGTCTTCGCTGGATTCTTTGACGACGCTTGAGATTTAGCATTTTCTGATCTATCTTGCTCTTTAGTCGTGGTGTTGCTCCCATTTTGCTTTCGTACCCCTCCCTCTGAAGATCGAGCTGGGGAGATCATCATGCTATGGGTAGATATGGGGCATCGTCTCTGGCAAGAAGATCGCGTTGCTGGGACAAGATAATGGAGTTGATTGGTGGTCACGATTACTCTACTTCTCGGTGTCAAATTCGTCATCTTCGAAGGAAGTTGTCTGGTTCGGCCTCGAAGAAGCTTATCTGGCTCCAAAAGAAGGTAGGCGTGGAGTGTGTTTTCTGACAATGTGTTTGGGCTCCTTGAGATTATCCATTCAAATGCATGAGAGCCCGGCTTCAGAGTGGTTGGCGTGGCAGAAATAGTAGGTACTCAGGTTAGTGTCTCCTTCACTGCAGTTGAAACATGGTGAATCTTCTTCTTCACGGCACCAGATTCTTCATCACCGAAGTGAGTTGTCTGGTCCGGCCTCGGCGAAGCTCGTCTGGCTCCCAAAGAAGGTGTACGTGGGGTGTGTTTTAAGTTGTGACAATGCTCCTTTGGAATGTAACGTTGGAGTGCAGGAGAGCCCGGTTTCAGAGTGGTACGCTCGGCGAAAATTTGGTGGGTGGTCCGACCTATTTGTTTATACGTATTCCCTTCTCCCCCTCATGGCGATTCGTGTCAACGAGATCGACATGCTTGTATAGGAAGTGAAGGAGGACACACACGACAGGTCGGTGCGGGTAATAACCAGACGGAGCCACTAAGGCAATCCGTCGACACGAGTTCAGAGTTAAACTCTGAGACGCGGCCTGTAAGGATAGGGCTTGATGACCGGGGCCACTTAGGAATCCCGTTAACATCTATCTAGGAGCGTAGCTCGTAGACGATGGCCTAATTCCGTAGTTGTTTTGATGGTGCCACGGCGGGACTTCCTTCCGATCATCGAAGCATGTCTTGCAAGACATGTCTACGGAAGTTCAGATCTGGTCACGAAGTCCAGATGAGAAAAAGGTGTATGTGTCCTAAAAATATATAAAACATTTAGATAGTGCAGACACCTAGACTCGATGTGTTCAAGAAAGTTCAGTGGTCTGGGGCTAACTACCACTAAATTCAATATCTCCCGCTTCCAAGTGAAGCGGTGATAGCATACGTGGCTCCCCGTGATTTGATGAAACATCGGTCTATTGGGAGATCGATGAGTGGGTAATAACTTCGTGGCTTTTCGTTTCTACGGAAATTTTGTTCAACTTATTACTATGATATTTATTGTCTTAATGATTGATTAGTGTTATTCATCAAGGTTCTAAAACCGGGTTTTTGAACCGGACCTCAAAATTTAGTGGTTTTTAGTAGTTTTTAATTGCGATAAAACCGGAGTCAAACTGGTAATCTTAAAAAATAATAAAAATGTATTAGTATTAAAATGAAATAATATTGAGACAGGTTGTAATAGAAAATTAAATTATGTGACTTTGGGCTGAACAATATTAGCCAAAAGTTTTCTTTTTTAAAAAAAAAAAACGTTATTGGGCTCACCAAAAGGTTAGCCCAGAATTCATTATATCAAATAAAAATAAGTGAAAAGCTTTTATTTTTAAAGACAAAACGTTATTGGGCTCACCAAAAAGAGCCCAGAATTGATTATATTAACAAAGACAGTTCTAGCCAGATTCGAACCCAGATAACTTGTTTAAAGTACCAGAATCAATCAGCGGCACCAAAAAGACTTCTTCTTTTTTACGGTCCCGAGGTATCCCCACGCAGCCCGGCTATGGGCTAACCGCCACACACTCTAGGGTGGGACTAATCCCCAGGGTCAGATGAATACGTCCCAAACCCACCCAACACGATAGTCATGGGGGACTTTCTCAAAGTCATGTGGGAGGTAGGGTTCGAACCCCTGACCTCCTAGTCACATAAACTTTTGAGTGTCTCAGCTTGCCCACTAGAGCCAAGCCTCATTGGAACACCAAAAAGACTTTAGTTAGCTATTTTGTACGCGATACAATTCTTGTTACTTTGTTTTATTTAATTAATTTAATTTAGGTCAAGAGAACCAAGAAGCGAAGGTTTTGCAAAGCATCACTATTAAAAAGTTTGATCACTAGCAATGAGACTTTGATATAGCTCAGTTAGGAGAGGTCAGACTGAAGATCCGTAGGTTGCGTGTTAGATCCACGCTCACCTCATTTTTTATTTAATTTTTTTTATATAAGTTTCTTTTTAAAGGTACCGTTCGGTCGATTTGTTTAATGTTATCTTATTCCTTTAACATAAAGCCCGACCCAATCCAAACCTGAAGGCCCATATTGGTAGGCCAACCCGGGTATTCGACCCAGTTAAGAAAGGCAAATAACCAAGTCCAAATCCGATTAAAACCGCAGCAGAAGAATAAGCCATCAAGAAAATCTACATCATCTAATATTACACAACACAAATCCTTTTCATAAATAAAGCCTAGACCTACCTCTGCCTCTCCTTGAACTAGCAATATTTGAAATCAACGAACCACTTAAAACCCCTATCGTATTAGCACTCATCAGCTTCAGACCAAGACTTTGACTCAAAAAAGACAACTTTGCACCATTCCCTCCATCGATTTGCTGTAATTCTACCGCCTGCTCTTTCGATATTACCGTATAAAGATTCAAAGTTTGATCCATCCTTTCGAACATCACTTGCATTAGTCCCAGAGATTTGGGGTCTTGAACTTTAGGATCGAACACAAAGCTAAACGATTCGAATGCTAAATCGGTTTTCTTGAACAGCTCAGACAACGCACCGTTATTTTTAGGTTCGATGGTCCTTGGAACGATCTTCCTTGTTCTATAGCTGTGCATCATAGGCCTAGCGGTCTGAAGGATCCTAGCAGCTTCTCTAAGGCCACTGAGATATGCCCCGTGCATAGTTGCAGGGTATTGCCTAGTCGTTGCTTCGCCGGCGAAGAAGAGGCGACCGTTCACGCTCTCTGCTAGGGCATCGTAATCTTCGCCAGATGAGCCGACTTTGATGTGCGAATATGATCCGTGGGAAAGAGGGTCGCTTCCCCACCTTGTGCATATCGATTGTAATGGGTTTGGCACGTCGATTCCTTTGGGCCCAAAAATGCCTGTAGTAGGGAAAATGGTCAGCCAAGAACAGTTTCTTGGGAAGAAAAACGTTGGAAGACGTACCTCTAAGGATGGTCAAGACACGGTGAATGGAAAAGGTGGGATCTGTGTTTTCAAAAACTTCGGCTGCTTCGCCAGCTACGAGTGCAACGAGGAGTGCTGCGCCTAAAACGTTGTGGTAGCTGTAGAATAAGAAAAACTCGCCCCTTCTTTGGGTGGATTCGTTCAAGGATCCAAACGTGTCTAAATCCTCTCCCCAGAAGTTGTAAGGGAATACCATGGCGACTTTATTGAGCAGGCCGAAACCGAGCCTCTTTATTGCAGCTAGCTTCTTTTCGGGTAGATCGGGTTCGAATTTGATCTTTCTTTTCTTGAGCACGCCGAGTGGAACAGTGCAGAGGACGAAATCTGCTTGAAACGCTTGGTTTCCTGCGATAACTTCAACTCCTTCATCTCCGTACCTGATGGTCTCGACGATCTTATCGTAGAAGATGGGAACTCCTTTGCACAGGGCTTTGATAAATCCCTGATTCCCTCCAGCAAGAAAACAATGGTCACCCCCCATTTCGTAAGGGGTCGTCTTGATCCCAATGTGCAGCAGAAAGTTCAGAGAGCTTCCCTGCATTTGAAAATTCTAAGTTGGCGTAGTGCCAGTCGAGCAGTTGCCTTTCCTCGTCCTTTTTTAGCGACGGAATACAACTGTCTGAGAGATTCTAGAACCGAACCAAGTGAAACATTGGCTGCAATTTGACCTGTTAGATTCCTCAGTTCGGTAACTTTGCCAAGAAGCTTATTGAATATGAGCTCAACATGGGCATCAACAATATCGTTAACAGGCACTCCGTCAGGTTTGTACAGAGGACACTTATCTCTAACCTTATGCAGAGGTATGGAAAGCTGTCTTGCTAAAACTCCCAAAGGATTGGCATGGGTACCCGTTATTACACTGCCACCGAGATCAACGGCGGTATAATGATCTTTTTGACCCATTTTTTGAGTATAAACTCTTCCCCCAGCTCGGCTTCTACCCTCAAGAACGCATATTGTGAAGCCGAAGGACCTGAGTTGTCTCGCTGCAGACAACCCGGCAAGTCCAGCACCAACTATTATTACAGAAAGTCCTGTATTTTCTCGAAAATTGAGACTCAAACGGTTTTGCAACTCCAAAATTTATGTAACCGTTAATGAGAAGAAAATCATAAGCTGCACTTATCAAGTGTGCATAATCGCTACTCACTGTTTCCCTAATCTGACCCTTCGAAAGCCACAGGTGAACATTATCCCTCCACTTTGCGAGTATGTGGTTCCTTACAACTATGTAATCGTTCTGTTCTTTGCCGTCCAATTGACTAACTACCCCAGCTTTGATTTCCTCATCGAGCAACTCATCGATGGGAAATCCCAAGGATAACGCTATCATGGCTTCTATCTCAGTTTCTTTCTCTAGTTCCTTCTGTGTCCTTCTCTTCTTCGGACGAGAGCCCAAATGCTTTTCTATCATTTCATCCATGAGATCTTCATTATAATTTGTTGACCCTGCTTTCCTTCGAAGCAACCTCTTTCGAGCTGAGGCATCACTGGTGTCACTCATTGTCGTCCAATTCCCACAACACCTCAGCTCAACCTCTTCTTATTTTTCTAACAGAGTACCAGATACCTTTTGACTTCGTTAACTCAATCTTCAACAAATCAAGCATTCAATACAAGCAAATCAAGCCAATTCCGGCAACAGATGAATAATCAATCTCACGCCTTCCAATAGTAGCCGTTCTGATGCACCGATCTCACAACAAATCAAGCAAAAAACACAACAAAAGTAACATAAACGAATACCAGTGCAAAGCTAACTCAAGAATCGGAAATCTTTAAGCTAATTCCGGCTCCTAATGAAAGTAAAACGATTCCAATGCTTCTCTGCCCAACTGATTACCAAATCCCCGCTAAAGCAGATAGATGGCTAAGTTTCTGCGGCTACGGAGGTTATAACGGTGCAGATATTGTTGGACCTACCTGAAAACTCGAGCGTCGGGTGAAAAGATGCACACGAAAATCGGCGGAGGTCGCCGGCGTGCTTATAAGCTGATACAGTGGTTTTTGTGTGTGTGTGTGTGTACGTGTGTGTGAGTGAAATTTGTATATTCCGTAGAAAAGAAGAAATGCCGTTTTCTGTCGCTCGACAAAGGACGGCTTATTTCTTCCAAAGAGAGTTAAATCAATTAAAATAAAATCACAAACCCGTCCAGTTAACAATATAAAACCAAGATAAATTTTACCTTAGTCTGACACTGACTTATTAATTATGTTGTGCGTATTCATTATGCATTTCCAACTTACTTTTTAGTTATATTAATATAATTAATTTATAAATGAAATTGATATTTTATGTTTAGCTAATAATTTAATTATGACTAAGTTCGTACTTAAAATTTAACAAAAAAAAATATAATGATAATCTGATGAATAATGAATGTACCGTAAGAACATATAGCCACAAAATTCATCAATTTACCGTTAGTTCATCTCCAACCGAAAAACTCATTTAAAACCCCATTTTGCAGTAAATATCACATCATACAGTAATACAACTTCAACCATTAAACTCATTCTCAAACTAAAAAGAATATTCTTAGAATATTCTCTTTCACATCAACTTTTACAACTTCTCTATATTAATAACATATTTTGTCATAATTACATATTAGACCAACTATTATTGTACAACTCAAATTAGAATTAAATAAATTTAATGATGATGAATAATAATAATAAAATGATAATAACAGTATTAATATAATAAAAACAATCATAATAATAATAATGACAATAAAAACAATAATAATAGTATAATAATGATAATAATACTAACAATATAATAATAATAGTAATGATAATAATAATAATAATAATAATAAAAAAAAGACAAACCATAATAAGACTGAAAATGATTTAAAAAATATTTGTGGGCAAAATGTAATTTATCAAATAGGACTTTAAAATAACTAAGTAACATTATGAGCCAATATCTAATTTTATTAAACTTTTTGATATGTGAACAGTAAAAACGCAAAAATGGATTTGAAAAGAAAAGAAAACCTTCAACGCATTATGGGTTTAGGATTGCAGTTTGGTTGGACTTCTTTTTTCTACCCATTTTGAGTTTTGGGTATCGGGTGGAGAAGGTCTTGCAATGTCAATTTAGCATTAACTGAACTTAAGCTGAAATCAGAGATGAGAATAATTGTGTTGTGTTAGGAATAGGAGTGAAAAGGTTAAACACCAAACTATGTATCACACATAATATGGATTATAAATGCTCTCACTATATCATTCATTGACCGTTCTCACACTATACAAGCAATGTACAGACAAAGACTCGTCATTACACTATCACAACACTTCACACGAAGCAACAAAAAGAAGAAAAAGCCAAACAGATCAAACACAACCCAGAAAACATAACATAGAAAAAAAGCCAACCAAAAAAATGGGGAAGAAGTTCATCTGCTCAAGTCTGGCGAAGACTCCAATCGACCCAATTAGCTTCACTTCCAACGCGAGGGATGCTGCTAACCCTCGAATAAAGATCAACCTTAAAATTAGCCCCACACATAACCCCTTCGCTGTCCACCCTCGGCATTGCCCTAAGCTTGTTCATCGGATGTTCGAAGCTCGTCAGCCCAGACTCACTGTGGAACATGCACCCTGCAAAATCCACAAACATACAGTATTCATCAAAGAACTGTTAATCGACGTGTAGTAAAGGTTCGAAGATTGTAATAGCTTGCGCTTGCCTGGGGGAAATGGTGCGAAGGACTTGGCACAGCTAGCTTTTATCACTTGCAAATCGTCGGAGATGACCACAGAGCCATCGGCGGCGAGGCCCCAATACAGCTTCACCCCTCCATCAGAACCCTGTTTTTCAGATAATAAAAATTGAATCTTTCGCCGGAAATAGTGTCTGAAAGGATGGAAGGGGAAGCTGCTTCTAATTTCTTACCAGGGCGGTGAAGACAGTGCCGGCCTTGCCGTCGTAGACGACGAAGGCGAAGCTTCCGTCGAGGTCTTTGATGACTTGGTCCGCCGGGTAAGGGCCTCGGTCGCGCAAAGTTCGGTAGGCTTCGATGACGAGCGTTGCCTCGTTGGCAGTTCTTGATAGGCCGTATTGTCTGATCTGTGAGCAGAGGTTGTTGATGTTTCCGACGAAGAGACAGTATATGTCATCGTACCCACAAAACAACCTGCGAAAATCAGATCGAAAAATCTCTTATTTGGGTCTTCAATCAAGGGCTCAAATTGGCAATTCTACGGACGTACCTCTGTTTGTGATCGAGGAAGGTCGAGCGAGAATGATCAGACGAAGGCTTGACATAAGCTAAGACGGCGGCGGCGCCGACGTTCATGGAGAAGGCGTTTTCTGGGTGGGAATGTAAGAATTCCTTTAGGGTTTCTTCGGGCAGCTTAGGCTTCTTCGACGACTTTTGTGAGGCTGGGCTGTTGAGCTCCTCCGGCGGATGGGCAAAACCCTTGCGAAATATTGCAAGCATTATCTTCTCTTTGTAATTAAGGAAGACGAAGTTCTCTTTGAAATATGGTGATGAAATGAATCAACTGTGTGTTCTTGGTTACAGTGTATTTATAGCAATTTTCCTTTGTTCTTCCTTCTTTATGGTTTGTGATTTTTCTTGAAAATCGATTTTGGATTGAGGTGACACGTGCTGCTGGAATGGAGTTTTGGATAAGGATTGTCTGTTTTCTTGTACCTCAACCTCGTCTTTATCTGTTCTGGTTTTATGACTGATAATTCTTTTACTTTTGTTTTTTTAGTATGTAAAATCGACCACTATTTGCCCTAAAAGGACGCCGATCATCGAGTTTTAAGTAAATACATAAATAACCTTATCCAAAAATGGGCATGACAATTGACAAGGAGATGAATCATCCTAAACAAACTCAGACACAAACCTAACATGATTTTCTGTTGGTTGGGTAACAAAATAAAATTAAATAAATATTGATTTCTAGGTTCGGGCTTAATTTCCTTCACGGCCCGAGTCATACCCTACTTGGGCTTTTTGTCTCATTATTATTGAGCCCGATCTCGTATAAAATGCGAATATTTTAACTTTATAACAAAATATTTATTTAATCGAGATTTTGTTTTCCAATTGGCATTGAACCCCAAGCCACCACAGAAGTGTGAGCAAATTGTGAAGAAAGATTTAAAGGAATCGCAAGGTGATGTTGTAATGATCTATTTGGTGTGCTGTTTAAGTTACCAGTTGGGAATTGCTCTACGTTTTGGTGAATTCGGGTTATGCCTCTACATGTTCGATGAAATGTCTTAAAAAAGGTGGTTTTCGTTGTAATCGTTCATCTATCAAATGGAGAGCTCACTTTGCAATGGATTTTTGAATATGGTATCGAATTGCAGAAGTGTTGGTAGCTATGGAATAGTAGTGTTTGCATCGAGCTCAGGCAGCAAAAGAAACCGTGGCAAAGCACAGCAGAATTCGAATCGCCTTGTATATCGGAGAACAGAGGTTCCACCTGACTTTTATCCTCCAATTCACCGAATAGATGAAAGCACTTTTCAAGAAGTCCCTTTATCTGATGGCGTCGAGGCAAACGTTACTCTCGATTCAGACAATGCAGATGAACTTTGGGAACATGATGAAATCGAAGCCATTTCGTCCCTTTTCGAAAGAAGGATTCCTCAAAAGCCCGGAAAATCACACAGAGAAAGGCCTCTACCCCTCTCCCTTCCTCACAAGATTCGACCTTTAGGACTTCCCACGCCAAAGAAAATCGGGAGGACCCATCAAGTGTCTTCCTCGAGAAGATCGATAACGAATCAAATTTATAAGGATCCCATTTTCTTGATCACATTAGCCCGAGATATCCGAAACCTCCAAAACGAAGAAGACGTATCCATCGTTCTCGGCAAGTGGGCTCAGTTTCTACGAAAAGGATCCTTATCTTTAACCATCCGCGAATTGGGTCACATGGGTCGACCCGACCGTGCACTGCAAGTCTTTTCGTGGGTTCAAGAATATTCCCACCTATACCCCGACGACCGAGTCCTCGCCACGACAGTTGAGGTCCTAGCTCGGGCCCACGAGCTAAAACTGCCATTCGACTTGGATAAGTTCGTTAGCCTGGCGAGCAGAAACGTATACGAAGCATTGGTGAAGGGTTTGATCAAAGGAGGAAGCTTGAGCCTCGCATGGAAGCTTCTCAACTCTGCTACGAAGGGTAAGAGGATGTTGGATTCTGGCGTTTACGCTAAGCTGATTCTTGCACTAGGAAAAAACCCCGACAAGAGAACGCTCGTTCTGCCCCTATTAGAGGAGCTCGCCAAGAGGGACAACTTCCACTTGACTTCACAAGATTGCACGGCTGTAATGAAAGTATGCGTAAGGCTTCGAAAGTTCGAAATCGTGTCTGCTCTGTACGATTGGTATAAAAGCTCGGGCGGGAATGTTAGCGTAGTCATGTACACTACGATGATACAGAACCTTTATTTGGAGAAGAGATACAAAGAGGCCATTGCTGTTGTATGGGAAATGGAGGCTATGGATCTTACGCTCGACCTGCCTTCTTATCGAGTGCTGATAAAGCTCTTTGCTGCCATGAACGATGTTTCGAGAACTTCTAGATACTTCTCGAAGCTCAAGGATTCGGGCATAAATCTGACTTACGATATATACAGGGATGTGATTCGTGTTTATCTTGCCTCGGGGAGAATCGCCAAGGGGCGGGAAATATGCAGAGAGGCTGAGCTTGCTGGATTTAAGTTGGACGACGACATGAGGTTGTGATATATATATATATATATATATATACAGAGAGAGAGAAACCTAAAACTCCGTTGAAATCTTGTTTGATTCTCAGTGTTGTGTAATGTATTGTAGGGCTCCTTTTCTTGTATTATTGTGGTTTTCAACTATTTGTCTCTGCTTTGAACATAGTAATGGCTTTTGAATTCTAAGTTCGGGTTATTGGGTTTCGAACCGACCCGGCAAAGTAGGGTATTTAGATCGTGTAATTCAGGAAATATTGCCAATTGATATATACATTGCAATGGCCATTGAATAAGAAACGAATCACACTGCACTTATTAATCTATACTATTTATTAATTGTCGGGACTTAAAAACTATCTAATTTGGTGTATCTATTAACAAATTATATTGTGACAAGTGTTTTTTTTTGTGTAAGTTAACAACGTAACCGTGCATCTTTTTTTGTGTCAGTTACTTTTATTATGCACACACTGAGTGTGCCAGTTACTAGTATTATTTAACCATACATCCAAATAGGGTTGCAAAAGAATCGAATTTTTTTGGTTCGATTCGCGATTCGATTCGATATTATAAGATTCGAATTCGAATATTTAGAATACGAATCCGAATAAGAATATTTTTTATTATTCGAATGCTATCCGAATACGAATATGAAACCTCAGTATTCGATTCGAATCTTAACCGAATTATTCGATTTGAATAATTTAATATATATTTATAAATTCTAATATATTATAAATACTTTGTAATTTTTAATAGGCCCATTAAGAAGAATACTAGAGCCCAAATAAAATATTATAGCCCAAAAACCAAATCCATAAAAAACCCTCACCCTCACCTCACCCCACCCTCACGTAAAATAGAATCATACCCCTCAAAAGCCACAAAACTCCATCGAAATTCCACCTCCCCAATCGGAGCCATTGGTCGACCAGGCCACCATCGAGGCCGAACCGGGTTCCGTCGAGCTTGAAATTGACCCGACGGAGATGGTGGAAAAGTCCGAGGAGCCCCAGGACGCCGGCGGAGAGAATTCGTCGGTCCCACTAGAATCACTGGTCGATTCGGCCAAGTCTGAGGGCGAGGCAGCTGTTGATGAGCTTGAAATTGACCCGTCGGAGGCGGAAAAAAAATCCGATCTTGAGACCCGAGACGGCGAGGAAGGATCTGCGCAAGAAGAACCAGTGATCGAGCATAAGAACGCTGACGCTGAAGCGGCTGCGGAGGAGGCAGAAATTGACCCGGCCGAGATCGTATCGGCGACCCCCATTTCTATGTGTAAGACCTTGGACAGTTTTGGATGAATGTGTTTTGTAAGATTGAATGTATTTTTGTCTATGTATGATTTGAGGATTTTTTGCAAGCGTGCTTCATGTTACAGAAAAACAGTATCCGAATCCGAATATTCGAAAATATTCGAATATATTCGGATAGCACATTCGAATCGAATTCGAATCGAAAAAAAAATTCGGATATTAAACGAATACGAATACGAATATTCGACAAATTAATCGAATACAAATAGAATATCACAGTATTCGATTCGATTCGATTCGTTTGCAACCCTACATCCAAAATCAGTTGGAAAGAACAAGAAAAAAAAAGGAATAAAATGATACATTGCATGCATGATTTCGTTTTAATAAAAGGAAAATTCAGTGTAAATAATCCATCCTATTGATTTTCCTCTAAAAATAAACTCAATTTTAAGTTATTTATGAATAAACCCAACTATAATAGGTATCTTCTCAGATTAGACCTATATTACCTTTAACCTATTCAATAGGTTAATTTTTTTTTTCTTTTTTTATTTTTTCTCTTCTTTTTCTTTTCTTTTTTGAATAAACTATTATCAATCTTTAAAGTAACTCGAAAATTTAAAAAAAATATTTCGACCAACATTCAAGAAATTCTTAATAAATAAATATAAAATATAAATAAATCGAAGTTAAGAATAAAAAATATTGTATTAAAAAAGCTATGTTACTTTAATTATATTAATTAAACCTTAAAAATAAGTCCAACACAAAAAGAATTTAAGGAATCAAAACAAAACATTTCAGCGTAAAACCCACGAAATTCTTAGTACATTAATTAAATTTTTTAAAAATTTCATAAAAAAAGGTATCAAATATTTAGACCGAAAATTCCTGAAATTATAATTAAGTAAATAATCAATTAAAAGAAAAAATTTCCACAAAAAATCCTTCAAAAACTGCATAAGAAAATCTACTCGAACTTAATACAAATAAAGTATAATCAAAATTGAATAAAAATTTGAAATAAAAAACATCTTGACAAAAATATTTATTAAGAACTTCGTCTGCTTGAATATTTTAATTTTAATTGATTATTTACTTAATTATAATTTCAGGAATTTTTCGGTCTAAATATTTGAACCTATTTTATGAAATTTTTTTAGAAAATTAATTAATGTACTAAGAATTTCGTGGGATTTACGCTGAATTTTTTATTTTGATTTTTTAAATTCTTATCATGTTGGAATTATTTTTTAAGCTTTAATTAATATAATTAATGTAACATGACTTGTTTAATACATGATTTTTATTTTTTTAAACTTTGATTTATTTATATTTTTATTTATTTTATTAAGAATTTATTGGGATGTTCGTCTAAATATTTATTTTTAAATTCAATTTATTTTAAAGTGTGAAACATAATTTATTTAAATAGAAAAGAAAAAGAAGAAAAAAATAGAAAAGAAAAAAATTTAACCTATTGAGTAGGTTAAAGGTAATATGGGTCTAATCCGAGAAGATAAGTATTATAGTTGGATTTATTCAGAAATAAATTAGAGTTGAGTTTATTTTTAGAAGAAAATCAATAAGTTGGATTATTTACACCAAATTTTCCTTAATAAAATTATAAACTGTCGTCGTTTCATTTTATCCTCTCTCTAAGCATAACCACAGTATCCATACTCGCACCTATCATAGTGTCGGCACTTGTCATTACACCTACCGCAGTTGTTCTTATCGTTTTGATGAGAACGTTCCAGAAAAAAAATGTTTATATTTCCTAATATGTTTGATAGTTTAGAAAATTTCAGAAAAATACATTCGCTACCACTCGTTTCCCAATTAATCTGCAATCACGTCCTAAAATATATTTATATCGAAATTGGAATCGTATTGCTAACAATTGAACTTTTGAACTAGTTTTTTGTGTCGTAGGAAAGCGAGAAAAAAAAAATGAGATGGGATCGACTGTTAGTACTTAATAGTTTGACTTTTTCCTAATCACACGTCCGTTTGGGTGTTGATGTGTGTTGACTTATTACAATAAAACCTCTATAAATTAATACTCTATAAATTAATAAATTTTCTAAAATAATAAAATCTTCCGGTCGCGACTTGGGCCTTTGTAAAATTCCTTTATAAATATTAGGTCCCATTAAAACTCTATATTAATAATTCATAAAAATTACAATTATAAATTATGATAATTTGCTAATCTATTTGTTAGATTTTCTTAATTTCATCCCTAACTTATTAAATTGCAGTCAATAGTTCCGATGTTGAGTTCGCTGCAACAAAAAGTTGCGAAGGGTTCTTGTCGCCAATTTGTGTCGCTTAATATCCCTGAACGGTACTCCAATGATATCCTGAGAGCATTTGATATTGTACCTTAACTAATTTTCAAACGATATTTTCATTAATTCACACTTCTAAATCGGTTTGAGTAAATGAATAAAATTACTGAAATATATTTGAATTCATTTATCGTCAATACATTCCAAATTTGTTGAATTTGAAGAGTCTCTCTTTTAATTAATAAAATATTAATTTATCGATATATTAATATCTCTCTAAATTAATAAAATTCCATTGTCCCAATGTTATTAATTTATAGAGGTTTTATTGTACTACCTCTGTCCCACTTAAATCTTCCCATCTTTCTATTTCGGGCGTCCCACATAATTCTTCCCATTTCCATTTTTGGTAAAAAGTTATCCTAATAATTAAACTAATTACACCATTTATATTAAAAAGGGACTTCTTAATTTGCGTGCCCACTAATAAGTTTTCTCTCTCAGTACCTTAAAAGTATACTATAATATTAAAATAATGTAGTTTCTTAATCTCCGTGCCCACTAATCTTTGGGAAGAATTAAATGGGACGGAGGAAGTATTACATTTGTATTACTACAAAGGGGACTTTCACCAAAGAATTCATTGTCTTGACCTTGAGACCTCCGTCCCCCGAGGCACTAAACACTCGTCTACATCAATATTTGAATTTTACATAGGAAAAAATTCCAAGAACTATTAGAAAACTTGCAAAAATATTTATTATTAAAAGACAACGTCAGTTTGATATGACATAATCGCATAAGTAGAATAATAGATTGAGATGTCGTAAATGTCCTTTTATTAAAAAATTCATTTTAAATTCCTTAATGTAATTATGTGTCTAACTTAGGTGCGTAACGAGTTTGAGCTAGGGGAGTAAACGAACCGAGCTGCTCGCGAGCCGCTCGGTCAAAGCTTGATTCGAGGTAAGTCAAAATCAAGCTCGAGCCGAGTTCGAGGTAGCTTGTTAATAATCGAGCCGAGCTTCGAGCCTATATCATATATGGGCTCGAGGCTCGTCGAACTCTTATCGAGCCGATAATTTTAATTTTAATATAGTAAATATTTAATATTTTATATTAAAATACGTATTTAATAATATATGTCGAAGTCGAGCTCGAGCCCGAATTCGAGCTCAATACCGGACTTACCGAGCTTATCGAGCCGAGCCGAGCTCGTGTCGAAAATTTTCGAGCACGACCGAGCTCGAGCTCAATAAAGTTTAATCGAGCCGAGCTCGAGCTGGGCCATGTTCGGGCTCGGCTCGGCTCGTTTTCATCCTAGTTTGAGCTCAACTTATTTTGCTTGTGTTCGAAGACAAATAAATAAGCTCAAGTTTTAGTATAGATTTGAAACAAGAGTATTAATTAAAAACTTCACGAGCCAATGCCAATCAGTTGCGATGCGACAAAATCTGAATTCTTACAAATTACAAACCTATTGTTATATTTCTATTAATGTAATTTTTGTTATCTAATGCAATGTCCAACTATTTTGTTACTTTGTATAATATGGTCAAACCATAGTGAGAAAGTGGGCTCATGGCCCAACACAAAAAAGGACTCGGTCAACGTTATATACAAATTATGCATGCTTAAAATTTAAAATAATATGCTGAAATTAGGGTCTAAAGAAGTAAAAAGAATAAGCAATTGATGCTTATACATTAGGGGCGATTGGAATTCAGGACCCTTCATAGTTAAAGTTGGGTTCAAGCCCCTGTCAGAACCGATATAGTTTTTTAAGGACACATTCTGTATAAAATTTAGTAAAAAGGACCAAAAAGCCGTTCTGACTGACCAAAATACCCCTGCAAAAATGTGAAGTGTTATCTTTCTACTATATTATGTTATTATAAAAGCTTTACCGTTGGATCATATATCGTTATTTGATAGCTACGAACTGGTATTCACATAATGAAAATTTAATCTTTCACAATCGAAGTTTCATGCGTTAAGATTGTCCTGTACAAACCAACTTCTCGTGTCCTCGTACGTGTTTATTATGCACTTTACGTCGTCAATAGTAAGAATATCACTGACGAATTGTTCGTATTTAATTGACGCAAATCGGGGGGGGGGGGGGGGGGGGGGACAAAATTGCGAATCGTATCACGTTTTCGGAAAACAATTGCAGTTAATACGTACAAATCGAAGTTACCCATAACCTATAAATTGCATAGCAACACCGTGATGGCTCCCTCGTTCGTCGTTCAAGGTGAATGCAGATGAAAATCTAGTCTTGCAAAAAATTTGGGATGAAATGAAGCGGTATGAATTGACTATTAATAGTTACGCAATCTGGATGAATAGGTATCATTCGTCATACATCTCTGAATAAAAACGAGGTACAGAAACATATTTAAATAGTATTACAGATCATTGATCCGTTATATTTAACCAATGACAAGATATTAAAGGCCCTATAACGCTACCATCTTCCGAATGCGTTGTTAGTGCCACCGTCCTGGCTCAGTCGTTCGTCGTTCCAGGTGATTGGAGATGAAAAACGAGTCTTCCGAAAATTTTGGGTTGAACACGAAAGCGGTATGAAATGATTATTACTCACTGAGGATGATAGGTATCACTCGTCGTACATCTCTAAATAAAGAAGAGGTACGGAAACATATTGAAGGCGTATAGGCTATCATCTATCCGTTATAAGAAGCACCTGAACCGTTATATCTTAGCCCTTTAACGTTGCGGTCTTCCGGATGCGTTGTTGTCATATTTGAAGGAAGAGGTATTTGTATCCATCGACGTTGAATTTTTCTTTTTGGCAAAATAGCATATTACCCCCTTGTGGTTTTACGAAAATGCACCAAACTACCCCCTGTATTTTTTTTACCCAAAACTCCCTTATAGTTTCCTAAACTCAGCGCGTTATCCCCCGGGCTCGACTTTGGCCCGAGATTGTGTTACACGCGCTTAAAATGCGCCTGTGACTCGCTCTTGCCACGGGTTTCATTGGCAAATGTCAAAAATAACCTCGAATACTGTCTTCTTAAACGTTCCCAATCTATTGTCAAATTAGGGTTCTTATATACCAGTTATGTATGGGTTTTAGTTGAGGGTGCGATTTTTCCTTCTGCACGGCGAATAAGGGTGTTCCGATTCCGATTCCAGCTAAATTCGAGGTAAGTAACTTGCATATTGCGATTTCGGTTGAAGTCTCAGTGAGTAGCCACGAAAAAGGAAATCTGAGTCAGGGCTTCGAAATTCTCTGATTCTGTTCTGCTTCTTTTCACATCCTTATGTTTGGAATTATGTAACATGTAGGATGTCTTCTGCATCGACGAATTCTATCAGAAAGGATTTGAGGGACTTAAGATACAAAATCCCCCGCTGCAAATGTGGTAGAGCTTGTGAGATTAGGGTTGTTGGTCCTACGAAAGCCACTGAAGGTAAACTGTTTTGTATTTGCAAGGGTAATGGATGCGATTTTTCTCGTGGTTGAATCCGATTGGTAGCAATCACCAAGACGACACCCCTGTATCCGACGCTTACACGGCGCATCACTCAAGCAGTTGTGATATGCACGCAGTGCATATCGGCGACTTGATTTCTACGTGTGACGACTTCGAGAAGAGAATTGAGTCGATCGAAAAAATGGAGAAACGTTTGAAGCTTAGCTTGGCCGTTGTTGTGTTGCTTGTTTGTGTTTTGTTCTTGAAGTAGTAAGTGTATGTGATGAATCTTAGGCCTTGATGTGTCTTTTGGATTGTGTCGAATTATGTAGTGCTTTTGCACATTGTATTGTAGTACTTCAATTGACGCTGAAAAAGTGCAGTAATGAAAATTAAGTTCAGGCAATCTATAAGAACAGACCAAAAGGATCTCCCAAAACAGTCCTTACAGAATACTGCCAAACCAAAACAGAACAGACCAAAAGGATCTCCCAAAACAGTCCTTACAGAACACTGCCAAACCAAAACAATTGAAGCCCTTTCTAATTCCAGAGAAAAACAGTCCAAAACAGAACACTTTCAAGCAAGAACATTCCAAAAGAAGACAATCATAAACATAAGTTCATTAATGAAGTACCACAGAAGACAGTCCCAAAACATGTCATACCATTACTTTCCCTTGTCTTTTGATGGTCCAGGTGCTTTGGCTCGTGGCTTGGAAGTCACTTGCACACCTCTTGACATACTTGAAGCCGTCGGAGCACATAATCTTTTGAAGGCCCTTTCTGTCACCTCTCCCTTTCTTTTTGTCACATTTGCCGAAGTTGAAGTTGTTGTCTTCTTCTTTCTTGTTGCAGAAGGACGTACAGTTGGATTGGTACTAGAATCCTGTGCAATGTGAAATGTCAAAACCATAAATGTGTTGAAATTTCAACATGAAGAACAGGTTCAGCATACCTGTGTAGGAAGTTCAGCATGAAGAACATGTTCTAGAGCAGCTCCTGGTGCAGACTCTGAAGCACTTATTGGAGCAGTGCTTGGACCAGCTCCTGGTGCAGGCTCTGAAGCACTTATTGGAGCAGTGCTTGGACCAGCTCCTGGTGCAGGCTCTGAAGCAGGTATTGGAGCAGTGCTTGGACCAACTCCTGGAGCATGTTCAGGTACAGGTTCTGCAGCTACTCCTTGCCCATCATTTGGATGCTACAACAGACAATCATATATAAACATGACTGATTTTTTACCTTTCAAACAATGAAAACAACATCAAAGTTTAAGACATTACCTTGTAGTATTTGGAATTGGGATGTGGTTGTCTTTGGCATCTTCTCTTGTTGTGCCCTGTTTTCAAGCAAATTGCACAAGTCACTGTCAAGCCCTTTCTAGTTGATGTTGCATGAAGATTCCTGTCATTCCCATCTGGTCTTCTCTTCTTTTTTGGCCTTCCAGTTCTCTTCACTACATGAGGTGGAGCCACAGCACCTAATGGGGAGATTTCAAATTCATGCATCCCAGGCACTGGAGAAATGTGATGCTCGTAGACCTTCAAATATTTTTCTTTGCTGAAAATGACATCAATGAAGGGCTCATAATCAAGTCGATGAAGGTCTAAGCATGCAATTACATGACAGCATGGGTACCCAACCAATTGCCACATGCCACAGGTGCATTTCCTTTCATTTAAATGCACCACATGTGTCTGATCATAAAAAACCACTTCAAACTGATCAGCCCCAGCCCAAGTAGCAAAACAGCTTCCACTCTTCTTCCTCTCAATCTCAACTTTCTTAAGAATATTAGGACAAACTTGTTTGTCCCTCTTTAGCATCCCTTCTCTCTTGGTCTGAATTCTGACCATGCACTTTTTTCTGATCCACTCCATTATTTCAATGATAGGTAGATCCCTTGCAGGCATAATAACATTATTGAAGCACTCACTGATGTTGTTGACCAGCACATCACACTTAGTTGACTGTGGAAAATGACTTCTTGCCCACTGATGTGATGGAATCTCAGCCAACCACTCATAAGGCGATTTATCATCATCCTTGGCTGGATATTCCTTCCTAATGGTAAGCATGATTTCCTTATGATCATTCAAATTGTAAGTAGAGGCAGCCTTCCAAAACCTCTCCAAAAACCAGTCCAAACTTCGATCAGAAACCGGCCTACCTTGACTATCCACAGCTTCAATAAAACCCGACAATTCTTCAACGAAAATATGAATGACCTTCTCATTCATATTTTCTCTGAGAAGGTTCCTGACATCATCATCATTTTTTATAGCCCTAAGACCAAAATCCATCGTCTGACCAGGTATACAATAGTAATACTGTAAATTACTAGCTTTCCCCCCCGCGTGTCTGTAAAAATTGTCTAAGGTGCCCAGAAAAAACCTATCCTTATCAACGCCCTGAAACAGTACCTTCATTCCCCAAAATACCTCGCATTTGGTAGCCATTCGAACCGCCCGTGGACCCATAAGTAGATGTTGCAGTATGAATACACCATTATCCAGTCGTCTGAGTGTTTGAGAAGATTTCAATGTGTTTGAACGGCCCGTGAAGTCGATTTCAATGTGTGAGAAATGGTGGCCGAAGGATTTAACCGCGAAAATGGTTCTTGTAGCTATGGAAGATTTCGATTTTATAGAGAAGAAATGGTGGCCGAAGGATTTAACCGCGAAAATGGTTCTTGTAGCTATGGAAGATTTCGATTTTACAGAGAAAAAACCTCAATTTTGCCCTAGTCTTAATCAGGGGCAAAATTGGAATTAGACTTTTTTATTTGACGGTTATAATCAAAATGGCCCGATGGGGAGCGTATGCAAAATTTAGGAAACTATAAGGGAGTTTTGGGTAAAAAAAAATACAGGGGGTAGTTTGGTGCATTTTCGTAAAACCACAAGGGGGTAATATGCTATTTTGCCTTTCTTTTTTAATTGATGCAAATTTGGGCAAAAACAATTGTGAATCAAATCAAGTTTTCGGAAACAAAATTCCATCTATTAAAAACAAATCGTATTTACCCATACCCTTTACCGTCCATAGCGCCACCGTGCTGGCTCAGTTGTTCATCGTTCCAGGTGATTGGAGATGAAAATCGAGTCTTCCAAAAATTTTGGGGTGAACACGAAGCGGTATGAAATCATTATTAATTGTTACTCACTTCACATGAAAAACAAGCTGTACACTGAATAGTTATTGAACAAAGACGAATATATATCATTAGTCTTACAGACCTTATATTCGTTAGTTCTATGAAGTTTTGATTTTTTATTTGTAAAAATTCAACCGAATGAAGCGTTATATGAAAGCCGTATTTTGTTATCGCGTCACAATGCCTTGTTGTCAGATTCGAAGCAAGAGGTATTAGGTTAAGCTCTTCTGATAATGTAATACTTGTGCAGGACAAATGGTACTTCATGGGCTTCAAATGGTATATTTATCAAAGTAAGCGTAACCAACAAGATAGAAAATGACAAAAGGGAGAATTAAATACCAATGACAAAAAATGTTTGGTATACTTCATTACAAAATGACAAAAGGAGAATCAACTATACCAATGACAAAAGATGTTTGGTATACGTCATTACACAATGACAAAAGGAAAAAAAGATGTCTTGTATACTTCATTTACAAAATGACAAAAGGAGAATCAAATATACCAATGGCAAAAGATGTTTGGTATACTTCATTTACAAAATGACAAAATGAGAGTAAAATATACCTATGACAACAAATGTTTGGTATACTTCACGAAAAAATGACAAAAAGGATATGCAAGCATCATATTACTTCGTTGCACGTTCTGCGATTGTGCCATTTCCTCTTAATCTTCCGCATTGGAGTGGGCGTCCATCTTGAAGTTGTGAAGGAATTCTCCTTTGTTGGGACTCCTAGGAGGTCGGTGAACATCCGGTTCTACTCGTCTTCAGGTAGTAGATTATCCGAGCCAATATCGGAAGGTATTGGGTTTATAAAGGACTTGTAGGTCTCTCGATATTTCGCTAAACTTTAATAGTCGTGGCAAAAATTGTATGGCAAAATAACTAATTGGAGGATGCACGAACAAACATGCTTGCACGCATAGAAAACATTGGAAAACAACAAAAATAGTACAACATACAGAGAACTGCCATAAACAACACATCTCCCAAAATGTTGGATAGGGTAATATAAAAAGGGGGCCATGAGAAATTCGGGCCCAGCGTTCCCCTCGGTTGACCAAAGTTGGAAACCTTAACAGAAAAATCACAAGAGGAGTTGGCGTTTTAGCTAAGGGTTGTTTTGAAGTAAGAATACGAGCTTGATTTTGATTCAGAGAGGTACTTACTATGCTTGGAATGTGGTTTTCCCTGTGGATTTAATTTCTTTTCGGTAATGTTTCGTTTTGGCGTTTTTGCCTGTATTTTTTGGTGGGGAATGGTTAGATTGTCCAATTTTTTAAGGCCTTGTTCGTTTCTTTGCCCCTATTATTTTTCGGCGTGTAAATTTGGTTTGCTATGAGGCAACGGTGTTGCAATCGAGTTGAAGTTTCAGTTTAGCATTGTTCTTTCAGTGTCACATTTTTGTTCATGCCGAGTAACTGGGCGCTTCTTTTTTTGATTTATGATATCAATGTTCTTGAAAAAAAATTATAAAAGAAGACAAATGATTTTATTTGCTTCACGGAATCTGTTAAATTTTCTTACTAAGCTTCACAAACCCAGACGATGAAGGCCTCAGATGACAGAATTAATTTGCTCGGCATGAATCAAAGAATAAATTAAGTATATTTAACTTTTACTAAGCTTCGCAAGCCCCTATTCGGTAGTTGTTGTCACCTGAGGCCTTTTCTGCCAGCACATCAAATGCACTTACACAGTTTAGTAGTATCAAATTTGGTCCCCGTGAATTTAGTGTAATTGCTTGCACTATATATAGTATGATCGTATGAGCGCTGCTGCATAAGTTCAACTTTGCAATAAACGGTGGTTGTCGTGGTAGAAAGAATCCTTTGGAAATATTATGGTTTGGTCATGTTTCGTGTTTTGCTTTTTTCCCCGTGTTTCAGCACCTTCAGCTGGTAGCCAACTACAAATACCAAAAGGAGCATTCTCGTGGAGCTATTACATCAAACGGAAACCATGCAGCTTACATGCACTGGGTGAGAGATCCCAAGAGTACCAATTCTCGATGGCAGTGAAGCATGAGAACTTCCTCAGCTGCCACGTGATCGACTACACAAATAAGATCGTGATCCACCAGACAGCTGAGATGTCGCTGCCGGCGTATCCGGGCAGTCTACGAAACAGCAGCATACCGCCGGTTAAGGTGTACGTGCCGAGGACGGTGTTTCTGCCTCTGAACGGCCCTACGAACCTAACTTATCGTTACGTCCCGACTGAATTCCGAAAGATTGTCAAAGGGAATGCTCTCGTTCCTCGTGTATCTGCACGGGGAGGTTACGCCATAGCCGCCTAGGTCTCACTTTAGAGGATCAGATTGTGGTCGATGCCTTTACTCTCAAGTTCTGGCGCGTGGCTTTCCTCAAGCTCAACAACGCCGGCGATGCTTCCAAGTCCTCGGATTACCGAAAAATCCATCGTTTCAGTAACGATGTGGTTCTTCATAATTCTGGTCCGATCCCCGGCGAAATGAATGATCTCCTAGAGAATATAAAACCATTTCCTCGTGCGATAAACGCTTTTTCTTTTTTTTTTATTTCTTTCTTCCGTATTACCGTTGGTTAAATACTTTTTATGTGTGATCCTCTCTTTTTCTTTTCTTTCTTCTCCTGCGTGCAGCTTGTCCACAAACCAGGAGGAAAAGGATATATTAAACCACATATCCCTCTTGTCGTACTCGGAGCGGCTCGCTCGCATCTCGACGTACCACGAACTCATAGGAAGAGCGGATTCTAGCTTCCGTAATTGGTATAACTGGTATATTGGTGCCTTGAACGCGACCGCTTTGGGGTGGACTGGAAGTACGTTTTGCCACCCGACGCTGCTGTGTCTCTATCATTCGACTGGTTATGATGCTGTCGGGTTACGCATAGTCAGTTAGCCCATCGTTACGGAGATAGGCCACGCAGTCCTAATCTAGCTTCGGCTAATAGCCTTCTACAGGAACTGCTCCGCGCATCTGCCTGGTCATTTTGATACGGTATGAAGAATAATTAGTTTCCAATTAGCAATTTACTATATAACATTTTAGTAATTGAGCGGATTCTAGATTATGTAATTGGTATAACCAGTATATTGGTGCCTTGAATGCGGCCGCTTTGGGGTGGACTGGAAGTTTTGCCACCGGATGCTGCTGTGTCTCTGTCATCCGAATGGTTATGATGCTACTCGGGTTACGCATAGTCAGCTAGCCCATCATTACAGAGATAGGCCACGCAGTCCTAAGCTAGCTTCTGGCTTAATAGCCTTCTGCAGGAACTGCACCGTGTATCTGGCTGGTCATTTTGATAATTAGTTACCAATTAGCAATTTACTATATAAAATTTTAGTAATTGAGCAGATTCTAGCTTCCGTAATTGGTATAACCAGTATATTGGTGCCTTTAATGTGGCCGCTTTGGTTTGGACTAGAAGTACGTTTTGCCACCCGATGCTGTTGTGTCTCTGTCGTCCGACTGGTTATGATGCTGCTCGGGTTACGCATAGTCAGTTAGCCCATCGTTACGGAGATAGGCCACGCAGTCCTAAGCTAGTTTCTGGCTTATTAGCCTTGTGCAGGAACTGCACCGCGCATCTGGCTGGTCATTTTGATACTGTATGAAGAATAATTAGTTTCCAATTAGCAATTTACTATATAACATTTTAGTAATTGAGTGGATTCTAGCTTTCGTAGTTGGCAAATCAGTATATTGGTGCCTTGAATGCGGCCGCTTTGGGGTGGACTGGAAGTACGTTTTGCCACCCGATGCTGCTGTGTCTCTGTCATCCGACTGGTTATGATGCTGCTCGAGTTACGCATAGTCAGTTGCCCATCGTTACGAAGATAGGCCACACAATCCTAAGCTAGCTTCTGGCTTAATAGCCTTCTACAAGAACTGCATCACGCATCTGGCTGGTCATTTTGATACGGTATGAAGAATAATTAGTTTCCAATTAGCAATTTACTATACAACATTATAGTAATTGAGCGGATTCTAGCTTCTGTAATTGGTATAACCAGTATATTGGTGCCTTGAATGCGACCGCTTTGGGGTGGATAAGTACGTTTTGCCACCCGATGTTGTTGTCTCTGTCATCCGACTGGTTATGATACTGCTCGGATTACGCATAGTCAGTTAGCCCATCATTACGGAGATAGGCCACGCAGTTTTAAGCCGCTTCGACTTAATAGCCTTCTGCAGGAACTGCACCGCGCATCTGGCTAGTCATTTTGATACGATTTGAAGAATAATTAGTTACTATATAACATTTTAGTAATTGAGCGGATTCTAGCTTTCGTAATTGGTATAACCAGTATATTGGTGCCTTGAACGCGGCCGCTTTGGGGTGGATTGTGAGTACATTTTGCCACCCGATGCTGCTGTGCTGTGTCTCTGTCGTCCAACTGGTTATGATGCTGCTCGGGTTACGCATAGTCAGTTAGCTCATAATTACGGAGATAAGCACGCAGTGAGACTTTGGTAGAGCATAAGCTTAGGAACTAAAACGGCACATTAAAAAGTTTGATCTCCAACAGAGACTTTGGTACAACATAAGCACCAAATTTGTCGTTTACTCTTTATATATATTAGTTACGTTTTTTAAGTGGGTGGGGTAATTTGTGAGGGTGAGCGCCGCGTCCAACGGTCTGGGGGCCATTCCCGCCCAAAGCCCGCCATTTGGCGGGGCGGGTACGGGTTGGCCCGCCATACGGAAATTGCCCTGTTTATGTGGAAACTGCCCTGGTTTATTAAAAAGTTAATTAAAAATCATTATTTATTAAAAAAAAGCCTAATTTCAGTGATGATTCCACTTTCCTCTCTTCCTTGAGATGTTTTTGTATGACTGTAGTTGTTTCATCACGCATATTGTAAGATGGTATCCAATTCATTTCGTCTGAGAAACATGGCGATAATATATAAATATTTATGTTATATAGCTACTGCTATTCATTATTAGTTGTGAATAATACCAAGGGAAGACAAATTTCCAAAAGATTGAAAAGTTAGATTTTTTCTTTTGCAATTGAAATTTGTAAAACGCCTTATTCGAGTTCGAATACCCTTCATATTCGAATAACCTAATTAGACTTCGAATAGATTATCTTATATCTTATATTATCTTATATCTTATTTTCGGTTCTTCATTGAAAAGTTAGATTTTTTCTTTTCCTATTTTCGGTTCTTCATTTATTTATTGTTTCCTATTTTTATATTATTTTTCCCGTATTTATTATTTTTCTTACTTTTTCCTATTTATTATTATTTTTTCTTATTTTATTTTTATGTATAATCATATATATATATATATTAATTATTGTATTTCGGTATATCGGTTTTATTCGGTTTAAATTAATTGATATCGAATACCGAACCGAATCGAAAATTTGTATTTGGTCTGTACCGAACTTTCGATATCGGTTCGGTCTGGTCGGTATACCGACTTTTGAACACCCCTACAACTGAGGCTTATTTTTATCTAAGATTTATATAAATCAATAGAAAACATCGGAAAACAACAAAAAAAATTTACACATACGGAGAACTGCCTGAAACACCCCATCTCCCAAAATGTTGGATAGGGTATAATAAAAAAGGGTCCCTGCCATGAGAAATTCGGGCCCAGCGTTCCCCTCGGTTGACCAAAGTTGAAAACCTTAACGGAAAAATCACAAGAGGAGTTGGTGTTCTAGCTGAGGGTTGTTTGAAGCAAGAGTACGAGCTTGATTTTGATTCAGAGAGGTAGTACTTACTTAATATGCTTGGAATGTGATTTCCCTGTGGAAACTAAATAATGATTTTTCTTAGAAATTAACGTGTTGGAGAAGGCAATTTATGTTAGTAATGGACATGAGAGAGCCTACGGAGGTGTTGGCAGCGTTAAAAATCGAAAAATGCAAAAAATTGAGAGATTTGCTTATGGTGCTCACGGTAGTTGCTTACGGTAGGTGAGCAGCATATCAAATCTCTTCTATTAATATAATTTTGTTATGTAATGCAATGGCCACCTATTTTATTACTTGTAGTAATATGGTCAAACCAAAGTGAGAAAATGGGCTCATGGCTCAACATAAGAAGGGCTCGGTCAACGTTATAGACAAATTATGCATGGTTAAAAAATAAAACAATGTGCTGAAATTAGGGTCTAAAGAAGTAAAAAAATAAGCAAAACTGATGCTTATACATTATTACTCATTGACTGCAGATAATATAACGTAAAACTCTAATTCCATAGGCAATTGATTTTCCATTTCTTTCTTCGTTCTCTTTTAACCTTTCACACATAAAGAAGTTTGACCCGGTATATATAAATTACAGATTATAAAAACGTGAATTTATTATTACCAAGATCAATACGCACGAGCTTTAACTGTCCCTGATTTATTACCACCTTTATGATATTTGCAACGTTTATAATCAAATCACATGTCTCAATCCTCCCATCCCATATAAACCTCTCTTCACCATTATCGCCTTTGCGTTTTGCTTCAGTTAACATTATAACATTCTCTTTCAATGGCTTCTTCTTCTCAAGAAACTTCCTACGTTTGCATGGTTGTTATTACCATCTTCTTCCTTACAGCTATCGCATGTTCCTCCGAAGCTCATCAGTTTGTCGTAGGAGGCAACGAAGGATGGACATTAAACCCTAAAGAATCGTACAATCACTGGGCTGAGAGGATGAGATTCCAAGTAAATGATACCCTCTGTAAGAATTATCATTCACTTCTTGTAATAATATATCAATAATCACATACATTGCAAGAGCTCTTTTTCTCCATTTTTTCACTTATTTCTTTATCTTCTTTATTCTTCAAGTATTCAATTACAAGAAAGGCTCAGACTCAGTCTTGGTGGTGAACCAAACCGAGTACGAAAAATGCTATAAAGACGATAAATCGATCGAAAAACTCGAAGAGGGTCATTCGATATTTAAATTCGATCGCTCGGGCTCGTTTTTTTTCGTAAGTGGAAATAAATCGAACTGCTACAATGGACAAAAGCTTATCATCGTAGTCATGGCTGTAAGAAATGGAACGAACTTCACAGTGCCGCCTCGTTCCCCTGCACCGGCGCCACGTCAGCACGAAATTATTTCTCCTTCGCCGGCGGGCGATGCACCGGCAGATCAAAACCCGACGCCGGGTAATAATCAGACGCAGCCGCAGCAGAATACGATTAAGCGTTCGTTTGGGATCAGAGGTCGTGGTTTTAGTAGTACGCTTTTTGCTGAGGTGTTCATTACATCAGTAACGGTTTTGTTTGTGTTGGCAGTTTAGGGTTTTCCTGAGGTCTTAGGTTATGTCCAATCTTGTATGTGTTTTCAATTTTAGATGTTTTCTTTTAATTTTATTTCCCCGGGGATGTTTGGTGTTTTATTTAAGTTCTGCTTTATAAATATGAAGGGTTTTCCTATATTTTGTTAGTGGAAGGGTTACTATTTAACTTGTGCTGACGAAGAGTCATGTCTATGTCCACACAATGAGTCCAAAGACTAGTAAATGTATAATAACATGTACTAAATGATAGGAATGAAAGCTTGTACTGAAATTAGGAAGAAAATGAAAAACGATGTGGTGCGACGCATATTTATTTCCGTTGATTATATAGTAAGCCTGGCAAAACTATATTCTCGTCAAAGTTTTATAGTTGCAATAATTTGAACAGTGACATCCATGTTTGTTTCTAACAGTATTGAAATTGAAATATATTTATTGATCTCTACCAAATCATAGTATTTATTACACATTATTTTCTTACAATGACTTCCCATAAGATAGCGTTCATCTGTCTTTGTATTTTGCATGTTGGTTTATGGCGTGTGTCTCCTTAAAAGCATGCGTTGCCAGCCCAACAATGAATGTTATATGGCCTTCGTGCTTTCACGAATATAGTTCAGAAACAAGAAATGTAATACAAGTTGCTACCTATTTTCTTTTATCATCACAATTAAATATATTATTCCACTGCACTAACACTTGCACAAGCGCAACGCAATTATCTACAATATTTATATAGTTGGAGTTAAATGATGCCTTTATTAAAAGTTAATATATTGTCTTAGGCACGAAGCATGATTTTATATGATTGTTTATCATGACACGCAAAAATATGGACCTCACGTCATCCAAGTCATCATCAACTCGTGAACTCTATCATCATAATAAAAGCCACAATAAATGAAAACTTGTTCAAATATATTTAAACTTTTCCATCACAAATTGCCCTCCATTTGCTTTCCAAGATATTTATAAATAACTCATCCATATGACAAAGATAATATAATTATATATACATCATACTATATAGTGTACAGTGCTCACTTTAAATCTTACCCACTATTTTTCTCGTATTTTCTTTTTCAATTATACATAGAGTGAACAGTCTAATACCATAAACTGATAATACTCGGACTTAGAAACAAAAGAACAAACAAGAAAACAATAATATAACTGTGGTGTCTCCCTCACGCTAGATTGTCCTAAAGTTTTGGCAATCAATTATTTTGACTTGAATGCCATTATTATTGCAAGAGAAGAAGACACAATCACAATCACTTTATCAACGCCGAGGTGTTCTTATTTCAGACAACACACAACTAAAAGTCAAATAAAAGCCACCTAAATAATCAACTAATGTTGGCGTTTGATAACCCAATAGTTGTGATCGATACTTTGATTTTTTTAGCGATCATATTTCAGAAAAAAATGAGTATGGCATATAAAATGAGTTTTTTTATATGAATTTATTCCTATTACCGATTTTCAATGGTACAAGATAGAAGTAGGTTTGGAAAATTCACGACAAATGATGAGAAAATTTCAAAGAGGCAAGTAAATAATAACAACAATTGCAGGGGAAAAGGAAAGGGGTAAGTGGGTTTGGTGTTGGAATTCAGTGGGTACACACACGTAAGCAAAAAGTTATTTATGTTATTATATTTTAAAATTTTTGGATATTCATTTATTTATTTTTTATTTCGTGGTGTGTCAAATCTCTCCCTACATAGTAGACCCGCTATTGCCCGTGACTACCGCCTAAGGCGCCGCTAATCACAAACCGGCGTTAGCCGGTCACACATACCACGTGTACCGGTGACCGAAAGTTCCCTTCTTTGACCCGCTTCCATACACACGCGCGAGTCACGCGCTCAGTCTTCCCCGCATTTATCCAACTATCGACAAAATAAAAAAATGAATGTTAAGATCCTTCATATATTGACATGAATATATTAAGATCCTTCATATATTGGGCTTTTCATTTCAGGCCCCCTTATAATTAGCATTTAGAATTCAGGCCATTTTGGTAAAAAAATTAGTTTTAAGGACCCATTTTCTGTCAGTACCACTTCATTGCTCTTACATACCAGTATGTTGAAATTCTGTACCACAAAACCATAATCCGGTATCAGTTTATGATCATCTGATACCAGTTTATTTTCTGCAGTACCACTTCATTGTTCTGACATATCAGTATGTTGAAAGTTTGTAACACAAAACGATCATTCTATACCAGTTCATATATCATTCATATCACTGTTTTACACCACACAAAATGGGTCCTTTAACCTAAAAAATTCTCAAATAAGACCTGAATTCGAAATCAAACTCTTAATGGGCATGATTTCGAATTGGCCCATATATTAATTTCAACTAGGGATGGATAGAGACAAAATCTAGGTAATTGATAGTTTCAACTTTCAGTCAGAATTGAGTTATGTGAAAACAACCGTAAGAAAGAACCACATGAGAAAATACATACGAAACATTTATTACAAATTGTTAGTATTTAAAAGAAAAAGATAAAAATAGAGAAAGAAGAAAGAAAGTCAGCTCTTTCTGTCATCATTTCAACGCACCACTGCCCACCAGCCTATTTTGTCCATTAATAAAAAGTTTGAACCTTTTACAAGCACAAGCGAGGAAGAGAAGGAGAAAGAAAATCTTAATCTGCGTTCATCAGTCTAAGCTGCATAGCAAAAATTTCCCATTTATTTCAAGATTGGTGCTATTTGGGGTTTTCACTTTGGCTGAGTAAGTCCACTTTAATCTTTATGAGCTGCTTCTTGCGCAAGTCTCTGTTCTTACTTTAGGACCCTTTGTGCTAGAAAAGCGGAAGATGTAGTTGGAATGTGGGACTATGGATTGCTTCTTTTTCTAGTGTAAGGGCGTGGAAAATCGTCACCTTTTTTCAAAGGGGCTTCTTTGATTTAAGCTTTATTTTTCAATTTTAGTCGTTTGTGTTAGAACTTTGGGTGTCTGAAACCTTAAGGAAGAACAAGCTTAAGAACAAGCTTTTCTTCATTAAAACTCTCTGTTTCATTTGGTTGTGTAAACTGATCGATCAAGACTCGGGCTTAGGTTCTTTCGTGGTAAGTTCTGTGTATCTTCGTGAAATCTGTATGTTAGATTAGAGATGTTAACGAGGTCATTTTCGCAGCTTGAATTAGGGTTATTGAACCAAAAATGTATTGGCTTTGGTACTGCAGTGATATATTTAATTTGATTTCGGCTGGATCATTTAATTATTCTTTATCGATCTTGGGATGTGGGCTCATTTTTCCTCGTTTGACTTGATTTTTTTTTAAAAAATTTCAGTACCAAGCAAGGAGTTGAATTCACACAAGGATTGAATTGAAATCTCTCAGTTGCATCTGCCTTGAGATTGGAAATCACATGCAGTTTGCCTCTTTTGAAAGCTAAGATACTTCTCTGCATCATTACATGGTTGTCTGAGCTTGAAAACCTCGTATATATTGAACTAAATGCATCCATGTCCATCCGAGGAGTTCTTCCAATGAATATCTTGAGCTTGGTTTTCTGGGCTTGCCTATGTTGGAGCCTCATCACTTCTGCTTCACAAACATGCCATCCAAACGATTTATCGGCTCTGTACGATATCTCCCTTCAGTTAAAAGACAGTTCGATAAAATCTTCTTGGTCTAATGCTTCTTCGAACTGCTGCGAATGGGAAGGTATCGCCTGTGAAGAAGGTGTAAGAAATCCATCTCCAAGCAGTAACAGAGTGGCTGCATTGAGGTTGTCTGGGAAATTAAAGGGCAGTTTCCCTTTTCCTCAATCGATTCTCAAGCTCGATCGGTTGAAAAGGCTCGATCTTTCTTACAATGCCCTCGAAGGTCAGCTGCCCGCGAATCTCTCAAATCTGATACAGCTCCAAGTTCTTGACTTAAGCCACAATAAGCTCGACGGCCCAGCTTTTGGCGCTATATTGGGTTTAAAATCGATCGAATCGCTCAATCTATCGGGCAATTCGTTCACTGGGAACTTCAGCAGCCTCGGGAATTTCCCTAATCTAATGGCATTGAATATGAGCAGCAACCATTTCGATGGACCATTAAGGTTCCAGGACTGCAGCCTAGTGAACAGAATTCAAGTCCTTGATCTTTCCTCGAATCACTTTGCTGGCGATCTCAATGATTTGATCGGCTGCACAACGAGGCTCAGAGAGCTTCACTTGGACTCGAATTCTCTTACAGGCGAGTTGCCAGAATCGTTGTATTCCATGTCCGGTTTAGAACAGCTCTCACTCTCAGGCAATGATTTTTCGGGACAGCTGAGCGAGGAAATCAGTAGGCTTTCGAACCTCACTGCCTTGGTTTTATTCGGTAATAGATTTTCTGGGACCTTACCTGAAGTTTTCGGCAATTTAACCAGGTTAGAGACATTCGTTGCTCATTCGAATTCGTTTTTGGGTTCGTTACCTTCGACCTTAGTCCTCTGCTCTAAGCTCAGAGTCCTCGACCTTCGAAACAATTCTCTTTCGGGCCCCATTAACCTCGATTTCTCCAAACTGCCTAACCTATGTACCCTCGACCTTGCTAGTAACCATTTCGCCGGTCCTTTGCCTGAGTCTTTGTCTGGCTCAAAAGAACTGAAGATTCTGAGCCTTGCCAAGAACCATTTTACGGGCCAAATCCCAGAAAACTACTCGAACCTCTCTTCTCTCGTCTTTCTTTCCCTCTCAAATAACAGCCTCGTAAACATATCGAAATCCTTGTCCATTTTCAAGAATTGCAGGAACTTGTCGACCCTAATACTGACCAAGAACTTCCGTGGGGAAGAAATCCCTCAGAACGTGGGCGGGTTCGAAAGCTTGATGCTCTTCGCTCTGGGAAACTGTGGGCTAAAGGGCAAAATCCCAGATTGGTTGTTGAACTGTAAGAAGCTGCAGGTCCTCGACCTTTCTTGGAACCATCTAGAAGGTAGTATCCCTTCTTGGATAGGTCGAATGGACGGTCTATTCTACTTGGATCTTTCGAACAACTCGCTAACGGGCGAAATCCCAAAAGGCATCACAGAGCTGAAGAGCCTCGATTCGTTGACCAGCTATTCATCGAGCCTCAACACATCGACGGGAATCCCACTGTTCGTCAAGAGAAATCAAAGTGCGACTGGTTTGCAGTACAACCAAGCTTCGAGCTTTCCTCCTTCGTTATTGCTGAGCAACAATCAGCTCAACGGTTCGATTTGGGACGAAATAGGACGACTCAAGCAGCTCCATGTCTTGGATTTGAGCCGTAATAACATCACTGGGACAATTCCTAGCTCGATTTCAGACATGGTCAACCTTGAAACCTTGGATCTTTCCTACAACGATCTCCAGGGCTCGATCCCTCCTTCGTTCAGCAACCTCACTTTCTTGTCGAAGTTCAACGTAGCTTACAATCGCTTGGTGGGCTCGATCCCTTCGGGCGGGCAGTTCCTCAGCTTTCCCAGCTCGAGCTTCGAGGGAAATACCGGGCTTTGCGGTAACTTATTACCACCTTGTATCGACGAGAGTAACCTGGGTCCTCGTCGAGCAGCTCCACCTGTTACAGACAAAGGTAGATCGGGAAAAAGAACCATTCTTGGAATCACAATCAGCCTTGGAATTGGTTTAGCTCTGCTGCTCGCCTTCGTCGCCCTTCGAATATCAAGAAAGGACAGTCGAACGCCAATCGACGACGCCGAGGATGATGTAATGAACGGCGGGGGCCAAAATAGGTTGTCCGAGGCATTCAACCCACCGAAGCTCGTGTTATTCAAGAACGCAGAGTGTAAGGATCTTACGGTCCAAGACTTGCTCAAAGCCACAAACAACTTCAGCCAATCGAACATAGTTGGCTGTGGAGGTTTCGGCCTTGTCTACGAAGCCAACCTCCCTGGCGGGGCAAAGGCAGCCATCAAGCGCCTCTCCGGCGACTGTGGGCAAATGGAGCGCGAATTTCAGGCAGAGGTCGAAGCCCTCTCAAGGGCTCAGCACAAGAACCTCGTTTCATTGCAGGGATACTGTCGTTACGGTAACGATAGGCTTCTGATATACTCTTACATGGAGAATGGAAGCCTCGACTATTGGCTCCACGAGAAAGTCGACGGCGGGTCGTTTCTCACTTGGGCTCTGAGGCTGAAGATAGCCCAGGGCTCGGCACGTGGGCTGGCGTACTTACACAAGGAGCCCAATATCATCCATAGAGACGTTAAGACGAGCAATATTCTGCTCGACGAAAGGTTCGAAGCTCACTTGGCTGATTTTGGGCTTTCGAGGCTTCTTCATCCTTACGATACTCACGTGACTACTGACTTGGTGGGGACTTTGGGGTATATCCCGCCTGAGTATAGTCAGACTTTGACGGCGACTTTTAGGGGTGACGTGTATAGCTTTGGTGTTGTGCTTCTTGAGCTTATTACAGGGAAGAGGCCCGTCGAGGTTTGTAAAGGGAAGAATTGTCGGGAATTGGTTGCTTGGGTTTATCAGATGAAGTCGGAGAGGAAGGAAGAGGAGATATTCGATTCTTCGGTTGGAGAAAAGGGTAGGGAGAAGCAGTTAATGGAGATTCTTGCAGTGGCTTGTAAGTGTATAGATCAAGATCCGAGGAGGAGGCCCTCTATTGATGAGGTTGTTTCTTGGTTGGAAGCTATTGATATGGGGAAAGAAGCTTGAGATTTTCTTTTCTTTTCTTTTTTTGTTTTGTTTAACTTTCTCTGTTGCGTCTGAGTTTGTTGATCTCAAGTGAAGGGATGTGATGAGAATATGTAGTTTGTAATAATAATCAAATTGCCTGCACATACGGCATAGGTTTTGCTTTAAGATTTAAACAGCACAGTACAAATTATAAGGTTGCCTGAGAATTTCAGGTTTACTAGATTCTTTACTGAGTTTGAATCAACATTAAACCTCGTAGTAGCGTATCATAATTTCGTAAAATTTTATCTTTTTTCAATCATTATTTACAATTACTATTTGGGGAATCTATGGAAAAATACTCATTTGTATAAAACTTTGCAAGTCAGTACCATGTCAGTGTATTTTTTAATGTAGATACCTATTAGCAGGGGCGGATCCAAGAATGTTTGATCGGGGGGGCCGTAGGCCCGTAGTATAAAAATGTATATATTAGCAACAGAGTTAAAACTAAAGTTTCAGTTGCTCTTTTTTGCATTAAGTCACATGTCGGGTGAAAACAAGTATATTATTCGAGATTTTGGAGACAAATTGTAGTATTTATTTTTTCTTTAATATTTGATAGTGTGTTTTTTACTTAAAAAGTGATTGTTTTTAATTTTTTCAAGGCTCATTAAATTAATAATTTGGACAGATATTTTTACACCTGACTTTTATACGATAAGTTTGTAATAAAAATTTTTGAAATGAAACCATAATTTTTAAAATGATAGTCATTGATGGATCCTGAAAAAATAAAGATTAATAAAATTACAAGAAATGCTAATTTTAGGACAAATTTAATATACACAATGACAAACATCTAAAAATAATGTATATATGAGATTTATTTTTTACTATTATCTGTGGTTAAATAATTAGAATCTTATCTAATAGTATAAAGGTAAAAGAAATTAGAGAAGTAAAGGATAATTAAATTAAATATATAAGTATTAATAATTAAATTATGTTAGTTTTAAAAAACACCTAAATCGAACCCGGCCTTGACCAACAGATGAACTTACAGTTACATGTCATAGTAAAAACACTTGTCATATTGTTATGGGCCAAGCCAACGAGACCAATAAAATCTATATTGGGCCAAGTGCTACATTTTGTTTTATTAGTTGAAAGTTTCTAACAAAAAATTTAATTAAAGAAGAAAAGGGTTTTCCTGACAAACGAGCTAGACAAGGTTTTCTGTTACTTACAAAATATAATGTTAAATATACATATTACTGGTATATATATACACATAGTACTAAAATTTTCGAAAATTTCCGGGGGGCTGTGGCCCCCCGGCCATGAATAGATCCGCCCCTGCCTATTAGAATAATTTTTTTGCACATTGGTACCTAATCCGCCGCCATACATCACATCACACATTTAGGTACCATATAGAAACATATTGTGGTACGCGAGAAAATGTTACATCATAACACATTAAGGTACCATATAGAAACGTATATGGGTACGCATGGCGTGGTAATAATACACTTATAAAAAGGTACGTCAAGACATGGGAAATGGTAGGAACAGTCAAACAAGTACTTATATAAAAAAATTTCGGACTTACAAATGAGAATTTTCGGTAGATTCACCTTACTATTTTTAAGAATTCAGAAGTATATAATTTGTTTTCATGGTTTGTAATAAAGCGGAGCTCAACACGTGAGAATGCTGACGTCGTCGATCGGCAGTCATTTCATCAAACACCTTAGGCTCTTTAAACCAAGCTCTTCAACTCTCTTCTCAAATTGCCGTTCCCATCAGCTGCAAAGGCGATTCTCGAGGCTCAAACAAGTTGCTCCATCTTCTGCGAACAATCATGTCGCAGCAGCAGCAGCTACCAGCGATTCGTTCGCATCCCCTTATCTCTCTGTGCGCATTTGCTGTCCTACGAATGCTGCTGTAAGTAAAGAAAGACCCATTGGATTGCTGTTTTTCCTTTTTCTTTTATTCTTTCTAGGGATGAGTTAGTATTGGAAGAATTAGGATGTACTTTCGGAGACCCTTTTGTGCTTCGGAGCTACCTCCACGACCGTCGACGAACATGAACGCAAAGGGCCTAGCGACGGCGGCGAGGTATGGATAAGTTCGACCTTCGACGTAGGCCAAGATGTGAAGGATTGCATTTCGCGCGCTGTAGATTCTATTGGATTAGAACAGTTGCCTTCATACGAAGTCGAAATGTGCGATCACACCGATTGGATTAAGCTTACTCAGGCGAGTCTGTTTGTATCCCTTCGATCGTTTTCACTCGTTAAATCCAAACTTATGATAAAAAAGCGAGCTAAGAGTAGCAGCAAAGTGTGTTAGGACTTATTAGGATTTGCTCATCAATATCTGCTGTATGGTGTGTTCTTATTCCAAATTGCAGGAATCTTTTCAACCAGTGGAAATCACAGATGATGTATGGATCATTCCCGAGTGGCGAAAACCCCCCGTAAGATTCTAACCAATCCCATGTAGTTTATGGAACTTGTTATAACATCATATTCTTCGTTTCATCGTCAAAGAGAGAGATCCATGCCTAGCTTTATACATATCTTATGGAATTTATTTCAGAATCCTCGAGCAGTGAACATAATTCTCAACCCTGGATTGGCCTTTGGAACTGGCGAACATCCCACAACAAAGTTGTGTCTTTTGCTGCTACGTCGGTCAATCAAAGGCGGCGAATCCTTCCTTGATTATGGTACTGGGTCAGGCGTCCTTGCCATCGCTGCACTAAAGGTGAGCTCAAATAGCATGAAAAGAAAGAATCTTTACAATAGGCGCCCTTAATTATGTTTCTGTCAAACGATATTGTGATTAATTTCGCTGATGTACGTATAGTTTGGAGTGAATCTATCCGTAGGGTTCGATATAGAGCCACAATCGATTACATCAGCTAGACAAAACGCTGCCTTGAACAACACCCCACCCGATAAATATCTGCTAAGTCTTGTTCCAAGCAAAGATGGTCCTGACTTTGAAAGCGAGCTTCTGCAAGAGAATCCCGGCGGCAGTTCCAATCTGCGTTGTTACGATACGAAGATCGTCAAGGAAAAGGAGAAATTCGATGTGGTGATTGCTAACATATTATTGCATCCTCTCCTTGACTTGGCTGATCGAATCGTATCCTATGCAAAGCCAGGAGCTATTGTTGGCTTATCTGGCATTATATCAGAGCAGGTAATTAATACGTTAGCATGCAAGAACTACCCAGTGTTTTTCTTGTTTGAAGATCGAATATTGGGCCATTAGTGGCTGAATTGTGAGAATGTTTTCGTTGTTATTACAGGTCCCGACTGTGATTGAGCGTTATTCCAAACTCCTCGAGGACATGAACGTGTCGACGATGGATGACTGGGCTTGTATAAGTGGCACGAAGAAAAGAGTTTGTTAGCAAGCATGTCTGTTTATTAGGGTTTGTTCGATTCTATCTAGGGGAAAGCGTGGTTAGTTTATTACGGTTTTTGTCGACGTTTATTAGGTTTTGTTCGATTCACATTCATGGATTAAACCCTAACATGACAATGTTTCTTTATAACTACATAACTAAATGAGCCCCTTTTTTGTCTTACTTACGTTGTCTTTCCCATCGTCAAAATCCACAGAGAAGTAATATCGTCTCAAGAAAAACATCAACACAAGCAAACAAGAACTAAAGATAACTCAACCCCACAACTTTTTAACCATGTCTTCATATGACGATAAATAAAAGCATTTAACAATTATGGCTCAATCTTTATATCGTAATAAGCATTGTCGTAAATTACGCCCTAGGCGGCCCCAAGGCGCTAATCGGCGCCAACTGTGGCGATTATGCTCAAATCGGCTGGGTTATTCGGCCAGACCGCATAGGCACCGAATAATCCGATTAGTCGACGCACAGGGAGAACTTGGGCGGCGCCTAGGCGCTCAGTATTTTAAAAAAAAAAAATTAAATAATTAAATATTAGGAAAAAAATATCAGTCTAAAGCAATCCCTAAATCAAACACCAAACACGAGTCGACACCTTCTTCTCCACTCTACCTTCCCTTTGCTCGACGCCCCTTCGCCTGCCGCCGTCGCTGCCTCGGTCGCCGCCGCCGTGCCGCCAGCAGACGCCATCGACCTCAGTCGCAGCTCGCAGTCCATCCGCCCTCTTCGATGAAGAGAATAAGAGCTAAGGTTAGCACCTTAAGTACCTAAGAAATCCTCTGATATTCAATGGAATCTTGGTATATTCTTCGTAGTTTCCTCCTATAACGGATGAGCCAGGAAAAAATTTGGATTGGGAAGCCGTAATTTTTCTATCCGATTAATTCCTTCCAATACAGCTCGTCCAACTTAATTTTGTCAGTGTTGTAAAAATCGGCCTAGGCGGCCGCCTAGGCGCCACCTAGACGCTAGTCATTGGCCACCGTGGCGAAAAGAGCCAAATCAGCTAATTAATCGGAACTAATTCTAATCGGCCGACTATGGCGATTAATCGGCCGATTATGGCGATTAATTAGCCGATTATGGTGATTAATCGGACTAATATATTTACCTTTAAAAACTAAATATTAGAAAAAAGACTTAGAATTTCCCGCCGAAGCAGGGAAATGCCACGTGAACTGATTACTACCCTGTGGCTATGGTATGCTTTATATAGAAAGCATTATGTCTTCCTATGGACAGCTTACTCGGTGTGGGACAAGGACAATATCTTGATAGAATGTCTGTTGGTTGGGCTTGGGCCGAAAACAAACAAATTAAAACTGACATAAAAATATTAAACTGAAATAAAAGATATTAAAACTGAAATACATAAACTAAAACATATACAAAGTTTAATATAAAAAATATATAAACTGAAATAAAAATAAAATAACTTCATCCGACATCACTCAATGTAGTGGTTTTTATATTATTATATTTTGTTATATTGCTTAGATTGATATTATTTATTTAGAATGTCTGGAAAAATTTATAGATAAATAATAATAATAAAATCGATATACCGATTAATTCCCGCCTACGAACCGCCTAGGCCCCGCCTAGGCGGTCTAGGCGCTAGGCCCCCCCCGAGCGCCTAGCTACCGCCTAGCGTATTTTACAACCTTGAATTTTGTAGAAGAATAATCGGTCGGCATATGAAGTTGTGTTTATTTTTTTGGAACTACCAAATACAGTAAAGCAGTTAGATTTATAATTATTTGTACTGTATGAAGCAATGTGATATTTCAAGTGTTCAAATATTTTGCAATATTGATGATGTTGAATAAGTCAATACCATATCTAATAGATAAGATATGGAAGAAATGATTGAAAGATAAAAACACACGCATATGACTCGAGGAGCCAACCAAGGAAGAAAAAATTAAATAAAGACAATGTAAGCATGCTAGAGCCGTGATCTACTTAGATTTATGCATCTATCTCTTTGTCTTCTTTACCACATATATATATATATATGTATGTATGTGTGCATGCAATGTATAAGTGTAGAGTGTGAGAAGAAAAAAAATGTACGTAGTGTGCATGTACTAAAGATTGAAAGAGAAGCGTTGCTTTGCTCCTCTGATAAAAAAATTCATTTCTCCTCATTCGTTCTTGCTACTTCAGATTCAGACGCACATATAAAGACGTCGCCACCCTCTCCTAATTCGATCTAAAAATAACAAATTGGTATCAGAGCCATGCCACTCGGAGTCATGCCCGTCCCGCGCCTCACAAAACTCAACTATGATAGTTGGGTTATCCGAATGAAGGTACTGCTCGGGTCGCAAGGCGTATGGAATATCGTAGAAAAGGGGTACACCGAACCGAAAAAAACGGACGACGCGGCTCAAATTAAGGTGTCAGAAGAATCTCACCAACTAGACCAGACCGCGCTCAACTTCATCCACCAGGCGTTAGACGATCCCGACCTCGAAAAGATAGCAGGCGCGAAAAATTCGAAGGAAGCATGGGAAAAACTGGAGACAGCGTACAAAGCCACCGACCGAGTAAAACAAGTACGACTGCAAACTCTTCGTGGCGAATTCGAAATGACGAGAATGAAGAACGGCGAAGGCGTGTCCGACTATATAACGAGAATACAAACCATCTCAAATCAGTTGAAAAGTAACGGTGAGGCCCTAACGGAATCTCGAGTCGTCGAGAAAATTCTCCGCTCCCTGACGGACGAGTACGAGAACGTGGTATGTGCAATTGAAGAATCCAAAGATCTCGAAGAAATGACGGTCGACGAACTTTCCGGTTCGCTCGAAGCTCACGAGCAACGGAAGAAAAAGAAGAAGCAGGAATCGCTTGACGAGGCTCTACAGACGAAGTTATCGTTGAAAGATGACAAGGCGCTATATACGCATCACGGCCGAGGTCGAGGACGAGGTCAACGAGGACGAGGTTTCGGCCAAAATTCAGGCCGAGGACGAGGATACAATCCGGAACAACGACAAACGAGCAATCAAAATTGGAGAGGACGAGGTCGAGCTCAAGGACGAGGTGGTCGCTCGAATCGACCGAGCGTTAATGCTACAACTGCGGGAAGTTCGGACACTTCGCAAAAGACTGTTGGTCCGAAAAGAAGGTGGACGAAAATGCGAATCTGATACACAAGAAGAGCCAAAAGACGAAGGCGTTCTCTTGATGGCGCTCGAGGATACAAGTCCAGGCAACGATATGGTGTGGTATCTTGACACCGGTGCTAGCAATCATATGAGCGGGCATAAACATCTTTTCACGGATCTGAAGAAGATTGATGACGGCCACGCATCTTTTGGAGACGCATCGAAGATAGAGGTCAAAGGCCGAGGGAAAATCTGTTTCTCTCAAAATGATGACAAACAGGGATCGATCGAGGACGTATATTTCGTACCCAACTTGAAGACGAACATCTTAAGCATGGGCCAGTTGCTTGAAAAAGGATGCTCGGTGTTCATGAAGGACCGCTCATTACAACTAAGAAACAAAGACGGAAGAATGATCGCGCGGGTCGAGATGGAAAGGAACCGAATGTTCAAACTCAACCTGAAGGCGATTCAAGAAAAATGTTTGCGAGTTGACGTGGAGGACAAAGACCATTTGTGGCATATGCGATTTGGTCATTTGCACTACGGTGGCCTAAAGGAGCTCTCAAAAAGAAGCATGGTCCGTGGAATGCCGGTGATAGAAGGTGAAAAGAAGCTTTGTGAAAGTTGCGTAATTGGGAAACATACGAGGACGACGTTCCAGAGCAGGCAGAATATCGAGCACGCAAACCGCTCGAGCTCATACATACAGACATATGCGGGCCAATCACACCAGAATCATTCGGTGGAAGGAGATACTTTATCACTTTCATCGACGACTACTCAAGAAAGTCGTGGGTGTATTTTCTAAAGGAAAAATCAGAAGCGTTCTAGACATTTAAAAAATTCAAGGCTATGGTCGAAAAGGCGACAAGCTCAAACATCAAAGCACTCCGATCAGATAGAGGTGGCGAATACATGTCAGGTGTTTTCGCTAATTTTTGCGAAGAACAAGGCGTTAGGAGGTTCCTCACCGCGCCTTATTCACCACAACAGAACGGCGTAGCTGAAAGGAAGAATCGAACCATTCTCGACATGGTTCGATCAATGTTAAAGAGCAAAGACATGCCAAAGGAATTTTGGGCCGAAGCTGTACGATGTGCTATATATATTCAGAATCGATGTCCACATCACAGCCTGGAGAATCAAACACCGCAGGAAGCATGGACTGGCCGAAAACCGGCGGTAGCGCACTTCAAAATATTTGGAAGCGTGGTGATCGCGCGCGTGTACGTTTTAAATAAATGTCCGTGCAAGTACGTCAAGTAATAATTAATACGAATATGTTATAACTATCACCACGCGCGATAGGCAGTGTACCTATCGTTTGTAAAATAGCTATAGCGAGTATTCGAGTATCGAACACGAGGAATAATCTCGATTACTAGTAATAACCTATCAATTCAATATCTAGCCTAACAAATGATTTAGATTTTTAAATTTGAACTAAGTCACAACAACTTCACTAACACAGAAAAATGATCAAAACACAACTAAAGATTTAAGAGTAACTTTGAATAAAAGGAATGTGCTTGGGATTTCGAATCCCGCTAGATATCGTCGATGAAGTTGTAATACCGTTACCACATGATAATGACTATGTCACGATAATTCCTACTCGTTTCCAACTTAGCTTTCGCCCTAAATGGTCACGAGAATATATAGTAGTTTATCTAATGTGAGGGTCGACTATTTGCTTTCGCCCTATAGTCGACGCCTAACGTTTACGATAGAACGAACCGTCATTTAGCTTTCGCCCTTAACGGTCTATAAAACATCACACCAACACATAGACATGCCAAATGTGATTCTCAAAACAATACATAGACATATTGAATCGAATAAAAGCTGTCATAAACGATACAAAGCCATATCATGTGTTCACGAGTATTTTACGTCCAAACTACGACGCTATCTAGCGTTCTTCTCATCCCAAACACACAAAATGATTAGCTACTCATAGTGAAGGAAGAAGCCACGAAATGTATACGAAACAAAGCAGAGAAATACATAGATTCTTCCCTATTTAGCGAGCTCAAGCTTATCCCTCGTACTTTGTTCGATCCTCCGGTGTAAATGAGCTTCAAATCTTCACTTTAGCACCTAGAGATCATTTGAGATTGATCTCTAGGGTTCTTGAGTCGTTCTTGAGGTGTTTTTTGGTGATTAGAAATGAGTTGTGGCGGCTTAGATGCTCCTAGGGCTTCAAATTGCGGCTTAAGTAGAAAACAGGGTGAACATGGCTTCAAACACGGCCATGTATCCTCCGGGCTTAGGGTTTAAGGCCCAACACTGTTGGTCAACACGGCCATGTATCAGGCCATGTTGAAGGGCCGCAAGTGTGTTTTCTTTTCTGCTGACAAATACGGCCGTGTGTCAGGCCATGTTGGGAGGCCGAAGCTAGAGTTCTCCTTCCTTCTGCTGGACATGGCCATGTTGAAGGCCGTGTTGATTAAAAAATTGTAATTTTTGCTCCATGTTTACGCAGTTCATCCCAAATATCGCCTCATAAACCTTTGACATCAAAATATGTAAAAATTATGAATAAATGCATGAGACAACTCACAAAAACCAAACATTCGACATGAAAATGATGGAGATAAACGAATGAAAATGCGTTTATCAAACCTCCCCACACTTGAGCTTTTGCTTGTCCTCAAGCAATTTAGGCTAACAAATCAAAACATGTAATACATGTCCTTTGCACATCATCGTTCAAATAGAAAAACATGAAACGGAATTAATCAAGAAATTCGAAACATGACACAATGACTACCTCAAAACAACAGGAACTTCTTAAGCAATATTAATCAAGATCCGTACTATGCAGGAATTCACTCGAGTAACTCGGGTAATAGGCTAAATGTCGGTGAATTCCATCAATTCATGCAATAGTCTAGTCCCTACTATAAACTCGCAAGTGGATCATACATCTACTACTCTCGGTGATAAGGCGTGAATCAGAAGGTCTTTTTCGGGTTATAGTAGGCTCAACTGACTATAATGGAGAGTAAACTTCAATCGAAAATATCAAAGCGGTCATGTCGGTGTCGTGCCACTATTCGATAGTGCGCCGCATACGTCGTGGTTAGCTCTTGCCGTCTTGGACTTTTTTTTTTTATATATATTTTTTTTTCCTATGCTAAGCCCTTCTTCTCTCTGACTTTTTTTTTTTTAGCATGAGAGATTATCGAAGGAAGGGTTCTTAACATCTTTTCCACGTATCTAAGCTCCTCTTCTCGTGTCGCTAAGCCCCTCTTCTCTCTGTCCCTTTGCGGGTGAGAGATTATCGATGGAGGAGTTCTTAACGCCAGATTATCTAAAGGAGATATATATTTTAAACAACGGCCGGGCTACGCTTTTCGACATTGGCACTCAACCTCCACTTTTTCTATTAGTCGGGTAAGATGATATCTGAAAGTTTCGTAGGTCAGCGGCTTATAATTCCCCGGGTTTTCTCAAATAAAAAGGCTCAGGCTCAAAGTGGCTAACTACGGTGATCAGGCGTGGTCGGAAACTTTGGCTATGGACTTATCTCCTAATGCCTCCCTCATTTTCATGCAGTCTCACCTTAGTAATTTTCAACATGCACCACGAGAAAGTTTACGAGAGAATTAAACTATGCACTTTTCAGATCACAAATCTCACAAAGTGGGTCATGCATACGAATCTTTCATAGTATCGCCAAACTCGTTCGTGTCGAAAGAAATCAATCATTGTGCATGTCCTAATTTCTCACATAATTCCCTAGCATGCACTCTATTTTTAAGATAATGAACAACTAATTATGCCAAACATTAAAAGAACATGCATTTTCTCAACAGATCACGCACATTTGAAACAAAAAAATTCTGTTCACGCAAAATTCCCCCTCCCCACACTTGAGAAAAACGTTGTCCCCAACGGAAAATTATAAGCACAAAAGGAGTGGAAAATTATTGAAAAGCGTGAACTCCCCTGATTATACTAGGTGAGCATGATGGCGAAGTGTGACGAGGTTGAAGCATAAATGTTAAGTCCTCCTCCCCGCACTTGATTATACTAGGTGTGATTGGGTGGTTGATTCCAAGTAAATATGTTGCATGCGAGCTTTGCATACTTAACGTTGTTTGCCCTGTAAGCAGACGATTTAAACAAAGCACGTTAAAACAAAGTAAGTCGAGAAACATATAGTCGCATATCGAAGCATTAAAGTCTTCAAAATAAAATCTAGAAATCAGGGTCCGACGAGGATGCTAGGCGTCATCCTCGGGGGACGATGGCTCATCGCCTTGATCAACCAGCTTGCGGGACTCCGCAAGCAACTTCATGGCATCTTGGACTTTCTTCAGCGCTTTCTCCTGACGATCCATCCGTTTCTGGAGTTTCTGTTCGGCCTCCTCGCGTCGGTGATGGGCAGCGGCATTCTCCTCCCGATCTGCGGCTCGCTGTTGGGCTAGTTCTTCGCGGAGGGCGGCGAGTCGGTCGTCGACGTAAGTTGTGACACCAGAGAAATCTCGACGATTAAACGTGGACGGGCCGGCAGAATCAGTATGACTACCAGCACTCTCGTCAATTGGATGCGGGAACGGGCCTCCCATGGCAAGAGGCAACGGGATATCGGTGTATGCTCGGTAGTCCTCGTGCCATCGATAGAAATAGTTCTCCTTCTTCCACTCAGGCAGCTTTTCGATCATCTTCATCATGTGAAGTGCCGTGGCATCCAAGTGCTTCGATCCATTAAATATTGTCATGTTGGGCTCCTCGTCTGGCCAGTAACCCAATCCTTTCACCAGCTTAGTGATAAACGGTCCCACCGTGATTTTTCCCTTCTCGCGTCCCTCGGATTGCTGCCGGAATCCGTGGGCCATAGCTAGTCCGAGATGGACCTTGTATCCATTGCGAATGCGGTGGAGGTAAAAGAGATCCCGTAATGTGACCACACCGTGTGACTCGCCTCGTGCGGTGACAGAGGTGGTGTTACGTGGGTGGCGGGAGGAGCTAGCACGTGTGGGGTTTCGTCGAGACATCGTACCTACAAAGTGAATGTGATTCTCGAGAAGAAAAAGTTCAAATCAAAGCTAGCTCAACTCGATCAAAGATCATCTTCATAATCCATACAAAGAGACAAGCTTTTCTTCATCAATTCCAAATAAGTAGGTAACAAATCAACCCCAACCCAAGTGAGGCATTTCATCGAACACGTGCTATGCGCATAAAATGAACATGAATTCAACTAACAACATTGTTGAAATTAGCTAGCCAATCATGTTTTCTAGTGAAATATTTTCTCCCAAACCGAAAACCCGCATTGAAACAACAACATAAACGAAAATTATGCATTTCCGAATCTTAAAGTTAGGGCTCTTACTAAACACGAAATTTCATATGCAATGGAAGCGAAATTAGCAAGACCCACTTCATGAACTACATATTATATCCCTAATATATAAGCTATGGGAATCGAAACGAACAAAATCTGAGTTTAGCTTGTAAGAACGAAACTGAGGGCGTAAATGATTTTACCTATCTTGCTTAAATCGATGATAATAGATGTTGGAAGTTTCACCGAAGCTTGTTGCCGGAATTCGTCGCGGGTCGGGAGAATCGTATTTGGTTTGATGTTTGGTTGAGTGAAGTGTGTGATGTGTGAAAGATGCGATGTTAAAGAAGGAAGTGATTATTATTTCTTTTCAAATTGAATCGAGTATACACGGCCATGTTGATAGCCGTGTTTCATTGCCGTGAGAATTTTATTGAGGACACACGGCCATGTTTGTAGCCGTGTAGGAATTGTTCTTTTTTTTTTAATTATTTTTTTAATTTTTTTATATATATATTTTTTTTATTTTTTTTATTTTTTTTATTATTTTTTTTAATCTGATTATTTTTATTTATTTATATATATTTTATATATTTTTTTTTTCTTTTTTTTTTTATTTAGAAATATATTTTTTAAGTTTCTTGGTTTTTTTTTTTCTAATTAATTCTCTCTTTTTTTTTTAGCGCCTCTCTTTTTTTATTATTATTTGTATTTTTTATTTATTTATTATTATTATAATTGTTTGTTTTTTTCATATTTAATTATTATTTATTTATTTATTTATTTATTTATTTATTTTAGTTTTTCATTTTCTTTCATTTCTTTCTTTTTTTTTTTATAACCAAACACGGCCATGTCGTTGGCCATGTGTATAGGCCGTGAGATTGTCTTGCTCCTACACGGGCAGACACGGCCATGTTTGAGGCCGTGTAAGATGGCCGCAAGGCCGTATTGCTCATACATGGCTAGGCACGGCCGTGTCTGTGGCCATGTATGTAAACAATTATATAATTTTTTTTTATTTTATTTTTATTTTTTATTTTTTTAAGTATTATTATTATTATTTAATATATATTTTAACTATGATTGACACGCAATCGACGAATTTTTCGAGAACGATTGGCGCGAAGAAAAATCTGATAATCGACAAGGGAATATCACTTTCTCACGCGGCGTTAGATCTCCAAGTCAAAAATTCGTCTGTATCATTTATTTGATTTGTTGGATTTGATAATGATGTTTTTGTGCCCTTCATGCCTATAAATAGACATTGGTAGAATAACACAACAGCATCATCTACCATAAATCACACGTCTTCAGCAATCTTATTTTCGATATTTTGATTTAGCTAGTCATTATGAATTGGGGACAGCAGCAAGGCCGTGAGAATGAGAGTGAAGAATACGTGAGGTTTCGACGCAACTTAGATATGTTGTCACTCTACTTCGCTCTTCTTGTGGGTTTGTTCGCAGTTTTACTAGCTTTCGTGTGTTGGGTTCTCACAAGGTGCACTTGTGCGTAACCCGCCCTTATGAAGCAAAATAAACTATTGTTCTGTCTTTTATGTTATTTGCAGTTTAATTGCTTTTGTGTTGGACCTTCACACGTTGTAATGGTATTGTAACCATTTTTTATGTAGTAAAACTATGTTCCTATCTCATCTCTCGATTCTGCGTTGTACCCACTTCAATATTCGCAATAAATTTATTATTAATTAAATATTACTGTTATTATTATTATTGTTGTTTTATTTAATTTAATTTATATAGTTTTAGATTAATTTTTTTATTTATAATGCCTAAACATAAATAGAAATACCTGGGTTGCCTCCCAAGAAGCGCTTCTTTAACGTCTTGAGCCGGACGTAGTCGAGTGAGTCTTCAAGGTGGTTTGGAAAAACGGTTGGAAGGGACTGTCATCCGTGGTTTTGGACCGCCCTTGGGAGAATCGCAACTGAAATGACTGAAATGGTTGGGCTGCCGCTCAAACTCTAAAAGCGGTGGTCCGTCGATCAAACGTATCTCCTTGTTCTCCTCTTTGCTTCCCTCGCCTATCCCCGTGTCTTTCTTCTCGATAACCTGTGATAAACGTGAAAAAGACATAGAAGAATTTTGATCAATAAAATCAGGATAGGAATAATTATTTTCATGCTTGCTGATATCATTCTTAGTTTGCGCCATGCAAAATGTTACTTCCTCTCCATCTATATTAAACGTCAAGGTGTCGTTTTTAACATCTATCATGGTCTCTCCAGTGGCTAAAAATGGTCTCCCTAAGATCAAAGGTACATTTTCATCTTCCTTCATATCAAGAATAATAAAATCCACTGAAATAATAAACTTATTAACCTTGACTAACACATCTTCTATAATACCCTTAGGATATGTAATAGATCTATCCGCTAGTTGTATACTCATCCTAATGGGTTTGGGTTCACCTAAACCAAGCTTCTTAAACATAGAATAAGGCATCAAATTAATACTAGCACCTAAATCAACAAATGCCTTATGAATATATAAATTTCCTATAAGACAAGGTATAGTGAAACTCCCTGGATCCTTTAGCTTCTTCGGGATATTCATTTGCACGACGGCAGAGCACTCCCCTCGAAGACAATTAGCAGCAACATCTTCGAGCTTGCGTTTGTTCGTGAGTAAGTCCTTGAGGTATTTCACACATCGAGGTATCTGTGCAAGGACTTCGACGAGCGGTAAGTTAATATGTAGTTGTTTGAAAAGTGAAAGAAATTTACCGAACTCGTCGTCAACAATATATTTCTTTGGTTGACACGCCTTGACAGACGGCGTAGTCACGACCTTGTCGACTTTCTCTTCCTCGACACGATTTACCGACTTCACTTCCTTCTTGGCGCACTGTTCCTCTAGGTACGTACCAAATCGATCGTCAGTCATCGCCCTTGTTAACCTAGCCGGATATGGAATCTTCGGTGTGTAGGAATTGACTGGTGATCTTGGAGCAATCCCCTCCTCCTTTTCTTTTCCATCCGCGGTCTCCTTCTTTTCGGGTTTGACCTTCTCCTTTTTAGGTGTGGCCTCCCTCAGCCGAGCTGGATATGGAATCTTAGGCTGGTACGGCTTTACGAATGGTCGCGCATTTCCTTTGTCAGCCTTGACCTTCTCGACATCGTTGGCTTTGCTTTCCTCCGCTTTTAGCTCGTCGTGGCTCTCGAAATCCTCTATCTTCTTTGAATTCTGCTTGGCGGGTACTTCTTGCAATTCTCTCTCGCTTATCAGGGTTACCGCGTTGCAATACTCCTTAGGGTTTGGCTCGGTGTAGCTCGGGAGTGAACCTTGAGGTCGTTCAGCCAATTGCTTTGCTATTTGGCCAACTTGCAACTCCAATTTTCGTACAGACGCATCTGTATTTTGAGCTCGGAGATCAATGGATTGGAATTGTTCTTCCATCTTTGTTAATCGACTCTCATGGGCTTGAGTAGTCTTGTCGAAGTTTGAGAGGAGTCTCTCCATCATACCCTTCATATCCCTCATATCATTTAATCCTGAACCCTGAGCCGTATTCTGATAGTTATTACTTGATCCTCCGGCTTGAAATCCCGGTGGTGGCCCTTGTTGGAAACCGGATTGCCTTTGCACTTGATGGCCTTGATTTCCGTAAGAAAGATTCGGATGTGCTCGAGGTTGGAAGCTTCTCTGTCCTTGATAATTTCCCATGTAGTCAACGTGTTCCACGGTTTGACATTCCGACATCTCGTGGGCTGCACCACAATTACCACATTGCGGTATGTAAGGCATCTGTTGCGGTGGTGTGGCGGTCATCGGTGTCATTACAGCATTAACGGTCGGTGGTTGGGCAACTTTTGGTAGTAGCGCATTGATCATCGTCTGAAGTTGAGTTTGCGTCGTGGCAACTTGTTGTTGAAGAGCGTCAAACTTAGCATTCATCGCCGTGTCCTCACTTAATTCGAACACACCCGGCACCCTCATTCTTGTGTTGCCTCGCATGAAGCTGTTCCTTGTATAATCTTCAATTAGGTTCCATGCTTCTGTAGCACTGAGCTTCACAAGTCCTCCGTTTGCGGCCCCGTCTAGCATATGGGCTGTTTGATCATTGAGTGCTTCGTGGAATCGATTAATGATTGCGGCCTTTGTCATTCCATGCTGCGGACATCTCTTTAATAAGGCTTTGTACCTCTCCCAAACTTCGTAGAGGTTCTCCGTGTCCTTCTGATGAAAGAGCGAAATTTCAGTTTTCAACCGAAGTACCTTCGATTGTGGGAAGAAGTAGCCAAGGAAAGCTCCTCGCAGCTCGTCCCAAGTAGTGATAGACCTAGGTGGTAATAGTTCCAACCACTCCTTTGCTTTGTCTTTGAGAGAAAATGGAAATAACATAAGCTTGATGGTGTCATTTGGAACTCTATTAATCTTGATAGTGTCCGTAATTGTCAGAAACGCCTTTATATGTTTGTACGGATCATCTTCAGACCTTCCTTCGAATTGGGCCGTCTGAAATATCATTTGAAGCCATGAATGCTTCAATTCGAAGTTGTTGTTCTCGAAAGGTGGTATCACAATTGCCGATTCCGTACCACCAAGTGTGTCGTGCTTGAGCAAATCTTGCAGTGATTGCTCCTCGTTATTAACTTCTTGATCTGTCATTTCCTTTGGTGTCTCTGAACTATCAACCGACGTCTCGACGTGAGAAGTGCTTGCCGTGTCCTGAGAACCTTCTGTTGTGTCTTGACAATAATCAACTAGCTGAAATGAGTTGTCGGGCGAAGAACTTCCAATTACTTCCTGCCTTAGTCTTCGTCGCAACGTACGCTCGAAATCCGGAGATGCTTCAATGAGTGGATACGATGGATGATTTCGGGTCATTCACCGTAAAAGTACACCTTGAAGACCAACAAATCTCGTTAGTTAATTAACAAGTCACAACCGGAAAAATAATCGCAAATCAAAGAAATTATGATAAACTAGAATAAAATAACAAATAAGTGAATGGCTAAATTACCGAACTTAGGTTTTCCTAATATCAAATTATTCCCCGGCAACGGCGCCAAAAACTTGATCGCGCGCGTGTACGTTTTAAATAAATGTCCGTGCAAGTACGTCAAGTAATAATTAATACGAATATGTTATAACTATCACCACGCGCGATAGGCAGTGTACCTATCGTTTGTAAAATAGCTATAGCGAGTATTCGAGTATCGAACACGAGGAATAATCTCGATTACTAGTAATAACCTATCAATTCAATATCTAGCCTAACAAATGATTTAGATTTTTAAATTTGAACTAAGTCACAACAACTTCACTAACACAGAAAAATGATCAAAACACAACTAAAGATTTAAGAGTAACTTTGAATAAAAGGAATGTGCTTGGGATTTCGAATCCCGCTAGATATCGTCGATGAAGTTGTAATACCGTTACCACATGATAATGACTATGTCACGATAATTCCTACTCGTTTCCAACTTAGCTTTCGCCCTAAATGGTCACGAGAATATATAGTAGTTTATCTAATGTGAGGGTCGACTATTTGCTTTCGCCCTATAGTCGACGCCTAACGTTTACGATAGAACGAACCGTCATTTAGCTTTCGCCCTTAACGGTCTATAAAACATCACACCAACACATAGACATGCCAAATGTGATTCTCAAAACAATACATAGACATATTGAATCGAATAAAAGCTGTCATAAACGATACAAAGCCATATCATGTGTTCACGAGTATTTTACGTCCAAACTACGACGCTATCTAGCGTTCTTCTCATCCCAAACACACAAAATGATTAGCTACTCATAGTGAAGGAAGAAGCCACGAAATGTATACGAAACAAAGCAGAGAAATACATAGATTCTTCCCTATTTAGCGAGCTCAAGCTTATCCCTCGTACTTTGTTCGATCCTCCGGTGTAAATGAGCTTCAAATCTTCACTTTAGCACCTAGAGATCATTTGAGATTGATCTCTAGGGTTCTTGAGTCGTTCTTGAGGTGTTTTTTGGTGATTAGAAATGAGTTGTGGCGGCTTAGATGCTCCTAGGGCTTCAAATTGCGGCTTAAGTAGAAAACAGGGTGAACATGGCTTCAAACACGGCCATGTATCCTCCGGGCTTAGGGTTTAAGGCCCAACACTGTTGGTCAACACGGCCATGTATCAGGCCATGTTGAAGGGCCGCAAGTGTGTTTTCTTTTCTGCTGACAAATACGGCCGTGTGTCAGGCCATGTTGGGAGGCCGAAGCTAGAGTTCTCCTTCCTTCTGCTGGACATGGCCATGTTGAAGGCCGTGTTGATTAAAAAATTGTAATTTTTGCTCCATGTTTACGCAGTTCATCCCAAATATCGCCTCATAAACCTTTGACATCAAAATATGTAAAAATTATGAATAAATGCATGAGACAACTCACAAAAACCAAACATTCGACATGAAAATGATGGAGATAAACGAATGAAAATGCGTTTATCACGTGGCGTATGCACATGTGCCCAATCAAAGAAGAACCAAGCTCGACGATAAAAGCAAAAAGCTCGTGTTTATTGGATATGATGAGAAGACGAAGGCGTACCGGCTCTATGACCCTGAAAATAAAAAGGTGATAGTAAGTCGCGATGTTCGGGTAGACGAAGAAAGTTCGTGGGGCTGGAACGTTGAAGAAAACACAATGCCTGAAGAACCACTGATCGTTGCACCAATACCTGTTCCAATTTCGCCTCAAGAAAATGATGAGGAGGATGAACCAAGACAGCCGAGGATGCGAAGCATGCAAGACCTGTACAGATCAACCGAACAAGTTCACCTAGTCTGCTTATTGGCCGACTCGGAACAAATTAGTTTCGAAGAAGCCATAAGAGACAAGAGATGGAAAATGGCGATGGACGAAGAAATAAAGGCGATCGAAAAGAACGACGACACATGGAAACTTGTGGAGTTGCCAAACGGGTATAAACCCATTGGAGTCAAATGGGTTTATAAGAAGAAGATAAATGCTTAAGGAAAAATTGAACGTTACAAGGCGAGATTGGTGGCAAAGGGATATCGACAACAAGCGGGAATAGATTACGACGAAGTTTTCGCTCCCGTTGCAAGAATGGAGACAATTCGTTTGCTCTTGGCTCAAGCTGCACAACTCAACTGGCCAATCTACCAGATGGACGTGAAGTCCGCTTTTCTGAACGGGGAACTCGAAGAAGTCTACGTGGAGCAGCCCCCGGGATATACAAAAGCAGGAAAAGAAGGCAAAGTGTTGAAATTAAAAAAGGCGCTTTACGGGCTAAAGCAAGCGCCGCGAGCATGGAATACCCGGATCGACGGATATTTCAAAAAAAACAAGTTCGAGCAATGTCCGTTCGAGCACGCCCTCTACGTCAAACGAGAAGGAAAGGAAATGATCATCGTCGCTCTCTACGTCTGACCTTATTTTCATGGGAAGCTGTGAGAAAATAGTCAACGATTTTAAGAAGGCGATGACGAAGGAATTTGAGATGACGGACTTGGGACTGATGAAATATTTTCTCGGTCTCGAAGTCGAGCAAAGAAGCACCGGAATTTTTGTTTCGCAAGAAGCGTATGCGAAGGCTATATTGAAGAAAAATAAAATGGAGGAGAGCAACCCGGTAGCGACACCGATGGAACTTGGAACAAAACTGTCCAAGTTTGAGGGAGGACAAGGAGTGAATGCGACCGACTATCGAAGTCTCGTGGGCAGTCTGCGATATTTGACCTGCACGAGACCCGATATCGCCTACAGCGTTGGAGTTGTTAGCCGCTATATGGAAGAACCGAGGCAGTCGCATCTAAAAGCGATCAAGAGGATTTTACGATACATCCGAGGAACACAATCGCTCGGACTATTTTATCCAAAGGTGAACGACTGCAAATTAGTCGGATATTCTGACAGCGATTGGTGCGGAGATATCGATGATCGAAGAAGCACTGGCGGCTACGTATTTTATTTCGGGAATACGACATTCACCTGGTTATCAAGAAAGCAACCGATCGTGACTCTATCGACCGGCGAAGCGGAATATGTGGCAGCATCGTGGTGTGTCTGTCACGCAATCTGGCTGAGGAACTTACTCCTCGAGTTAAATCTTCGACAAGATGAGCCAACCGAGATTCGAGTCGACAATAAGTCAGCGATCGAGTTGGCGAAAAATCCAGTTCATCACGAGAGAAGCAAGCATATTGATGCGAGATTTCATTTTATTCGGGAACACATAAAAAATGGAGCAGTGAAGATGGTACACGTCGCGAGTTCGGACCAAGTTGCAGATATTTTCACGAAGCCGTTACCAACAAATACGTCTGAGAATTTGAAGCAGATGCTCGGAATGAAAGATCAAAAGGTATTGACTTAAGGGAGGAATTTGTTGAATAAGTCAATACCATATCTAATAGATAAGATATGGAAGAAATGATTGAAAGATAAAAACACACGCATATGACTTGAGGAGCCAACCAAGGAAGAAAAAATTAAATAAAGACAATGTAAGCATGCTAGAGCCGTGATCTACTTAGATTTATGCATCTATCTCTTTGTCTTCTTTACCACATATATCTATATATATATATGTGTGTGTGTGTGCATGCATTGTATAAGTGTAGAGTGTGAGAAGAAAAAAAATGTACGTAGTGTGCATGTACTAAAGATTGAAAAAGAAGCGTTGCTTTGCTCCTCTGATAAAAAAATTCATTTCTCCTCATTCATTCTTGCTACTTCAGATTCAGACGCACATATAAAGACGTCGCCACCCTCTCCTAATTCGATCTAAAAATAACAGATGAAACATAGGTGAAACGTCTAATGGCCCCCTAGAAACCGTTTAGGCCTAATAAGGGAGAATCGAAAATGAGAATAGCGCCATAAAACCCCAACATGTTGCTCTGTAAACGACCATAACTCTACGAAATTTTAATAGCTGGATATCAAGAAATTATCGACATGTATGGCGCGATGTGTACGTATCCATCTTCTCTTTAGATTCGATATAAGCAGGCACGGAGCTAGCGCTGGGCACAAGGGGTCACTTGACCCCACGGCCGCCTGGAGTACCTCGTAGGGGCATGCTGACTGTATCTTCGTTGGCCACTAATTTTTGTTCTTCACAGCTTGAAAAGCCCCCACAACACATGAATGACGATTAGGGCCCGGCGACAACCCCACCGTCACAGCTTGTTCCCATCTGCAGCTTCAGAGCCCCCCAATGGAAGAAGGCGAATTAGGGCAAGAGAGGGTTGATTAAAAAGGGCACTGATTATCCATGCTAGAGGCAACTGTGTGACGTGAAGGCTGCTAGAGAAGTGTGACGTGAAGCCTTTGCTAGGAAGATGATGTAGAGAAGTGTGACATGAAGCCTCTGTGAGGAAGATGATGACTGAGAAAACCTAATTTTATTTAACTTCGATTGGGTCCTCTTTTACTTGGGCCTGTTATTAATTTTAAGTCTAATGGGTCATGTTTTGCTGTATTTGAAATCAATTTGGCTTTAAAAGGGGGATAATCATGTTATATTTTATAAATGTCGTTATTATTTTTACCAACATAAATATATTCCACCTTAACAATGGGTGAAGATATCACGTAAAACTGATATATAATGATTTAATTTTCTATATTATTGTTTTCAGGATTTTGGTTTTCTTATATTATTGATGACTTCATATCTCTTAATTAAGTTTCTATAATGAATTATTGAGGTAAATAATATGAATTATTGAGGTAAATAATATAATATTTTTTTTTTGGTAAAGAAGAGAATCTTATTACCACAAGTCCAATGAGGCCCAATTACAACTCATCCCAATCAAAAGCCACTACACTAGACTAAGCCTAGTAGTGTTCGAACATAAGTAAAAATACGATCAGATCTCATTTTCTTACACAAACTCCCTCTCAGTCTAACCCTAAATTCCTTTTTCAACATCTCACCCAAATCACTGGCAGTATACTCCCCTGTTTCCTGCAATCGCCGGTTCCTCTCCTTCCAGATGTAGTAAGAGATGGCAGCGACCCCCGCGAGTTGGATCCTGTGGTAGAGCGACTTCTTGCTACCCTTCGCCATCAGATAAGTCTTCCACCCTTCAATATCATCCGGGATTTGGTCCTGCAACCACGTGCTAACCCTATCTTTGACCTCTTTGCTGTAGGTACACTCAAAGAACAGGTGGTTCACGCTCTCCACCCCCTGTCGGCACAATAAGCAACTCAGGTCCGGGATTTGCATCCCCCAGCGTGCTAAGCGCGCCCTTGTAAGTAATCTATTGTGCATAATAAGCCATAGGATAAATCTGTGTTTAGGTAAGCTCCAGCTGTTCCATACTGCTCGAGCTACCCTAAATTCCTCCCTATCCCCTTTAAGCCATTGATACCCCGAGTTAGTAGTGTAGCATCCATTAGGGGTTGCCAGCCATTTGCCCTCACTGTATCCTCTAGCAAAGATATCTCTAACTTTTAGAATCTGCTTCATCTGCCAACTACAATCCCCATTAGGCATTTGATAAGTCCAGAAATCATTCTGTTTTAGGTACACGGTGTGCACCCATTTAACCCACAAATTATCCTTCTTACTAGAGATGTCCCAGATCTGCTGGCCTATACAAGCAGTGTTCCAATTGTCACAGTCTTTGATGTTAAGACCCCCCCATTTCTTCTGTAGACTGACCGTTTCCCAAGCCACTAAGGCTTTAATCTTGCCGCAATTCCCTTGCCCCAAAGAAATTCCCTACATTTCTGGTCAATCCTCTTAACCACACTTCTTGGGATCATGAAAATTGACCCCCAGTAGCTATGTAGGGCTGTGAGAACAGAGTTGATAAGACAACATCTTGCCGCGTAGGACATATTCCTTGAAGTCCAACATTTGATCCTTTTCACAATCCTTTCAACCAGAGCATCACATTCTGAAATCCTCCACTTAGTGGGGGAGATAGGTACACCTAGGTACCTCATAGGAAAAGCCCCCTCAGGATAGTCTGTAAGAGCCAATATAGCCATCTTATTAGCCATAGTAGTACCAGCCACATAAATGCTAGACTTGTGAGGGTTTGCATACAACCCAGCAGCCTGTTGGAAATGCTTCAAGCTATCCATTATTAGATTAACAGTTCTCAGCTGTGCTTTGCAGACAATGAGTAGATCATCTGCAAAGCATAAGCTGACTAGGTTCAGCTGTTTACACTGCGGGTGGAATCTAAATCCCTTATGCTTAGAAGCCAATAGCAACCTTCTAGTCAGGTACTCCATAGTCAATACAAATAGTAGAGGTGAGATTGGGTCTCCCTGCCTCAAGCCTTTAGCTGCCTTGATATTTCCCTCAAGTGATCCATTAATGGCCAGCTTAAAGGTAATTGTAGTAACACATTCCTTTATCCACCCTACAAACTTTACAGGGAATTTCATCTTAGCAAGTAGCTGTAGGAGGAATTCCCAATTCACATTATCATAGGCTTTCCTTAGATCAATTTTCATCATACACCTTGCAGAGGCATTGCCTCTGTTGTACAATCTCAGTAATTCTTGGCTCAACAGTATGTTGTGTCCAATAGCTCTCCCAGGTATAAAAGCTCCTTGATTCTCATGGATAAGGTGAGGAAGTACTGCCCTCAGTCTTGAGCAAAGTAGTTTAGAAATACATTTATAGACTGTATTGCAGCACGCAATAGGTCTATAATCCTGCCCAGTATTAGGGTGCTCAGTTTTAGGCACAAGAGTGATAGTGGTACAGTTGAATCCTTTAGCCAGCCTCCCTGTTTGGAAAAATTCCAAAACAACATTAGTGAAATCCTCACCCACAATAGCCCATCCAGCCTTGAAGAACTCACTATTAAATCCATCAGGCCCAGGGGCTTTTCCACTATGTATTGAAAACAAAGCCTCTTTCACCTCCTTCCTAGAAAAGGGTCTAATCAATCCAATTTGCTCTGAAGTATTTAGGGTACGACCTTGATTAATCACCAGATCCTCTACACCTTCAGTTGTAGCATCAGCTGTACCCAAACTGTGAGTGAAATAGTTGACAAAATAGGAAGTGATGTCAGATGGGTCCACAAGGAGAGTTCCATCATCATTGGATATGGAAGTTATCCTGTTCCTGTAGGTTCTTTGCTTAATCAGTGCATGGAAGTACTTTGAATTATGATCCCCTTCTTCCAGCCATTGAGCTTTGGCCTTTTGGGCCAAAAATTTGACACATGCCTTGCTGAGGTATCTGAATCTTTCGGCCATCTCAGCCTCCCTGTCCATAAGAGTACCATTCATAGGATCCCTAGCAAGCTCAGACTGGGCTTCCTCAAGTTTCAGCCTCCCTTCCTCAGTTGTAGTTATAATCTGGGCAAATTGTTCCTTATTTAGTTTCCTCAAAGGCCCTCTTATCCAGCTTAATTGCTGGTTAAGATGTTTCCCTGTGAAGATACCCATATTCCCCCTCTGCCAATTCTGAGCTAGAGTAGGCAGGAACAATGGGGACTCAGTCCACATATTAAAAAAATTTGAATCCCATCTTCCTAGGCTGGTTGGACCCAATGCATTTTAGCAAAATAGGAGAGTGGTCAGAGATCCCCTCATTCAAGAAGTGTGCCTCAGTATCCATATAGGTCTGTAACCACTGCAAATTACCAAAAGCCCAATCTATTTTACTGTAGATCCTATTCCCTTCTCTTTGTTTGTTGGACCATGTATAGTGTTTGCCCTTTCTCCTAATTTCTGTCAGCCCACAATCTCTAATACACTGTTCAAATTCCTCATATTCTTTGGCCAGAACTGGGGTTCCACCCAATCTATCCCCACTAGAGAGGATATTGTTGAAGTCTCCCCAAACAAGCCACGGCAAGGTGGTTTGCTGAATAGACCTGAGTTCTTCCCACAACCTTTCTCTAAGTTCATAGTTATTATGCCCATAGATACAGGTCATTAGGATTTCACTACAACCCTTGGTGATCTTGGTGTGGATCATCTGTTCAGTTTGTTTAAGAATAGACACCTGCCATTCATTCCTCCATAACAGTAAGAGTCTACCATTCGGATGCTCATTAAGATTATGAGCATAGTTCCACCCATTAAAACATTTGGCAACAAACTCATCAACTTTTCCTTTTTTTATTTTTGTTTCAATCAGGCACACTAGCTTAGATTGGAGCCTCCCACACTGCAACCTAACCTCAGCCTGTTTATTAGGGGTATTTAAACCCCTTATATTCCACAGCAGGGCCCTATCCATACTCAGGGTTAACTTGTTGCCCTGTTTTATCACCCTCCCCTTCTTGAATGACTGTCTCAGCTGGGCCTTTATAATTGATTCCCTGGTCATCAGATATCAGCTTGGCAGAATTAGCATCCCCTTTTCCAATTCCATTGTTGTTTTTCATTTGCAGCTTATATGTATCATTTATTTTTGTCTTGAACTTCCTCCTTCCTTGGATTTCCCATCCCTCAGCCTCAGTTTTAGAGCTAGCATCATCCTTTGTGTCCTTCTGACTCACAGGTTTTTCCTCATGCTGTTTCCATTCTTTCTTAATGTCCTTCCTACAGACATCAGTAGAATGGCCATATTTCCCACATTTAGTACATTTAACTGGTTTCCATTCATAGGTGACCTCTTGCTCAACCAATTGCCCATTCTCATTCAGGAATTTAACTGTATCCTGTAGTTCCTTCTTTAGATTCACCTCCACGAGTACCCTAGCATATTGTAGTCTCTCTTTATTCATTGTTATTTGGTCAGCCATAATAGGGGTTCCTACAAGACTGGCCAGCTTGCTTAAGCCTTTCATTCCCCAATATTTCAGTTCAAGGTGGGGAAAATGTATCCAAATAGGGACCTTCTCTACCTCATCCTTTTTAAATTCAGTATTAGCAGTCCAAGGGCCAATAATGACAGGCTTTTTGTCAAAATGCAACAGTTCTGATTGCAGTACCAAATCCCTCTGTTCCACAGTTTCAAATTTGGCTAGGAACAGTCCATTGCGGACCTGCATCACTTTCACTAGTCCCTGATTCTTCCACACACGGCTCAGAAATCCATTCATAACCGCAAATGGTGGATTGGCCCCTAGGACATAGCATACAATAGCTGATTGCCAAAACTGTACTTCCTCCTCAATGTCCTCTTGGGAAATATGACCTACTTTCTGCTCTCCTATTTCCTCAGGTTCGACAAATTCCAATTTCGTACCTGCATTCCTCAATTTCGAGACATCAAATTTCGCCCACACATTCGCAGCCTGTATATTAGCACGAGGCTCACTGGGAGGATCATTCCTCCTCTCCAATTCCAACATAGTCTTTGTCAATAGTGCTACATCAGGGGAATTTTTCGTAGAGCTCTTGATGAAATTCTCGATTACTTGTGTTACATCATTCAGATTTGGCGCAGGTGATACAGGTATTTGGTCATTCGGGGCTGTCTTCTCCTCCCCTGCAGGCGATTTAACCCCCTCGAAGATCTGGGCGGTAATCACCTTCCTCGCCGGCTTCTGCCTCTTGGCCATCGCCGACGCAAAACGCGCTAGATGCTGAAGCGGCCAATGGAACAGTGTAATCGCAAAATACTGTGTGTAATCGCACCTACTACTGTGTGTAATCGCACCTACTACTGTGTGTAATTAATCGTCTTTCTCTAAATAATATAATATTACTCTAACACGATAACTTATTATTTTTAAATAAATGAGATTGTATAATATTCAATATTATATCTCATAATTTATATTTTATCAGGCACTTATTTAAGTTTTTAAGTTGTGACAATTTTATTATGTTATATTATAATTTTATAGTCAATTATTAAATAATTTATTTATTTTTAAATAAAAATACTGGAAAGCCGTTACCGTTCCGCAAAACGGAGCTGGGAACACTCGTGTCTCTTCTCGTACCTGCGAACCGGATTGAGCCCCCCCAGATCGAAAATCCTGGCTCCGTCCCTGGATATAAGAGATATTGAATGGAACTCCATATTCGTATAACGTTTGCTAGTATAAGTGTCATGAAGAAAAAGGGTTTGCTAGTATGTTTATTAGGGATTTGTCAATCTGAGCGAGCAGAAAATATACTTTTTATTACTATTTTTCGACGTTCGATCTCAGTGTCATGGTGTATTAAGACAACTACCAGAAATTGAAGGACACCTACCAGAACGGAGCTATAGGCTATATAGCTTTGTAGAATGGAAGAGAAAAGAAAAAGAAGAAACTAAATGGCTTACTTCGAGCATAACATCGTCTAGAAGGGCTAACTTGGTATTGCAAATTTTGCAGTTGTAAGAACTTCAAGATCTGTCAGAAATATTCTCCCCACATATCGCAGAGACCTCACTTCTCAACTTTGAGCAGCTGCTTGTAGTTGGAAAATGGACTCGGTTCGTTGGTAGATAAAGAAAAATAGGGTTTTGTCTTGTCTTTAATATAATAAAGGCCGGTCAACCTAACAAGAGACAAGGTTGTCTTTTTCCGCGCAGCGAAATGAAGTCAGTCTCACCCCAAAAGTCAAACCCTGCAAAGAACGATCTCGTACAGGTAGAGATCAAGTAGTCGGTTTTTTTTTTTTTTTTCCTGTCTTGGGGTAAGTAGAAAGCATGTTGCCGATTGAGATGTGAGGCCGCCATTGTTGTATGTAAGTGTATATCTCGAAATCGCGACTTTTTTCAGGAATCTACGAGATGGGTGTTGGATTTAAATATCTAAGCAATCCGGTTTGATGAACACAAAACTTAGTAATTGTATTACTAACATATTTATTGAGTATGCAGATGAGCTCGGTTCGAAAAACAGATATCAAATATGAGCTCTGGGCGAAAAACTGGCTCGGTCAACTGCCGTCAATACTGGTCAACGCGGTCAACTGTCGGTCAACCCGGTCTTGGTCAGACTGGACTGGACTGGTCCGGTATCGGTCTGGACTGATCCGGTTTCAGACTGACTGGTCGGTTTCGGTCTGAACTGGTCTGGTTTCAGAGTGACTGGTCGGTTTCGGTCTGGACTGGTTCGGTTTCAGACTGACTGGTCGGTTTCGGTCTGAGCTGGTCTGGTTTCAGACTGACTGGTCGGTTTCGGTCTGGACTGGTCCGGTTTCAGACTGACTGGTCGGTTTCGGTCTTGACTGGTTCGGTCAGTGACTGGTCCGGTCAATGACTGGATTGACTGGTCAACTGTTGACTGATGTACAGCTCTTTACTGCAGCAACAGAGGTACAGACAGATAAAGCTGACAGCATTGACCAAAGTCAACAAAGGCTCCCAAAGGCTCCCAACGGGTATATTATTGAGTCTAACGGCTATTTCAAAGTGGGAAGACCTATAAAAATAACAGTGACGGGCAGAAACAAGCTAAGGATCCTAGAGCAAACCACATACACATCAAAAGAGAGATCCAATAGAGAAGAACAAGAGCATAGAGAAAAGAAGAAAATCAAGAGAGTTCTTCCAAGTGTGTGGGTTACAAAAGAGAGAGTGCTACAACGTTCAAACCCACACACCTCACTCACACATTAGAGAGTTGAGCAAAAGTAGATTAGTTGAGTGAGAGTCTTAGCACATAGACTATAAACAAGTGTATGTAGTCTTCGCACCGAGACAAGAAAGAATGGTGCCGTCTTAGCTAAGAGACGTGAAATATCAAAGTGGTTGTGAGGTTGCGGCCTACAACGTTTACGGTTGACCTTGCGGGGTGCCGTAAGTTCCCAAGGGACTTTAAAAAGCTCTTGGAAGAGATGGACTGTAAAAAGCTGTCTAGGTGATTCACTAGATTAAGATGAGGTCAGCGGGTAGGTTGTACTGTGAGTGTATAACTGAAGATCTAGTGAACTTCCTTGCGAGGAAGAAGGGGAGACGTAGGAGAGTTAACTCCGAACTTCCATAACAAATATCGTGTCTCCACTTCTACAAACCGAAACCACACATACCCTCAAACACCCACACTCAAAGTGTTCGACAAAATGCCTCAACCACCTCCATTCACCAAAACCGGATAAAGTTACCCACATACACAAACCACCTCACATAGTTCACAATCAAGTCTAATATATTCCGCACTTGGCCTTGATTGAAGATTGGAAACCGGTTTCACTCTCTAACCGGACGTGAAACCCACTAATGAGCGAAAAATGGTGACCGGTGTTATTCACCCCACCTCTAACACCCGGTCCACGATCCTAACAATGGGTGTAAGGGAAGTGAAGCGTTTGATCGGCTCTCTCCTTACTGCATTCGCCTTCATTGCATGGCACTAAGGAGCCAACGAGTTTTGATAACGCGCGGGGATCAGAGTGACGCTTATGGTTACTTAACCGGATTTTAATCTATACTACTACCTCAGTCCCACTTATTTCTTCCCATCTTTCTATTTCGGGCGTCCCACATAATTCTTCCCATTTCCATTTTTGGTAAAAAATTATCCCACTAATTAAACTAATTACATCATTAATATTAAAAAAAGTCTTCTCGATTTGCGTGTCTACTAATAACTTTTCTCTCTCCATACCTCAAAAGGTGTACTATAATATTAAAATAATGTGATTTCTTAATCTCCGTGCCCACTAATCTTCGGGAACATTTAAATGGGACGGAGGAAGTATATAAAAGTTGGACGTGAACTCTCATTGATCAGTCTCATAGCCAATCCCTATGTGACATGTCAGCATTATAAATATAAATTACTCTTTTAAGTCTATTTGGGGTTGTAATTACACATGTCATTTTATTTAGTTAATAATAAATTATACTAATAACTGTTATAATTAAAATGCCTATAAATTATACTAATAACTGTTAAAATTAAAACAAAATTATCGTGCTAGCACGGGCCAAAACTAGTATATGTAAATAGTTTTATATTTGAACGCTGAACATCTATACTATTATAGAAAGCGTCAGAGTCTTCTACGAATCGTCTAATTCTATTTGAATTGATGTGTAACTATTAACCAATCACAGTTTTTCTATATTTTGTGTATACTTAATAAATACTAAAAATAGACATAGTGAAATCCACATACCCAAAATTTGGTGTGTAGATTTCTTTATAAATTAATGAAAAAATATATAAAAAAAACCCACTACTTATTACAAAACAACTACACATCTCATTAACACGTTACATTTTATATTTTACGCACACGCATTGAGTGTGCAAGAAATACTAGGATGTGCATAATGTACTGTATGATATTCGCAAAAGAACGATAAGACGCAACTTTCCGATGATCGTAGAGATTTGTAGGTGTCGCCAACCTCATCGAGTTATATATATTACTAGTAACGGGTGCACCCCTGAGGTGGGTGCAACAACGAATTGATTAGAAAAATGCTAATACAGCCACTACAAAATTGATTAGGTCAAATATAATCATACCTTTATACATGTATGATTGATTTAACTTAATCCTCATAATGTTTTGCCCATCTGTGCATTTTCTTTGTAATAACCTACATTAATTTACTTGTGTTTTTTCTAGTTCTAAAGTAAATTCAGGAACGCATCATAATTTGATATTAAAATAGTTTTACCTCAAGGGGGATATCCTCTTTGCCATCTTTTAGCATCTCGGATTTGGATTGTCGAGAGCGTCAGTATTGCCATGATTCGATATTATTAATGTCTTAGTGATCTACGTATGGAGCAGTTATATTTCTAAGCATTGTATCGTTTATTTGAAATTAATTTAAATTTTAGATATATTGGAAAACGGTGAAAATTCAGCACTTTCTTAAACCGCCCAACCTCATCATAAGGTATAATCATCATACCCCCTTTTTTACTTTTTGTTTCATCCTCTTACGCGACATTGTTCTCTTTTCCTCTGTTTTGGACTTCATTATTATATCCTCAAATAAAAATGAATTGATCGATCAATTATTTTTTGTTTGATTATTATATATATCGATGGAGTGCAGGCCTTTGGGTTTCATGATAGGCCTCCCTTTTGCTTTCCTCAGCTTGATATTGTCTCTTGTCGGCGTTGGCGTTTGGGTATTAGGGTTAGTTCTTTCTACATTTTCTTTGTAATATTGTTATTGTTTCTTATTCATCTTTTTTGTTGATTACGTGGGCTATTATTCCTCTTTTTTCCCCTTCTCAATATTGTTCTGTTATCTTCTTCAAATTTGGAAAAATTATATGAAGTTGTTCTCTTGTTTCTCTCGTCCATGGTACAAATTTTCTAATATTTTCCTGGAAAAGTATCCAGAAGAAAGTTGTATTGTTTTACTTGAAATTTATATATGACATTACCTACTTGAATTTATTGTTTTATTTACATTTCTTGTAGGTCCATTATAAGCTGTATTTGCCCTTGTTGCATATGCTGTGCTGGGATTGCCAATTTTTCAATATCCTTGGTGCAGCTTCCTCTCAAGATTATCAAATCTTTTATTGATATGATACCTTGTTAATTAATTAGTCATAATAATTTCATTTGTTTTTTTTCTTGTGTTTTCTGCTGGGGATGTTAAGCACTTGTTCGCGTACATAAAAGCCAATATTATCACAACAATTCCTAGGAATAGAACATTAGAATCATTATGCAGAGGACTGGACCTTGATTTTTAGATGATTTGATACATGAAATGAGATACCTATATTTAACGTACACAACAAAATATATAAAAAGGCTGTTACCAGGTTCAATGGAAGATCAAACTTCACAATCATTGTTTTCAATACATTGTATGAAGCACACATTATTATAGTTTAGTGATGCAACTCCTGATAATTCAATATCTGTTTTTGTGGATAATACGGAACCCTAACCTGAAGAAAATTTAATTAATTATTGTAAAATCAAGAATTAGTCATGAATGAACCTAGCTTATTTTCGCCAACTGTAACATTAATTATATTCATATCCCTCGTGCGTGCATGGTATGGCTTGATTTTGACTTTGTTAATATAGCCTAGACTGATAGGTTTTAATTTATTTATCGGACTTGATATTAAATCAAAATACAGACATTTATTTCCAGGTGTTCGTAAATGGAGGGGGTCCATTCAGTTAGCCTCTTGAAGACATTGAAATTGAAATTTTTATCGTGGTCCCCCGTAATTGTTCAAATGTTGAATATATGCTACTGTTGCTTTCATCTTTTTGTTGGATTCTTGATTTATGTAAGAGTAGTATATATCTATATACATATGCATCTACCTATATCTCGATCTATGTAAAATCCATTAACTCGTTTAATAAAGATGCATTTAAAGCCCTTTATTATCAATTTTGACTATAAACATGTCTAGGCATATAGCATAAAAAAACTAGAGTTTCTTTCTGATTTCGCTCAATCACAATTTCTATGTGCTGATCATGGTTTAAAAATATACCAATATTTTTATAAAAATAAAAGCAAAATACCTAAGTTGAGCCTCTTCGGCTATGCGGCGAAATTTCCTGTTTTTATTTTTTAAATAAACGATACATGATATTCAATTCCAGCATAACCAAGTTCATTCCCTAAAGAGTTAGTTGGGCGATGTATCCTCTTATTCTAATCCAATAATTCAACTTAATCCATAGAACAAGATAAACTTGTTTAATTAAAAACGTCACTGTTTTCCCCAAAAAAAAAAAAAAAAAGAAAAAACAATATTCTAGACTATAATCGTAGGGCCATTGCCCACGTGAACACACTTACTCAAATGCATGAAGTCAGCCCACCACCTATCTATCATCTCAAAACCCTTCATTTTCAACTCAATAGCAAATTTTTTTTTTATTATTATCCTTTTCAAACTATAATAAATACCCACAAATATTTCAGCTGTCTTCCTCTTTTGGCTACTAATGACTTTCATTTTTTTATAAATCGGTGAGGTGAATCATTCCATTTCTAGCCTAAAAACCTTCACCACTATAAAGACAAACACCCCATCAGTATTCTCTTACATCCAATCCACACTACAACGCAAAAAAAAAAAAAAAATTCCTCCCTTTACTACCCTTAAAGGAAAGGAAAGAGAGAAAAAAAAAAAGATGAGCTTCAACCAAAAATCCTCATCAAAATTCCAAAAGAAGAGACTAAATCAAGACCAGGTAAAGCTCCTCGAATCATATTTCGATTCAAGCAAAAAGCTTGAGCCCGACCGAAAATTCGAGCTTGCCCGAGAGCTAGGGCTACCTCCTAGGCAGATAGCAATATGGTACCAAAACAAAAGGGCTCGATGGAAGAATCAAACCCTAGAATCGGACTACAATGCTATGCAGTCGAAGCTCGACGAAGCCCTAGCTGAGAAGAAGAGGCTCGAGGAAGAAGTCGATGGTCTGAAATTGGACCTCAAACGGGCCCACGATGCTTTGGCTTCTTTTCGATCTAAGGCTGTCGTGCCTCAGTTTTCGTCTTTGTCGAGCTGCTGCGATGAGTCGAGCGTTCTCAACGATGACGTTAACAACGATAGTAATAAGAGCGACAATATTGCTGTTACTGATAGTAGTTGTAATAACGATGGCTGGGGTGGTGGTGGTGGTGATGGCGGCCATGGTAGAGCTTCTTCGTCTTCTTTGCAGTTTGAGGAGCTTTATGCTTGTTTGATGCTTGGCCCGAAGGGATCATCGTCTCAAAGAGATTTTTTTTGGGCTTAGTGTTGATTTTTTGTTTTACAGCTTGTATGATATATGATTATTGTTACTGTGTGCGCCGTGATCCTTGGTTAATAAATGTTGTAAATTACTATTGTATTGTATGTGGATGTTATGTGTAGTTTCATTATTGTGGAACTAAATTATATTGTGTGCTTTGTGTTATTGGTAAAGAAATATAAAATCCGGCACGAGGTAATAATAAATACATGGGCGTTTAAATTTTGAGGAAAAAAACACATTTTTTGTATTGGTAATGGAAAAGCATGGGGAATATTCATGTAAATAGCAGAGAATGGTGATCCACTATTCTATTCTCTATTCTATTCTATTCTTACTTGGAAGTATAAAGCGAAGTGTCAATTTGTGAAATTCGTGTGAAAAATAATAAAAGAATAAGTGTGCAGTTTAATTAGAAGTGAAGAGATGTCTCATGGCGAAAGTGTAAATTTGTATATAAATTATAAACTCAATCCGTCGATGTTAGGATAGATTTTGAGAAAGTACAAATGAGTGAAATATAATCATATGATAATGATGAATTTATACTGCTGGGGCTTAGCAGGTTGTTATGTGTCAGCAACGATAGTAATATTTTATCTACCAATTTTGAATCATTGTCATGTCACAACACTATATATAAATAATAACTTGAATCCTTCAAATCGAACCGCCGAAACCGACCCGGAAATATTCGGTTCGCAACTATTTTCCCTCCAATCCCATCCCAACAAGCCATCTGATCTAATTTTTTTCAGGCCTCATTGCACTTCATAAATAGCTCCATATTCTTTTTCTCTAGTTTGTATACTCTTAAACATATATATATATATATATATATGTTATATCATTCAGTATGGGTAGCTTGCTAGCTATTTTTTGATGCACTTTCAAGTAAGAAAGAATGCCTTATTCTCGTCTCAAGAACTTGGATCAATTCGAATTGTTAGTTGGGTGAAGTTTGATAAGTAATATACGGTTTAATATGGCATTGTGGTACTCTATCAATCAAAATATATACGCTATTCCCCTCATGGTTATACATAAATTCACTAAATTACCTTATGGTTTTTTTATTACGCGATACTTCCATATGGTTTTGAAAATATAGCACCTAACCCCCGGCAGTTAGCCCGAGTTTGCAGTACACGCGCTCGTAGTGCGTCTGGGTAATGGCTTTTCCAAACTTTTTGATGTGTAAAGACGAAAATAACCTCAAGTTGTTTCTACAACAACTCATCTTCATCAACGTAACAATAGAGAATCGATTGAGGAAATTAGGTCATACTTCAAATCGCTCGTAATTTCTGCAGTTAAGCTAGTAAGTTCCGTGTTTCCCTTGTAACTGTTGCACATTGTCGTAATTTTCCATTTAAGCTGCATATTTTGGGTTGGGTTGAGGAATTTCGGGTTTAGATATATGCACTTAAGCTAGTAAGGTTTAGGGTTTCACTCGTAATTTCTGCACGTTGTTGTAATTTCGCCGTGATAGTGCATATTATGGGTTGGGTTGAGGAATTTCGCTCGTATTTTGGGTTGGGTTTAGTAATTTCGTTGTGATGGTTTGTTTAACAATATTTTCAGTTCGACTTGCAACTGTGATGGTTTGTTTAATGAGCAGATCTTTAGTTCGACTTGCAACTATGTCTTTGGATTGAAAGAATTATCTCAAAAGGGACATGAGGTACAGAAATCATATGTGCAAATGTGGGATGGTTGCGGCAATTAGAGTTGTTTGTCCTACCAAAGCCACGAAAGGTAAGTTATTTTGTAACTGCAGGGATGGAGTCTGTGATTTTTTCATGTGGTTGAGTCCGATTGGTAGCAACATTGAAGATGATGTGTCCGACAATGAGATTGTGCAACCAAGACGACAATGCGACATCTATGTAGAACACATGGGCGACCTAATTGATGCATGTGACAAATTTGAGAGGAGATTTGATGCAAGTGAAAACAATGGGAAGAAGTTTGAGAAGAGAATTGGTGAACTTGAGAACAATGAGAAGAAACTTAAGAAGAGAATTGAAGCACTTGAAAAAAATGACAAGATATTGAAGGTCTGCTTCGTTGTAATTGTGATGTTGGTAGTTGTGATAGTTTTTTAAGTAGCAAGTGTCTTGCCTTATGTTGGTAGTTGTGATACTTTCTAACTAGCAAGTGATAGTTTTTAAGTAGCAAGTGTGTGGATCAATTTGTATTGTATCGTCTTGTGTATGTTGTTGAACAAGTCGACCAGATATTTATGAGCAGTTTCATGAACAGAAACATCTCAAACCAAGCAGTTTCATGAGCAACAACATCAAAACAAACCAAGAAGTTTACATATTGTCTTATAACTTCGTTCCAGCAGAAACAAGTAAAACTAAGCAGTTTACATATCAAACACACACCAACTAATCATACATTAACCAAGTCACTTGTCTGAGATATTCATTCCAGCAGAAAATCATAAACATCAAAACAAACTTGAGGATGTATGAGAACTAATTACCCTTGTCTGATAGTGGTCTTGGGGCTCCAGATCTTGGCTTGCACGTGAATTGAACACCTCTTAACAAACTTTGAGGTTGTCGGCTTGCACAACCTTTTTAAGACTTTTGAAGTACCAGGTGCCTCTTCTGCCTTTCTTTTTGTGACATTCGAGGAAGTTGATGCATATGCTTTCTGATTTGTTGTTGTATTTGGATGAACTACTGGATTGGTGCTAGACACCTGTACACATGTAACAATTGTTACTAAGTATGTTGATGTCTCTTATTATCAAGTTATTATATAATCTAAACCTGAGTTGGAAGTTGTTGTTGAACATCAGTTTCTGGAGCAATGTCTGGAGCAACCTCAGCACCAAATCCTTGAGTTTTTAGAGCAATGTCTGGAGCAACCTCAGTACCATATCCTTGAGCATCAGTAGAAGGCTATAAGAAGCAATACAAAAGAAAATGAAAAAAAATATAAGAATAGTGAAGAAATTACCTTGTATAACTTGGAATTTGGATGTGGCTGGTTTTTACACTCCTCTTGTTGTGTCCTTGTTGCAAACAGATTGCACAAGTCACCAAGCCTCTTCTAGTTGATGTTTGGTGAAGATTTTGATCATTTGCATCTGGCTTTCTTTTCTTCTTTGGTCTTCCAGCTCTTGTTTTGACATGTGGTGGGGCCACAGCACCAAGTGGGGACACTTCAAAGTCATGCATTCCAGGGACAAGTGAAATATGCTGCTCATAGACACTCATGTACACCTCCTTGCTGAATATAGTATCAATGTAAGACTCATAACTTAGGCGGTGAAGGTCTAAACAAGCAATAGTATGGCAGCAGGGATACCCAACCCTTTGCCACTTTCCACATGTACAGGTCTTGACATCTAACCAGACCACATGAGTCTCATTCCCATGTATAACCTCAAACTCCTAGCCACCCAAGTAAGAAAATCGTTTGAACTCCTTGTTCCTTCACCTTCAACTTTCTTCAATATATTAGGACAAACTTCTTTCTCATACTTCAACATTCATTCTCTCTTTTTTTGAATCCTGGACATGCATTTTTTCTGATCCATTCCATCATCTCGATTATTGGTAGGTCCCTTGCAGGTAAGATGTAGTGATTGAAACATTCACTGAGGTTGTTGACAAGTATATCTGATTTAGTTGTTAATGGGAAATGGCTTCTTGTCCACTGATGGGTTGGAATGTCACACAGCCACTCATAAGGGCTCTTATCATTGCCTATCTTGGGATACTCCTTCCTAATATGTTGCATAATCTTCTGATGCTCTGTCAAGCTATAAGTAGATGCTGCCTTTCAGAAAAGTTTCTTTAGCTCTAGACCTTTGAATTTCCCTTTGAAGTTGACATGTGTCTGATGCAGAACCTATGCTCGGAATGTGGAGCAAGTTTTGATAGTGCATCAATTAGACCCTTCTGTCTGTGACTAATAAAAGCTAGATTGGCAGCACATGCATCACCAATATCTCTCAACAACAAATGAAGAAACCACTCCCAAGTCTCCCACTTCTCTATCTCAACAAATGCCCAAGCCAATGGATAAATGTTATTATTCCCATCCATTGCCACAACACTTAATAACTGTCCCTTGAATACACCCTTTAGGAAACAACCATCTAACCCAATCAATGGCCTACACCCTGATTTGAAGCCATTAATCAAAGGCTTTAAACAATAATAAAATCTCTGTAGAACTGGTGGATTTTCCTCCCTGATCACACGAAGAATACAAGAGCTGTCACTATTGTACTTAACCACAGTTGCACAATAATCATACAATCTTGTATACTGAACCTTCACATCCCCCTTAATCAACTCAATGGCATGCCTTTTTACCCTATACACTTTATATGTACTAACATCAACCTTCACATCCCTTCGAATTTTTCTCTTGAGTGACAGCAGATCCTCATTGGGGTTGTCCCTCACATAATTCATAATCCTCTTAGCAAGATACTTGTAGTCAGCTTGTGAATTGATGGTGTGGTGTGAACAACTATGAGCACATTTGTATGATTTAATCATCCATTCAGTGCCTCTCATAACTGGGGAAGCATGAAACCTCCAGTCACAGCCGTATTTGCATAACATTGTGACCTTCATCTTCTCATTCTTTACAAATTTCAAGTCCAATCATCTCTTAACTGCCCAATCCTTCAAGGCTGCTTTAAAAGATGCTCTATTTGGAAAGCGAAGCCCCACATTTAACTCACACTCAGCCATATATGTTGTCTCATCCCACTCAGGATGAGTTGGAGCAGAATCATCATCTGATTCTACCCTCTCTTTCTCCAATTTCTCATAAGCATCTTCACATAAATCTTCCTCCAAGCCTTCATCAAATACAAAGTCTTCAACATCAGAACCAGTTGCAAACAATAAACCCTCTGTCTCAGACTCTTGGTCATTCTGTGCCTCAAACTGATATTCACCATCAGACTCAGAATCACTGTGAACATCTGTAGTCTCATGTTCACCATCTAGGCCATGCTCGTTTTCAGTCACTTCATCCTCATTTTGACCGTGTACATGAACATCATTTTCAGCCTCTTTATCCTCATTCTGACCCTCTACATGAACATCGTTTTCTCATTCTGACCCTCTATATGAACATCGTTTTCAGCCTCTTCATCCTCATTATGACCCGCTACATGAAAATTACTTTCAGCCTCTTCATCCTCATTTTCACCATCTACATGAACATCTATTTCAGCTGCATTGTCATGACGACATTCCGAATGACCCACATGTATGGATAAGTTAGAAGGGGTACTTCCATACTCGGAAAAGATAATCTCCGACCATCACTATCAGTGGACTCAAGAAAATCACCCAACTCTTCAACAAAAATATGGATGACCCTCTCATCTCTATGTTCATTTATCAAATCTCTAATATCCTTATCGCTTTTTATCGCCCTAACCCCAGTATCCATACTCTGTCCATGTATGCAGTAATAAAACTGGACATTGCTACATTTCCCCCTGCGTGTTCGTAGAAATCGTGCAATGACCATAGAAAAAGTCTATCCTTATCAACGCCCCTAAATAAGACCTTTAATCCCCCAAAGTACCTCGCCATTGGAAGCTCATTCAAATTTGCCGTTGACCCATAGGTTAATGTGCGGAAAGAGCTCGTCATCTCGATTGCACAAGTCGTCCCGGTGAAACTCCCTCTGTTGCTCCATATTTCGACACCTACGGTTCGTGAGGAACGAGTGAATGTATGCTAGTATTGTAGGATTTGAGATTCAATGGGAACCAGATTTGAGATAAATCTGGGGTTTATGTTTAGATAAAGATTTGGGGATCTAAGATTTTTCATTGAGAATGAGAACCGGGAAGAGTTATGTGTACAAGGGTAAAATGGGAATTTCATTTTTTATTTAGTCGATTCACTGGATTTGACCAGAGAGGGAGCGTGAGTTAAATAAACCATGAGGGTTTTATATGCTATTTTTGAACATAGGGGTTTTTGTGCTTAAATTTAAAACCGCAGGTAGGTTATATGCAATTTAGCTTTTTTCTAATTTATTTTTATTGTTATTGTCGAAAAGCAGGAATAATTCATTACGCTTTCCACAGTCCACACACACACATACACACGCTGGGTATTTTAGCTAAATGACCTTTGACTGAATAAGTTTTTGCAAAATGACCTCGTTGACTATAAGTTTTTGGTCAAATGACCTCCGTTTAAATCACTTAGTTAGCTGAACTCTAATCATTGATTAATATATATAAACAAAAAAGAAATAAAAAAAGAAAAAGAAAACTCAACCCACGACATTACACACGCTGCCGTTTCATCTTTTTCAGGCACGATCTCAGATTATCCATTCCACCATCTCATGCGTTAGCATCATCATCATCATCATCATCAAATCTTATCTCTTTGTTTGATGTGATCCGTTGATTCATCGCCATACCTGATAACAACGTTGGGTTATATCATGGATATAACAAGTGGAACCTCCACTCTCCTAAGGAGAGCTAACAGAAGACTCTTCTCGAATCCGCTCTCTAGAAAGGGAAAATTTTGGCATTCTTCTTGTGGTACTGCTGAGATTGCTAGTCAGCACAGCACGCAGCAGCTTCGATCTCTGAGTTATTTGCAGCGTTGTTGGAGCCACGGTGTTGATTGGAAGTCGCCGGGCAGCTTCGCCTCGCAGATTAGGATCGGCTCCTCCGCCGTTGAAACGCCTTTGCATCGGAAATTTGCGACGATGGGTGAGTGGAATCTCGTCATGTCATTAGCTTACTTTTTTAATTATTTGTTAATTTATAATGCAGTTGTTATTGCGATTAAATATAATTGAATAATTGGCTTTTACTTGTATCATAGACATTGAGTGCCGATCTGTTGACTTTATTATGTCATTTTTTATTATCGTTTACACGTTTTTGTATTTATTATTGATGGCTTAATTGTATCTTCAACTGCTGAGTGTTTGGCCTCGAATCCTTGGTTTCTGGTTCAGATTTCATATAGCGAAGATGGTACTTGGCTCATAACCCGCAAGTCGTTTTCGACGAATGATTAAAAAATGTTTTTTTGTGTTGTTAGTATTTTGTTTCTGATTCTTTGTGTTTATGCACATAAAGCAGTTTGCTACTGTCGTTAATATAGAGACCTTATAGACATGTTTTTACATAATGACATTCTAACCTGATTTGCAGTTAGCTCAATGTATAATTCATGGTTTGTTAGCCATGTTAAGTGACAAGCTTGGTAATTATTACTTAATTGTTGTCTTTCAGCCGCTGAGAATGCCTTCAAGGGTATTTTCACTTCACTTCCCAAGCCGGTGGTGGTGAATTTGGGAAGTTCTATAGCCTCCCTGCTCTAAATGATCCACGTATAGGTAATTTACCTTCGTGCAGTTGGAGATTTCTAGTACAGTTTTTGAGATAGTAAACTAATGTCTATTGCATTGTATTGACGGTTCTTTTCTGATCATGATTGCAGATAAGCTTCCATATTCCATAAGAAATTCTTACGTAACTGTGATGGATTCCAAGTTAAGAAGGAAGACCTCGAGAAGATTATTGACTGGGAAAAATCCTCCCCAAAGCAGGTTGAGATTCCATTCAAGCCTGCTCGTGTTCTTCTCCAGGTACCCGTTGGGTTTCACTTTTTCATTTTGGTGAACTTTAATAACAAATGAGCAATTTCTCATTGGAAAATATATTGTGTTTTTTTTTTGTTGCCAGGATTTTACGGGTGTTCCAGCTGTCGTTGACTTGGCTTGCATGCGTGATGCCATGAACAAGCTTGGCAGTGATTCCAACAAGATCAATCCACTGGTATACTTCTTGTTTGTTTATATCTCTATTCTTTTCTTGGACCTCCGACAAGTTTTTTCTTCTACATAGATTAAACTCACGAACCAGTTTGTGTAAATTCGATTTATACTAGTAGTCGTAAGACAAGAATCTTCCATGACCTACAAGTTATACCAGCAAGAGTAGTGGAAGAACTTTGTGAATATTATAGATGATGTGGAGACATCTTTTCCCGTTTTTATATGACCACAATCATTTTTCTTAATAGGTTTTGCAGTCTTTTGATTGCGGGCTTATTTTATCTTGCTCAACAGTCCCTTCATGTATCTATTTTACAATGGTTGTGCTTGCAGGTTCCCGTTGATCTAGTTATTGATCATTCTGTACAAGTTGATGTTGCAAGGTCAGAAATTGCTGTCCAAGCAAATATGGAGCTTGAATTCCAGAGGAAAGCAAGGAGAGGTTTGCTTCCCTTAAATGGGGATCGATTGCCTTTAATTTAAAAACATGCTTGTGGTTTCCACCTGGTTCTGGCATTGTGCATCAGGTACTCAAATGTATAGAAATCATATCTATAGATTCTGAGAGTGAAATAAAATTTATCTCTGATTGTGATACTCTTCATTCATGCTAAAATGACTTTGTCAATTTTGGTTTTATAGGTCAACCTTGAATATCTTGGACGTGTTGTCTTCAATACGGATGGTGTCCTTTACCCAGATAGTGTGGTTGGAACTGATTTTCACACTACCATGATCAATTTTTTGTTGCTGGATGGGGAGTAGGAGGTATTGAAGCAGAGGCACCAATGCTTGGTCAAGTACCTAGTCTAATACCATAACAATCTGTTTCTAGGTTTAATATGAGATCTATATCTTCCTGGTTATTTTGTAATTTTTTTTTTATTTCTTGCATAACTCTTGCTTTTTCTTAATCATTTATTTTCAACAATCGCATCTTACTTTACCATCCATTTCCAGCCAATAAGCATGGTTCTGACCGTCACGCAAATTCTTAGGAAGCATGGAGTTGTTGGAAAATTTGTTGAATTTTATGGTAATACAACTGACCCTTATGTAATGATCTCTGCGTTTTCCTTTTAAAACGTAATACTAATATATGTATTTGGTTTTCAGGTCCTGATGTGGGTGAAATCTTGTTAGCTGACAGAGCCACAATTGCAAACATGTCCCCAGAGTATGGTGCTACAATGGGATTCTTTCCAGTGGATCACGTTACCTTGCATTACCTCAAGTTGACGGGAGAAGCAATGAAACTGTAAGTCTTAACATATCATCCCATTTGATTTTCGTATGCCTGGACTGGAAACGAAATACCCGAATGTATGTTGACTATAATGAGGTATGCCTTTGCAGATTCGAGACACTGTCTAGACTCTAGACCTGAAACTTGTTTCCTAGTTTTTGCTGACATTCGTGGTCGTATAAATTTCAGCCGCAAGAAGATAAGAGTATACTCACAATTGTTATTATTATATTGTTTGTTATTCCAAGGCTCTCGATTCTTTTGTTACCTATTGGTTTGCTAATTAGTAGTTATTTCACCTAAAACAGTGTGAGGCCTCACGAAATGGCAGAAATACTTGGATACAAAATCGCATTGTTTTCGTACACTCTGGGAGATGCCATGTAGTGTATACCTATTACATTACTTCAATGTAGGGCTTTGCGGTGCCAAAAGAAGCACAAGACAAAGTGGCAATATTTTCTTTCCATGGTCAACCTGCAGAGCTTAAGCATGGCAGCGTTGTAATTGCTGCTATCACGAGTAGTACCAACACATCAAACCCGAGTGTTATGCTAGGGGCCGGACTTGTTGCTAAGAAAGCTACCGAGCTGAGTCTTAAGGTCCACTACTTGCATCATTTACAAATCTTGATATAACAACTGTGGAATAAATTAGCATAACATTCATGATATATCAGGTCAAACCATGGATTAAGACAAGCCTTGCTCCTGGCTCTGGAGTTGTTACAAAGTATTGCAGCAGAGGTATGGACCATTCTGTTGGTGCTGTATATCAGAAAACGGTACCACAATGTCTTGGTCGGCGCATATCTTATAATAAATCCTACTCGTAATAAATTTTGGTTAGCCGTTGTTGTCTTCATTGTTGTGAACAAGTTATGTAATTACTTTTTCGTTTTATGCAGACATTGTTGCAGCTGCTGTTCTTTCTGGTAACCGCAACTTTGAGGGTCGTGTCCACCCCGTAACAAGAGCCAACTATCTCGCCTCGCCTCCTCTTGTTGTTGCATATGCACTTGCCGGCACGGTAGGCGACTATATATTCTTCCAAGTACTTTCAATGCTATCACGAGTAGTCAAATGTTCTATCAACGCCATCTCTCTTTTATTTGCAGGTCGATATTGACTTTGAGAAAGAGCCGATCAGCGTAGGAAAGGATGGTAAGGATGTATATTTAAGGGATATCTGGCCATCGACTCAAGAAGTAGCCGAGGTATGCTTGTATATGCAGAGATTTTAACTCATATGGTAGTCACCGCGGTAATGACCGAATCATGGCTCCGTTATAATTGTTCACTGAAAAAAGTTAAATATATAATCTGTCAAATTCATCGGTACCAGGAGAATGACAATGCTTAAAACATAAGAATCAATTTATACGGTTCACCGAAACACTAGCCATTCTTGGATGTGCTATATTCTAGCCAAATATACTTCTCAAACCAAGACTTCTGAAACGTCCGTGCACAGCCACTGAAATTAATTGATGGAAAGATATGACTAGTCGGTCAACAAGGACCTTTAGCCAAGTATTTTCTCTTCAAGTCGTCCCTAACTTCAATGGGATAGCTATTGATTGGTTTGCGTAATGCAGGATCACCAACTAATAATTCGACATCACGACATCTTTTATCACTTTGATTCTCATTAGAATTAACCTCATCTGATAAAGATGTGCCGACTATCGGAGACGGTTCCGAGTTCCTTTTTGTTTTAGTGACACATTTGTCCATATTTGCAATCTTGCAGTATCATAATATGATTTTAGGAATATTGAAAATTGAAACAAAATATGAAAACCTTAATCAACAGCCTAAATTTATCAAAATACCTAAATAAGTTATGAAAGAAATAATGATCGCTGATGATTAATTAGTAAATAAACCTTGGTACATTGTTAAAAACTAATTAAAGATTAAAAAAATGGGCATTTTCATTTCAGGCACTCCCATAACTATCATTTAGGATTTAGACCCTCTTGGCAAAAAATTTAGTTTTAAGGACCCATTTTTGTGCAGTACCACTTCATTGCTCTTACATACCAGTATGTTGAAATTTTGTACCACAAAATCGTAATCCGGTACCAGTGTATGATCATCTGATACCAGTTATTTTCTGCAGTACCACTTTATTGCTTTGACATATCAGTATGTTCAAAGTTTGTAACACGAAACGATCATTCTATACCAGTTCATATATCTTTCGTACCACTTTTTTACACCACACAAAATGGGTCCTTTAACCTAAAAAATTCTCAAACAGGCTCTGAATTCGAAATCAAACCGTTAATGGGGTCTGATTTCGAATTGACCCTTAAAAAAAACCTGAAATCTGAATTCTCAATGGTGTTCGTCTGCTCTGTCTGCGCAATGGCTTTTGTCTATTTCTTCTTTTCGTTTTGTCTGTGTTTGTGTTTTAATTTTTTTTTCAAGTGATTAATATATGGACTCACTTTTATTTTTTGGCTCACGAGAGAAGTCCAATAGAATAAATAAAAGGAGACACAATTATTTATTATAAAACGGGCCGAATGATTAAAAAGCCCAATAAAAATAAAATAATCACCACCAACCCTAATTTATCTTCTTCCTATCTTTTTCCTAAATTGGCAAAACTCCATTGACGCCTTATGTTGCAGGTATACTACTGGTTTTCTCTCCAAATTCTACCATGACTTTGGTTAATACTTCAACAATATTTCAGAATACAAATCTGCTGGGCAAGACACTATTATCTTGGCAGGAGAAGAGTATGGAAGTGGAAGCTCAAGAGACTGGGCGGCCAAGGGCCCAATGCTATTGGGTTAGTGTTCTATTTGTGTTTTGTTTTTCGAATTTCGACTTAAATGGTATGAAATATTTGAAAAAACAAAATCGTTGCTTGTCGTCATATGATAGGGAGTTAAAGCCGTGATTGCCAAGAGCTTTGAAAGAATCCGTAGGAGCAACCTCGTAGTCGTAGGGATGGGAATTATTCCCCTGTGTTTCAAATCAGGCGAGGACGCAGAGAAATTAGGACTAACGGGGCACGAACGCTACACCATCGATCTACCAAACAACATATCAGATATTCGCCAAGACGTCAACTGTTCGTACGGACAATGGGAAAGAATTCGCATGCACCGCTCGTTTCGACACTGAGGTAAAACAAAAACCGTCGTCTCTCATCTTATGTTATATATTCTCGAGCACTTGAAAAAATTATCGTACATTTCCGCAGGTGGAGCTGGCTTACTTCAACCATGGAGTGGAGGGATCCTTCCTTACGGGATTCGCCAAATTTTTTGATATCAAGAGAATATTTTTCTGTTGTGTAACAAAGAAAGTTTGTATAGTTTATATGGATTGCCAAATTTTTTTATATCAAGAGAGCTAAAAGAATAGGATTCAGCGGCATCTTCAGTTAGGTCTCTATATGAGTAATCTTTTTTTAGAGCGAACGACAGTTTTAGTACACGATTTTTGGGACATGGCGTTTCTGTTCCTCCACGTTCTGAGGTGACACTTTTAGGCTCCAATGTTACCGATTTTGGTCTCTTGATTAATTTAAGCGCTAATTTAGATCGAATTTAACACGTGAGAGCCTATGATCTCCTTTTACTCAACCTCATAGTACATCTTCTTCGACTTAAACGCACGTGGGCATCATTACGTATTACATTTAACTCATTTTCAAGGTTGTCGATCCTTTCCTAAATGTGATGTATAATGATGCTCACGTGCGTTTAAGTCGAGAAGAAGATGTATTATGAGGTTTTACGTCGAGTAAAAGGAGTACGTGTTAAATGTTACGTCGATAACATTGAGGTTCAAAAGTATCACCTTGGAATATGGGGACCAGAAACGCCCATGTCCCAAACATCGGGGACTAAAACTGTCGTTCCCCGTTTTAATTTATTTTTCGTCTCTTCACGAATGCACTTGCGTAGTAATTGAAGTTTTCAATTATGCGACGATTTTTAGTAGAAAAAATATAATATAACGTCAAATTCAAGAACGACCCCAATTAGAATTTGATGAAAGGGCGTGCGAAAGTGATACATTAACAATTGGCCGTAGATGGCACATTATTGTGTTATATTTAGCCAGAAGAAGATTAGGAAACATAAAGGACGGATGGCATGAGATTTCGACGTAACAATCGATGGAAAGATTTTTTTTGAAGTTCAAGGTTAAGTATTATCTTCTGATTTAATACGGGCCACAATGTTCGAAAAAGCATGCTTATGCTGCCAACGGTCTATGTTATAAACTTATATATTTGACGGTCAGAATTATTACAAGTTTATATAATGTGTTCTTTTTCCTCGATGGCAAGATATTTATTTCAAGGGAAAATAATGCTGCAAGAAAAATGACATCTCTTTGTATGAGAACCGTTAACTGACTAAGCAGACTCGGACACTAAGTACAGTCACAGAGACATATCATCTGAATTTCAATCTCTTCTTCAAATAAAGAAGGGAAGCTCGCAATATGTAAATGAATTAGTGCAGCAGTGGGCTTTTTGGAACATTATTCGGTTTTGATATTTTAATTTAAAAACACTTATTCACTGGAATGAATAATCCGCTAAAAGACCTTGTTAAATAAAGATTTATACACCGCATAATACATAATATATATATATATATTATAAAATAATTTGCATGGCAATTGGCATATTGAGTCGTCAAAGAGTCGAAGAATATAAAATATTGAACTTTCAAATGTAAAATCAGCACCTGCTGAGAAAAGAAAGGCAACAACAAAATAGCATTCAAATTAAAAATTATTCCAGGCAACTGTCCCAAATATCAAGCAAAAGATAGCAAACCATATGAGAAATCCAAGTCCACATATAAAAAATCAAACCTCCAAAATTGAAAAAAAAAATAACAATAAAAAAGCGAGAACGTAAAATGAAGATTCCAAGAAATTCACAGCCCACCATAATTTTCCCTATATAAACCCCACACATCATTCCTTCCTCACCTACACAAAACACACACACACAATTCTACCAAGCTAGCAAAAGCATTAAAAAAACCGATCTTGAAAAATGGCCTTCACACTAAACCAATCACACACCAAAACCACACTAACACAAACACCCTCACAATACCTAACCAAGACAACCCTCTTACCCTCAATAATCCCTTTCCAAACCCATAATGTAAAAACAACCAAGAACCCACTAAAATGCCTCAAGCCTCTACACATCTCAGCTGCAACCACCATAAGACCATTCGGGTTCATCTCCGAGCCATACGATTCAGCCAAGACGAGCCGAGCATACCCATCTTCGGTTCAATGCAATGCATACGAAGCTCATCGCCAGTCTCAGCTCATCGATTTCGATCAAGAATCAGCCCAAAAGCTAAAAATCGCTATGTACTTCGCCACATGGTGGGCCCTAAACATCGTGTTCAACGTATACAACAAGAAAGTATTGAACGCTTTTCCCTTTCCTTGGCTCACTTCGACCCTTTCGTTAGCCGCTGGCTCGATGATCATGCTCGTTTCTTGGGCTTCGAAGATCGCCGAAGCTCCTGTTAGGATCGTGGACCGGGTGTTAGAGGGGGGGTGAATAACACCGGTCACCATTTTTCGCTCATTAGTGGGTTTCACGTCCGGTTAGAGAGTGAAACCGGTTTCCAATCTTCAATCAAGGCCAAGTGCGGAATAGACTTGATTGTGAACTATGTGAGGTGGTTTGTGTATGTGGGTAACTTTATCCGGTTTTGGTGAATGGAGGTGGTTGAGGCATTTTGTCGAACACTTTGAGTGTGGGTGTTTGGGGGTATGTGTGGTTTCGGTTTGTAGAAGTGGAGACACGATATTTGTTATGGAAGTTCGGAGTTAACTCTCCTACGTCTCCCCTTCTTCCTCGCAAGGAAGGTTCACTAGATCTTCAGTTATACACTCACAGTACAACCTACCCGCTGGCCTCAGCTTAATCTAGTGAATCACCTAGACAGCTTTTTACAGTCCATCTCTTCCAAGAGCTTTTTAAAGTCCCTTGGGAACTTACGGCACCCCGCAAGGTCAACCGTAAACGTTGTAGGCCGCAACCTCACAACCACTTTGATATTTTACGTCTCTTAGCTAAGACGGCACCATTCTTTCTTGTCTCGGTGCGAAGACTACATACACTTGTTTATAGTCTATGTGCTAAGACTCTCACTCAACTAATCTACTTTTGCTCAACTCTCTAATGTGTGAGTGAGGTGTGTGGGTTTGAACGTTGTAGCACTCTCTCTTTTGTAACCCACACTTGGAAGAACTCTCTTGATTTTCTTCTTTTCTCTAAGCTCTTGTTCTTCTCTATTGGATCTCTCTTTTGATGTGTATGTGGTTTGCTCTAGGATCCTTCTTTTGTTTCTGCCCGTCACTGTTGTTTTTATAGGTCTTCTCACTTTGAAATAGCCGTTAGACTCAATAATATACCCGTTGGAAGCCTTTGGGAGCCTTTATTGACTTTGGTCAATGCTGTCAGCTTTATCTGTCTGTACCTCTGTTGCTGCAGTAAACAGCTGTACATCAGTCACAGCTGACCAGTCAAACCAGTCATTGACTGAACCAGTCCAGACCAAGACCGACCAGTCCGAAACCGACCAGTCCAGACCAAAACCGGATCAGTCCAGTCTGACCAGACCGAAACCGGGTTGACCGACAGTTGACCGCGTTGACCAGTATTGACCGGCAGTTGACCGACTCGATTTTTCGCCCTGAACTCATATTTGATATCTATTTGTCGAACCGAGCTCATCTGCACACTCAGTAAATATGTTAGTAATACAATTACTAAGTTTTGTGTTTATCAAACCGGATTGCTTAGATATTTTAATCCAACAATCTCCCCCTTTGATTAACACAAAACTTGAACACATAAGAACACTTACTAACATATTTCTCCCCTTTTTGTGATAATCAAAAGAATTTTTCTCCCCTATTTATTTCAATAATAGCCCCAACTGAAAGTAAATCAGTCCATAACTTATCAAGTAGGGATCCACTTAGACATATGATTTCACAAAGGAGCATGCAAGCGCCAAAGTATTTCTCCCCCTATCAAAAATAGATAATGCCCCCCCTTAAACATATCTAAACTTCAAGAGATTATAATCCAACAATATGAGGGCACATATATTAGGTATAAAGGGTGAGAGCACATATGAGCGAGATGGGAGAAGATAAAGCAAGCATGAATTGAGTGTTGCAAACCGGGGCAGCACAATAGGCTCGACTTTGGAGAATAAACTGCTTTTTCTCAAGCAGAACTAGATTGCGAGGAATATATCATTGCGACCGACTTCAAGTCTAGTTTCCTCTAGAATTTTCGGATCAGAATTTGGACATCTCAACGCAAAGTTATTCCATTTCTCGTGAAGCTGCTCCATTTGACGACTCGCGACGACAGGCTGAACTTCACCGAATAAACTGATTTCCTTCTGGTAGAACTAGACAGCGAGAAATATATCGTTGCGACCGCCTATGAGTCTAGTTTCCTCCGGAGTTTGCAGATCAGCATTTGGACATCTGAGCGTAAAGTTATTCCACTTTTTCCAGTCGTTGCTCAATCTGCCCAAAAATATCAGCAACAGCTTTTTCGAAGCGGGTCTTGATTTCTCTATTTCTTCCTCAATCTAGCACACACTTCTTGAGTTCTGGTAGCTTGACTGCTTAATCTCGAAGTCAGTTGAGGGTCGTTGATCGATGGCTGAGAAATTTTACTACTCTTGTACGGCGCAACTTGTCATCGATTAGGGCCCATCTAAGTTTTCCTCAATGTTTCAGAATCTTCAGCGACTGAGTGCAATCTCGACTATAGAGGCAGCCTATTACTGATAAATCTTCCGCTCCAAGAAGGGCGAAATGTTAGCATTTCCAGTTTTTCTTGAAGTTACAACAATCCGTCGAAAGATTTCAGCACTTAATCGGCCTTTAACCGATGACTGATGAGTAGAGTATGCCTTTGACCGGTCTGTGCTAGCTATCTCAATCAAGTTAGAAAGTGATGTTGAGAGCTGATTTGGGTACTGGCTGGCTCCAGTGGATGCGAACTTGGCTCAACGTCTTCTCCCTTTATTCTCAAGACTTAATCAGTTGTACTCTCTGAACAGTGAATATTCTAACTTCGATGATTGAAAACTGATAGTCAAAACATGAGAATGCCTAAGAATTCCATCTGACCTTCAAATGTCGCAGAATTCTGATCTTCGTATCTTTATTCCAGTTCGTCTTGTAAGATCTTTGCACGGTGACCGGACATTGAGACAGCTTTGATTTCGAGCATCAGGCTCGGGCAGCAAATGAATCTGAACTTCGTCGAATAGCCTGCTTTCATCTGGGCCGACTTAGGCAGCAAGACTTATACCATTGCGTTCGTCTCTGAGTCTATTTTCCACAGAGTTTGATAGATCGGAATTTGGATGTCGGAGCACAAAGAAATTCCATTTCTTGCGAAGGTGCTGCAGTGAGCATCTGATTATCCTTCATCGAATAAACTGCTTTCATCCAAGCATGACCGGACCCCAAATCCTACACCGTTGCGAAGCTCTACGAGTCTAGTTTGCTGCACACTTTGTAGACCGGAATTTAGATACCTGTACGCAAAGTTATGCCCGTTTCTCCAAACTGCCGCTGTCTACCAGAAACAGAGTTATTCCGGTTTTCGTTGAGCTGAGACAGTTTGGCCGAAACTGCTTATCTCCAGGTGGTGACCGAATAGCAAATCCTATACCATTGCGATCGTCTATGAGTCTAGTTTGTAGCAGATTTTGCAGACCGGAGTTTCGACTTCCCAGCAGAAAGTTATTCCATTTCTCGTACAGCTGCTACAATAGACGATACGCGATGACAGACTGAACTTCGTCGAGTAACCGGCTTTCCTCTGAGCATGACCGGACAGTGGGTCCTATATCAATGTGTTCATCTCAGAGTCTAGTTTTCAGGGAATTTTACGAACCGGAATTTGAACATCGGAGGACAAAGTTATTCCAGTTTTCGTATGACTACTCCATTCCATCAGTGGTTGATCCTCATCTGAACTTCGACGAACGAGCTGCCTCTTCTAGGGACGAACCGGTCAGCAAATTTGAAGAACCGGTCAGCAAGTCCTATACCATTTCGTTCGTCTATGAGTCTAGTTTGCTGCAGATTTTACAGATCGGAATTTGGACCTTTCAGCAGAAAGTTATTCCGGTTTTTCCAATGTTCCGCAATCTGCCAGCAAATTTCAGAATCGGTTTTTCTTAGTGCATCCTTTACTAGATCCCTCTGTCTGATCCGGTACGGACTTCTTGATTTTCAGTCTGATGCATCATCATTTGGTCTGAGTTTGTAATCGTCGATGGTCTTTAAGAGAGCAACAGTCGGATATACAGTTAGTCTTGCTGCAATTCAATGCCGATGAGAAAATCCGACTGAGGAGTGAAGACCCATGAACCAATGTAGTGAAAATCCGCGGAGTAATGTTGATTCTATCCAACTTCGATCTGAAATTGGTCTTGATAGAGCGCTTAGACCGGTCAACGAGATGAATTTAAGATACCGATGAAGTAGCCAAAACTTGTCCGAGCAAGGCTCACATTTCTCGGAGTTTTTCTCATCTGGTTCATTTCAGTTCTCCCTTCAGCCATTTCTTCGCAGCTTCAAACTGGAACGACAACCTATTTTTGCACCAGTTAATCTTTGCCCTTTTTATCCTTTGAAGCTGACCAGTTTATCTGATGTCTCTGTGACCCAAACCAAGCAAGCATCTGAAATGAAATTTCAGCTTTAAGTAGTGTCGACGGTTTCTCAGGGCAGCACACAAGTCTGAGTTTGACGAGCAGTTTCTTCTGTTTTAAGTAGAACCGGGCAGTGGGCCTTATATGGTTACGATCGTCTACAAGTCTAGTTTCTGGAGCATCTTTCAGACCGGATTTTGGGCATCTGAGCGCAAAGTTATGCGACTTCTTCAAACTTGCCGCAAGCTGCCGGTTTCGTCTTTCGCCTCAGATTCTGATCTGGCAGCCTTCAGTCAAACGACCATAACTCCCTCCATACTCAAAATTTTTGAGCGCCGTAAATTTTGTTGGAAAATAGACTTCTAGAGCTTTCCAATGATGCAGACCTAGTCTCCAGATTCACAGCCAAAGAAAGCAGTTTATTGTGTGAAGGTACCTCTTCGACATGCACCTCTTCTTTGCCCGTTGCCCTCATTTGAATCTTCATTTCAGCTCCGTGAAAAATCTCCACCATATTCACCGTTAGCTGTTCTTGATTGGAAACAACCCTCTCTGATACCACTTGTTAGGATCGTGGACCGGGTGTTAGAGGGGGGGTGAATAACACCGGTCACCATTTTTCGCTCATTAGTGGGTTTCACGTCCGGTTAGAGAGTGAAACCGGTTTCCAATCTTCAATCAAGGCCAAGTGCGGAATAGACTTGATTGTGAACTATGTGAGGTGGTTTGTGTATGTGGGTAACTTTATCCGGTTTTGGTGAATGGAGGTGGTTGAGGCATTTTGTCGAACACTTTGAGTGTGGGTGTTTGGGGGTATGTGTGGTTTCGGTTTGTAGAAGTGGAGACACGATATTTGTTATGGAAGTTCGGAGTTAACTCTCCTACGTCTCCCCTTCTTCCTCGCAAGGAAGGTTCACTAGATCTTCAGTTATACACTCACAGTACAACCTACCCGCTGGCCTCAGCTTAATCTAGTGAATCACCTAGACAGCTTTTTACAGTCCATCTCTTCCAAGAGCTTTTTAAAGTCCCTTGGGAACTTACGGCACCCCGCAAGGTCAACCGTAAACGTTGTAGGCCGCAACCTCACAACCACTTTGATATTTTACGTCTCTTAGCTAAGACGGCACCATTCTTTCTTGTCTCGGTGCGAAGACTACATACACTTGTTTATAGTCTATGTGCTAAGACTCTCACTCAACTAATCTACTTTTGCTCAACTCTCTAATGTGTGAGTGAGGTGTGTGGGTTTGAACGTTGTAGCACTCTCTCTTTTGTAACCCACACTTGGAAGAACTCTCTTGATTTTCTTCTTTTCTCTAAGCTCTTGTTCTTCTCTATTGGATCTCTCTTTTGATGTGTATGTGGTTTGCTCTAGGATCCTTCTTTTGTTTCTGCCCGTCACTGTTGTTTTTATAGGTCTTCTCACTTTGAAATAGCCGTTAGACTCAATAATATACCCGTTGGAAGCCTTTGGGAGCCTTTATTGACTTTGGTCAATGCTGTCAGCTTTATCTGTCTGTACCTCTGTTGCTGCAGTAAACAGCTGTACATCAGTCACAGCTGACCAGTCAAACCAGTCATTGACTGAACCAGTCCAGACCAAGACCGACCAGTCCGAAACCGACCAGTCCAGACCAAAACCGGATCAGTCCAGTCTGACCAGACCGAAACCGGGTTGACCGACAGTTGACCGCGTTGACCAGTATTGACCGGCAGTTGACCGACTCGATTTTTCGCCCTGAACTCATATTTGATATCTATTTGTCGAACCGAGCTCATCTGCACACTCAGTAAATATGTTAGTAATACAATTACTAAGTTTTGTGTTTATCAAACCGGATTGCTTAGATATTTTAATCCAACAGCTCCAAAGACCGATCTTCGATTTTGGAAAACCCTAATCCCAGTAAGTACTTACAAACTTATTAATCATTACACAATTGTTCGCTCGTAATAACGTGTTCTGTATAGGTGGCGATTGCACACACGATAGGACACGTGGCAGCTACTGTGAGCATGTCGAAAGTCGCGGTTTCTTTCACTCACATTATAAAGAGCGGCGAGCCAGCGTTTAGCGTATTGGTGTCGAGGTTTTTTCTAGGCGAGGCTTTTCCTTTGCAAGTTTACTTGTCTCTTCTTCCCATTATTGGGGGATGTGCTCTCTCAGCTGCTACTGAGCTCAACTTCAATCTTACTGGTATAAGAATAATGAAAATGAGAAGGATATATCAAAGATTCATCCTTTTAACTACTCATTGTTCAAATATATGATGGATTTTATTACATTATGTGCGCAGGTTTTATGGGGGCGATGGTGTCGAACTTGGCCTTTGTTTTCAGGAATATCTTCTCAAAGAGAGGAATGGATGACACGTCATCGTCGTCATCGGTGGGTGGGATGAATTACTACGCCTGTCTATCGATTCTCTCGCTTGTGATTCTCACTCCATTCGCCATAGCCATGGAAGGTCCCAAGCTATGGGCTTTAGGCTGGGAAAAGGCTGTGTCTCAGATTGGACCGAATTTCATATGGTAAGGATTACAGCAAAATTTTCATTTGAACCCAAAATTTCCCTATTTCTTGATGAAATTTAATTCGTAGTTTGATGAGTATTATTGCAACGATATGATATATTAGGTGGGTCGTGGCGCAGAGTGTGTTCTATCATCTGTACAACCAAGTGTCGTACATGTCCTTAAACGAGATATCTCCGTTGAGCTTCAGCATAGGAAATACGATGAAGAGAATTTCAGTCATCGTTGCTTCGATAATCATCTTCAATACGCCGCTTCAGCCCATCAATGCTCTTGGCGCCGCCATTGCTATTTCTGGTACTTTTCTCTACTCTCAGGCTAAGCAGTAGAGAGACACCCACCATTCTTTTCTACGATCAGCTGTCGTTGCAATTGCAAGATCAGAAAGCGTGTAGGTTAAGGTTGCATTGAATTACTATCTATTTTCTTGGCCGTCTCTTTATCGTTATTATTTTATTCGACATCTCTCAATTATTCAGATTCTATAACATTTTTTTCCAATGGATGCAATGTAATGAATTCTTGCAAAGAAATGAACGGATGCAATATTATTTAAGAAACAGATTTACGAAATGTCCGAGGAAGAACACCATACAGTACACAACGGATAATACAATACAGCAATACAACGAAGACAACAGTCAACAAACAATGACACTTTCAAGACCCAACATTTTCTCTTTATTCGACTCAGACCCCAAATCTGGAGCAAAATTCAAGAAAACTTTTACATTCTTGATTTCGCAATCACAACGCTCCCATCAGTCGCCACGTTCCCCGCCCCCGGCCTAGTCCACGTCTCCTGGAACTGCTCCTCGGTCACCCCTTCACACACGAATTCCGGCAAAGTTCAAATCTTTAACATAGATTCCGACAAAGATCAAATCTTTACATAAACAAATTGATGTACTCATCGAAAGTTCTCACCTTTTCCCATGGCAGCAGTAGAAGTGATCCCTCCCTGGACAGTCCTCAGAACCCTGTCGTAATAATTCGCGCCCGACCACTTCTGATGAGCCAAAGTGTCGACGCCGTTGCTCCTCTCCTCCCTCTGAATCCTCTCCACGTAGGCCAACATCCCTCTCTTGGCATAATCCTTGGCGAAAGTGTCTACAATCAGAGCATCGGCGTGAAACCCAGCCAAGGTGATGAACTGCCAGCAATACCCTAGCCTCGCAATCTTCGGTATGAAGTCCATCATCTGCTGATCACTCATGCCCGAAGCATCCCAGTTGAACGAAGGCGATAGGTTGTACGCCAGCATTATTTCGGGCTGAACCGATTTGACCCCTCTTGCGAACTCAGTGCACTCGACTAGGTCAGGGCTCGACGTTTCCATCCATATGAGGTCGGCGTGTGGTGCGAAGGCCCAGCCTCGAACCACCGCCGCGTTTACAGAGCCCTTGAATCTGTAGAACCCTTCCCTGGTTCTGGGCAGGTCCCAGTCCCAGAAAAGGTTGGGAAGGCCGAGCCTGGCTGCGATTTCACGCGCCTGTTCGTTGGAGAGGCACTTGTCGTAGGTGGAAGAGTTGACCCATTCGTTGAGCTTCCTTTGTTTCTCGGATTCTGCTATGTTCATGGCGTTGATGGCTTCGACGACGCAGTCTGAGAAGGTTTTCAGCTTGGCCGTTGCTAGCCAGTTGTCTTCGATCATCTGAAGCTCTGGCCCTGTTTTTCCCGCCGCCATTGCCTCGCCTAGCACCGTCGCCAGGTGCTTCCCTGTTCGAAGAAATACGTGCTTTTGAAGTGACGATTGATGCTGGGTGACGAGCAATTTCGCCAATTATGTCTTCGATCGACTGATTGGGTAAATTAGGGCGGCGTACCTTTCAAATTAGGGTTGGTGGCGCCCAAAATGAACTGATGGTCGCGTGTGTCGACGTTGGTCTGAATTAAAGTCGCCGCGACGGCGTCGGTGCGGGCGACGAGGACGGTCTCGACGCCCATGATGTCGAACTGCAGCCTGGCGGCGACGAGGCGGTTGATGTGCTCGGAGACGGCGACGAGCACCTTCCCTGCCATGTGTCCGCACTTCTTCGTGACCGACGACTGGTCCTCGATGTGTACCCCGGCGGCGCCTCTCTCCACGAAGAGCTTGCACAGCTTCACCGTGGCGGTTGCTCCGCCGAAGCCAGTGTCTCCGTCGGCGATGATAGGCTTGAGGTAGTCGACGTAGGGCGTTCGCGCCCGCTCTTCCCTGCTCATGCTCATACGAGCCTCTCTCTGTTTTCTGTAGCCATTATTACAGTGACTGATTGAGTTCTTCAATTCGTTGGTTTTTATTTATATATTAAGATTATATTTACCTATCATGATACTGTTGAGCGAAGAAGAGATGCTCCACTTTATTAGGAACCGTATCGTACGGATAATCCGCCAAATCCGGGCCGGGTTCGTTGGTCGAGGTATGGGTCGAAGAGCACTGCCAACCCGAAACATAAATAGTGTCCAAATGCTTGGCCATCATGGTAACTTGGACCGGGTCAAGCGACCCGAAAGTCCGAGAAGCAGTGCCGTTTGCTTGGTGGGTCTTCAGAGTTCGCCATAGCTTCTTCGCCATTTCATTGGAGGCATAGCTTTGCCGGAGATTTCCCCGGAGAGCCACCATGTCCCTGGCGGAGTACGGCCGGCGGGTCAGGCGAAACCTGTCGGAGCTCCACCACGATTGCACCTCTGCAACTTCTGACTCGAACCTGCCTTCTTCCTCCATTATCTGCAGATTTTTTAAATCACGGTAATATAATAATAGTAGTAAGAATATTGTCGGAAAACTTCGATAAGGATTTACCGTCGAAGGCGCTGAGAAAGATGCAGCCATGGCTAGAACTCGAACGAATTAAATTGGGTAAAAAAGATTTTTTTTTTGTTTTTGTTTTCTGCTATACAGACTATATGGAGTTTGAATGCTTGAAGCGATGATGAGAACGATGTATATATAATAGTTGGATGGGAGGGATAAGGGAAAAAGAAAAAGGGAAATCAGATATAATTCTAACCATGTTTTTATTCTTCTCAGAAATTGTAATAAATACAAATTCAAGCTTGGCGTTAAGTTTTATGTTTATCCTTCGTATCTGGCTAATAGCTTGTATTTTCACGTCAAATACTTGCGTGATCAAAGTGGACGGTTGCATGTACTGTAAGCCCATTAAAAGGATATCGATGCACCTCACATAAGTTTTTTGTCAGTTTCTTGATTTGTAATATTATTATTACATCATTTAGTTTAATAACTTGGTTGCTTCTCTGTTGAAATGAATGTATTTATTTTAGGTTTTCTTTAGTGACGTATGTGTTGCGGCTGAATGAGAATCCTTGCAAGGAACGATTTCTTACCAAGTGGCATAGCTCTAATCATTACACGTAAATAGAACTATTTCTTAGGTGTCGCTTGTTCAGGGTTACTGCTGTACTTCACCTTAACTGAACTCTCTCTTGCAAGAGAACACATCTGTTTCCTTGCTGTCAAAATGCACCTTACGAGAAATTAATTTTCGAGAAAAGAAAAACCCTTGAACGCAGACTGTTAATCTTAATAACGAGCTAATTGTTAAATTGAGGGTTCCAACCTAAAACCAATTGGTGTTAGGTGGAGAGGCCTCTTTGATTTATATACTGAGCCGGGTGATATTAATTTCCCGATGTGGGACAAAAATTCTCAACACGCCCCCTCACGCGTGGCACGATTCAAAGCCTAACACGTGGACATATGAAATCGGGTGACGGTGAGTGAAATATGCGCGATAACACGCAGATCGAACCCGCTCTGATACCATGTTAAATTGAGGGTTCCAACCTAAAACCAACTGGTGTTAGGTGGAGAGGCCTCTTTGATTTATATACTGAGCCGGGTGATATTAATTTCCCGATGTGGGACAAAAATTCTCAACATAACAGATTTCGTGTATTGACTTGATTGAATTTGAATGCAAACGATGTAACGTGGTTCAGATTCAGACTTGAATCCTACATCCACGACCAGAAAATGTAGATCCTTTATTGATCAAAACTGGTGAATTTACAGAGCAATTGATAGATCAGAACAGAGTAAAAAATCTCTACATTATCTAAGCCGCGCTACAGTGCCCCTTTTATATTTGAACTGTTATAACCAACTCGCGCCATTTTCAATTGAAAACGCCGCTGGCATCATCGACTTAATAAGTGGCCATCATTTAAAAGTTAACGCGCCTTTGTAAGTCCTTCAGCGACTTTGTGTTCTTGGTTCAGCTCATCTGTTCTTTGCAGTTCATGCTTGGATCTTCAGCACTTTGATGCTTCAACAGCCCCCCGCAAGATGGCAAGTACAGGTCCATGACTGACATCTTGACAAGTATCTGTTTCAAAGATGGTCCTGTGAGGGGCTTGGTAAAGATGTCCGCGAGCTGATATTCTGATCTGATGGGTAAGAGTTTGATAGCTCCGCTGGTGAGGTGATGACGTACGAAGTGACAGTCGATCTCTATATGCTTCGATCGTTCGTGAAACTTCGGGTTCGAAGCCAGCTTCAGGGCAGACTGGTTGTCACAGTACACCACTGGTACCTGATTCATCTCAATACTTAACTCCTCAAGCAGATGCTTAACCCATAATACCTCTGCTACAACAGATCCCAATGCCCTATACTCGGCTTCCGTTGAAGATCTAGACACGGTTGCTTGTCTTTTAGCCTTCCAAGTGATCAGAGAGTTGCCAAGAAAGGTGCAATAACCTGTAATTGACTTCCTAGTATCCCTGCAAGCTCCCCAATCTGAGTCTGAAAAGCCCTTTATCTCCAGGTCTGGTTCTGAGCCGAGAAGAATGCCCTGTCCTGGTGATGATTTGAGGTACCTGAGTAGGTGATGGGCGGCCATCAGGTGTCCAGTCCTTGGGGCAGAAAGGAATTGACTAAGTCTGTGTACTGCATATGCTATATCCGGCCTTGTAAATGTGAGATATAAGAGTCTTCCAATCAACCTTCTATATTTGAAGGGGTCTGTTAGCAAGTCCCCATCATTCTCTGTCAGTTTATCACTAGGGTCCATGGGGGTTCTTAAAGGCTTGGCATTAAGGTACCCAGTGTCTTCAAGCAACTGCAAGATATATTGCCTTTGGGAGATGTAGATTCCTTCCCTTCCTCTTGCCACTTCGACACCAAGAAAGAACCTGAGCTCTCCCAGGTCTTTTATTTTGAAACTGGACTTGAGCAGCTCCTTGACTTCTTGAATGATTTCTGCGGATGGACTGGCTACAATGATGTCATCCACGTACACGAGTAGCACCACTAAATTGCCTCCTTTTCCTCTTACAAACAGAGTATGATCTGAGTGCAATTGCTTGAAGCCAATCAGCTTAACAGCATCAGTGAACTTCATGTTCCACTGCCGAGATGATTGCTTGAGCCCGTATATGGATTTATGTAACTTGCACACCATCTTATTTCTCCATGTGCCTTCATTGTCAGTGATGAGGCCCTGAGGTATGTCCATATATACCTCCTCCGCTAGATCCCCGTTGAGGAATGCATTGCTCACATCTAGTTGCCCCAAGTGCCACCCAAGCTTGGCTGCAAGAGAGAGCACAATTTTAATGGTGTTAGGCTTAGCCACGGGAGCAAAAGTATCTATGTAATCTATTCCTTCTCGTTGATCATAGCCTTTTGCTACCAACCGGGCCTTATACTTTGCTACTTGCCCTTTTTCATCCAATTTGAGTTTGTAAACCCATCTGCAGCCTATTGTTTTCTTGCCTTGGGGCAGAGGTACAAGTGACCAAGTTCCATTCTCTTCTAGAGCTTTAAATTCCTCATGCATTGCCTCTGTCCACTCTGCAGACCTTGAGGCCTGATTGTAGTTCTTTGGCTCTTCTGTGTGGGACACATTACAGATGAAATCCTTGTATTGGTCTGAAAATTGTTGGTATGAGACATGGTTGGAGATGGGATATAGGATCTTCTTGCCCCCAAAATTATTGCAATGATAGTCCTTTAAGTATGATGGCTTCCTTGAATGCCTAGTTGGCCTTCCAGTCCCAACTTGTACCTGCTGTTGTCCCTCTGTTTCAGCTGATGTACTGTCTTCTGAGTTTCTGATTGTGCTACCATATCCAGTTTGGGTGGTTCTTCTGGCTAAGGGACTTGGCTCCTGAGTGTCAGCAGATGATGTTCCAGCTGAGGAACCTGGGGTCAAAACGTCTGTAGGAGGGGTCACTGCTTGAGGTGAATTATTCTCAGGTATTGGCATGTCTTCCTCTGTTGGGGTGTGAGACTGCTGTGATGCCTCAGTGGAACAAGATCTTGGAAGAACCAGAGTGCTGAAGGGATCCTGTGATGCCTCAGTGAATTGTTGCCTTTTGAAGGGAAATTCATCTTCCTTGAATCTAACATCCCTTGAGACAAATACTTCTCGAGTCTCTATCTCCATGACCTTGTATCCTTTAACTCCGTTTGGATAGCCCAGAAAAACACACTCTCTAGCTCTTGGGTCGAACTTCTTTCTCCCTGCATGAAGTGTTGAACAAAATACAAGGCAACCAAAGACTCGTAGCACCTCATAATCCACTGGTTTTTGAAACAAAATCTCATATGGGCTCTTATTGTTTAAAACTACCGAGGGAGTTCTATTTATGAGGTATGTAGCAGTCAACACACATTCGGACCAATAGCTAATAGGTATGCTTGATTGGAAAAACAGTGATCTAGCTACATTTAAGAGGTGTTGATGCTTCCTCTCCACAACTGAATTTTGTTGTGGAGTTTGCACGCATGAAAGGTGGTGTAGGATGCCTTTCTCCCTAAACAGTTCAACCAAATTAAATTCTCTAGCATTATCAGTTCTTATGGTTTTCACTCGGCTCTTAAACTGAGTTTCTATTAATGCTAGGAAGTGACTAAGGACTGTTGCAACCTCTGACTTGTGTTTGATTAAGAAAAGCCACGTGAACCTTGATTGGTCATCCACTATTGTGACAAAGTATTGGTGACCCAAGTGTGATGGTATGTGGAAGGGACCCCACACATCGCAATGCACTAAATCAAAAGCAGTGCATGCTGTTTTCCTGTTATCTGGGAAGGGATTTCTATGTTGTTTGGCCATTGGACAGACCTTGCAATAGGAATTCTCATGTTTATGATCATGTCTTAATGAAGACTTTAGAACATCCAAGACCCTACTTGATGGGTGACCCATCCTAGCATGCCACAGATCTAATGACAGACCACTAAAACACAGAGACTGAGACTTATTCCTATTAAAAACAGATTGGTCATCATTTGACAGCTTGAAAACATGCTCAGGTTGCAAAATGTATAACCCGGCTACTTGTTTACCCTTGCCAATCACTTGAAGGGAATGATCCTGCACAACAAATCTGTCAGCCTCAAAAGAGAATCTGCAGTTTCCATGGTTAGCCAAATAGCTCACAGAAATTAAGTTAAAGTGAAACTGAGGCACAAAAAGCACATTGGTTAAGATGATGTGCTTATTGATGGTGCATGTTCCTGCCTTCTTAACCTTAATAATAGTGTTATCTGGGAGCACAACATTAGACTCATCAATTTCATGCAAATCTGTTAACAAGCTTCGAGTGCCACAGACATGCCTAGTTGCTCCCGAGTCTAATAGCCAATAATTGGTGTCTGTGAAGGCTGGAAGGTTAAAAGAAAAACAGGTACCTTGTCCTTTCTCAGATGGTTGCACATGGTCTGTTTCTTGCTGAGTGGCAGGTGCTTGCTGGTTGAGCAGGGCCCTCAAACTCTGAAGCTGCCACGGAGCAAGCTGTAATTGGACAAGAGAATCTGCTGCTATGCTGGCCTGCTGATCTGTCTTGTTGGCAGGTCCTACCAATGCTTGGTTTAATCTGGTTACCTTGATTCTTGAATTCTGTTTGAAACCTGGTGGATACCCATGAATTTGGTAGCATGTATCCACGGTGTGCCCTCTCTTGTTGCAATGGGTACAAACTGGTTTGCCCACATCCCTTCTCTGATTGAAAGATCCTCTTCTGATGTGTTCCTGGTCATTCCTCGCAGCCATCATAGCCATGTTATTGGCTTGATCCTCACTGCCTTTAACCATTCCTGGGACCATCATTCGTTGTTTTTCTTCTTGGACCATAAGTGAGAAGGCTTTGTTAATTGTGGGAAGAGGATCCATGAGCAAGATTTGCCCCCGAACTTGAGAGTATGACTCATTCAACCCCATCAAAAAGGCTAGAACATACTCTTCTTCAAGGTACTCCTTCATCTCTTTCATTCCACCACATTTACATTTACAAACTGGTCTGAAGCTCGCCAGCTCGTCCCATAGAGTTTTCAGCCGAGTAAAATAGGTTGTCACGCTGTTTGAGCCTTGGGATAAGTTTACCAATTCTCTCTTTAATTGAAAAATTCGACGCTTGTTCGTCTGGCCGAACCTTTCCTCCAGGTCAATCCAAACTTCCCTAGCAGATGCGCTATACAATATGCTAGCAGAAATATCCTTTGAAACTGAATTTAAAATCCATGAAATTACCACATTATTGTTCCTCTTCCATGCGCTAATCTGATTCTGTGTAGGCACCTGATTCTGATCATTTTCAGATGGATCTTGAAGCTCGCCAGTGACAAACCCCTCCTTGTTCCGTCCTATGAGCGCTATCATCATCGCTCGGCTCCACGTGGCATAATTGTCACCGTTGAGCAGTTCGTGGACAAGAATCTGACTGGAGTTGTCATTGTTGTTCAAGAAATAAGGATCATTAATCAGCACGGCCGAGCTTGAAGGCGTCGCTGAAGAATTAGGATTTGGAGGAGGATCTGTCGCCATGGTGATTGATGAATCGACTGAGTGACTGAATTGGAATCTTGAGGATTACAGTGTTGAGCAGCTTAGCGCTCTGATACCATAACAGATTTCGTGTATTGACTTGATTGAATTTGAATGCAAACGATGTAACGTGGTTCAGATTCAGACTTGAATCCTACATCCACGACCAGAAAATGTAGATCCTTTATTGATCAAAACTGGTGAATTTACAGAGCAATTGATAGATCAGAACAGAGTAAAAAATCTCTACATTATCTAAGCCGCGCTACAGTGCCCCTTTTATATTTGAACTGTTATAACCAACTCGCGCCATTTTCAATTGAAAACGCCGCTGGCATCATCGACTTAATAAGTGGCCATCATTTAAAAGTTAACGCGCCTTTGTAAGTCCTTCAGCGACTTTGTGTTCTTGGTTCAGCTCATCTGTTCTTTGCAGTTCATGCTTGGATCTTCAGCACTTTGATGCTTCAACACTAATTATCAAGCTTAAAATGTCTTAACATCGATTAGTTTTGAATGATGGGAAACGGTGTGTGCGTGTGTGTGTGTGTTTTAGGATACGTAAAATGGAGAGGTATGGGAAAGGATTTTGGATTTTGGATGAGTAGTGGGGAAATACAGATTGATATGTCGTATTCTCATCACGAACATAATTAAATAACGTACATTTATGATAATAATACCAAAACGAAGTGAGGAGCTTAAAAGGCCTTGACAGTTCCACATCGATCGATTCTATCGCTACATATGAATTACCAAGTATGGGAATATATTTTTATATAATTTATTCTTGAATTATTAAAGTAGCTTTGGGATACTAAATTCTTGATTGGCTCGTCTATCGAGGGCCATGCGACTACATCTTCGAGAAGGACGAGTTCTGTTGACTTCGTCTATGAAACTAAATTTATATCGCTTTTTATTTGTGAAATCAGCAAAAATGAAGAATTGGGACATTACGGTTAGTGGGACGAGTAACTTATTCTACATAGGTGGAAGTTGACTTTAATTTCATTATTTTTAAAAAACGTGGAGATTAAAAATTTGGGATCTTTACACATAAGTAACTAGTTGGATAAAAACTTGTAATTTAGTACCATGTCAGGATTTTTTTATATGTAAGTACCTAACAGAATAAATTTTTGCACATAGTACCCGATCCCCGAAAGTACATCATACAACACATTTGGATACCCTATATAACAGAAAATTGTACGACATATGCTATATTTAGGTACGCCCTATGTAACACACAGATATGACGTAGGTACGACGTATGCTATATTTAGGTACCATATATCAACGTGTTATGGTACGCAATATACACACAGGAAGGTACGACATGACTAAAGAAACTGGTAAAAATTAAATAGGGTGTCTATCTGTAAAATTTTCTGACACGAGTACCTATGTGTAAAAATTTATCCAATTGGGTATTTTTCTATAGATTCACCTTAAAATTTCAGCCAAGATTATTATATTTGCAAGTCCGTAGTATATTGATCTCTTTTTTCTATTCCAAGTCCCATTAAGTAATTCGTATCACTCACCTAACTTGTATGGATCAGTCAAGATAACCGATGGAAAGGTACAAGATTTATTTTAGAAAATGATCACAATGTTTTTGTTCAATTACGTATTAGCTGACAATATCTTTTTTTTTCTTAATTTTATTTCGTCTTCTTGGATAAGTGAGATTTTAATTAAATATTATTCTTAGTATCTCTCACATAATAACCAGCCAATCACTGGAAAAATATTTGCTTCCATTCCTTGTCATACTTTCCTACGTAAATTACATATCATTGCATATTATGTTCGAATTTTATATTAAATGAGATTGTTCTTGTGCTGAATTTGATTATCTCTAGTTGGAACCAATTAATGATTAGGTGGCTCGTTAATATAATATATATCCTTCAGCACAAATTAAATTACAGAGAATTTGCAGTACTTAACCGAACTCTTGAATGTCTATCTGTGATGTATATGTAAAGTATTTATAATATATATGACTAAAGCCATCAGGTAATCATAATGCCAACTTGTAATATCGACAGCAAATGCAGCATACGTAAGTAGTTAGATATGTTCTCGGTTTTATGATATTAAAAAACAAGTATTCGGTTTACCATTTGATCGAGGTGGAATTATATTTACATGTTTTTTTCAGGAGAAGTAGTTATCGTTCTAATTTCTAAGATGTCCTCGTGAACCCATGCATGCATGGATGTAGCGCCCTTTTTGCAAGGAAAAATTTTCAGATACATACTAACGAAAAGAAAAGAGCATTGTTATTATTATTACAAGAGATTAAGGTCTGAAAATGTACAGTCAACGACTAAAATTATATGCATGCTCGTAAGGAGTCTTTAAATATGTAGATATTGAAAACCTTCTCTATTCTTCGTCTTATATAATTTTTATTACAATAACCTTAATTGATTAAAACCTGGTCAGCCATTTGTGCAAAGATCCCTATCTGATGAACCGGTAAAAAGATGACGGGCGGCCACTAACTCAGATAGGTGATAACTATGGAGCACCAAATATTGCACAGTTTATATCCAAGGACAGTATATAATGGCCATTCATGGAACACTATTACCAAAGAAAATAATCTTTTTTCTCAATATCCCTAAATAAATTCAAATTAATGGCATTTGCAAAGCATAACATTCATGTAATAATAACGTTCGCTTTTCTTGCAATAGTGGGCATGTCCTATGCTCAAGGGTTGGTATATCACTACTACGAGGAAACATGTCCAAACATCGAGAAAATCGTAGCGTACGAACTATCGATCATCCTCTCCGAAGCTCCGAGCCTCGGCGGGCCCCTACTAAGGATGCACTTCCACGATTGCTTCGTTAGGGTTCGTTCTTACGCGCTTTCATTGTTAGAACATAACATACTCATGCAAGCAAAAAAAAAGTTTATGTATTAATAGTTTTATATTGTGATTATTATCCTAGGGATGCGATGGTTCTATATTGATTAACTCGACGTCGACTAATATGGCCGAGAAAGACGCATTTCCCAACCTATCCTTACGAGGGTTTGGGACGATCGATCGAATCAAAACCGCCTTAGAGAAGGAGTGTCCGGGAGTCGTTTCTTGCGCCGATATATTAGCGCTAGTGGCCCGCGACGCCGTTACCATGGTGAGCAGTTCATTTTTTATTGACATTTATATGTTATATATATAACTATATCAATATGATTTCATTTAATGTGAATGTTACTTTTCGAAGACGCATGGGCCTTACTACGAAGTGCCGTTGGGTAGAAAAGATGGACGGGTATCGAACTTCACCGAGGCGAATAATGGACTTCCGCCGCCTTTCTTCAACTTTGCTCAGCTAATGCCAATGTTCGCCTCGAAGGGTTTAAATGCAAAGGACCTTGTCGTTCTATCGGGTATGCATATGCACATGCCCTTTTTAAGGCCTAAAATGTACATATATTTGGAGATAAAGTATGTAAAATAAAATATGATACACTCCATTCAAATCTAAACTTTTAAGTGAGGTGACAATTCAACATGGTATCAGAGTTCAGGACAAGAGAGGTCATGATCATTTAACATGGTATCAACGTCCAAGCAAAGAGAGGCCATGAGTTCGAATTCTCACGGCCACACAGTTATGAAATTACATCTAAGGCTAGATAAAGAAACAAATCAGCCTAAACGTGATGTAGCATCTTGGAAATAAAGTTCATAAAATTAAAATATGATACACTCCCTTCAAGCTCAACCCTTAGCTGAAGCGGGTCATTTAATCATCACATATCGTTCATCTTACAATTTAGGGTTTTATCATATATGTAATAACGTATTTGCAGGAGGACACACAATAGGAACATCACACTGCTCTAGCTTCCCGAACCGCCTATACAACTTCACGGGCGTAGGCGATGCAGACCCATCGATGGACCCGAACTACGTGGCTAAGCTGAAGACACGGTGTAGTGCGACTGACCTAACAACCCTAGTCGAGATGGACCCGGGGAGTTTTCTTATGTTCGACTTGGGTTATTACAGGCAAGTTGTTAAGAGAAGGGGACTTTTTACTTCCGATTCTACCCTCCTCGATGACCCCGAGGCCAAGGAGTATATTATGAGGCAACTTTCGGGCGAAGGACCGTCATCGTTTTTCGACGACTTTGCGGAGTCTATGGTGAAGATGGGGGAGATTGAGGTGCTCATTGGGAGCCAAGGAGAGGTTAGGAAGAGTTGTGCTTTTGTTAATTGATTTCTCATTTTTCATTTTCAATAAACATTGTAGTTTTCAAGTTTGTGTGTGAATGTTATTTTTCTTAAAATGTGTGGAAAGGTTGTTGTACCATATGTAATAAATCATGATTTGCTTCGTCAACTATTAGAAGTTGATGATAGATATGGTTTGGTTGAATATATAATGTACTTTTTTTTTCAGTTAACACTATGATTTGTAAATCATTGCGTGCGTCATGTTTGTTAATTTATTATATATAGATCAAAACGTCACGACAGAAGAATTGTGATTATCAAGTATATTACAAGTGTGATATACTCGGTCTAAGCGAGCACTTAAACTATGCTTTATTTACAGGATCATCATAAGTTCTCATTATATATAATAATAATATATATATATATATATATATATATATATATATAGAGTTCTGCTATCGTGCCCACCTACGGTGGGCAACTAGCGTGAGCAACGCCACATATACGATGACGGGGCGCCAAATTGATAAATACAACTTAATCTAAAATACTAATTAAAAAGAACGAATTTTTAAAAAGGGAAATAGAATAATGAAAATAAAGAGATCGATGATCTCTCTGCAATTTTCCGGCACACCATTCGATTATATCCTCGAGAAGAAAGGGTTTATACCCTTCATGTGCTCTAATAAGATTCAAAGGTAATCATTGTCTACAAAACGGAAAAGGTATAATGATTAAATTCGGTTTCCACCCATTCTATTTTGTTTTCGATTAAATTTATGATCGTGCAAATGGGTAGATACAAGAGGTTTAACAATGCTCAACCCTAATTTATTTATTTTTTTTCTGTACAACGACATCTGTTTCCACATCGTGAGCAATGCTTTGCAATTTATGGACTGTCGAAAATTTAATTGCAGCATGGAAGAAGTTGATGATCATCTTCACATTCCCCAAATTGCAGATGAAAAGAAGCAAAAAATTGGGATGTCGTTTAATGGAATAGATGACGCTTTTTTGTTCTACAACAAATATGCACGACTAGCTGGGTTCAGTGCGAGAATAGGCAACAACAAAAAGAATAAAACGACAGATGAGGTTGTTTGGAAACGATTTGTTTGCTCTAAAGAAGGACATCGAGATGAAAGTCGAGCGAATAAACAAGGGGACGAGTTGATAAAGCAAAGATCTCGTGGAATAGTTAGAACTGGTTGTATGGCAAGGATGTCAATTGTTAAGGTACATATAAGCGCATCTTGGAATATCAGTGATTTAATAGAGACTCATAACCATCCTCTATCGACTCCTTCAAAAGTGCATTTGTTACATTCACACCGAAGTGTTTCAACAGCGAAGAAAGCATTGACTCAACAGCTATCCGAAGCAAATGTTCCCACTTGTCAACAGATACGTTTGTTAGAGATAGAGCACGGAGGACCTGAGTATATGGGATGTACGAAAAAAGATATTAGAAATTTCGAGCAGGGGCGAAAGGATGGGGAGAAGGACATCGACGCTGAAACATTAGTTGAGGTTTTTGAATCCGAGAAAGAAAAAAATCCAGCATTCTTTTTTGAGTACGAGACAGATTCAGAAAAAAGATTTCATCGGTGTTTCTGGGCAGATCCTATTTCAAGAATGGCATATAATGTGTTTGGTGACGTAGTTGTATTCGACACAACCTACAATACTAACAAGTACGGGATGATTTTTGCCCCTTTCGTAGGGGTTAATCATCATCATCAGACTATTATTTTTGGTTGCGGCTTTCTTAGCGACGAGAAAACTGAGTCTTTCATTTGGTTGTTCAACAGCTTCGTTAAATCCATGGCAAAGGGGGCGCCAAATGTTATCATTACGGACCAAGACCCAGCTATGTCTAAAGCTATTGCTCATGTTTTTCCCGATACAGTACATCGATACTGTCTGTGGCACATTTTGAACAAGTTCTCTGAAAAACTCGGTCCGGTGAATTTTCGTGATTACTACCCAGCGATCAAGAATGTCATTGCAAAGACGACGACACCAGAGGAGTTTGAAAGTTCATGGAAAGATGTTATGAAATCTACTAAGTTAGAGAAAAATGAGTGGTTGTCGATGATGTATGAATTGCGAGCGAGGTGGGTTCCTGCATACTTCAGCCATATATTTTCGGCTGGGATGTCCAGTAGCCAGAGATCTGAGAGTACACATTCATTTTTCAAGAAATATGTATCGAAGAAAAACTCATTGATGGATTTCATTATACGCTTCAACAGGGCACTCAGAAACCAACGGCACAAAGAATTAGTTGCCGATCATGTCGACGTCAACAAGCATCCTAAAGTTAAGAGTCAGCTGCCGATGGAACATCAGATGTCTAAGATTTAGACGAGAAGAAAGTGGAGTGAGTTTGAACGTGAAATCATCGATAGTCATAGTTATTACGTGCAAGAAGCTCATTCAGAGCTTCAGTTGTCGAGGTACAATATTTTTCATTTCCAAAATTCTTCTAAACCAAGGGTGATCACACACGACAAAGAGAAGGATCACATATTGTGCAGCTGCTTGAAGTTCGATTTCGAAGGCATGCCATGTAAACATATGCTCGCTTATTTTCATTTCACGCAAGTATTTGAACTGCCCGAGAAGTATATAATGAAACGATGGACACAAGATGCAAAGGTTGGGGAAAAATATATTATGGGTGAAGAAAATATCAGCAATGATTTCGAAAAGTTTTTGATGAGACACTCGATATTATCCTTTAGATTTTCATTATTAGTTGATCAGGCATCTTTGACCGATGAAGGGACAAAGTTTTTGGAGGAACAAATGGATTCTATCGAGCGCAAAATTAAGGAAGTCAACATCAGTAAAGGATTTAGCCCTGCTGCTGAAAGAAAACGGACAAGACATGTAGTATGGAATCCTTCTGGAATTAGATCAAAGGGGTGTGGAAGACGATTGAAACAATCGAAGGAGAAGCCAACGACACAAAGGATTAGGTTATGCAATGGATGTGGCCTTAGAGGCGTGTCGCATGACAAACGCAACTGTCCCAAGTTGCAAGAGTATATCTTTTAACTAATTCCTAAACGTTTTATCAGTAAATACCTTCTTACATGGCATATAATGATGTCATTATGTTAAAAGGTCAACTATGCAGAATCATTACGGTAGTGGTGATAGTATGGATGAAGAAGAATTAGGGTCTATAGCTGGCGATGATGATGTTGATATTGCCTCCCTTGGATGAAACTGATGTTAATGCTTCGAGTAACAAGATGGCAGGAAGTCGACTAATTTTTCTATATTCTGTTCATTAGTTTTGGTTTTGTTTTGATTTCTTTTTATTACTATTGCACCTAGAATGCCTCGTCGAAAAATACCATTCTTACCATGCAGCCCTTGGTAATGTTTTAGCATTTTTTGTAATAGCATTAGTTGAATACAAGCCTAAATCACCGTAAAATCTCTACTGTTAACCTAGTAAAACATTTCAACTCAAATACAACCGTCGCACAAGACTAAACTCTGGATAGCTTCCACAAAAAGGAACTTCGGCTTCAACATCTTGATGTTTTTCTGCATCTCGCCGACGAGCTTCGAATTAACATCAGATTGCAATAACGCCTCAGATCTCGAGGCACTCCTTCAGCACCTTCTTGTCAACGACATCATAAAACGATCTCTTGTAATCTGCACAGTCAACAGACATCGAAATTTTGTAGAAAAAACAAAACTGAAGACTAGCCAGCCCTATCTGGTACAGTTTCTCACGTTGCCCCAATTATGAACACAAGAAGGCTCGGGCTAGGTTGATAATTATGGATTCATTAGTGGTCGATTTAATCATCACGGTTCCATAGTCTTATGATACCACTGATAAAAAATCTATATACATGTAAATGGAAAAGCAGAATTCTAACGAATGCAAATCTAATCATGAATATTAATATCTAATGAAAAGGCAATCGAATCATAGCTCACTGTCACTGAATAGGTTTGAATTCAGAGAAATATATAACAAAAAAACCTAGATGGCGGCACCCAAGGTCTACGGCGGCGGCGATGGGTGCGCCGGAGATGGTCTGTCGGAGGAAATTGTGTTGCCGGCGACGGTGTTGCCTGAGAGAGGGGAGAGAGTGAGATCGAATGGTGTGCCAGAAAATTGCAGAGAGATCATCGATCTCTTTATTTTCATTATTCTATTTCCTTTTTTAAAAATTCGTTCTTTTTAATTAGTATTTTAGATTAAGTTGTATTTATCAATTTGGCGCCCCGTCATTGTATATGTGGCGTTGCTCACGCTAGTTGCCCACCGTAGGTGGGCACGATAGCGGAACTCTATATATATATATACATATACATATATATCTATATATAATTATATATATATACATATATGTATACATATATATATACATATACATATATATCTATATATATATATTACTATATACAGTAGTTTTCCCGTGGAATGCCTGGTAATTATTATATATTAATACAATTACTAAATTTATGTTTGATAGTGAGTAGTTATGGTGGAATTAACATGTGGTGTCGGCAAAACGAAAAAAAAAAAAAAAAACATGTGGGTTTGAATGGTCAAAAGGGATGCGCGTGAAGAAAGAAAAGAAAAAGTTATTAGGCGCCATATTCGTTTTAGGTGTGCTGAACATTTTTTTACCTGCAACTTTTTTCCTATATATATAGCACAAAGCAGCAAACGAAAATAATCCGAGAGAAAGAGAGATTAAGAGAAATGAGAAATAAAGAGTGTAGGGATTTTTTCAGACCCAATTCCAGCCCAAACCCAGGCCCGTATAAGCTTGTGGGGTTCCTCTCTAAAACCAATTGGCAATAGAGGGAGTGAACCCACAAGCTTATAAACGCATCATTTTTCTTTTTTCTAATCGGTGTGGGATAGATGTTTGCACACCTAACAAACCTCCCCTCAAACTCAAGACCACACACCGGGCCTCCCCTTCGACGATTATCTGCACAAGCGCTTCTACCGCAATTCCTGCACCAAGCGCTTTTCACCGCAGATTCACCGATCGTCTCTCCAAGGGTCGGGGACACACCACCCACACCGTATCCGGGCTAGAATTTTTCATCTGAAGGCACCCTCACGCCTTCGTCCACGCTCACCGCACCATGTAGGGATTTTTCAGACCCAATTCCAGCCCAAGCCCAAGTCCGCTATAAGCTTGTGGGGTTCCTCTCTAAAACCAATTGGCAATAGAGGGAGTGAACCCACAAGCTTATAAACCCATCATTTTTCTTTTTTATAATCGGTGTGGGATAGATGTTTGCACACCCAACAAAGAGTTTGACGGTATTTTCTCCGACTATAAAGAGAGAGATTTAGGGTTTTCTCCTTTATAGATTGAGAGGTTGTAACTCCGATATTTTCGTCTATAGTGGAGTCTTCTTCCTTGCCCGTGGTTTTTATCACGATTTATTTGGTGGTTTCCACATAAAAATCTCGGTGTCCATTTTATCTTTAATTGCTCACTTCCAAATACATGAAGTTTGGAATAATTCACTGGCTTTCCGGTCCACATCTCCATCGACGTCTTCTGATCAATTGCCGCTGAAGGCGATCGACTGATCACGTAGCAGGCGATGTTGACTGTTTCTGCCCAGTAGGATTTATCCAGACCTGCAGCTCCCAGCATGACTCTTGTCCTTTCCAGCAGGGTCCTGTTCATCCGCTCCGCCACTCCATTTTGTTGTGGAGTATACGTCGTAGTGAAGTTCCTTTTGATGCATTCCCTTTTACAAAAGCTATTAAATTTCTTGCCATTAAATTCTCATTCATTATCCCGTGCTCAAACATTTGATCTTCTTTCCTGTATTAAGTTCGACCCGAGCCTTGAAATTTTTAAGGTAACGAACACATCTCCCTTACTCTTGATGATATACACCCAACATGTGGTAGTTGACTTTTTTGGAATATTTTATTATTTAATTAAGTTAAGTACCATGTGACAGCATGTGAGGACACATACATTTCTATATTATATAAGATTATCTTAATTTTGTAATACTTAAGTGTTAAACTTAGTACCTCATTGTATTATTGGTTACTGGAAAAACTTTCTCTCTTGGGTGGAATGAGACTTTCGGATAAAATATTGACTATGGTTAATCTCATATATATATATATATATCTTATTGGTGAATCTATAGAAAAATATCCAATTGGATAAATTTTTTACATATAGGTATCCATGTCAGAAAATTTTATAGATAAGTACCACCGATTTAATTTTTAACAGTTTCTTTAGTCATGTCGTACCTTCCTATGTGTATATTGCGTACCATAACACGTTGATATATGGTACCTAAATATAGCATACGTCGTACCTACGGCATACCTGTGTGTTATATAGGGCGTACCTAAATATAGCATACGCCGTACCATTTTCTGTTATATAGGGTACCCAAATGTGTTGATATATGCTACCTAAATGTGTTGTATGGTGTACTTTCGGGGATCAGGTACCAATCTGCAAAATATTTATTCTGTTAGGTACCTACATATAAGAAAATCCTGACAGGGTACTAAATTACAAATTTTTTTTCAAATAGGTATTTATGTGTAAAGACCCTTATCTTATTTGAAAAAAAAAATAACCTAATGTTTTATCTCAATCTAAAAATTGATACACATTCCAATATTTCAACTATATAGCGCACATTAAGCCCAATCAGGTAAAGCCCATTCCAGGGTAGCCCGTAAAACCCTAGCAACCGAACCCTAAGCATAAATACACCCCTTTGGTTTCTTAGCTCTTCATATACAATCTCCGTCTCTGTTTAGCTCAAGCAGAAAGCTGATTTTTTCTATCTTCGTTCGCAGTTCTTTGGTCGAGAGGTGCTGGAATTGTTTAATTTGTCGTTAGCTTAATTAATCGATTCATAGCTGCGCGTTTGTGTGTGCTGTGATGAAGCAATTTGACTGTGGACTAGAGTTTCTGATCTTGCAGTTGAAGACTAACCCTTGGCTGTCTGAGCACACTGTTCAATCTTCTCGATTTTGCTTATGTTTCACGGGAAAAGTTATTACCCATTTTTCAACACTCAGTTTTTTTTTTTCTTCTTTTTGGGCTGGTGATGATAGAAAAATTAATCTTAGCGGATTTCGGTGAGGTTTTTATATCAATGATCTGATTTTGTTACACACACTGAAGCCCTTCTTCACTACTTTTTATACCTTCTTTGTACCATAAAGGTTAATCCTTTATCCGTTAATTGACTGATACTTCCAATGCTATGATGAGATGAAACACTTTGAGGGTGTTTTTAGGGCAGAGGATTCAATGTCCGTGAGCCCCATTTAAGAAACGACTTCTCCTTCCACTGAGCATTTGAATTGCATAACTTCTATGCGCAATCTTACATCATTGCTACTCATTTGATGAATGCGTCCATTACCAATTCTGGGGGATTTATTAGTTCCTCTTGGCATAATGGCTCGGACGCTATATGTCTGAATTTGTGGCTATCCTGATCAATGTCTTTTTTCACCATGTCATTAGATCCTGGAAACACCACATACACTTCACTTCAGATCCCATTTAAAGTATGCTTTTTGAGGCGTTACGTTGATTGTTGTTTTTATTCCATTGGACGTGTCAGTAAAAGCATAGATTAACGTTTGCATATCCCATGAATTTTTCGACTTTACAGCTGCTAAAGAACTTTTTCTTTGGTTGCTTTATCACATGGGTTGCTACAATCCTTTGCAATAATGTAATTATTAGTTTCTATATCTTGATTTGAGATGAAAGGTGTTGCTTCGTAATGGTGAATTTCCTCCATTATCTCGTGAGGGATGTTCAAGTTTCCCGAAGCATATAGAGAGATTCTGGCAGTGTTAAACAGCGCGGCGTGTTCTTCTGCTCATCATCGTGCTACCTGTCTGCTGCTACATTAGTCCTCTTTTTTTGTCTGAATTTCTTGTTTTTATTTCTTTCTTGTATCATTTGCTTTTTTGGTGTATTTTACTGATTCAAGGTGAGCACTTGTGTAAGAAAAAATTTTACAATTGATATGTTTGTTTTATTTACATTTCGAGTTTATCGAACTGGGAGAAAAATATTATCTAATTTCCCTTCAAGAATTTTAGTGCGATCTCAAATTAAAAGTCAGATAAAACGTATCCAGCGACTAAATGGAATTAATACTTTTTCGACTTTAAATTGAATTGAAAAATCAAAGTAAGTTATGGTGCCACGTCAGCTATTTTCCCCAGTTTCCCCAACCTAGTTAATCTCGAAATCTCATCTGCGGTGAGACTTGTTCAAGTTCAATCCGTTACTGTATTTCAGATTCCGACAACATAATCAAGCTGAGTGAGAACTCTTCTAAGAACATATTTTCTTTTTCCCTTAAAAAAAAAAAGAAAAAAGATGATGCGAATTCTTCAACCGCCGGCTCGAGTTCGGCCGCGAGGGTTGATCACCGTCACGGCGTCTCGCCTAAAGACGGCCCTTCTACTCATCTTCGTAGCCATTTCACTGTCGCTCCTCGTCTACACCAACCACCTCCACCAGCTCCTCTCCTCGCCGTCGCCATCGCCGCCGCAATCCCAATCTTCGCCGGCTCAAGCTCTCCCCCTCCGCCACGTCCTCTTCTCCATCGCCTCTTCCTCCGCCTCCCTCCCCTCACGCGCCGCCTACATACGCCTATGGCACGCTCCAATTTCACACATCAACACAACCTTCCTCTTCCTCAACACCGAACCACCACCCGCGACCGCCGCCGATTCCGCCGCCGCGCTCCTCCCACATATCGTCGTCCAAAACGCCTCCTCCTCCTACCCAGCCGCGAAGCGAATCGCCCACATCGTAAAAGACGCTATTGCCCTCGACGTCCCTGGGATCCACTGGTACGTCTTCGGCGACGACGACACCGTCTTCTTCCCCGAAAACGTCGCCAAGGTTCTGTCCAAGTACGACCACGACGAGTGGCACTACGTCGGCGGTCCTGGCTCCGAGAGCTACGATCAGAACCACAAGTTCTACTTCGACATGGCCTTCGGCGGCGGCGGGTACGCCATCAGCGCGCCGCTGGTCCGAGCCCTCTCCGCCGTCATGGACGACTGCCTAGATAGGTACGGCCACCTCTTCGGCAGCGACGTAATGGTCTACAGCTGCCTCGCCGAGCTCGGTGTTCCTCTCACCGTAGAGAGAGGCTTTCATCAGGTTATCCGATTTCTCTTGTCCTAAAAATTACAGACAAAAAAACATACTTTCCAGGTCTCTTTCATCTCCCATCTTATCACATACAGATAGATCTCCGAGGAGATGCACTTGGTCTCCTCTCCGCCCACCCTTTGTCCACCATAGCTTCTCTGCACCACTTCGACGCCATCGAACCCATCTTCCCAAACATGAGCCGAGCCCGAGCCATCGAGCACCTCTTCAGAGCTGCGCGGCTCGACCAAAGGAGAATTTTGCAGCAAACCGTTTGCTACGATTCTAACAACACATTGACCTATTCGATATCTTGGGGCCATTCTGTCCAAGTATACGAAGGCAACCATCTCCTCCCTGACCTAGCCTCGCCTCAGAGGACTTTCAAGCCATGGAAGAGAGGTAAGAACGCTGAATCTTCGGCTCGTTTCATGTTTAAGACAAGAGGGTTTCCTAGGGATTCTTGCAGAAGGCCTCTTACATTCTATATGAGCGATGTAGTGTCTGATTTGAATGGGGTTAGGACAGAGTACTTGAGAAACGGTAGTAATGATGGAGATTGTTCGAGGAGTAATGGGGTGGATGTTATGAAGATTATCTCTGTTTTTTCGCCCAGGCCTGAGTTTGATTTCGAAAAGGTAAGGTTAAAGTAAAGCTGAGATTTTAAACTCTGTTCTTGGATGATGATTTCTTGTGTAATTGCCATACCTAAGGTTAAGACACTTAGGCGACAGTGCTGCAACGTATGGCCTTCTCATGGTAAGGAAACGATCGTTCGAATAAGGAAATGCCATGTCGATGAGCTTATTGCGATGAAAAAGGGATAGATAAAATGATTTTGCCGAAATGGGGCGATGCATTTGTTTTACGCTGAGATTGGCGCAAGGTTTGTTGTTAAGTGAGTTTGAGTAGCAATATTATTGAGCCTAGGATGTCTTAATATGCATGAGAGCTTTTTATTTTCTTCGTCTTAGGTTGCCTATGCTCTGCTCAAGGTGGTTAAGAGAGCTCTGAGGGAAGAAGACAAAGTAGAGGTAGTTGTACAAGCGACGGGCATCGAAGGGCTATTAAGGGGCATTATTGTTGCTAAGTAGTAGACAAAAAGTCTTGGCTTTGCTTCGACCCTCACTTAGAATAACACTGTATGTTAAATGTATTATTACAGATATATGGTGTTCATAGGCCGGTCGGGTTCGGTTTTCCGAAATTTTGCTTCGGTTTTCGGTTTTTAGTTTTACATATGCTTCTGATATCTGAACCATCTTAATTTGGTTCGGTTCAGTTTTTTACAATTCGGCTCGGTTTTTCCGTTCGGTTTTCGGTTAAAAGCAAGGAAAATAATTAGTTTATATTTAATGGTATAACAAGGACGATAAAGTTTATATTTTGAAAAATAATTGAGCAATATTATATGTGGTATTTTTGAAATCACAATCACTAAAATGACAAGATTTTAGGGTAAATTTAATTAAGAATCAAGAAAAAAAGCTAAAAGACAAGGAATATTGGGATGAACTTTGCCATTAAGAGATATGGGTGAAATTAAAAATTTGTAACTGAATTTAATATACATTATTTTTAATGAATAAATATAATTATGTTTTGGGCTTAAATATCAACTACTAATGAGGTTATAGCTTTTTGTTTAAAATCTAACTCAATTAACAAGATATAAATAATATTTGTTAAATATTTCAGTTTTTGGGTTTTTTTTCTGTTTTTGGTCCTCAAAACTGAAACCGAACCGAAAACCGAAATTTTGAAATTTCAAAATACCGGCCGAAAAATCGAATTAACCGAACCAAAGAAACCAAAAATTTCGATTCGGCCGGTTTTTTCGGTTTTATCCGAACTTTGAACACCCCTAGTGATGTTGATTTCTAGCAGTTTTTTAGAATATAATTTATTATATAAAAGTGATCATGGGCTGGGCCTATACTTAAATGGGCCACCGATTTTTAGGCCCAATAGTGGAAAGAGAAATTAAAACTGGTTAACGTCTTTTCACCTAATCTAAATGGTTGGATTACCGGTCGCATTATTGCTGACGGACAAGCCTTGGGATCTTCGCTCTTTTCATTTCAATCTTATTCGAATCCTTAAAAAGACACGGTTTTTAGCTCCCTCCGCGAACTTTTTCGGTTGATTTCAGCTGGGATATGGCTGTAGTTGAAGAAACTGAGGACGACTACAGAGCCCAGAAGAAGAAGTCGAATCCCAAGGATGAGAAGAGGTGAGTGATGATAGCTGGCCTTCTTTTCACTTGCTGTACTGTCTTTGGCTTGGTGATTGCCTTTGAATCTCTTTTGCATATTATGTAGAAGGAAGAAAATGAAACCTGGTGGTTTGATGAAAGCTTTGATAAGGCCTGGTGCTGGTGAAAAGACTCCCAGTGACGGCGATCAGGTTTCGATCATGATTTGAATGAGTTTTTTTATGATAACTTCGAACATGGAAGGTGTAGGGTGTTGTGATATGACTTCAGTATTGAACTAATTGTTGAGTGCAGGTTATATATCACTGCACAGTCCGTACACTTGATGGCGTTGTGGTGGAATCGACGCGATCAGAACTTGGAGGTGAATGATGAAATTCTGAAGCTTTTTCTTTAACATTTTGAGGGAGTTTTGTTGTTTTTGAATCAGTTAATTGGATTTCCGTATGCTGTTAGGCTTACACGTTAGAGATGCATACATCGAATTTATCATGTTCGCTTGTGTATTATGTAGGTACTGGGATCCCACTGAGGCAGGTTTTGGGTAAGAGCGATTTGATACTGGGATTGCATGAGGGGATACCGACGATGTTGCTTGGTGAAGTTGCTATGGTAATTTTCGAAACATTCTTCAAATCAGCACAGGACGGAAATATTACTGATTTCGCATGATTATTGCGGAAATTATGCTTTGGGTTTGGCATGCAATTCTTGGACGCTCTTGGTTCATAGAAAGCCTCACATTTTTTGTGTATATCCATTTTGTTTTTTGTAGTTTAAGATCAAGCCCGAGTTGCACTACGGCGAGGAGGATTGCCCTGTTTCAGTTGCTGATAGCTTTCCTAAGGATGATGAACTTCATTTTGAGATTGAATTGATTGATTTTTCTAACATCAAGGCAAGAATATTGTCTATGTTACTTGATCGTTATAACCAATCTGATTGATGTTTTTCTTATGCTATCTATATCCTATTCATTGATCTTGATGTTTGCATTTCGCAATTTCAGGTTATCACCGAGGATTTGGGCATTTTAAAAAAGGTATGTAATGCTCTATTCCAGCTTAGAAGTTTGCTTACAACCAAAAAAAAGTTGTAGCTGAGTCAGACATAGTGTTGTTTGAAATTAGTTTAATGTATGAATAAAAATTGGATAGAGAGATGCTCTGTTTAATTTGTTCGTAGGTAAAGGAAGATGGACAAGGATGGGAACAACCTCGTGAGCCATATGAAGTAAAAGCCTGGTAATTTTCATACACCAAAAAATTGTGAAGCGGATATTCTTTGAAGTTCTTAATCTTTATCTCCCTTACTATGCATTGAGAGTGCTCTGTTCTTATCATATGCGTATATCCTTAATCTGACTCTGAAATTTCTTTTTGAAGTTATTTATCAAAAGAAAAATCTTTATTTCCGATATTTACAGGATTTCGGGGAGGTCAGGAGACGGGAAATTGATTTTTTCACATACAGAGGGAGAGCCACTTTTCTTCACTTTTGGAAAATCAGAGGTAAGGCCGTAATTCTCAAACATCGCTGTTTTTTTTTTTTTTTTTTTTTTTTTGGTCTATTTTTCTTATGAATTCGCCAGTGTGGGTATGTTTAGTTATTCCCTTCACAATTGTTCTTGAATTAGATACCTAAAGGCCTTGAGATGGGCATTGGGACAATGACACGGGGAGAAAAGGCAGTAATCTATGTCAAGAGTGATTATTTGACAGAAAGCCCATTGCTTCCAACAATCAAAGGTTTTCCTGAAATCCACTTTGAAGTGCATTTGATTCACTTCGTTCAGGTGCGCACGACATATTTGTTAAATATTATTCATACCAGAATCCCAGAACAGTTACTATTCATCATTTGCTGCTAAAATCTTACTAACCTAAAGAGATCACTCATTTACTCTCCTATGAAAATATACGTATGTGTATACTCTAAACGATTAAGACAACCCATTTCTGATCTACAGGTAAGAGATGTGCTAGGAGATGGACGCTTGATAAAACGTCGACTCCGTGATGGAAGAGGTGCTGCTCAATCTTTTTCTTTTTTATCTATTCTTTTGTATAATTAAGATGATTTGTAAAAATAAACAAGTGCTTATTATTCTAGGTGAATTTCCAATGGATTGCCCTCTTCATGATAGTATGTTGCACGTCCACTATAAGGGGATGCTAATGAACGAAGAGAAGACTGTTTTCTATGATACACGACTTAATAACAATGGTCAGCCATTGGAGTTCAGATCAGGGGAAGGACTCGTAAAGTCACTTACCATTCATTCTCTGTGTCATTGCAGCACTTATACTGTTTAAAAAAAAAATTGATTTTCTTATTATCTATGTGTCTCAATTCTTAGGTGCCTGAAGGGTTTGAAATGTGCACTCGATTGATGTTGCCCGGCGAGATATCTCTAGTCACATGTCCTCCTGATTATGCTTACGACAAGTTTCAACGGTTAACTTTTAATCTCTTTAATAGCGATATTTTGCCCATTTTGCATCAGTAATTTAGCAGATTTTCGTTTCTAGAAAGAAGGATCTTTTATGTAGTTAGTATGACTGGTAATAATAATTTCCAGACCAGCTGAAGTTCCCGAAGGTGCCTATGTACAGTGGGAAATCGAGCTCCTTGATTATGAGAAGCAAAAGGTATTATATAATACATAAGGAAAGCTCAAATGTTTAAGCATAAACTCATAGCTCTGAAAGTGGGTAGCTGTTCGAACTACGGTCATCCAAAACTTTTAAACATAAACTCGTCCATAAGAATATTGCTTCATATTTTTATTACGTTTGTGATCAAGATAGTTGATGCAGGACTGGACAGGTTTCAACTTTAGAGAGATAATGGATGACGTTGACAAGATCAAAGGCACTGTATGTCATGGTTCAATATTGTAAAACTGTGTTTAAATTGTGCGAAATGGTAAGTGATGGGCAATTGCCTTTATCTTGTTTTTTTAGGGTAACAGGTTGTTCAAAGAAGGCAAATTCGACCTCGCTAAGGCAAAATATGAGCACGTATTATTCTCCTCCTCACTAAAATGTTCTGTCTTCACCTTCTTCCTTTTTTGTTGTTTAGTAATTTGGCAATCCCCATTTCAGGTGCTGCGAGAGTTTAATCACGTAAATCCTCAAACTGATGAGGAAGGAAAAGAATTTTCCAACACCAGGGTAAAGCTTTGGACAGCATGCTTTTGCTTACTTTTTTATGAATTCGAGAAAGTTTTATTTTTCTCTATTTGTCCTAAGTTTTCTCTTTGTGATTCGAAATACTCAAAGGATTTGCTGCATTTGAACGTTGCGGCGTGCCTCTTAAAGCTCGGGGAACCAAGAAAATCAATCGAAGCTTGCAACAAGGTGACCGTCTTATAATAACTACGTACTTCTTCGTATCATTGATCATGGCTGCTATTTTGCCTGTAAATACAAGCAATTCATCATATCTCCAAAGTCTACCATGAGTGCCTTGAATGCAAAAATGTAAACTTTTCTGATACAAATATATAGGTCTTGGACACAAATCCAGCCCATGTCAAAGCCCTTTACAGACGAGGAATGGCATACGTGGAATGTGGCGATTTCGAACAAGCTAGAGCAGATTTCAACAAAGTAAAAAAAAAAGTCCACAATAAAGCAAAATCGTTTACTTTCTTATCGTTTCCTCCCTCCATTTCGCAGATGCTGTCTGTCGATAAATCCTCCGAGGCAACTGCAAAAGCAGCCCTTGTTAAACTCAAAAAGGAGGAGCAGGTTAGTTTCTATCGTTCCTTCTTTTCGCCATTACTTGAATATCGCCCAATTTATCTTCCCAAAAAAGCAACAAACAATCCGCAACTGTTTGCCATTCGACTGTTGAATAGGAAATCCACAAAAGGGCACGGGAGCAGTTCAAGGGGTTGTTTGACAAGAAACCTGGAGAAATATCTAAAAGCCATGAAACTTCTTCAGATGATCAAGAAAAAACAGGCGAAGAAGACGAAGATGGTGGCAGTGAAAAGGAACGTTTGGTTCAGGACACACTTCCTCGTACAACAAGCTTATGGTCTAGGCTTTGGCCTACTGCTGCTGGAAGGTTCTTCGCTGGTCTTGGATTGGAAAGATGTACCATATTGTAAGAGCCCTGACTGGGCTAATATCTATTCATCTTTGTCTTGACGAAGTTCAACTGAAATTGCAATGGTTAGTTTGCATACTTAATTATAACGTTAACTGTCCATGTATGTTGAAGATAAATAAATTACATTTGTATTCTTGCACACTCAAATGCGTGTACTATTAAAAAGGAATATTGAATTATTATTCAATTAAAAATAAAATTATAATTAACTAAAAATAATAAGATAATAATTAACTAAAAATAGTAAGTATAGATAGTGGGTGTTTCTCTTTTTATTTTATTTAATGTTTTTTTCTAATAAGACTCAATTGAAATTGATAGACCAAAATTTAACGCATTTATCTCAAGCCTTTAAAGTTAAATAAAAGAGTATAGATGATTACTATCCAAATCCCATATGTTATAGCAAAGACATGCGTTTGCATTGCAAGTCAGACCATCTCCAACCGATAAACGCATTCTCAAACTCAAAATGCAGTAATTCTTCTCCAACCGATCAACTCATTCTCAAACTCAATAGACTACTTTGTAATATTCATTTCCACACCAATTTCTACAAATTTCAATAGTACCCACACAACTTTACAAATTAGACTACAAAATATTATTATAGATTTAATCGAAAAAAATTAATAAGGTTAATAATAAAAATATCATTAAAAACACGACACCTATAATATATTTATAGAATAAAAAGCATCGAAAATATTACATATGAATGTGTTATTATAGTCTTATGATATTTTTTGTACTTTTAAAGGAGAAATTATTGATATTATGATCTATTGGGCAGTTCAAATGGGGTAATGTAATGTTATGACAGTTTTTTCTGCATTTTGTTTCCTTTTTCTTACAGTCGTCCTTCATCTGTCCTTTTTTCAGCTTTTTTGTGACGGAAAGTGAAAATTCGAGACTTGAATGCAAATTAAAAAATTCAATCGCATAATAACTAATTCGAACGCAAACATGCGTTTTTTCAGGTAAGAGAAATTAGAAATCTCATTTTGAGTTTAGTTTTTAGTATCGGTTGGAGTAAATTTATGATTTTTTTGGTTTTTTGAGTTCGGTTGGAGATGCTCTCACAGTGCCCTGAGATGAAACGGTTATGGCGTCAGTTCGGCATTCCACAAGCAACAACTGGTCGATGGCCGGGGTCGACACTTATCTGGCTGGAATCTGCAAGCAAGGAGTTGGGACCTATAGATTTTGCTATTTTCCTAAATATTTGTTAGGAGTTGTGGAGTTCGAGGAATAAATGGGTGATGGAGAAGAAGCGCACTCCAATCTACGTAGCCATTAGCGCAGCCGAAGCTGCTTCAGGTCTGTGCGAGCGAATGGCAAAGCGGAGAGACACGAGCTTGGAAGTTGTTCGATGGACGCGTCCTTTCCAAAACGAGATAAAACTTAACTTCGATGGAGCGATACATTCTAGTCATAACAGAGCTTCTATTGGAGTCATCGCGCGGGATGCGGAGGGTAAGTGCTTGGGCTGGTGGTCCCGATCTTTTCCTGGCGATTTCAGCCCCATTACGATCGAGGCAATGGCCGCCCGATTTGCGATCTCAGTGGCTATGAGCAGAGGTTGGCCGCAAATTACTATCGAGGGGGATTGTCTATCTATCATTCAGATGCTTAACAAAGAAGTCTCAAATTCGGCTGAAGTGGATTGTGTCATTGATGATTGTCTATCTTTGGCGACGTCTTTCTCATCTATTGGTTTTTCTTTCATAAGGCGTATGGGAAATAAGGTGGCACATTACCTAGCTAAAATTCTTGGGTCATGTGGTGAGGTCGTTCTCCTCCTACCCAAGCGATGCATGATATTCTGTGTGCGGATTTGTCATAATTAATATATCTGTTTCCTTTAAAAAAACTTAAATTAACTATCTATACTACTAAAAATTCATTATTACAACTAATTACAATTATACGCATCATCATATCAACATTAGTATCATCTATCATTCATCTAATTTTGTAGGACATTGAATATAATACTCCAGATCTTCAATAATTCATCAATAATTAAAAAACATCCATATTCTTTAATTATTTCATGAAAATAAGATTATTATATATATAATATTTCTAAAAGACACAGAAGTATATAATAAAAGTGCATGTAATGCGTCCATAATAAATTAGTCGATCAAAAACACGAGCAACACGACGAACACATCCCATCAAAAAAGTCAAGACCCACAACTACCTTTCCATTTTTTTTTGTCCTAAATTAATGTAAACTCAACGATCACTGTCCCGTGTGTGTAATAAGCGAATAGGTAACGTTAGAATGTTGATCATCATCATGAACTACAAGTGCACTAAAACTATCTGATCCTCCATTATTGATTTCCTTGGTAGACTTATTCCGTGCCATTTCGCCGGAAAAATAGGATACGAATCCCCAAAGGCATAGAAAGAGAGCGAGGCCCTTCTCACCATTGAACTCCTCTCCGTACAACATAACAGATAGCAACTCAGTGATGGGAAATGATATTGCGATTAATATTCCTGAAAGCAGCGACGAAGAGCAAGAAACTACCCCATTGCAGCCCAGAAAGAAGCATTCGAGGAATATAGCACTGAATATCAGTACAACGTAGTATTTCGTCTCCCCCAACGCAAACCCTTTCGCCTCCTTAGGAATAGCCTGAGATACAAAACAGGTAACACTGTTAAAAAGATCATCTCATTTTGTAATTTATATTATAGTGTAGGAATTAACATAGGATATAATTATAACTAATAAAAAAAATTTGAAGACTAAATTTGATACACAAATTATAGAAAATCAAAATAGTGTTTTTATTTAAGGGATTTTTACACATAAATACCCATTTGAAAAAAAATTTGTAAATCAGTACCCTGTCGGCTTTTTTTATATATAGCTACCTAATAGAATAAATTTTTTGCAGATAGGTACCCGATCCGCGGTAGGTACGCCATACAACACATTTAGGTACCATATATCAACGTATTTTGGTACATCAATACAGGTAGAATTGGTACCCCGCTACAGCTTGCCGCAAGGTACCGTATGTAACGTATATAGGTACCATATACGGGTACCATATAGATGCGTAACGCGGTACGCAATACACATATGAAAAGGTACGTTAACACCAGGAAAACGGTACGCCCAACCGAACGGGTACTTAACTAAAAAAATTTCTGATGGGTACCTATGTGTAAAAATTTTATTCAATTAGGTATTTTTCTATAGATTACACTTTATTTAATTAGGTATTTTAAATTAAAATTTTACTTGAAGTAATCAATCATATATTATAGCAATTAAAATACTAGTAAGTAAACTAATAATTTAATAATACCTGAAAGTCTCTGTTTGCCAACATGCCAACTACGCTAATCGCCGTGGCGACGGCTGAGGCGATCACCTGAAACTCCATGACGATTGAGTCCGTAATTATTGTGTTTCTGCCCTCATCATTAATCCCTACTCCATATTTAGCATAAGCAAACTCCACAAACGGCAGAACGAAACCTGTCACCGCCGCAGAAGCCGCCGTCATCACAAAACCCACCACGTAATCCCTAACCGATTCCCCTTTCGGAAGCTCTCCTCCGCCGTCTTCCGCCGCGTTCAGTCCCAGCAGCACTGCTCCCGCCGTCAGCAGAACCACCGCGTTTATAGAGTAAACCGTAAACCTAAATAAATGGGCCCAGTGCAATTTCATTTCCCAATAATGCTGAAATGATATAAAAGAGAGAGAGAGAGTAGCCAGGTGACCTACCTCTGGCCAAGGAGCACGAAGGCAAAAGCTGCGGTGAAGACAAGCTGTGTAGCGTAGATAAGAGTTGACGTGGAAACCGGCAATAGCCCCATCCCGGCGGAGTAAAGGAAGTTTCCGGTGGCGGAGAGGACTCCGGTGACCAAGGCGGCAGCAAGGATCCTGGGCGCACCGAAGATCGATGAAGAGGAAATGTATCCGCGACGGCGGCGCGTGTAGTAAGAAACGCCGATTGGGATGAGGAGGAGAGGGAAGCCGGCGGATTCGAGCGCCGCTGAGAGCCAGACGCGTTTCCCACCGTTGATGAAGTACGATCTCACAATCAACGGCCCTCCGCAGTTGCCGACGATGAGTAAGGCGGAGTAGACGAGGAGTTGGACCCTTTTACTGGCTTCCATCTTTCTTTCTTTTCGTTTTTCCTTTTTATTTTTTTTTTTATGATTTTGATACGACTTATTTATAGAGGTAATTTCTCATGAACCTGATTCTACCAACCAAAGTACTCTCCATTGAAGTTGCAGCCGCTGAGAGGTTAGGTGAAGGAGCTGAAGGTGAAAGAGCTGATGTGGACGATTGGAATCTTGAAGAGGCAAAGGCTGAAAATCATATGGGCATTTGGGCTGGATTGGTGTAAGTTGGACTGGGCTAAGTATTATCAATTGGGCTGAATTATCTTTATAAGATAATTCTAATTATTATGGGACTAATGCTAATGAGCCCGCTTAATTACTCTACTATAAACACTAACGATGAATAGCGTACGAGCTAAGCAAGTAATTATACCATAATCTATTTCTTCTTCTTCTATCCAATCTCTCCTCAAATCCTCTTTATCTCCCCAATCTCTTAATATATCCTGAAAATACGCAAAAAAAATAGTATAATATTAGCACATACATTCGATAAATCAACAAGCTATCAATATTATCCAACGAAACCACGGCAATACATGACATAATCACACGTCAGGCCCAAATAATAAGTTTGCTTTTAATTTCAGGCCCTATTTATGTTTCATATAGATATAAGTACCTAAATTGAAGATTCATTCAGAAATAAGGACCTAATCAATGATAAAAGACATATTTGCCCATAATAAACAAAAAGAATTACGAATCATTGCCATCGTCTTCTTCAAACGAGCAAAGCAACCATGAAGAAGTGGTATAGAGTGTACATGAAGTGGTACGGTAGACCCATGAAGTGGTACTGTAGACCCGTGAATTGGTACTGGTGAACAGTGAAGTGGTACGGTACACCCATGAAGTGGTACTGGTGAACAGTGAAGTGGTACAACATTTGTAAACCCATGAAGTGGTACTGTTGAAAAGAGAAGTGGTACTGTTTCTTGATTCACTCTGACTATCGCTAAGAATGTTACTAAGAACGTTAATCTTGGTCTCAGACGTGGCTATCCTAAACTAGCTTAAGTCTCCTTAGCATTGGATAAGAGAATCCCTAAGTGAGTTTTCTTATCTGCATTTGGAGGTTCTTTTCGCTAAGTGCTAGTCGCTCCTCCAAATCCTTTGTACCTTTCCGCTCACTTTTCATGTTAGCATTGAGATTCTAACATGCTTAATAATATAGAGTTAGGCATAGCTACCTCCTAAGACGAGGTTGATGCTTCTTAATCGTCGGTCCGCTCAGATGAGCTAGCTTCTGAGGCATCTTTAAGACGTACCACGAGAGCTAAGTTATCCGTTTCAGAATATGTAGTATCTTCCAGCAAGTGGTCTTGTTTTGCCATTAGAGCTACTCCAACTTCCTTTTGCGTCTTTCTTGGAGTTTCTTGGAGTAGTAGTTTGCGTCTTTCTTTTTTGGCAGACTATATTCCCTGGCATAGTGCCCTGTTTTTCCATTGAAGCATTTTTGTGGCTCTTTGACATTCTTGATTTCTGAGGGCTTAGCTGGTCTTTCCTTGGACTTAGAGTTCGAGGTCCGAAGTCGACTAGTTGAGGAGGACTTATTTTTGTAGAAAATTTTCGCTCATCTTGTAATAAGAGCCAATTGCTTTCTTAACTACTTCAAGTCGGGTTTAGAATCTGTATCTGAGATCGTCTTCTTCTTCTGAGGAGCTAGCCATTTTTAAGCTCGTCTTCTGCAGGATCGACCACCTCCTTTTTTTGAGACAAGGGTTGTTGAGTCTTTGATCTGTTTGTCATTCTGCTCTTTCTGAATCTCGCTGACATCTTACTCGTGTTAAGCAAGATTATCAAACACGACTTGCATATCCATCTCGCCAGGTCCTTGTTCTGGCGAATTTGCATGGATATCTTCTTCCGCTCATGAGATGATAGAAATCGGATATATCACATCCATCTTTGTCTTGTAGATTTATATTTTCCTCATTTCGTTCAGTAGAGTTAGGTAGCGCTGATAGAGGTCGTGTAAAATTTTCTCCGTCTTAGCTTTGAAAGAGTCGAAGGTTGTTACTATGTTTGCTTTATTCGCCTTTACTCGACTTAGGTCCTTTGCATCATCCTATAAAGCTCATCCCACATTGCTTTAGCAGTTGATAGACTATCTATTTGCATATAGATGTCACTTGTGATGCCTTGCATTATGTTAGGTCATAATTATAAACTTCTATCAATCCTAGACTTGAGTTCTAGGTCTATGATAAGAATTATGGAAATTTCAATTCGATCAAAAACCTTACTTTGAAGAACACGAGAGAGAAATCTTCTAGTGTGAGAAAGTGCTGTTTTTTTCTCTCGCTAGTAATCGAATTTCAAGCCTTTGGGATCAATTTTCAAACTTTCTTTATTCAATTCGAATGTGTATATCCTATTTATACCAATAACTTGGTATAAATACTATCTAGTCCTAATCTAAGGACCTATACGAGAAACGCCCCAAGCATAAAGATAACTAATAAAATCTAGCACAATTCAAACATGTATTCTACAATCCCCCATTTGTGCTTGATTGCTCTTCAGCTCTATTTATCTTTGCCGAGCGTAGATGATTTTCGCAAGCCCAGCGCGTGCTCATAATGCCATATGCCATCCCTCAGCTCTACCCGGTCTTCTATGGCTTTGAGTAGCTCGTGCAAAAACGAGAGTTCCTTGAGTCCTAGATCTGGAACTATCGCCGTCGTGTCGACTTCTTTCAATCTCTGTTCGATGTTCTTTCGGATCAACTTGAGGGTTCCATCACAGAATTTGTTGACCTCTGACTCATCATCACTCTCGTTTTCTTTACGATTGGGTTGTAGTAGGTGATGGCCAAGTCTAGGTCTTCGAATATGTAATTCATAGGATGGCCCTTGATCAGAAATCCCCTCATGAGCGGAGAAACTAGATTGACCTTCTTTAAATCATTCTCTAGCGCGATCTGAAGGTCGTGTGCAGTATGGTACTTGATCTTCCATACCATGAACCGATTGAGACCTTCGAATCCTTCCTTCTTGATGTACCCTTTCAAATTTCTGATCTTCTCTATGTACTTCTAATAGAGCAATAGACCTCGTCGGGTACCTCGTCGGGTGGAAGGTAGGGTAGATGACTTTCATCTATCTCGTCTCGAGTTCGATTCATCCGCTCTTTGACGTAGATTGGTGTTGGTCGACCGATAGTGTGCTTGACTCCCACCATGATAAATGGATGACTTTGCCTTGAGTTCTCTTCTCAGTTGGCTTTTGGGAATTCCTAATCGATTTGGACCAAGATGGGTGAGCATGTAGATGTGTTCCATTCGCTTGTGCTATTCTCAATTTGAGATGCCCCTCAGCTTGTATTCGTCTATATTCTTGATATTTTCTGGCGATCTTCTTATCCTCTTTCGAACTTCTTCGAGGACTTCAAGCCGCACATTCTCCCAGGGTGATTCGACTCGAACGGTCCCTTCGGTTAACGTTGGAGGGATGTCCGCTTGATGTGCAATTAGCTCTGGAAGCTCTAAGAGTGCACAATGGTAGTCCTCGCCTTCTTCGAGTTCTTCGTCTTCGAGGAGGACCAGGTCGACTGAAGCTTGTTGCAGGAAACGGCGAACGTCAGCGAGCCTTGCCTTGACTACTTCCTCGGGTAGGTGATGCATCATCCACTTCTCGTCGAAGATATAACTGTCCGCAACGTGTGGTTTGTCTTCTTTCACTGATCCAGCCGGTCGGTCAGCAGATGAGCTTGAGGTTGTTATCGTGCGGAATGAGAAGCATTGGGCTTGTAGAAGATTGTGGTGTGGGCAGAGGTGTCCTTATTATTGGTGTTTGAGCGCGGGGTGTGGTGGTTGTTTGTGTTTGGGTGCGGGGCGTGGTGGTTTGTGATCGGGTTACGGGTCGATTTTTGGTTTATGGTGGTGGGTTTGATGAGGTTCTAGCAGCCCCAGTTTGGCTTGTCTGAGCTGTACCTAGTCATTGTCCACGGTCACTAGTACTTGTCCTCGGCCTTTTCTCCCCCTCAGGGTGATCCTGATCGGCGGTAGAGGTTTTCCTCGGCCATCCTCTGTTTTTCGATGGATAGGAGACGGGTCGGGAAATCTCGATAGCAGCATGAACTCTCTCCATGAGTTGATCTTCGAAGGAAGCAAGTGCGGTGCAGAGAGCTTCATTTAGTCGATCCTCCGTCGCGAACGGAGATACCTTCGGAGTGGCACCTGATTGGCGGTCCACGGTCGCAACGTCAGAGTAGATTTCTAACGTGCTGCCTAGAATAGGGCTTGGTATTCCAGGTCGACTGAAGTCGTCTGTTGACAACCAAAGAATGAACACCAGCTCACTGGGTTGGCTCGTCGTCGCTTCTGAAATGGGTTGTGACGTTTCGAGACTTCCATCAAATCCTTGAGATGGAACCAAAGGATCCACATCTATGGACGTTGTGACAAGTTCAGAGTGAACATGTGAAGTCGGGTCTTGAATGGTGACCACCTGGGGGTAGACGTGGAATTTCGTGTGAACCTCCATAAGATCGCTGATGAGTACCGAGAACCATCGAGCGTACGGTGTATTCTTCGACTTCCTATTCTCCTTTTGTCGGACTTGATCGGCCAGATTATTCTGGGAATCCCTCTCGGATCAGGACCAAAGTGGGTGATGAAGAGATGTTCCATTCGCTTGTGCTCTTCCCAGTGAGAAATGCCTCTCATCTTGAACTCGTTTGCCCTCTTGATCTTATCCGACGACCTCCAGATCCTCTTTCGAATTTCTTCAAGGTACGGGACTTATATCCGTACGTTCTCCGATGGGGATTCGACTCGAATGGTCCCTTCATTTAGTGTTGGAGGGGTGCTCGCTCGATGTGCGATCAGCTCTGGGAGCTCTGAATTGTAGTCCTCGACTTATTGGAGTTCTTCGTCTCGATGAGGACCAAGTCGACCGAAGCACCTAACACCGGAACCAACAATTGCAAAATAGAATTTTCTAGTTTCATATGTCGAAACATATTTGAATACCCGGTTCCTCTCCTTGCAAATAAAATGGAAATACCTACTAGGCTACTGATGTGGAATATTTTATAGCCACTAGCATGCTGACATGGAATGTCGTCAAGTACAACTTCTCTCATATTCTATCGAAAAAAGAGTCGCATGTCAAATTAGTTCCGACATATTTTTTATTTAGTTAACAGTCGTACAATTACCCGATCCAGAATCAAAAATAGCTTGTGATCCAAATATAATTTTTCCTAACTATTTAAAATTGGAAAAAGAATCTATGTATCCTAAAGCAAATTGATAGTGAAACATAATGGACGTTGAGTAGAAATTGAATGTGGAAATAATCATTAGAAAGCCAAGGATCATTATATAATTATTAGCATTTGATTTTGCTCCCATCACCTACCTCCCTATATAAATGAGTTACATAAAATAAAATTTTAGAAGCCCCCAAGAAGACACTTAAAACGAGAGAGATGGCTCGAATTTCTTCCACATTCTGTTGTTTGGTTCTCCTAGCTGTTTTAGTTTCAGGTGTGCTTAATACTAAGCCCTTTTCCTTGAAACCCTTCTCCTAATCTTCATGTTATAAAAATTATTGTTTTTTTTTGTAATACAGTTGCGAAAGCGGATAAACTGTGTCCATGGCTAATTCCGGGAGTTCCGTGCGAGGGTTCCAACATGGGACTGAAATGTCTCCCGCGCTGTTACGTAGCATGCGACACGATGTCTGTGGTCGGGCAGTGCATAGACTACGGCAGTGGCGTCCGTACATGTACTTGTGGACTGATCTCCCCCGATTGCACTAAGCAGCATTGCCATGATATAGCTGTTCCCTTAAAGTCGTTTTTAGGAATAGCGAGTTAGAGTTTTCACTTATGATGATATATATTCAGTGTCCTTTGTTAACTGTCTTTGTTGATTGGAGATAAACAGTTAAAAGTATTTTCATATGCGTTTCGCTCTTAATTCCATTGGAAGGAGAATAATCGATCATTTTAGGTCATCGTGTGAAACCATTGCTGTTTGTTTTAATTCCTCTCGATGGCATTTGATATATGAAGGTGGTTTGTCACTCGACAGCAAGCAATTCTGTACGTAAAAGTGAAATACATGACATATCAAATTGAATGATGATATCGAGCGGACCACTTGTAGATATATGATGGAACAGTTACTAATTATGAAACAATCTTATAATAAACCCTAGTTCATATTTTTATTTCTGAAATCACATAATATTCTTTCTTCATATTTTTATCGCAGGCCACGTGCAATCTCTCCAAAAACGAGAAATAATTTCATCAATGGATCACATGAACAATTATGATAAAAATATTATGATTTGGATCAAGAAAAAACTAGTGTAACATGTTTTTAGTTATATCATTAGGAACATCTATGAATAACTTACTTGGCAGGCGTTATAGGATTGAAGACTCTTACACCAACTGCTAGTTACATATCATATGATATAGGTATTTTGTCAAATTGCATTCGTTCATTTGGTGGGTTCTTGAATTCTAATTTCAATTGATTTTGTGTTGGGTGTCAAACCCAAGTCTCACATCGGATAATTAGAAAAATTATGAGAAGCTTATAAGCTTTTGTAACATCACGTTCAAAAACCCAGAAAGTCAGAAATCGAATTTTCAGGCATTATCAACACATATTACCGAAAAACCATACTAACAGATAGTGCAAAAACATGAAAACTGACATAAATCACAAACATTAACCCAGATAATCATATGTAGAGACCTAAATAATTGTGACATAGCATTCGGTTTTCAAACTTTGAACACAGACGCAAATTCTAACAAGTAATCATGCGAAAAACTTTTATGTATAGATTCAAACCACGATTAATCACACGCAAACGCCTAATAGATGTCGATTCTACCTTAACAAGGCGATTATCTATAGAAGATTAAAGATTTTTGAAAGATTCGTGAGTCGTCTTTCTGAAAGAGTTTTTCGAGGGAGAAACTTAATGGACATTGTTAATTTTTCGATGAAGGGTTTTTGCGTGACATAAATTTTTTCGACTGCAAAAAGAGAACTTATTTTCATAGGCTGACAAGACATGTTGGGTTTTGAGATTAGACAGGCCCATTAGAATTTTTCGTTCGAGAAACTGGGTCTGAAAATTGCATTTCGGACCCAGTTCGATGATTAGTTTCCTAGAATATCATATTGGCCCCTATTGCAATGAAATCACACTATCGCTCCCCCTAAGATTTAAAATAAATGCAATTAACTCCCTGAATGTCTGAATAGTAACGTCTGGCTCCTTGGACGAATTTTGGGGAGAAAAACTCTGTATCACTTAGAGCAAAAACGTTAGAATTATTTGGAGCTAATAGCATACATTTGTATATGCTCCTCCTCAATTTGTGCACATAACTTGTTTTAATTCTATTTTCATCTAGACATGTATAAATTTCATACAAGTCATGTCTATATCCAATTTATGTAGGAAGCATATAAAGCACGTAGCAAATTCGGATAGATGCATGATCCCCTAAGCATGCATATGAAAATTTACGTGTTTAAAAGAAGTATTCGCATTTAACCTCTTCCGTGCCAATGTAAACTAACAATGCATTCAGAATGTGCGAAGTTATGAGAAGCAAAAATTTCGCATTTAATCAATTCAGTGTAGATGTAAAAGAAATTGCATGTCAAAATGTGCGAATTCATATTAACTAAAATATGAAAAAAAAATAAAAAATTGTAACTTCAGATTATTTTGCTTTGACCAGTAGCACGCATAAAATTTCACAAGACACATAGAAAGATAATATTCCGTCATGTCATGTCGTCAAACTAAAGTCCTAAGTTCATAGCTTGATCCATTTTGACAACTCTCACTAGGTTCGCTCTAGCGCTCAATTATTTTTATCTATGGATTTTATATTTATATCACTCAAGTCAACACAAGCAAAATTTTATCAATTAACCTGTGATCGAGGTGCCTTTTCATCATTTCACCGAGCGAGAGACCGTCGTTTTGGAATCAAATGGACTTTGAAAGATTTTAGTTTGGGCTCTCACTTAGAAGAAGAAGGAATATTTGGGAATTGTGGGCTAAAGATCATCTTCCTTTCTTCGTCGTCCTTTTCACTGGCATTTTTAATCTTAATTATTCTTTTTCATCCTTTAATTTTTTTCGTTTCTTTCTACAGTTGCTCAAGCTGAAGCTCTGCTTCTCTACGAGGCTGAGAGATTATCTAACGTGAAGTTCTTTTTGTTGGTTCTCGGGCCAATATCGTGCTCCTCTTCTTTTAATCCCTAGAAAGCTTTCAAAGATCATCAAATTGGAGAAGTTCAAAGTTGTGGTATTCGAACCTAAGGCCGTGCTCCTCTTCTCGTTCGCTGATGACAAGAATATCGTTGGAGAAGTTCACTTCTTGGTGCTCCTCTTTCCAGCCGTTCTGATGAGTTACGAGATTATCTAAGGAGAATTTCACAGCAAGATCCATGCCCCTCTTCTTATGACTTCTGAGTGATTTCAATAATTGGGAGGGCATGTTCTTTTGGACTGCTTTTTGTGCTGAGCATTCTTCGTGTGCATTTTCCACCTCCTTTCGTCATCATTTTTTTCTTTTTCTCCCCCTCCTTTTCTCGTTGAACATCCCTCCAAAAATTATGAAATTTGGTTGAAGACTTGAACGGATTCCAAATGAAAAAAAAGGATACGGAGAAGGCTCAAAATGGATAATTATAGGCAATGTTAAAGGATTGAACTATTCTATTTGGGAGGAATTTCGTAAGTGCCCTAACCATTTTCCTAACGAACTAACGCAAGCGAGACAGTGAGATCGTCGCCAATTAGTACGGAGGCGAGGATCCTAACGATCCGTCTTCGGCGGAGGGTAATTTCCATTTTGCGACGAAGATGCGCATATTTTTACTCGAGCAAAAACGTCAGAGGGCTCGCCGCCGCGAGGAATTGGCGGCTGCTCTGGAAAGAAAGCGTCGGCGATCGACGTGGAGGTGGTCCGGTTTGTGGCGGTTTTCGCCTGTTGTGGCCAACAGCCGTCGGAAAACGGCGATATCGGCCGGTGAAAAGCGATCGATGGCTCCTTTGATTTGAGGTCCATATAACTGCGGCGACAATAAGACGGCAATGCTAATATTTATTATTGGACTGATTTTATCGTTGGACTTATTTTATCGTTGGACTCTAAATAAAGTCTACAAACGGTATTTATATTTATTTATCTTTGGGCTGTTGAATAAAATTTTAATACAGATATTCAAAGCCCAACTAAATTTTGATGTATTGTCTTTGGGCTTTAGGCTGATTATGTAATTAGTTGTTTTGTTTCTTTTGTTCAAACAATATCTTGTTGCTTATCTTAATTTTCTTTTTTTGCATTATTCTTTCTCTTGATGGTCAAATGTGGGAGAAAAACCTATTTTGGTCACCCATGTTTACCCTATGAGCGTTTTTGGTCCACAATGTTTTCACTTACCACATTCAATCCCTCATGTTTCTTGATTTGAACCAAATTGGTCATCTGTTAAATTAGTGTTAATTTTATCGGAAATATCACGTGAGAGGCACGTGATATATAATCCCAAAACGAAAATTCCTTCCACGAACACACCAACAGAGAAATACTCCACTTTAACAATCAAATTGTTCATGCTCTCTCTCGCCATCTCTGAAAAGACGAAGGTTGCCCCGCTAAACATAGAAATAACTAAATCTCTCTCGAATGATCTGGCATATGAGTACGAGAATAGGTCGAGGTATGTATTTTGGCCATATCTTCCTCCGAAATTATGTAGGTTTTCTAATTCGTGATTTAATTTGAGGAATTTCGACATTTTTTTATTTTATTGTTTGGGTCTACAAGATGGTAGATGCGTTATGGAGAGTCAAGTTGAGTCATCTGAACATGTAGTTGAACCCCGGCTTGGTAGTTCATGGGTATATCCAGAATTCTCTGAGGGTATTATACATGTTATGATGAGATGGACCATAGTGAGGGGATAGACGAGGATTATGAAGATTTTTATGATAGTGATTATAATGGATTATGATTCATTGTTTGATGTCAATGTTGATCATGGGGTCGAATAATGTGGGGTTAGTGGGAAAGGTAAGTAAGTTTCAAGTGCAAATCAATATGTGTCAGAGGGTATGCATATCAGATTGAATTGTGAAGATGGTGATTCAAATTGTGTAGAGAGCGAGGATGAATTTATGGGTGATAATTTTTATGGTGGTTCAAGGGCTAGTTATTCTAGGTTTAATCCCTTAGTTGAAATTAAAAACCCTGAATTAAAGCTAAAATTGGTTTTTTCCACAAAGAAAGAAGCCAAATTAGCTATTTAGACTCATTGCCTAAGGGTTAGGTATCCTAGGTTTAATCCCTTAAAATGAAAAACCCTTCCGGCTACACCTCGGTTCTCAGCTTCTAAATTGTCGATCATTTCCTTCGAGAATATAATTAATTCCTTTTATCTCTGGTTCAACTCTAGATCTCACCACTCGAAAACTTTATAGCCATAAGGTTTCCAGCACCAATTTATTAGAACAAACCCAAAATTGAAAACTCGCATAATACAAAATAACAGTGCAAACGAATTTAAATAAACATAAATAGTTCTAACCCGATAATTAGGGCACATTCGAAATCTTCTTCCTGGATTAAGTTTAGTCCAAGATGTGAGCAAACAAGTTCGAATCCCCAGTCGCAAAAAAGAGGCGATACCGGCAGAGATGTGGGGTTTGTGGGTTCATAACGAGCTCCTCTAATATGTGTTGAGCTTGATGAAACAGATGATCAGCTCATTTTTTTTTCTCGAGAAGAATGCTTTGGGATCGATTGTTGAAGTAAAGTGTGTCTGTTGGTGTGTGCGAGGAAGGGTTTTCGTTTTGGAATTACATCACGTGCCTCTCACATATTTCCGTTAAAATTAACATTGAATTTAACAGATGACCAATTTGGTTCAAATCAGGAAACATTTGGGACTAAATAATCGTGGATCAAAAGTGCCCGTAGGGTAAACATCAGGGACCAAATATGGTTTCTGATGTTTTTTGCCCCTTTAAAATTGTTTTTTATCAACAAAGCATCCGTTTGAAAATAGGGATTATAAAAAATTAGAAACGTGTAAACATTAATTCAAGAGCTCGACATCTCTTTGGAGAAGCTTTACAAATTTAGAGCACTCTAGTGAAAATCCTTGGCTTCTTTCCTAGAAATCATTATGCTACACTTGTTTTTATGTCAGTTGAATAGAAAATAATAGATATTTATAACCTCTTTCCCATAAAAATGTTTTACTGGGCCTATTTGAGTTTTGGGCTTATTGAACGGCCCGATATATGGCCCAAAACTACATCACGCCTTGTCATCATCTTTCCACACGATCTCTGCGTTCAGTGTTCAATACTTTTGTTGGCAGCTCAAGAACCCTAATCAAGAGAATCCTTAGCTGTCCATCTATCGGATTATTAACACTGTTGAATAAGAAGCTCCCTTTCTTTCAGCTTAATCAATGGAAAACGAAAACCAAAGCGGCGAAAACAGCAATGAAACGGCTCCGTCCGAGCCACTCCAATCACTTTCCATTTCAGCTCCTCAGTAATCTCGTTATTGTTTTTTTTCTTAAACGATGTTTTTTTTTTTGAAAAGTTCATAATTGTGGTTCCTTTTTTGTTGTGATGATTGATTTGTGCTTGAAAAATGTCCCAACGTAGGATGAGTTCGCAGGAGAGATTTGATGTAATAAGGAGCATCGGCGAAGAGTGCATTCAAGAGGATGAGTTGCAGAGGTTGTTGGCTAACAAGCCTAACCCTATTTGCTACGATGGGTTTGAGCCATCTGGGAGGATGCACATTGCCCAGGTCTTATTTCAATCTATTTAGTTGGAACGTTAACTTATTCGTTCTTAAAAACGATGCATTCTTATGTTCTCTGTGCCACCGATCGATCGATCATGTGTGATGTTGCTGAATTGGCTATTACATGATTCAGGGAGTTATGAAGGCGATAAACGTTAACAAGCTCACCTCTGCTGGCTGCAAAGTTAAAATATGGATAGCAGATTGGTTCGCTCAGCTTAACAACAAGATGGGCGGTGATCTGAAGAAGATTCAAGTGATCGGAGAATACTTGATTGAGATATGGAAAGCTGTAGGTATGAACATCGATGGTGGTCAAGTTGAGTTCTTGTGGTCTTCAGAGGAAATCAACTCTCGGGCTCATGAGTACTGGCCCATTGTAATGGATATAGCTAGGCGTAATAAGCTCCCACGAATAATGAGGTACACATTAACATTCCTTTCTTACCTTGTTTCATGTTCGATTGAAGCTTCATTATTGTCGTTTCTTTGGTATTCGTTGGGGGCGGGGTCCGTGTTCTAGGTGTTGTCAAATTATGGGTCGCTCCGAGCAAGATGAGTTATCTGCAGCTCAAATTTTCTATCCTTGTATGCAATGTGCTGATATCTTTTTCCTTAAGGTGAGGTGACTTCTTTGGCGTTGGCCATAGTGTTCTCTATTTATCAGATTGAAATTTCAGTGCTAACATTGACTTTTTTGATGACCAGGCAGACATATGCCAGCTAGGCATGGACCAGCGGAAAGTGAACGTACTCGCGAGGGAGTACTGTGATGACATAAAGAGGAAGAATAAGCCTATTATTTTGTCACACCGTAAGCATTATATGTGTTTTCTTTGTCTAAATTGGAACGTCACTAGTGTTGTTTTTATTTTATTTTTTACAAAAGGACGGTCGTAATTTCCTATTGATTTTGATGCAGATATGCTCCCCGGATTGCAAGAAGGCCAAGAAAAGATGTCGAAGAGTGACCCATCCTCTTCCATCTACATGGAGGATGAAGAGGTATAACTATAATTAGGAAAACCATTATGGTTTGTTAACTTCTGCAGTACCAATCCTTTTTCCCTTGTATTTGTTGTACTTCCTATACTTTCCCGGTTGTTTAATGTATTATAATTCGTCTTATAGGCCGATGTTAACTTGAAGATCAAAAAAGCATTTTGCCCTCCAAAGGTTGTGGAGAAAAACCCGTGCCTTGAGTACATCAAATACATTGTTCTCCCATGGTTCAAGGAGTTCACTGTCGAACGAAAACCAGAGAATGGAGGTGACAAGTGAGTCTTCTCTTCACTTATTATTTTTCTTTCCTGCAATTGAGAGCGATCCATAATACATTGGATTGTTTTGATGCTATTGATATTTGATAACTGAGCTTTCATCATGATCCTTCAGAACCTTCAAGAGTTTCGAAGAGTTAGCCAATGATTATGAAAGTGGTGAATTGCATCCTGGGGACCTCAAACCTGCTCTAGCAAAAGCACTAAACCGCATACTTCAGGTAAGCCCCCAATACTAATGGCTCGCAATCGAAATTCATTCTTTTGAAGGTCGCCGACCTTCTTCTTTAAAAACGTATTTTTGTAAAATAAAAAAGAAAGTCAAGGAAGTAAGCCTTGATGATTCTATGAACTCAGACTCCATGGTACCTATTAAAAGGTTATAGCTAAGTAAGGCCATAACCATTATTCGATGTTTTACCTCACTTATTAAAGTCAACTACTGCATCAACATATTAAAGTCATAATTGCTATTTTAACACTGGGGTTTTCCCGTCCAGCCCGTGCGCGACCATTTCAACAATGATCCAAAGGCTAAGGAGCTAGTGAAAAGGGTTAAGGTATGATGAGTGAATCGTTGTTCCCTGGCTATAAATTGCCGACTCTGTGAGTCGTTTTCCTATCATAGTTCTAATAGTGTATTAAAAAATTTTCTCAATTCCCCACTGCAGAGCTACAAGGTAACAAGATGATGACGAGCCACCGAACCAGACAGTGATGGTTATTGCATTGCTCACTCTTTAAAGAAGTGAAATCTGTCTGCAGGTTTCTCTTCTTCTTTCCTTGACTGACAATTTCATATATAATGTTAAGTTGCGCTTTGCTTACTTGATACGTCAGGATGAAATGAAATAAGATTTAACATTCTGAGGTACACGAGAGAACCGAAGAAACAAAAAAGACAGTCTTTGATCATCACATCACTTCATAACTTTCTTCTTCCACAGTTCGCCAAACATCTTGATCCCCGAACCACCCTTCTTATTCTTCCCATTTCCATAATAATCATCATCTTCACCCTCATCGACAAACCCGCGGGGCGACCCAACATAATCATAGTCTCCATTGAAAGGCTCAGAGTAATAACGCTTATCGATCGATCCACACCTCTCAGATATCACCACTGAAGCCGCAGCATTAGCTGCCTTCTTCCACTGCTCCATTTGCACTCTGAGCTTCCTCATCTCTTCTTCGAGCTCTACCTTAGCCTTTTCAGTAGCTTGTAACTTCTCATTTACCTGAAATATGCTGTCCTCCCTTTCCATAAGCTCTTCCTCTGCCTTGCTCAGCTTCGACTTCAGCTCATCTACCTCAGATTCTGCTGAAGATAAGCTCAGAGATTTCTCTTCGATCTGCGCTTTTAAGCCCTCGTTTTCTTCCCTAAGTGCTTCTAATTGCTTCTCTTGCCCGTCGAAGTTCGACTGAAGGGCATCGATCTCTGGCTCGAATGGAACCTCGAACACGTCGGTCTCTGAATGAAGATCGACTTCCTCTTTGACTGCATTGCTCTGCGTTTTTGGCTTCTCCTTCTTTGTCAGGTGATCTTTAAGGTTTCTGAGCTCTTCTTGGGCGAGGCCGAGCTGAGATTCCAGGTCAGCAATGCGGGTCCCGATTTTCTTTTTTTCCGACGGTCGAGATTGAACGCAGGCGCCACGTGGCGATCTGCCATCGGATGATTGCCTTGGGCTGCTTTTGTCTGCTTTAGGATGATGATGTAAGCTGGGGTCCGCGTCGGCGGTTAATGTCCTGACCTTGGGTGGGTCCCGCAGAGATTGATCCACTGCCCTGAGAGATGCAATGCAAGAAGAACTCTAAAGATATGATCTCAAATTAAGAAAATAGTTTTTTTTTCCCTTACCTTGGCCTCGGCATTGCTCTTTTTAAAGGGGAGCTCAATCGATTTCGGTGGTGGAATATCTGATATTAGAATACATGATATCAGATTAAGTTCTTGCAATATATTTCAAACAGAAAAAAAAAAAGAAAGGAAAAGCTTAAGAACACATTCGCTGTTTCTTGAAGAGTATTCTGTCTGTAACTGAAGTTGAAGTCACAACTCGGTCTGCGTTGGTTTCTTACACAGCAAAGGAAAGTACGATCGATGAATCTATCACAACATACGACAGAGATAAATGTTACTCACCGATGCTGACGCTTATGATTCTTCTGCTTCTCTTATTGGGATGTGTGATGCATTGCGAGTGTGTGTGTGTGTGTGTGTGTGTGGGTGTGGAATGTGTAATAAATTAAGAGATAAAGGGTCAGCATTTATTGGGAAAGCAAGATAAGCAGAGAAGGTCTTTAAATATTGTAAGATTTGAATAAATGATTGAATCTGATGGTAACGAAAAAATATTCGTTGTCTTTGTTGAGACTTGAGATGCAATATACAATACTGAGAGAGAGAGAGAGAGAGAGAGAGAGAGAGGAAGGGAATATTATGAATATTGTATAATAAAATAGGTAGGTTTAAATGAATATTGTAATTAGGAATTAAAAAGGAATTAAAACACTAAACAGTAGAGCCCAAATTATTAATCGTTCATATATCATTTTCAGGACGGTTAATATTAACAAGTCAACAAATATCAACTAGGAAAAAGAAAAAGACTAACCAATGATGTAATGTAAGTCTACACAGTTTAATATTGTTGACTATAATATAATACGGCTTGCTTGTCCCCATTGTGGCGGTGGGACAATAAAATTGTGGGGTGTATAAATACAAAAAGAAGTAGGTTGGGATTTTATCTATTTTATATGATTCTAAAAGACAAACGCATGTGTTATATCTAAATGTAATCTCAACTACTACATGCATGCATGGGGCCATTCCCATTCATTCTCTGTTCACACTTCACCGCTGTTTATCTCTTGAATTTATTTTTCATTTATGCAAATTGCTTTTCTTTTCATGGACCAAATCATATACATGTACAAAATGTCTTTCTAAGCCCATTAAAGAACATTGGGTCCAAGCATGACCCAACGATTCGCACCTATTATCTAATCGCAATTAATTACAAGCGCCAAAATTCAATTCAATACCTGCGTAACCGTCGAAGAACCACCCTCCATTCATTACCGTTTTTAAACCAGTTGAAACACATTAATTCATAAAACGGTTGAAGTTCCCACAACTTTGTCATAAAAAACAGTTGCTGAGTAGTTATCATCTTTCACTTTTCCCTCCACGTAATTGAAAAGAAAAAGACAATGGATTCAAGAATTGTGTTTATTCTTCCCATCTTATTATTTCTCCTTTCTTATTAAGGTGAATTATCCATCGCCCTTCCATTTTTCACTCTTTTTTCCAGAAAAAGACAAGAAAAAAAAAATCAGGGGCGGATCCAGAGGCCGTAATATTTTTTTTTAGCGAGGAGGGGGAGGTGCCGTAATATAAATTTAATTTGTATACTTTGCGTTTACGGCGACTCAACATAGAATATTAGAAGTTCATGATAAAATTTAAATGAGAATTATTTACCCATTCTATAGCAAACATATAGTTTAGAATGAGCGAGGAGACCGAGATTCTTATTTTAAAAAGTAAAAAAAAATAAACAGTAAATATTGTTCATTCTTGATAAAATCGTCAAAATATCATTAAAATAGTTCTAATATATACACTTTATTGTATTTGTGATACTATTGTAAATTATTTTTGGAGATATTTAAACAATTATATATACATTGATTTATTATATTTTTATTATTAAATAACAGGGATAAAAATTTAACCAAATATTAATCTAATGGAATTACAATGCATTTGAATTAAATATTAAATAAAGACTTAATTAAAGATATGTTAAAACGCAAATTGAATTAAATATTATTTTTGAAAATTACAATGATGTCTTTTTCACAAAAAAATGGAAATGAATTTTCTTTTCGTCGCATTTTAGGCCGTGAAGAAGGCTTGGAGGGATGCATGTCACCACGAAGGAGACGCTAGGGTCGTAATTCCGGGTCGTAATTCAAAGGCTCATGTAATAACGGGACAAAAGTGTTCGTCGTCCGAGGTACCTTGCGGGCTCCGACGGGCAGTGGCGGAGCTACCACTGGGCTAGTGGGGTCCAATTTTTTTTTTCTTTAATATTTTGCAGTAGAAAATTTTATTTTAGTTCTAATTTCTATTGTATTTGTAAAATGACCCCACTGAATTATTTTACTACATCTAAACCCCACTTGATAAATTTTTATTGTTTTAATTTGGACCCCACTAGGATGACATCCTAGCTCCGCCACTGCCGACGGGTCCGGCCCGATTGCTCTTCACGGACCATTGGCTCACTTTTCTCCACGTAAATAGGCTGAAGATCTACGGAGGAGGCACGTCGGATGGCCAAGGAGCTCATGCCTGGCCCCACACACCTGCAAGACGGGCTCATGCAAGCCTCTCCCCGTCGTAAGAAGTTTAGTTGTTTTCCCTCGATTTTTTTTGGGCGAATACCAATGTTCATAGATTCATTATAGTCCTCAATGCTACCAATTTGTAACGATTTTGGTCTCGTGTTGATTTCGCCGTTAGTTTGGATGGACTTTTCGGACTGTAATTCCGTCAAATCAGGCTGGCCCAGCCCGTAATATTTGTTGATCAATCGTAATTCCGCCCAAAATAATGGTTAAATCGGTAGACTAAAACAACGTAAAATTGGTAATATTAGGGACTATAAGTTGTATCTCGACACATAATGATGAAAAATGGCGTCTGTCCTTTTCTTCTCAAACTCATCCTCCCAATCACTATGACATTTTTATTCCCATCAGTCTCTACGGTTGGACTTTGCGAACGACTCTTCGATCCCAAACCTAACCTCGATCAATAGCCAGAACTTCCACATCAACCTATTCTCATGCCACTCCCTAACCCTAACCCGCCTAACCATCTCCGCGCCCAAAGACAGCCCAAACACGAACGATAGCCATCGACTCGACCGACATAGCCAATGGGGATGACTGCATCTCCATCGTCTCGGGGACCCACGACGTGCTCATAACCAACATCTCGTGCAGGCCCAGCCACACCATCAGCGTCGGGAGCATGGGCCGATCCACCGGCCGACGGGAATGGGTCGGGTCGGTCCGAGTCAAGAACTGCACCTTCTGAGGGACCACCAACGGGCTTTGGAGGCGGCGGGCGGGTCTCCCTCGGGCTTGATATACGAGGATATACTGATGAGGGGCGCTAGGAACCCTATATTCATCAACCAAGAGTACTGTCCTTACAACCTCTGTCACGGCAGGGTATTGAAATCTTGAGATTAATGTTTTTACGGCTGTGATTTTATTTCGTTTTGTAGGGATCGTCGAGGATTGAGATAAGTAACGTCACGTTAGGAACATATGGGACTTGCACGACGAAGGAGGCGGTGAGAGCAATCCTTGCCGGGACATTGAGATGGAGGACATCGACCTTTTGGGTCCCGAAGGGATGGCGTCATCTTCGTCGTGCTCGAACGATTACGGTAGTTCGAGGGGTCGGGCGAAGCCATCCTCTTGCCTGAACTAGGCCATGTAAAAAATCCTATGTTTTCTGATGATTTTTTTTTATTTTTGCACCTGGGCTCGAGCGAGGGTTTCAATCACCGCCGAAGACATATATATATATATATATATATATATAAAGCAAGTAAAATGCCGTCATAGCAAAAGATGTAAATTATATCGAGTTCGACGATCGACAAATCATCGAAAGCAAAAGCATTAGAAATCCCAGATGAAGAACTTCAAAAAATTCCAACAGAGCGATATGTGTGCCGAAATAAAAGTACTCAAAGGTGTGTGTGATACACACGTCGAAACACTCTGTGCCAGGAAACGTTCAGAATGGTAGTAATAAAAAAAGAGCAACTTTTGCGTCCTTACAGTGATGTAAGACGATTGTTGAGTTCGCCACCTCCTACAGCATCCCGGGGCGGGCAATCCGAGGCCTCACAGGTGTCTTTGAAGGGCTCACCCTAATTAAAGACAAGGAAAAAAAATAAGAATTTATTTGCGTTTAATCGCCTAAAATTAACGGCTTCGAGAAATTTGATCTTTACCTTATGCGCTGTGATCCGAGGTGCTGACCACAGCAATCAAGAGCAAGTATGGCGCTCTCAGCCTGCAAAAAAAGAGGGCAGAGGAAAGAATTCCTAAGATGTTTACCATGGCAAGAAACTCAGCATCATATACAGATAGAAAGAAGCAAAGGAATCAGTTGTTCTATAGCTTATGCTGTTGTAATAAAGCAAAGCACGTACCATTAGAAATTCGACAAAGGCGATTCTAGTGAAGTGCATGTGGTCGCCTAAGAGCTTCAGTCGGGAAACCTAAAATTAGACACGTAAATCCAACCGTCGAATATTAATTTTAGAAAATAAGGAAAATATAACCACGAACCGAAAATGTAAGCATCATACCTCACCACACCTCGTCTCGAAGAAACTCTTCACATCCTCACGAGTGACCTAATTCAGTGCGTGTGTGTGTGAGTGTACACTCATAAGTTAGCAAAAGAAGAAGCATACGACGAATGCCATCTGATGTAATGCTGTGAATACGTACATTCCTATCAATATTAGTGCAGTACACCGTCCTCGCACACATCTCACGCTCATCTTCCGACTACACATGAAAGAATAATATATAGTGTAACTCGTAATAGAACTAATAAAACTGAAGATTATATTAAAGCATAAGTCATTCAGTTAAAGTCTTACCCTTGGAAGGAAAGTAGGGTTCACAGGAAGAATAGCAGTTTTCGAAGGCAAGACCTTCAGTTGAGAAAAGCCAAAAACCATACCAGAGAGGCTAAGAGAGAGCCTAGCAGAGTCTGTGTTGGTAATGAGGAAAAAGGTAAGAGGTTTTGGAGTTGGACTTATGTTTGTTATATAATTCTTGGCAGATGATGTTAGAATTCGCATAAATGTTTTTTAGCTTACGCTCGTCGGAGAACTCCACAAAGGCAAAGCGAAGACGGGAATGTGGATCACCACAAACACGGCAGTCAACGACCTGCAAAGTTTAAGTAAAATATAAGTAAAAAGGAAACGTATGAGAAATGGTACAGCTCGTGAGAAACAATAATGGAAATTTATTACCTGTCCATATCCGCTGAATAATGTAGCGAGCCGCTCTTCGGTGATCTTATACAGAAGTTGAAAATAAGAAATCATAGGATAAGTTTCGATTTCTGTAAAACTTGCATCAAGAACGGTGTGAAAAAATAATGACGTTTGCTTACGGTGTGATCCATGTCAGACACATAGACAGTTCTTCGAACGCAATCTTCTCTCCAAGCACCGAAAACTCTACCATTTGTCCTCTTCCTACCATTACTGTAGTTATTGCTCCTCTGAGAATGCACAAAATAGTTATTACATTATGCGTTAGTATATGGTAATACATTGATGGATGATTTAGGTAAGATTACATAATTTCTAGGCCTTCATCGAGGTTCAGGTATGCAGGAAAGTTCAAAACAGATGATGTAAAGGCAAGAGATGTTACGTGTTCCCGATATCCAAAATAAGGAAGTCTTAATGAGACCCCTCTAAGGGAAGTACGAAAGCGGAAGTAATAAAATTATGGGACGTAGAAAGCTAACGAACTAACCGGAAACTGATTAACGCGGACCGAATAAGATTGTGATACGAATCTCAATATCTAAAATGCAGTTAAAACCAAGAGTGAAGAATCAGTCATTCGGTCGAAAGCCAAGTGTCACTCGAAAAACATCAATTTACTCAGTCTTGACTAATAATACGAATGCGTAACGTTAAAGCAACGTATTAGTCAAAGAAACAATGATATCATCAATGGTGAGTAAACGAAATTCGTAATAGGATGGATAACAATTATTTCGTAACCGTTGACTAGGAAAAAGTTTTATTGTAATAACATATTTGATTCGATGAACGCAAGTTTGACTGACTTTTTTGTTCATCCCTATCCATCCTGAAAATAAACTAAGGTGAGAAGCTGCGATTATCCAATCCTTCTTACCTCGTAGAAAGATCAACTCGTCTAAACATCAAAAAGCTAAGACAAATACAGACTTATGATGCTATTACAACCTCAAAACGAAACGAATGGTAGAAAATGCTTAAATGAGTAGGGAGACAAGAGCTTAAAAGACAGCTTAATTCAATTCCCAGTCCACTAGACAAATAACAGACAGAAAATGCTTAACTGAATCATATAATCAATTCACGAACATCATATCAGGAGAACATCAAGCACGTAATCGAAGACGATCAAAAAATCGAAGAAATGTAACAACAGAGAATTGAATCTTTACCCTGCGATGATCACGAAAACCATCGTTCGCCGCGTTGCCATCGAAGAGCGCAAAATTGTTAGCTCCCATAGGCCCATGATAGTATGATGAAGGAACAAACTCCTTAGCCAATGGATTCAGCTTGAGCTCCTTCATCATATCAACAAGCTTCATCTGCAGCTCAGCATTCTTCGAATCAGAGTTCTTAACACCATCTGTTCCAAGAGGTTCCTCAGACTCCTTCACAACACCTTCAAATTTCTCAGCAACTTTTTCGCTGGTGGGGCCACTGAGATTCGGCGAGGACAGAGCCACGCCGACATCAACATGAGACTCAGTTTTGATCACCGGCGACTCAACGGAAACCTCTGCACCAGCTGCCATGAAAGCCGATAACAAAAAAAATAGGAGCTGAAAATATGTACTGTTTCTTGTCTCAGAGATGATAATGATGATGAAGGAAGACCCAATCTTCAGTGTCTGACACCTATTTATAGAGGCATCTCAAGATAGGATGATTTTTTGTGTAATATGCCTTCAGATTTCAACGATCTCCATTCGTAGCGGCAATCTAGCTACAATGTTTGGGCAATCACACAATCCACATAAGGAAATTGGGAGATTTGAAAAAAGGAGGGCCCATAAACAAATTCAAGAGAATGGATGGGAATCAGAAGAAGGAAGTGTGCTGTGGACAAAGCCACAAAGGTGTAGGATTTCTTCAAGGGGTTGTATTTTCTTAGGTTATTGTTGTGTTTTGAAATAAATATTGATCACAAGTGGTTTATGGACTGACAGTCTAGGTAGGTTAGAGGTGTAATGTTTGAACTTTTTTTTTGGTAAAAAATACTTTGAGTAAGTTTTTCACGCACGAATTTGTTCTAATGTAGTTTACTTGGTTAACCTAATTTGTGGGCTACGCCTTAGTTGATCTATCGACTAGAATTTATCTGGTTTAGGGAAAAAAAAAAGAAAGGGTGAAATGCAATTTTTCTCTATTATGCAGCATGCTATACTATAAATAAAGCTTCTCTAGATTATACTAGTATGTCCGCAACCGCACACACATTTGTATGTGTGAATATATCATAAAATAGGTTGAATATTTTATATTTTAAGTTATGTGACATCTACACAATTGTAACTAAGCACCTATTATTATTAAATTGACATACCAATTCGATTTTAAACAGGTTAGCGTGTTTATATTAGAGTATAGATATTCGATGTGGTTGACTATCGACCATATAAATTATATTATTTTAATTTAAAATCGATACTTTTCTTTCATAAAAATCATAAATTTTTATCAGATTAAAGACTTTCTTGACTGAATTAATACACAAATATGATTATACAGATATAATTATATATATATATATATATATTCTTTACGAGACCAAAAAATCGTGAGCGAATGTATTTTTTAAGTGTAAATTAAGTTTCAGGTCCAAAACATGTTTTAAATTAGGTTTCAAGCCTTTGTCAGAAAATTCATAGAAGGACCCGATTTTTATGAAATTAGAGATAAGGACCTAAATTTACGCAACTGTTATGCAGTGTACATGAACTGGTATCGAAGATCCATGAAGTTGTACTGTAGATCCATGAAGTTGTACTGTAGATCCATGAAGTGGTACTGTAGACCCATGAAGTGAACTGAAGACCCATGAAGTGGTACTGGTTGAAAGTGAAATGGTACAGCAGAACACTTAAGTGTATCTGCAGAAATCGGATCCTTAAAACTATGAATTTTCTGACATGGTCCTAAAGCTAAATGAAACTTAACATGTGGCCTGAATTGTAAATGGCCCTTTTTTTAAGTGTAAATGTCCTTTGTAAATGAAACTTTTCAACGCAGCAATTTCAAACGATTATCTTGTTTACTAAGCGTTAACCCAACGTCACTAATTACATAATAATGCTTCATAATCATATGAGTCTTGCCGGCGTCAGAGGAGAAGAACCCTAATTTAATAATCGGCGTGTGGTTATAGCGATGGCATTGCCCCTTTCCACAGTTTAAGAAAGCAATCCTCGAAGACGATTCCTGGGTTTGTGAATTGGTATGTGCTTTCGGCTCTGTTCGTTCTTCTCTCTGACTTTTCCGGTGACTCTGAATTGAATCAATGCGCCGATCGATTGCCGAAAACACCACAAACCCTAGGTTTGCGTATCGTACGTGCTTGATACTTCAGATGCTTTTTTTATATCCCTTACCATTATGCATCGGTGAAGCTTATCGTGATATGTATGGAATGGAAGTAATGCGTGGATTATTCAAAGTTGATGTGCGTAAGGGGCATTGAGTGAGTGCTTGATATGCACGTTGCACATAAGTTGTCCCGAATTGGAAAATACCTGAGAATGGTGAGTTGGGTGATTCAATCATTTTACATGATGAAAGACGGATATCTCTCTGTATAGTAAATGCTATTGATTCAAATCAGACCTTTTGGGAATCAACTATGATAAGAATGTTTTCAAATAAAATGTCCCTTCTCGGTTTGCTAGTATTAATCTTGGGATGATTCGATCATCTACTTGATGATAGTCGAATCATCTCATGATGATATGCATGACATTTGTCCCGGATCGTGAGCACTTTACACGTCAAAGGTGATTATTAATCATCTAGTTGATTCGACTTCCGACGCGACCTTTTGTGAATCAACAATGATAAAAAGTCCCTTCTCATTTCTGTCTTTAATCTTGGGATGATTCGAATATCTGTTTGATGTTATCCAAATAATCTCATGATGATATGCATGACATTGGTCCCGATCCTGAGCTTTTTACATGTCAAGGTGATTAATCAATCATCTAGTTGATTCAAAATCCGACCTTTTGGAATCAACTATGATAAGGAATGATTCCAAATAAAAAGTCCTGTCTCAGAAATTTCAAATCATCTCATGATGATATGCATGATATCTGACCCGAATCGTGAGCGTTTTACATGTCAAAGGTGATTATCAATCATCTAGTTGACTCGAATTCCGACCTTTTGTGAATCAACAATGATAAGGAATGTTTCCAAATGAAAAGTCCCGTCTCAAAAATTTCAAATCACCTCACGATGATACGCATGATAATATGTGTCCTGAATCGTGAGCGTTTTACATGTCAAAGGTGATTATCAATCATCTAGTTGATTCAAAATCCGACCTTTTGGAATCAACTATGATAAGGAATGGTTCCAAATAAAAAGTCCCGTCTCAGAAATTTCAAATCATCTCATGATGATATGCATGATATCTGACCCGAATCGTGAGCGTTTTACATGTCAAAGGTGATTATCAATCATCTAGTTGATTCGAATTCCGACCTTCTGTGAATCAACAATGATAAGGAATGTTTCCAAATGAAAAGTCCCGTCTCAGAAATTTCAAATCATCTCACGATGATATGCATGATAATATCTGTCCCGAATCGTGAGCGTTTTACATGTCAAAGGTGATTACCAATCATCTAGTTGATTCAAAATTCGATTTTTTTCGAATCAACTATGATAGGGAATGATTCCAAATAAAAAGTCCTGTCTCAGAAATTTCAAATCATTTCATGATGATATGCATGGTATCTGACCCGAATCGTGAGCGTTTTACATGTCAAAGGTGATTATCAATCATCTAGTTGATTCGAATTCCGACCTTTTGTGAGTCAACAATGATAAGGAATGTTTCCAAATGAAAAGTCCCGTCTCAGAAATCTCAAATCATCTCACGATGATATGCATGATAATATCTGTCCCGAATCGTGAGCGTTTTACATGTCAAAGGTGATTATCAATCATCTAGTTGCTTCAAAATCCGACCTTTTGGAATCAACTATGATAAGGAATGATTCCAAATAAAAATCCCGTCTCAGAAATTTCAAATCATCTCATGATGATATGCATATCTGTCCCGAATAGTTAGCGTTGTACATGTCAAAGGTGATTATCAACCATCTAGTTGATTCGAATTTCGACCTTTTGTGAATCAACAATGATAAGGAATGTTTCCAAATAAAAAGTCCCTTCTCATTTTCTGTCATTAATCTTGGATGATTTGAATATCTGTTTTATGTTATTCAAATCATCTCATCATGATATGCATAACATTGGTCCCGAATCGTGAGCGTTTTACATGTCAAGGTGATTAATCAATCATCTAGTTGATTCAAAATCCGACCATTTTGGAATCAACTATGATAAGGAATGATTCCAAATAAAAAGTCTCGTCTCAGAAATTTCAAATCATCTGATGATGATATGCATGATAATATCTGTCCCGGATCGTGAGCGTTTTACATGTCAAAGGTGATTATCAGTCATCTAGTTGATTCGAATTCCGACCTTTGTGAATCAACTATGCTAAGGAATGATTCCAAATAAAAAGTCCCGTCTCAGAAATTTCAACTCATCTCATGATGATATGCATGATATCTGTCCCGAATCGTGAGCGTTTTACATGTCGAAGGTGATTATCAATCATCTAGTTGATTCAAATTCCGGCCTTTTGTGAATCAACAATGATAAGGAATGTTTCAAAACAAAAAGTCCATTCTCAGTTTTCTGTCATTTATCTTGGGATGATTCGATTATCTGTTTGATGATATTCAAATCATCTCATGATCATTTGCCTGACATGGGTCCTGAATCGTGAGCGTTTTACATGTCAAAGGTGATTAATCAATCATCTAGTTGATTCAAAATCCGACGTTTTGGAATCAACTATGATAAGTAATGTTTCTAAATATAAAGTCCCGTCTCAGAAATTTCAAATCATCTCATGATGATATGCATGGCATTGGTCCCGAATCGCGAGGGTTTACGTTCCATTAGTGAGTAAATATGTTATAGTTTATTCAAAATTCGACCTTTTATAAATCAACTACGATGGCTGGGGTTTGAGAGTGTGGTGGACAGTAGACTTGGTCTTGGGCATTTGGTGTTTCTCAAAGTTGATTTGCAATAGGTGTATTGATTGAGTGATTGATGTGCTCATTAACAAGTAATAAGTATGCTGCTGCACATACTATGAAAGTTGCCGTGAATCGCCAATACATATGATAATCTTGAGGTGGGTGATTCAATCATTTTTACGTGATGAAAGTTGAATCATCGAAATATTTAAAGACGCTTTCGGAGTCAACAATCCCACGTTTCACTTTTGGAGTCAATAAATCTGATGGGTTATGGTGTAACAGAGGATTGATTGAGGCTTGAGCATTACAGTGAGTTGGAAGGTTGAGATCAAAACAACTTTTGTTGATTCAATCATTTTACATGACGAAAATTGAATCATCCTATTATTTGAATGACGGATATCTCGGAATATTAAAAAAGTATGTAGCATTTTAGATGTCAAAATCATGTAGTTGGTTCATATCCGACCTTTTGTAAATCAACTATGTCATGAGAATATTTCCGACTATAAAGACCCGAGCTCTAAAGCTATTATTTGCCGAGGTAAAATGTCGATTATCAAATCGATTCAAATAATCCCACATTTCTCTTAGTCGAGAAATCTGCTGGTTATGGGGTAACAAAAGAGGTTACATTGACCATTACAGTGAGCTTAATGGAAGGTTGGGAGCAAAAGAACTTCGCTGGTAAATTTCTACGAGGGCCATCGTCAATTTTAACTAAGAAAATTGTGTTTGATTTAAAGAATGACGACATTAATAGCAAACGAAATTCGGAAGGAGCTTGATTTGATCCAACAATAATAAAGGGAAGTTATATAAATCTGGTTAATTCATTGTACAGTACAATAATAATGTATGATCAGCTTAGCCAAAAATATGTCCAAAGCCACTGTAACGAAATTTCATATGGAGATGTCAGAAATAACCTGTAAAACAGATGGCATACAATGAAAAATTCGCCGTACATATTCAAAGGGTGAAGATTGGGTTATCAAATGAGGTAACATTTGAAATCAGGAATTCTGACCTTAGAGATCAAAGGATGGGCGTTTTGTTCCCATTCTGTTGCCCACCTCACTGAAGATACTCGTTCCATCAAGGTCGATCTCATCAACTGCAAAGTTTTGCATCTCTCGGGAAATCCCTCGAACAACATCTAAGGGAAGTTGTAAAAGGAAGTGTTTGATTCTTGGAAATAACATGTTTGCTGACAAGGCAAAGTCTCATCCATGTAATTTTCTGAGACGTAAAGCGGGGAGGTTCTTGGTAGCTTATTACCATGAGTTCATCAGCTAGCTCTGAAGATGAAGAGAAAAGGAGCCCATTCTTGTCGACATCTACAAGCTCCTTGATACTGAATTGCAATTTGAGCTTTCTTGCAATAAAGATCAACGGGAAGACAAAGAAGAGATTGTAAATAAATTCTTACCATGAATATGAAACTGCACAGACGGGTAAGCCACATCCAAACATATCTACGACCTGTCGAAAATCCACGAAAGCATCGGGAAATTTTCCACTAAATAATATCAAACACATGCCTGTACGAGTACAAATATTCTACTGTAAAGTAATACGATTCACTTGACGACCTTCATGGGTAGGTCCAACCCTGATGATGAAGTATGGAGACAGACCCCTAAATCTGCAGAGCCTTTTAAGAGAATGATATATAAATAGAAACAGCAAGAGTAAATCATAATTGCAAGATTTTTCAGAAAAACATGATAAAAAAGGCGAAAAAAATGTATTGCATACCAAGAAGCAAGGGGTAGTCTTCAGCTGTGAGCCACATGGTACGGAACGCTACACGTTTTAGGCGGAGTTTCCTTATTTTCTGCTCATACGTTTCCTTTTCGGGTCCTTTACCTTCAGTTTGTTATATATAGTCTTAGATTATCGGGAAAACAATTCGAAAGACGTAGATCAAAAAAACATAGCGCGCTTTGCAGTAGAATAATCATTACCAGTAATAACGAAGAGCAGCCTCGGGAAAGAATATTGCTTTCCTTCATGAATTTTCTCCCAGACGGCTTCATCGCTAGTCGAGTCATCCTCGCCTAATTGTGCAGCAACACGTCTATCATACATAAGAGCAGCTTCAAGAAGTATACCGAAATCTTCATCTGCAGTCCTAAAATATATGTTTCGAACATTCATCCATTTAAATATGAACAAAACTTGCTTGTTCTTCATTTTCCTTTACTTGGATCCATCGAAGTGTTCTTACCAGCTCGTACTACTAACGATAAGCGCTGGTCTGTTTTGCTTATAAACTACATCAGCCTCGACCCGATATGTAAATGGAGTTGAACTGGGATCATTGGCATATGATTCTTTAAATCCTGAAAAACGACATTACATAACTTAGCAGATAGTTTAATAACTACACAGTTCAAAGTCAAACTAGTGTATTATTAAAGAAACAGGTTTTAATCTCTTACTGTTGATTATGCAATCTTGCAGGCCATAAGGTTGGTTAAGAGTTTTACTAATCCTGCAAAATAACTACATCATACTGGATATTAAAGGCTTGTTAAACGGCACAATAGTTAAAGGCTAAAGCTAATGGTCCATTATCTCACGTTATGCTTCTCTTCAAGCGAAGCAGGCCGGAAAAATTCAGGGGGTTGATCATATAAAACAGAGGCCCTACATTTATGAACAGGGATAAAGAAAATTAAGAGTTGGTTATTCTCATATGTTTATTAACATAAATCAAAACCAAAATTTATGAATGTTGCTCTGACTTGATTCCCCAGTTCTGAGCCAATTCGTGCTGCATTGCTTTAGTTACGCACAAGGACCCATTAGCCATCCTTCCAAAACGCTTCTCAATCCTAGTCATATATTGATTGAAGTGTTAGCTACCATTTCATGAAAAGGCATTAAAACATTTAGTCGCAAATCTAAATTACCAACGGTATATCGCTACAAACGGACTACTCCTTCCAAGGGACAATGCAAGCAATGTATATCCAAAGTTGTGCCAATCGATTATGAATGCTGAACGTCTCATATAGCTAGCCCATTTTACGACTACAAGAGTGGGAACAGATGGTGGATTCTGCAGGAGAAAAAAAAAGAGTATATAAGCGAAAGGCTAAATTTTTAAATCCTCAGCAATTGAACGAGTAAAATGAAGAGAAGCTCACCTGAACTAAGAAAGCATCAGGAGCCGGTATCTTCACACAAAGATACCAAAGCAGCACAAGAAACTGAATTATAGGCTTGAGAACAAGAATTAAAGGACGAAGTATCTTTGGGAGACTTTGAGGAATAGCAGGCCATTGGGGCTGTGGAAAACAGTCACGCATTTGATAAATTTCCTCATATCATTAGATTCAATGCATTAAGTCTAAGTTAGACATACTTAATATACCATTTTGTGGATATGAATAGATTGGTTCTCTAACACTGAAGTGTGCGGCTCGGAACCTCCGTACGCAATGATATCAACATCTAAGAGGGACTGCAAGGAAACGGAAAACCATTATCAGACTGATGAGCCTAAAACAGTCACGATAAAATAATAAATACATTCACAATTGATATAAATCTGTGCGCACTTAAAGTGTTTGCGATGTACTTGTTTAACTCCCAAGCACGACCAAACATTCAACTTAATTCTCTAACTTCACTTCTTAACGAACTGCCTTTCTACTACGGACTACCAGAAACAGAATGACATTCAATGACTCAATAGCAACACAAATCCCAAATGCAGAGTCTATTCATACATCTTCACAGATTAAACGCAATATCCATAAACCATTGCACCAAACACAAATAAAAAATGTTAATAAAATTCACAATTCACATATAAGCGGTGGAAAAAAAGGAATTGCAAATGTTATCATCAAATTAGACAATTGCCTGACGAGCAAGGGAAAGTGCATGGTACTGCATCCGTGGGCTGCGGCCGATGTCACCAAGCACCACCACAGCAACCCTATTCCTCTTCCCCATTAGCGACGCCAAATTTGCCTGAATAGGAACGGATCAGTGAGAAGAGGAAAAAAACAAACTGAATATGATAGCTCAAATACAATAGAGAAAGACAAAACATAATGGAAGCATCCAAACCACCACACAAAATCATCAGTTCAATGGAAGCTCTAATTGTGATCTTTATACAAAAAAGGAAGCAAAAGATTCTCAAGTTCCAATCTTAAGTCTGTTTCACAGTAAACCCAGCTGATATATCTCAAAGAAATAACAATAAACCTGATTAAGCTACAAAGTGCTAAAAGGAACTTAAAAAATTGACAAGCCACAAACTTACGACTCGAAATCAGGCGATCGGCTCGATAAAATCTTCAGCTGGCAGAGACAGTCAGCGTAAATCTTATTACCTTGTTCTTCCTTTTTCTTTTTCTTAGCCGAATTTCGATCATTTGTAGTTTGTACCTTCTCACTTTCGTGTGGAATTACCAATTCAGTCCTTAGTTACTTGATTATAGCTAGGGTTGGCAATGGGACGGGATTCCCCGTCCCTGTGGGGATCCGCCCCGAACAGGGCGGGGAATCCCCGAGATTTTATCCCCGCGGGGCGGGGACGGGAATGATGTCTCCCTGTGGGGGATCCCCGCCCCGTCCCCGAACCCTCTTTTTATATTATAATATATATATATATATAATATTACATTATAATTTAAATAATAGTAAAATAATATCAAAATATAGATTATAATATTACATTATAATTTAAATAATAGTAAAATAATATCAAAATATAGATTAAAAAAATATTAAATTGATAAAAATAATATATAAAATTATAATTTATATAATATTTATTACACAAATATATTCAAATTTATATATTATATTAAAAATATGATTTTTTAAAGGAAATTAAGGGGCGGAGAATCCCGTTGGGAATCCCCGCCCCGCGTGGATCCCCGCGGGGACGGGGACGATTTCGTCCCCGAATGCATCGCGGGGACGGGGATGGGGATTAGATCCCCGTCCCCGCCCCATTGTCATCCCTAATTATAGCATTCAGTCCCAGAGTGCGTGTGTGTGTGTTAAATTTTTTATTACTACATAAACGTATTGTTTGATTAAAATTTTCTATACGAATCATATCACAACGTCTCTTTTCTATCACATTTTTAGACTCCAATTGGAACAAGTGCATATATTAGAAAACATTATACAAATCACAATAATCCCAGCATCGTTACAACAAAAGAGCCATATTTTCACGTTCTTGAGATATGAAACATTTCAAAACGTCCCAGCAGCAAACACAAAGTCGGGCTCTAACCAAATAAAAATTTAAAACATAAAATTATTTTTGACGAAATGTTTCGAAACATTTTTGTTTTTCCTTCGCCGAGCCCGTCGTATGTTCCGCACGTTTTCCCTTTCGCTTACAACCGCGCCGCCGGGAGAACCTTGGGCGGGTCCCACTCGGTGACGACGTGGTTGCGAGTAATCTCACTGAGCGAACGACAGCCGCTCAACGCCATTGTAAGCTCAAACTCGTCGCGCAGCATTTTAAGTACGTTCCTCACACCGGCCTCTCCATCGGCCGCCAATGAGAAAACCACTGGGCGTCCAATCTAACGTAATAAAAATACACACATTTAGTTTTAATTTTTCAAAAGATCTTGAAATATATATATATATATATATATATAATGTTATCACGAGGTATTTCACTCAATCAGTTATGGACTTGCACAGCACATCACATCACACCGCGAGGATGAGACTAATCACTGTGAATATGTCCCTAGTGGATTTAACTGAGCAACTTGAAGTGTCTCGGAATTGACTTAGTGGTCAGGCACTTGGGGACCCGATTATTTTATATATTGAGCCAAAAATTTATAATTTTAAATTTATTTAGAGGTTAACTTACGAAAATGCCGGCCGCTCCGAGAGCCAACGCCTTGAACACATCGGTTCCCCGCCTCACACCTCCATCCAAGAACACGGGCACACGGCCCTGGGCTGCTTTCACAACCTGAAATTAAATTGTAAAAAAATCGTCAAGATTACACACACACACATATATATATATATTCAAGAAAAGGCGAATGCAAATACATAAGTGAAAAACGGAATGAATCATATACTTCTTCGAGAGCCATGATGGTGGCTGGGACGTAATCGAGCTGGCGAGCGCCATGGTTGGAAACAATAACGCCGGCCGCTCCGTTCTCAATGGCAATTTTCGCTGTAACGATAATAAAAACAAAAGCGCTGAAAGGGTTACGATCGAATCGAAGCAGAAGAGAAGAGAGAATGTTTCGATTCTCTCTTACTGTCTTCGGCGGTGATCACTCCCTTGACAAGGATTGGGAGCGAAGTGATAGTTTGGAGCCACTTAACGTCCTGCGAAATGTTTCAGAGAAAAAGAACTTACACGGGCGAGTTTTAAAGCCATGTCCTTTTTCGATGATTTAAGAGTAAAATCGATAAACTTTACCTTCCAACTGAGCGTGCGATCAATCTGACCAGCGACGTACGAAGCTAAGCCCGAGTCGGCGGCCTACGAAAAAACGAGCACGCTTTTGCTTACGAGCTATTCGCCGAATTCAATCGTTAATTAATCGGTTTATTTGCGCAACTCACCTCGTCCATCTTGCCGAGGTCGAGGCCCTCGAAGTTCCTCAAGTTCAGGCCAGGCGGCAAAACGAACCTGTGAGAAGGAACTTCGTTTTCTTTTCATCGATTATTACGCCTTCTTTATGAAATGTTTTTCTATCTTCGATTATTAGTTACCTGTTCTTGATATCTGCCTCCCTTCGTCCCAATCTCGGCGTGTCAACAGTTAGCGCGATGGCTTTGAAGCCCGCCTTTTCGGCCCTCCTCACTAGCTGCTCCACCACTTTCCTGTCCTTGTAGACCTTTTAATAAACAAGAAAAAAACGATTTTTTTTCTTTATTTTTTTCCTTCTTCAAGGTTCAAACTATCACGAAAAAAAACCGTGATTATCATGAATTTTTTTCTAAATTCTTACGTAAAGCTGAAAGAATCGAATCCCGGGCCCGGTCGATGCGACTTCCTCGACGCTTGAAGTGGACCACGACGACAGAGTCTGAAACGACGAAACAATAAATGAATAAATAAATAAATAAAAACGCGGAGAAATTTTCATAATTGGCGATACAATTACGTACCATGATAGTCCCAGCAGCCGAGGCTGCCCTAGCCGTAGCATATTCTCCTGTATATATAAAAAGAGATCAACGACGACGTTCCAACAATTAAATATATATGACTAACTCTAACTCAAGATTTCATCAAGATGTTAACGCCTAAAATAAGGCGCAACGTTATTCTCATTATTTCTATTATTATTATTGTTACCGTCAGGGTGAGCCATCTTCTGCATGGCGCTAGGAGCAATCATGATGGGCATGGAAATCTTGTAGCCAAGAACGGTCGTGGCCATGTCGATCTTGCTAACGTCGATCAAAATTCGAGGCCTAAATCTGCGTACGATAATATAAAGTGTCAATCGATTTATTTGAGAAGAATATGTAAGAAAACGAAATAACTTAGCGGTCATTACAAGATTCTCGAGAAGGCATTTCTGTTCTCGGCGAGGGTCCACTGGTCTTCAGCGCCCGATGCGTAGTAGTCGTAAACCATCTTGGGCAGTTTCTCCTTGGCGATCGCTTGGTACTCCGTTACGTTGGTAACTTCCGTCATTTTTTCTTTCTTTCTTCAACGGTATCTATTGCAGAATTAACAGAGTGTTATTTTTTACAGTGGAAGATTGAAATTTTCTTTCTGGGCTTAGTTAAAATCCATGCCAGTCTAGGAAAATAGAGTAAAAATCGGAACTTTGATTAAAAATTAAACAACTCAATCAAGAATCAATTGTATTAGTTATCGAATATACTAATTAACATCGGAAGATCGAAAATTGCTTTCTGGGCTCAATCGAAATCCATGCTAATCTTGAAAAACAGAATAAAATGACGAACTTTGATTGATAAAAAAAACATTAGCAGTTCTTTCTAACCGAATGGTTCAAACACTTTTTCTCTAGCAGAGCATTAGATATTATATTAATGGCAGTAGAAGATTGAAAATTCTTACCTGGACTTAATCATAATCCATGCTAATATAGAAAGAAAACAGAACAAAGCTATCAACTTTAATACAAAAACGTTATCAGTTCTTACATAAGAATACACAAATCAACAGAACTAACTGTATTAGTTAGCAAACATGCATACTTGTCAGATTCAGACAACCTCCTTTCTTTCCTTAAAACAAAATCAATACATAAAAATATCAAACCTTTGACAGTTCTTAAGATAACTACTCAGCTTCAGACAGAGACGATGGAGTAAAATTGGAGAGAGAGAGAGAGAGAGAGAGAGAGAGAGAGAGAGAGAGAGAGAGAAAGAGAGAGCAGACCTTGAGTTTCAAGAACTAATGGAAAGAGCGCATGCAGTGGAAACTAAGTATAGAGGGACTACTTACTTAGCACACGGCTAGAAGATAAAGTCGACAGAGAAAGAGAACCAGGAAAAAATTACATTATCATCGTATATATCTGCAATAAACAGGAAAAAACGAATAATGAAAATAGAGGAATGATAGCATGAGGACAAACGAAGTGGGGTTCGTAAAGAAACGAAGCACAAAATTGAGGATTAGCATTCGAAGGCTGTAATTTCAAACCACATCCGATGAGGAGACGAGCTCCGCCACACAAGAAATCGACTCGAACTTCTCAATTTTTTTCTCTGAAGTTTAATCATTTTCCTTTTCTTTTTCCCTTGGAAAAATCTTGTCGATGCTATCTCTTCATCTCATCTCATTCATGGAAGCGAGAACTCCGTGACGTGTCACCGTCTTATTTTATTTTCCCTTTTTCATTTCCAAAGTTTGTCCGTTCGCTTGAGGTCATATTTCCAGAATTTAAAACTAAATAAAATGCTGTGTCTGTTCTGTGTTTTTCAAAATTATTGCAAGAGAACAACGACACATTAGTTTTCTTTCCTTCCTTCCCAGGCCGACCTCAGTTTGCTCTTTGCTGTCTAAAATCCAGTTTGAATAAAAAATTCATTGTAAAACTGAATTTGAATTTTGAACTATGATAAACACATGGATTAAAATTTAGAAGCAATATATTTGTCGTTTTCTAATAATAAATAAATATTTTCTACGTCCCACTTATTTCTTTCCATCTTTCTATTTCGGGCGTCCCACATAATTTTTCCCAATTCTAATTTGGTAAAAAATATTCCATAATTAAAACATTTATATTTAAAAAAGGCTTTTTAAATTGCGTGCCCACTAATTAGTTTTCTCCCTCCATTCCTTAAAAGTGTACTATAATATTAAAAAAATATAGTTTCTTAATCCACGTGCCATTTGCCTGAATTAGGGCTGGGGAAATATACCGAAATACCGATATACCGTCCTTATCGTATCGAAACGTACCGAAAATATTGAAAATTTCGGTATACCGAAATTTTTGGTAAGGTATGATGCCGTACCGAAAATTTTCGATACGGTAATGGTATGAAACTTTTAAAAATTAGGTATACCGATTATACCGAAATACCGAAATACTAAAATTTTTAAAATTATATATATATATATATACACACACCTACATATATTATATTATTGACAAAAATATAAAATGGATAAAAATATTATAAGGATCTTCATAAATTTATTTAGCCCGTAAATTATTAACTATACCCAACTTTCTATGGAAAGTTCTTTGTCTTACTAAGGAGATAGACTAAAATATGTAAATTATTTAAGGTCATTTTATGAATTAACAATCTTTTTATTTTGGAAAATTTGGTATTAATAATCCATCTTATTGGGGCCTAAGGAATTTGAATTGACTAAAAATTCGAAAATAACGAATTAACGAGTTACATGACACGCATGGTGAAATGTCCGTGTGAATGGTATAGAAGGTATAATACCGATACCGAAATTTTGGTATGATACCGTATAGAAATTTAAGGTATATCGAAATTTTATATGATTTTTTTCGATACCGAAATTTTGGTAGGTATACGATATCACAGTTTTGGTACGGTATACCGTACCGAACCACACCTAGCCCGAATCAGAAGTTTTTCCAATCTTTGAATAAAATATGGGGTTTTTACGCATAAGTATCTATTGGGATAAAACTTGTAATTTAGTACCATGTCAGGACTTTTTTATATGTAGGTACCTAACAGAATAAGTTTTTTTGCACATAGGTACCGATCTCCGAAAGTACACCATACAACACATTTGGGTACCCTATATCAACACATTTGGGTACCCTATATAACAGAAAATGGTACGACGCATGCTATATTTAGGTACGCCCTATGTAACACACAGATGTGCCGTAGGGACGACGTATGCTATATTTAGGTACCCTTTATCAATGTGTTATGGTACGCAATACATACACAGGAAGGTGCGACAGGACTAAAGAACTGGTAAAAAATTAAATCGGTTACGTATTTATAAAATTTTCTGACATGGGTACCTATGTGTAAAAATTTTATCCAATTGGGTATTTTCTATAGATTCACCTAAAATTATCTGCTAAATAATGCAAAAATATTTCACGACAGTGATCAAGAGATCACTCAGTCTTCACTCTTCAGTACTCACAGCTATGGCGGACCGGGGCAGAAAATTGTTGAGCGAAGGGTTTCTGACGTATGCCTACATACTTATCTACATCGCGCTCTCAAGTGGTCAGATCTTTTTTAACAAGGTTTGTTTTTTTATGTTTTAGATTTATATATCAGCAGATTTTTGTCTAATTGGCGATTGTCGAGCTCTTGGGCGTAATTGATTTAGTGACTCGATGAAATGTTAGGTTACGGATACAACAGATTGCGTTTGTTTTCTGTTATGCCGAGGTTGTTAGCTTCTAATTACGAGTGTGTGTGTGTGTGTGTGTGTGTGTGTGTGTGTGTGTGTGTGTTTGTTATGGTTCATAATGTTAAATTCGAATCTTGTTTTTTTCTTAGTGTGATGAAAGATTGGGCAATATAGTTCTATGTGGCAGTACAGACAAAGCTCAAGGTAGTTTTGCTCGTTACAATGGAGTTGCCTATTGGTCTTGGAGGTCATGCTCTGCTGTTGATTGAAAGAAAACCTAACTTTTGTCTTTTTTTGGGGAATGTTTTTTCTGTTGCTTATAGTATTTTTCTTTTGCCTCTTGGGAGCATTACAAAACGAAATACTTGCGTGAGATGCGACGAATAAATGGTGATATGTGGCTAAGTTGAAACTCAATTTGATTCGATTCTTCATTGTAGGGAGGATGGTTGATTGAGAACTTGTTAAGGAAACTACGGTTATATTGCTCGTTTTGGCATAAATACTCTTAATGAGACCTTTTTGGTGATCATCGATTCCTTGATTTTGTTTGAGATGACACAGGTTGAAATTATCTAACTAGGCATAAGATGGTCAAGCTTTAATGTTTCGGATTTCAAGCTCCACTTGGCTTAGTTCAAATGATTCCGACTGGTTGCAACAAATAGAAAGTGGATGAACAAGCAATAAAGTCACGATAGAATAATTTGGTTACATTACATGTTCCATCTGAATCTGATTCGCAAAATTATGTTAACCCAGTGCATGAAATATTTTGTCAATGCAGTGGGTATTATCTTCGAAGGAAATAAACTTTCCATATCCTCTTGGGTTGACTCTGCTTCACATGGTCTTCTCATCCGTTTTGTGTTTTATAGTTACCAAAGTTTTCAAGGTAATCAATTTTGGTAACGTTTATAAATTCTGTATATCTTGTTGCAAAGGCTGAGGTGTGCCCTTTTGCAGATAATAAAAATTGAGCAAGGAATGACCATGGATATGTGAGCACTCTTATTCCTCAATTCGTAAACTTCGCCGTTCTTCTCTTAGCAACTGGATTTACCCAGAGCTCTGCACTCTTCCTTTCTGTATCTTCATTTCCACTAAATAAAATATATATTCGCTGCTAATGCTATTAGTCTTACTGGGGAAGTTAATTGAATTATGCCACGCATTCGTTTTGAGATGTTTTTCTTTGGCAGCATTATTTTTCATGGTGTATTTGATCAAAGCGTGCTCTCTTAACAACACAGCTATATATCATCTGTCATCCCAATCGGTTCGATGTTTGCTATGACGCTTTGGCTTGGGAACACAGCTTACCTATACATATCTGTTGCATTTGCCCAAATGTTGAAGGCAATTAGTACGTATAGAACACTTGTTCCTATCCAAAGCATATTCGTATTAATTAGATTTACTGATCTCTCTCTCTCTCTCTCTCATAGTGCCCGTTGCTGTCTTTGTTCTTGGAGTAGCAGCTGGGCTCGAAGTGATGAGTTGCAGAATGCTTCTTATAATGTCTGTGATCAGTTTCGGGGTTTTGGTAGCGTCTTATGGCGAAATCAACATCAATTGGATCGGAGTTGTTTACCAAATGGGAGGCGTGGTGGGTGAAGCTCTCAGGTTAATCTTTATGGAGATTTTCGTGAAGCGAAAGGGTCTAAAACTGAATCCCATATCCGTTATGTACTATGTCAGTCCATGCAGGTACGTTTCACCCCAATGCACAACAGCCATTTTTTCCACCCACAATTTTCATCAAGTTTAATTCCGTAATTTTCCCGTTTTCCTTGAGAAACAGTGCTGTTTTCCTTTTGATCCCTTGGGTATTCCTGGAGAAGCCTAAGATGGACGAACAAGGGACATTGAACTTCAAACCTCTGATTCTTACTCTCAACTCCCTATGTACTTTCGCCCTAAATCTTTCGGCCTTTCTCGTCATTTCACATACGAGTGCTCTCACCATTCGTGTAGCTGGTGTTGTTAAAGACTGGGTCGTGGTTTTACTCTCTGCACTTCTTTTCGCCGACACGAAACTGACCCTCATAAATCTTTTCGGCTATGCCATTGGTAAGCTTACACTGATGCAACCATATTAAGATAGTTTGTAATAATCGTACGTTGCATTGTTAATTAAATAACACTCTGTTTTCCATCTGTGCTTGCGCAGCTATTGCAGGTGTAGCTGTGTACAATAATTACAAGTTGAAGAAGGAAGCTTCTTCCCGTCCTAGCCTAGAGCAAGGATCTGGCGATTCTGTTCCACTCATTTCGACATCGAACTCAAATCAGTGAACTGAAAATGAGACAAGAAATTGAAGAAGGCATGTTATGGTAAGTACGTGTCAAAATCTTTGTGTTTTTTGCCCCCTTTGTGTCTTCGTCTGTTGAGGTAAATGGATAACGCGACAGACGACGATGCTGAGTATCGCGGGATTGTACCGAAATTGTGAGAGTTGGAGATATATGGCAATCCCTTTTTGTGCTTTGTTGATAATTTTTAACCCTATTTTGTGAGGAAATATATCAATTTCTTGAGAAGAGGGATGCTTTAGTTTCTGGATAGAAGTTAGAACTAACATTTGATCCCCTTTTGTGTCGGGTATTGCTTTGAAGATTGTCAATTCTTGCCTTATTGTGTCGTTACCAAACAAAATATTATATTTATGAGGACATTATGTTGTAAAGTAACTGTTAAAATCTGTTCTCATGTCATGAAAGAATAATCGAAACATAGTTTGAGATATGATAAATCGTAAGCTAGTGAATTTTCATTTTTGCAACTATTTTTATTTTGTCACTGCGTAATATAATTGAATGCGGTATGGTATTTATTTTGTTTAAGGGGATATAAAATTTTACGTTTTAACTCCTGAAAAAATTAGAAGCTATCTACACTCTTATATAATTGGTCTAGGGTGGCTATAAACCGTCAACTTATTTATAATATAGTCACTCTTTTTAATTTAATTAATGGAATACTTTTCACATATTTCTACTTTTTCTATTTATTGTATTTATACCTTTACACACTATTTTTCTACTTTTATTTTTACAAAATGTGTTTCATCTTAAACACTAAAATTAGTAATCTCAAAATGATAAATAATATTAAATAAAATTATATTTTAAGTGTGCAAAAATGTACTAGTGTTAAAGAAAACCCCCTCATGGTATCTTTCCAAGTGAGAACTAAATCACTTGACTTGAGTCGTCAGCGCTCGCTCCGTTTATTTTACTTTATTTTACTTTATTCGTTCGCAATTTAGACAATAAAACCAGAGGAAAGGAAATAACAGAGAGAGACAAAATAATACAGAAAAGCAAAATTGATAAATAAAATACTCCTCGTGTCGATAACCGGTGATGCGATCGTGTGCGGAGGTGCACGGCGCCGTGGTTTTGCTACGGTGACATGCCGCTGGCGGTGGAAGGAGGCGGCGGCGGCGGCGGTGGAGTTGGCGATTGGCAGGCGCTGCAGATGACGTGGCAGCCTAAGCTGTTGAAGCGCAAGCACGGTTCGCCTCCCCTAGGGTTACGCAACTTGGGGAACTCGTGTTACCTGAACTCTGTTCTACAGTGCCTCACCTACACACCTCCTCTCGCTAATTTCTGTGTCAAATATCTACACTCTTCCACATGTACGTACCAATTAAGGCCTTATATTATTAATTTATACTTCTCGTGGTTGGTATTGTTTTTGTGAGTTTTTCGCGTGGCTCTTTGTTTGGAGTGTGTTGTAGATGCTTATTTATGCGGGATCTATCTATTTCTTTAATTTTCCTCTTTGTTCTTGTCAATTTAATCTGCTTGGTTTGTATCTGTTGGTTTTTTCCGGGGTAGGGGGGAGGTGGATGGGGGTCAATTAAGATGTTGTGTGGTCTTGGGGTGTGGGTCAATTAAGATGTTGTCCGGTCTTTCTACAATTGTTTTATGTAGCTTTTGTCTTGGATTGGATATGCCATCCGAGGATATGAGCTGGGGGAGGAAGGAAAAGTAAACTTTGCATGCTTGTAGTTGATATAAGGGATGTTTTAAATGGATTCGGTTAGTTTTCTTTGAAAAAGGGTTGTTTGACAATTGTCACGTTTAGAATGTGGCGGAATATCTCGTGTTATATGAACTAGTAAGTACCAATTGTCCAGTGACGTGTGTTGAATGAGTCGTGTATCATTTGATAAGTCAAGTAACTACCGAGTGGGACACTAAAGTCGAATTGGAAACAACTCTTTACTTCCCATCTGTTAAACAGAATCTGTTGGATTTATTCGGCAAACTTTTGTACTTGGTCTTGAGGTTTAAAACCCTGCTGGGAAAAAGAATAGGAAATAAAGGAAGTAGGAATTCGTTGTGATTCTGACAGTTCTTTGCAAGATTAGTTCATTCTGTGAGTTCGGGTATTGAATATTGATGTTAGTGTTGTTGTGGATTCTTGGTGTTAAGGTTTTTTCTATAGATCTCTGTTCGGTGTAACGTTTGAGATCTTTAGATAGCACATGCATACATAACGAGAAATCAGCTGCCATATATAGAAGAATATAATGGAATAGGACCTGGTTATAGTTAGTTGATGCTGAGAAGTTTTGAGAGAGAAGATTTGGCTGATTATCACAATGCAGTTGTCTGGTATAGGTTCCATTAGATAACAAGTCTTCTATTTTATACCCATACGGCTGATTCCTTAATTTCGAGTAGGGCGACCAAAAGCATGTTACCACATATCTGAACCTTTCAAGTTGTACAGATGGACATTGTCTGCAAGACAGATGGGAGATCTTCCGAAGATGTTGGAAAATTTTCTTTTTTTAATAGCATTTTTTGTTCTTCAGTATGGGTGATAACTCTGATGATGTTCTACTTTGACCCTTCAATATATCTATCTATACATGTTTTAACTCTCCCATTTCAGGTGATTTGGCATCACGAAAGGGCTCAATGGAGAAGAAAGGGGAATGTCCTTTCTGTATATTAGAAAAGCGAATAGCTCGTTCGTTGAACAGTGAAGCTGTTGCAGATGCACCTTTGCAAATGAACAGTTGTTTAAAGATATTTGCGGAGCATTTTCGCTTAGGGAGGCAAGAGGATGCTCATGAGTTCTTGCGCTATGTGATTGATGCGTGCCACAATACATGCCTGAGGCTAAAAAAGTTACAACAGCATCGAGGGAGGAATGGGGTAGAAAATGGACACGATGTTAATGGGACTGGAGAAACAGTGGTCAAGGATATTTTTGGAGGAGCATTGAGGAGTCAAATCAAATGTTTATCCTGTGGTGCTGAATCGAATAAGTTTGATGATATCATGGATATTAGTCTTGATATATTGCACAGCAGATCACTTGTGGAGGCCCTGATGAACTTTTTTGAGCCTGAGATCTTAGATGGAAATAACAGATACAAATGTGGCAGGTAAGTATGTGAACTACTTTTCAACATGCCCATGTTCTGAAATCGAAAGGGTCTTATTGTTGCTGAAATGTGATTTTCGTACCTGTATTCTGATTTATTTTATATTTGTTTGAATTTGGAATGGTGGCAATGGCCTTTAGTTGTAAGAAGTTGGTGGCGGCAAGGAAACAAATGTTGATACTCCAGGCTCCAAATATTCTTGTGATCCAATTGAACTCCCTGGTATTCGGTTACTGAAGTTATATTTTATACCATTTTGGTTGAGTAGGAGATTGGACTTGTAACATCTATAATATTCTTGTCTATTTAGAGGTTTGGGGGTGTTTTTGGTGGAAAGATCAACAAGGAGATTAGATTTGACGAGATGTTGGTGCTCTCAAGCAACATTTGCAGCGAAAGGAAGGTAGACCTTTGTAACTAGTAAGGAAACTGTTTTTCTCTTTTTTATCCATGTGATTAGTTGATTGAATACCTTCAAAAAATTTGGTCCATTGGTTTACTGAATCAATCAAACTTTAAGATTTTGTCGTAGCTGCAGATCAAGGAGAAAACATTGACTCGTGTCACTTCTCCTTTGCACATTAGTTTGTTTGTTTACGTGTATTCATTTTTTCTTGCATATCTTGTCCACGAGCATCTAAGTTTTATAGAAGTTGTTTGCCACCTTAACTATTTTCCAGCATACTTCATGTCTGGTATTGGTGCTCCTAACTTCCTAACGTTGGAATTCACTAACTTATGTCCCCAATAACTATGAAGAGCTATGCTTTCCTATTTTTAAAGAGTTTGACCGTCTTTCAGTATTCATTCTGACCTCTTCTCAACTGTTGCAGGATGTGCAGCCAGAGTATAGCCTTTTTGGTACTATTGTGCATTCTGGTCTCTCTCCTGATTCTGGCCATTATTATGCATATATCAAGGTCTCTTCTTGGTTACTATTTTTCAAACTTTATGTTACCAAATGCCTGACTACAGCATGTAGATTCTGATCGTTCATTCTATCCTATTCAGGATGCAAGTGGTCGCTGGTATTGCTGCAATGATAATTGTGTCACGGCCTCAACCTTGCAGGAAGTTTTGTCAGAGAAAGTCTATATTCTGTTCTATTCCCGTACAAAACAAAGGCCTAGGGCTAGTATTGATGCAGCAGCAAGTGTTGGTTCGAGTAATGAGTCAAATGGCAGTAAAACATCCAAAAACCAAACCTCAGTTCATTTCAACAACTCAAGGAAAGACCATATTTCGGTTACCAATGGTTCAAGCAAAACTCATCATTCCAATGAGACTGGATTAGGTATCCGAAAACCTGTTGATTTGAACCGAGTTTACGGGAGAATGTCTAGTTCTCAGATGCCCTTAGCACAAATTGATGATCACGATGAAACGCTGCCAAATGTGAGCAATGTTCCTATTAATAATCGTGGGAGGCGTGTAACAGCCTCCGCAAATGAGCCTAATGGCAGTGTGTCCTCTACTGTAAACTCAGTTGCCACTGTGGATGGTAAGGATTCATCTAACCTTAACAGTCAGGCTTGGGTTTCCAGTAACCAGAGGAAGTGTGGTAACGATGTGCATCCCAGCAAGCTCCTTGCCCATGAGAACATTAAATTTTCTATTTTCAAAAAAGAGTCCAAAGGGAGTAAAGTATTTAAGGGAGCGTATGATTTGTCAGTAGGTGGGGAGAAAGTCATGACCAAGGAAACACCAGACGTGGTATCAACAGGGTTAAGCGGTTTGCAAAATGGAACTGATTCAGTCCATTCCTCTGAGAAGATCTTAGATGGAGCTATGGCTGTTGCATCAGTAAGAAACAACAAGCATACGGACGTGCAGAATGGAAATATCATGGGATCCGCTAGTAATTCGGGCAGAAAAAGGAAGTCAGAAGACATTCCCTCCATCTTTTTTGCATGCGATGACCAATCTCAAGCGAAACTGCATGATATCAAGGAAATGTAAGTTTTATTTTTAGTTTTTTACCACATCTGCAATATAGCTGGCATTTTGTTAATTTTCAGATATATGCATCCAAAGGGCAAGATCTTGCTCTGGTCCTTGTAGGAACTAAAACAATTGTTGCTTATTCATATTGACAGTGGCACTTTGTGAGAATTTTATGAAAATAGGACAGTGAGTAGGTGCTAAATGGTATGAATAACTATCCCTGCTAGGCTTTTGCTAATATTTTCCTTGAATACGCTCAGGATGGCAAGAGAAGCATCCTCAGTTTTGAGATCTTGTGGGTGGTATGTTGAAGTGGAAAATACCATGCTTGCAAGGAAAAAGTTGCTTGAAGAGCCAGGGAGTTCCGAGATGAATGATAAGATAAAGTAAGCTCTTCTGAAACTCATTGGTTTACCGAATCGTAATTATTACTCTTCTCTTAACTTCAATGTTCATTCAGGAGTGAGCTGATTTCACACGCTAAGAGAAGTTGTCTTTCTAAAGTTCCCGAGTCACTCAAAGCTAGCCTAGTTGACATTCTGAGAAAGCTTAACGAAGAGCACAAGTCACCTAAGGCTTGACACCGTCAATCATGGTAACTTCTCTCGCTGATCCCGTGAATTACGATTTGCAACCTATTAAACTCTGTAAGAAGAAGAACTCGATTTGATACCATAACTCTTGCAGGTTTGGACAGGAATACGGATTGCATAACTGAGTTTTTTGTGGAAGAGTGGTGGAAAATCTGATGTAAATATTTTTGCGGGAATGCGAAGAATTGGTGGGTTGAGTGCGTCGTAGGCAGAGGGATACATTTATTGCTGGGAGAGTAATTCGAACGTCCTCTTTTTTTTGCTTAAAGCCCCCAAAATGTGGTGTTTACACATAGTTTTGCACATTATTGTTTGGACTAATGAGAAATAGTAATCTAATAATACCTTGATTTGAACTTGTACTTCCGTGCATATTCCTTTTAGAGGCGACTTTCACAACTTAACATCTGAGTTCAAAAAAATTCACTTTTCTCACGCAATAGGAGAAAGAGTATACACTGTGCTCCAACTAAATGTCATAACCTCTTCCACTTTCAAGAACTATATACATCGAAAACAAAAGCGAAACAGTGGAAAGCTTCTCCATTCTCATCGTTTTCTCAGTAAACTAAGAGCAAATGAAATTCGAGTAGAAGCAAAAGGAGGGTATGTTATGTATGGTTGGTGTTTTCTTTGATGCCCATCACATCATCTGCCTAAAGTTGTAATCCTACTTTTTCGACTGCAGCCGACATCGAAGCAGACGCTTCTTCGAGCGTACGTTTCTTCTGAACGGTGTTGAAGGCCTCGATGACGTCACCCTCTTCCCATTTGTCGTAATCATCCATCCCTATTCCACATTCTAGCCCTGCATTTACCTGCGAGCAAGAAAATAGAGGGAGAGAATTATCAGATCAAAAGTTATACAATCTTCAACTTGCTAAGATTGCATGTGTGTGGAGAGGGAGAGAGAGGGAGAGGGAGAGAGAGAGAGAGAGAGAGAGAGAGATTTGGACCTCTTTAACGATCTCCTTCACACGCTTCAAGGAACTAAGGGAACCGACGTGGACTTGTTTGCCTTTCCTCAGCACTCGAACTCCACAGTCCTTAACTACTTTACCTTCGGTAACCATACAACCAGCCACACGACCGCTGCCGCTGCTGAACACGGCCCTCACTTCCGCCGAACCAATAGGGACTTGCTCCTGCCCAAAAAAAATAAAATAAAATCACGGGTTTCATATACCTCTGATACTCTTACCACCTTTGCAAGAGCTTTGGGGAAAAGAAATTCAGGGGAAGTAAAAGCAAAATCTGCGAAAAAATGGGTTTTTACTACCTCGACGGGGTCCAATAGTCCTTCCATTGCGTTCCTCACGTCGTCGATGAGTTCGTATATGACTCTGTATAGCCTTATCTCTACGCCTTTGTTGTCCGCATAGGCCTTGACCGAGCCCGGCGTTTTGACGTTAAAACCGAAAATAACGGCCTTGCTAGCAACGGCGAGGTCAACGTCGCTCGTGCTTACATCTCCGCTCGCTTGTAATAAAAATTTGAGGGTGACATTGTCTTGCGGAAGAACTTGCAAGGCTTGTCTTACGGCCTCGATCGATCCCTAGACATTCGAGAAAAAGTGTAAAGTTTTGATGATTTTTTCATGAATGGGAAGTTCTTGTACTATACTACTTTGGTGAAAACGGTTACTTACCTGAAGATCGACCTTCAATATGACGTTGAGTTGGTGCAGATTGAGTCCAACGTTTTTACCGGCCGAGACAGCAGAGGCTAAGGACGAAAGAGTAATCATTCCATCGCCTGCTTTCGCTGTTATACGCTCGTTTCTCAGGTATTCTGCTCGTTCTTCTGCTCTTTCTCGAGCGATGTCGATAGTTTGAACAACCTCAAACTCATCGCCGGCTAAAGGAACCTCATTTAAGCCCGTGACCTGATATAGCCCATGCAGAGTTGAGTAACTGACTTAGAGAGAGAGAGAGAGAGAGAGAGAGAGAGAGAGAGAGAGAGAGAGAGAGAGATGCAGAGAGGAGAGACGCGCCTGTACTGGGCTAGAAGGTCCTGCTTCATCGACCTGTTTTCCATTATCATCAAATAAAGCGCGTACCTGAAATTCACAAGGTAATTAATTATTTTGTTTGAGATGAGAAAAATAAGTGAAAATATGAACATTTCCTCATGTACAAACCTTTCCATACGCCTCACCACAAACTAATACATCTCCTTTTTTAAGGGTTCCATTTTGGACGATGAAAGTAGCTACTGGTCCCTTCGACTTACTACGACCAGCTTCAATCACTGTTCCTTTAGCATTCCTATGTGGATTGGCCTTGAGCTCTTGAAACTTTTGAGATAGAGTTCAATCAGATTCGTAAGATATACGGTAAAAAGAACTAAAGAATAATAGATCTACAAGAACGAGCATTTAAGAATGGGAAAATTATAACTTACCTCTGCAACAAGCATAACGGTTTCCAGCAAAGCATCAACATTCTCCCCTTTAAGAGCACTTATCTGTCACAAACGCGTGCCTTAGAATCCATGAAGCGAGAAAGAGTTCAATGTCTAAAAACGTTAGCTCCGATTTGTCACCTTAACCATTGGAGTTTCACCACCCCACTCTTCGGGCATCAAACCAACTGATGAAAGCTCTTGCATGACTCGATCAGGGTTAGCTCCATCTTTGTCTATCTGCATTCACACACACACAGTACCTTAGAACAACTACATAATTATAACAACTGAAATAACAACCACCACAATACTGTGGGATCAGAAGGAAATCACACAAAAACTACCATACCTTGTTAATAGCTACGATAATAGGCACTTCAGCTGCTTTTGCATGTGCAATAGCCTCGTTTGTTTGAGGTCTTATGCCATCATCAGCGGCAACTACAATAACAGCAATGTCTGTGACTCTTGCCCCGCGCGCTCTCATGGCTCCAAATGCCTACAGAAGTATAACAAATAGTTAAGGTTACCTATATTTTTTATTGCTAAATCAATTTCTAAGTGATATATAGAGTAAAATATCCAACTAATGCATGCTTGGGACAAAGAGAGTCATAATAATGGAGGCTTCGTATGCTTAAAGAAGATCACCTCATGTCCAGGAGTGTCAAGAAACACACAAGTTTGCTTCTTGCCATCTATAGGCACTTGGACTTTATAAGCCCCAATTCCTTGTGTTATCCCACCCGCTTCACCCGCCGCAACCTAAATTATAAAATGTAAAATTTTTCCATTGTTACATTCCGAAAAAAGATAATTTCCTAAAGCTAAAACAAATTGTTCGTCACAGATCAGACCACAAATGAAATAGGATTAGCTTCCATACCTTAGTCTTCCTTATGTTATCCAAAAGGGTTGTCTGTAGAAAGAACAGGTAAGAATTCATTACTTGGATTTCTCCGAGATGATAATATCGACCGAAATTATAGAAGATGGATGAAATTAAAAAAAAAAAAAAGCAAATTTGCTAACCTTTCCATGGTCAACATGACCCATAATGGTCAACACTGGTGGTCTGTCTTCTAACTTATCCAGGTCATCTTCATCGAAAACAAACTTCTTTTTCGCCATCTCCTCCAGTTTCACCGGCAAAGCATCGATGACTTCAACTTCATACTCTTTGCATACCATCTTCACCATATCATTACTCAGCTTCTGCACACCATCAGGCCTAATGCCCTTCGAATACAAAAGCCCGAGGATTTCACCTTCACTTATGGCCAAATTAAAAGCCAGCTCCTCGATTAACATCCCATCTTCATCAACTTCCATTATCTCAACTTTCACTGGGGCAGCATCCTTAGCTGCTTGTAGCCTAGCAGCTTTTCTGCTCTGCTTACTCCACTTTCTTCCCTTTCTCGCCGTTGAAGCACCAGAAATCGAAACATCTAATTCAGCTGCATCTTCGTCGACGATATCATCATCTAATAGTTTTCTCCGGGGCCCACCAGACGAGCCAGTTTTCTTTCTATAATCCTCCTTAAATTTCGAAGACGGAGGACCTTTTCCAGGTTTCGTAGGGGCTAAAACAACTTGAGCTATTGTAGGGTCAACTGCTGGTTTTTTAGAGGCAAATTTGTCGATTAAAATTGGTTTTCTTTCTTTTTGCTTTAAACCTGCACCAGTTTCGCCGTCAACAGTAGACCTTGAAGCTGCATTTAGGTCCTTTAACACGGGTTTTTTCACAGGAGGTGGAGCGATAGACGGTTTCCCTTGCAACTTAGGTTGTACCCTTTGAGGTGGCTGAGGTTGTCTAGGCGACGATACAGATACAGAACTACTTACCCCTTGTCCATTCGTCCCAGGTTCTTGTTTCCTCGGTTCTTTACCAACGACTTTTTGTACAGAAGCCACTGGATTTCCCTTCCTCCAAACGCTTTTCATGGTCTTCGACTTGCGATTTCCATTATCCAAGGAATTCACCGCCGTACCATTACTTGCACCAGCCGATTCGTTCGTCGAAGGTTTATTTATGGAGGCATTCCCTTTTTTAGTTTCTAGCTTCTCGGCCTTCTCTAACACCTCACCTAACGAATCGACAACCTTTTTTCTTTCCTCATCACTATCACTTTTACTCTCATTGCCCGAGCTCCCATTCGCCTTGCTCTCATTCCAAGGTACATTGAGGAGTAGATCGTTCTTAGACTTTATTACCGGCTTAGGAGCTGCTTTGAGAAATGCATCAGAATCGCTGCTTTTGTTCGAACTAAGAGAAACAGAGGTTCCTTGATCGGAGATGTAATTAGTCGTCACGGAATATCTACAAATACCAGCATATCTCCATCTCTTGGCACACCAAAACTTCTTACAGTTGCTCCCTCTAGAATTAAGGGAATAGACCCTTTGAACCAAGCATGCATTTCCATCACAGTTGCCAAAAGAAATCATATTCAGACCTCCCAAGTTCACTAGGGAAGTTAAAGAACCCATCCTCTTAATTAACAACGCTTATATATTCTTCACCATCAGAAAACTAGCATATCCAGCTAACAAAATGGGAAGAGGACTGTCAAACTTTATACTTCTCCCAATTTCTTCGAACACCCAACAATATCACAAACCAAAATATCGAACAATCGACGCGATAGGATATATTTTGTATGAGAATAGAAAAAACCCAGCTCAGTAATACCTGAGAAGTAACGAAAACTATCCCAAGATTCGTGCTTTTGTCATTCAATCATCCCCGATAGTTCAAGATAAACGAGGAAGGCAATATAGCAGAAAAAAGAAACTGGATAGGTATGTAGTTGTAGGAAAAAACTACTAGTGAGCTGAGTTGAAGATGAACTCACACAGACATAAAATTGGAAAATATCGTGGGTTGGGTTTTGAGATATGGTTGTGTGGCTATGGCTACTCAGCTTAAAATGTTCGACCATTTTGCATGATAAGGTGAATTTTTTGCATAAGGCTCTCTTTGGTCCTTTCTGCCTCAATATATATATTTTTAGTTTTCTTCTTTCGCTATATATTTTCCAAACCTACACATTATTTAATCTTCATTCATGTTATTTCCCCATTCTGAACTCGGTACCAAGAAAAGCTGGAGCACAACAGTTAGAACAATTATGATTTTCCAATATTTTTCCATTACAGTATCAACAGTATATTTCTATATATACGTACTCGTTCGTGGTAAGAAAAGAAAAGGCTACTAAGCTTAAAAAAATCATCAATAAATACATACAATCAACAATCTGCTTATAGTCTTCAAATACTCCAGCTTCATGCATACCCTTCCTTCCTTCGAATCAACCCAAGAAACCAGAAATTCGATTCCTCGTTTATCTGATTCGTTCCAAGTTATAGTTCACCATTCGTTCGAGGGCCAATCTGAACTCATTCACAGGCAAACACTGAAGATTCTCAACAGCTTCCTCGGCCTTCTTCCTAGCCAAGGCCCGAGCTTTTTCAATCCCTCCACTGTTCTTCACTATTTCAATGGCTTGTTCGAGCGAACCCACCTCACAAAACTCAGATTCAATAATATCCCGCAATTTATTCTCAGTTTCCAATGCGTATATTACAGGGGCTGTTAAATTCCCCTTGGCTAAGTCACTGCCAGCTGGTTTGCCAAGTTGTTCGCCGGTTTGAGTGAAGTCCAATATATCGTCGACGATTTGAAAAGATAGCCCGAGATTCTTTCCATATTGGTACATTTGCTCGGAGATGTTATTACCAACTCCACTGAAGATCGCAGCTCCTTTGGTGCTTGCTGCGATTAAAGAGGCTGTCTTGTAATAACTCTTGATTAAGTACTCCTCGAGTTGAACTTCACAGTCGAATAAGCTCGACGCCTGCTTTATTTCACCGCTGGCGAAATCTTTAATCACCTGGGCCAGGAAATTATTAGGTAACAAGTTTTGTGGAATTTTAAGTTGTGAATAATAGTCATTTAATCTGAGGGAAAAAAATTGTGTTTTTAGTTACCTGACTTATGAGCTTTATGACCTCGAGATTTTCGAGGTTTGCGAGGTACCATGACGACTGTGCAAACATGAAATCTCCAGCCAAAACAGCTACTCTTGTGCCGTATAGTTGATGAACAGTTACCTTTCCTGAATCATTGCCATGAAACAGATTGTTCGTGTAAGACGAAAATGTGTCTGAAAAACATCAAACTCTGAATCTCTTCAAGTTTGTTTGAACCATTAAAGCTCATAATACGATCATTTAATACCTCTCCTCATGTCACTTTCATCAAGAACATCATCATGTATCAAACTTGCAGTGTGTATCATCTCAATGATCTCGGCCAACCTTCTGTGTTCTTTAGTGAGGTCCCTAAATCGAAGCAATCGAAATTATTACCGCGATTTATATATACCGTAAGAAATCATACGAAGAAAAGATCAGATATTGCTCACATTAAACCAGCAATCCTGGCGGTGGCTCTTGAGACCAAGAATGCTAAAGCTGGCCTCATTCTCTTACCACCGGCCCCAAATATTTGCTCCGCTGCAGACATTAAAACTGGATTTTCCGCACCCACTATCTGCATTATTTTTCATCAGTTAAATTTTACTCAAATTCTAGTGATATACAAAAGATGGTATAAGTAAATCAAAGTCTGTAAGCTAAATAACATTTCAAATCACCGGTCAAAAAGTTTTTCATGGATTTGTCCATTTTCTTATCAGATTATAACCTTTTCAGTACATGTAAAAATACATAATCATGATTACTGAGCAATAAAACATACAAGTCTTCTCAATCTAAATAATCAAGAAAACTCACAGATTGCAAATTCTTGTTCAGAGTAAAGAGATCATCAGCAACCACGTCGAACACGTCGGACAAGGACGAAGGGCGAACTTTCGATAGATCAATTACTGGTGGAGGACCAACATCAACACCTAACAGAAGCAACAAAATAAAATAAAGAACTTTTTAGACAAAGTTACATATGAATGAAACTTATTCATCATACCGTTAAGGAAAGCTTCAGCAGACTTTGTACGAAACACACGGCACTTGCCCACTTCACCCTTCTGACACATCAACTTCCGAGCTTTGCGAGCTCTATGAGTATTCCTAACAAGGCTTTTAGCACAGCTCTTCAGATGGAAGTGATCGAAAGAGGCATTGGAAGAACAAGCATATCCAATGAAGTCAAACCTTGTACTACCCAACTCAAGTCGACTATGGCAAGTCATTGACGCCATTAAAGAAACTACGAGGATTAAGCCAAGCTCACGAAGATCAGAGAATACAGAAAAAAATAAAAATGTCAACTTGACATTTCAACAAACACAAACAAGTCAGGAACGATATTGAATGTGAGAAAATAGAAATCTTTTACAAGTGGAACGAATCAAAATATCAACTGGGCTTATCAAAGACCGTCTTTCCTCGCCCAATTGGAAGAGAAGCTCACCATATTCCAACGAAAACAATAAAAGACGTATGGGTTCTATTAAGGAAAGAAAAGAAAAATAGGTGTGGAGCTAAAGCTACCACAAAAAAAAAAGCCTCAAAATTTTCGATTTTACACGACTTATATGGGGCTTGAAATATTCTAAATTTTTTAGGAAATTATAGATTTGAAAAATGAAATGATATCAGATGGACATGGTAAATGACATGAGAACGAGGAACTAAGCAGTCTTCTTCTTTTTTTTTTTTTTTTTTTTTATTTCTCATAAGATCTTGGTACTAGTGGCCTGGTAAGGGCCAGTGTGGTCATATACCAACCAGAAATATGAATATACATATGTAGTTGTGAGGGTTACATTATAATGAAAAAAAACATTTTAATAATTTGGGGTAATTCATTATCAGTCCCACTTGAGTTTTAAAATTCCTCGTAAATACTCCTCGAATTATTTCTTCCTGTTTAGTACCTATTTGAAAATTTCTTCATGTTTAGTACCTAAAATGCTCTTTTCAGCGTTGAAAAGACGAAAATACCCATATCTCACACATAAAAAAGCTGAATAAATTATTTCACATGTTATACCAACAAAACATGTTATTATACCAATAAAATTGAAATTATACCAGAAATTGGTAGAAAATATACCAATTGTTTCCGATATTATGCCAATAAATAACGTTATCATAATTATATATAGCAAAAACGAATATTTTAGCAACTGATTATTGCTATTATACGAGAATTTGCAAAAATTATACCATCTATTTTCATTATTATACTAATAAATAACGTTTTTTAAATTTTATACATCAAAATTGGACATTATACCAACTAATTTTTGCAATTATATTAGAAATTGTGGAAACTATACCGTATATTTTTGTTATTATACCAATACAACATTATTTTAATATTATACAGCAAAATTGAACATTATACCAACTAATTTTTGAAATTATAACACAAATTGTGGAAATTATACCATCTATTTCGTTAATATACCAATAAATAACGTTATTTGATTTTTATACAGCCAACAAAATAACGTTATTTTAATTTTATACAGCAAAATTGAACATTATACCAATTAATTTTTCAATTATACCAGAAATTATGGACATTATACCATCTATTTTCGTTATTATACCATCTATTTAGTTTTTCTACCAATAAATAAAATTATTTTAATTTAGTAAAAAAAATTGGACATTATACCAACTAATTTTGCTATTATACGAGAAATCGTAGATATTATACCATCTGTTATTAGTGTTCAATTCTGTTGGTATAATAACGATACCAGTTGGTATAATTTATAGTTTAACATTATTCTGTTGGTATAGTTAGAGATAAAAGTTGGTATAATAATCAAAACAGTTGGTATGATGTCCAATTTAATTTCAGGAAAGGTCGTTCGTTCACTGATTGGGTATTAAATACACAACTTTTCACAGATGGTACTGAACAGGAAAAATTTCGCAAGGGATACTGAACAAGAAGTTTAAACTTCGAAATGGACAGATAAGGAATTACCTAATAACTTTGTCTTGGAAGGGATTTTATAAAGATATATGAAGAAGCCAATTATCATCGGAGATACCGATACGGTCGGAAAAGGCGGCGTGTGAGACGCACGCTCCTTAAATCGCGTAAGAAGCTCCAGCTGAATTTTTTTTTTTTCCTTTTTCCCTTTTCTTTCTTTAATCATTTTCTTCATCTCATCGCTATCAAACAAATACTCACAATATGACACAGTCAACAACACGAAACGATCGACTTCATCATCATCATAGAGAAGAGAAGAAAACTCGGACGCAGACATGGGATCACTCTCACCACTCTCACCTGCTGCAAAACCCCTCATTAAATCCCGCCAACATCCCTTATTCACGAATCAAACGCAATCGATCCAACTAAGAACAGCTCCGAGGAAGCCAAAATCCTTCATCTGTAAAGCCTCGGCACAACCGCCGATTGTTGTGGTGGGATCGGCTAATGCCGACGTATACGTTGAGATCGATAGGTTGCCTAACAAGGGTGAGACTGTATCGGCTAAGACTGGCCAGACCTTAGCGGGCGGCAAAGGGGCAAATCAAGCTGTTTGCGGTGCGAAGCTATCTTATCCCACCTATTTTGTGGGTCAGATTGGTGAGGATGCTCATGGGAAATTGATAAGCGATGCTCTTAAAAATGGCGGTGTGCCTGTTGATTACTTGAATGTGGATAGAAATGGTGTGCCCACTGGCAATGCGGTTGTGATGCTGCAAAGTGATGGGGAGAATTCGATTATAATTGTGGGTGGAACTAATATGGATTCTTGGCCGGAGAGTTTGAGTGAGAAGGATTCGAATTTGATTAAGAGTGCTGCGATTGTGTTGCTTCAGAGGGAAATTCCCGATTCTGTGAATTTGCACGTTGCAAAGGTGGGCTTTTTGTTGTTTTTTTCTGGGTTTTGAGTTGGTGCTGTGTGAAAATGTTGTCTTTTTCGTGATTTCTGGATACTTTTTACGCTGTTTAGTGATTTTTTTACTCTTGATCTAAGAGTTTTGACGGTAGAAACTGTGAATTTCCAAGCCTTGAAGGTGAAATCTTCAACTTCTAAAAGGTGGAAAGCATTTGAATTGGTTCTTCTTGGCTTTGGAGCTGATGTTGATGATATTACCTTACACAGATTGATTTTAGTTGTCACATACGTTGATCATTGGCTTCGGCTATCGATTTCAGAACTAAATTGTGAAAAAATCGACCCTTGCCCTATGAACTATTTTCCTTAGAAACCTTCTTCTTCGCATTTTTCGGTGTCAGTCATCACTTGCTTACGTAACTCTCTTATCATCACATGCTTATGGCTTATGTTGATAACATATTATCGTCATTTATCAAGGTTGCAAGAAGTGCAAATGTTCCAATCATATTAGACGCAGGAGGTTTCGATGCACCGATCCCTACCGAACTACTCCAAGCCATCGATATTCTGAGCCCAAACGAGACTGAACTCTCACGTTTAACAAACCTGCCAACAGAGAGCTTCGAACAGATCAGTCAAGCTGTCCTCAAATGCCATAAAATGGTTGGTTCCAATTCGACCCTTAAGAACATACATATCTTTTCTTCTTTTTAACCATTCATAGACAGACACAAATGCAGAATTGAGATCTGGTTCGCCATATGACTCTGTGGAATCATATATCGTTGATTTATCGAATCTCAGGGCGTTAAGCAAGTCCTCGTCAAGCTCGGGGGAAAGGGATCGGCCCTTTTTACGCAAGGAGAGGAAACACTGAGACAACCTATTATATCAGCTCCTAAGGTGATAGATACCACTGGGGCGGGTGATACTTTCACTGCTGCTTTCGCTGTGGCTTTTGTGGAGGGAAAATCCAAGCAAGAATGCTTGAGATTTGCTGGTATTTAATTTATTAAAATTCTCTTTTTAAAGATAATCATAATTAGAATGATAATTTTTTATGTGTGATTTGTTCTTCAGCTGCTGCTGCGTCACTGTGTGTGCAAGTGAAAGGAGCCATACCAAGCATGCCTGATAGAAGCTCAGTTGAGAGCCTTCTTCAGCAGAAGCTTTGAGGATATTTATTGCTTTAACTAATTCACGAGTTCCATTTATTTTTTTTAGTAAGAGGTACTTTTGTTAATTGGAAATTGCTTACTTCGAGATATTGTAATCACTGTTTAATAAATCCGTGAATTTGCATAGCAAGACAATACTGATAATAAGTAATTAATTCGTGTTAGTTTATCGATGAGTTGGGCATAATTTAGTTATTTTTATAAGCCGAAGAATTAAATGGGAGACTTTAACTTCGTGTTTCACTCAACTTGAAGCTACGGTAAAGGGAATAAATAGTAGTACATTGAAGTTACTAAAACCTTGCGGATATGGCACGTATAATCGCAAATATTAAATGAGAAGATCTCAATAGCTAACACTAAGATAGCAATGGTATTATAATTTAATGGGAGAAAATATATATAATTTCCTTGTCACATAAAGTGTACCTGTCCCATCATATATTAGTGGCTTAAGGATGTTTTCAAACACAGCTCATTATTATGCTAAATCAAACAGGTCAAAATCACAAAATGGAATGATTTCATTAATCACTATATATTCTTCTCTAGAGTTCAAAATATTTAAATTATTTATAAAATACATGTATATATATCGAGTTGTTATATTATCGTAATCACATATCAGGATGAGTCAACGTAATCTTTATGGGATTTCAATTCAACCTTGAGATAATATATCGAATCAATAAAATAAGTCAAAAACGTTAATTGTAACTAGTATATTAAGCACATCCAATGTATGTGCCAAAAATATATTAAGTTATTGTATTCTTTATTCTTTATTTTATATTCTTCATTTACACAAATCGATGTTGCAGCGGTTTTGGGTTTCATGTGAAGGTTTCTTGGTCAGTGAAGAACGTGGCCCTCAATAACTGTTGTGGTTTCACGAAAAATTAGCAGTTACAAAATTGACTCAAAATTATGGTGTAATTGATACACCAAATTGATCATAATTTGACAGTTTTTAAAAGCCCCTGAGCATTAATAAAAGAGTATAGATTAACGTAGAAAGACATCGTTGCTAAAGAAATATATAATGTAAAAAAAGTTAAATAAAGTACGAAAAAAAATTAAAAAGGGAGTGATATATTGCATGAATCTTGTGTGTGTGTGTGAGTGTGTTTTTTTCGTGTGCAAGTGCATATAAATTCATAGGTGAGCTCCTCGCCCTTCGCTATCTATCTGTCAGAAATTGACTCTCTTTCTCTCTCAAAACACACATACATACACATCAGTTTGATAAAGTTTATTGCTTGATTTCATCCATCGATCTTCGTCGGCATCAAGAATGTGAGTCATCTGAAGATCCCTTTTTTTATGGCTTTTTTTTTATTATGATGGGTGTTTATTTTGAGGATATGAGCTGGAATTAGTTTCGTTGGATCTAATTGCCTCTATGTTGGTTAATGCCGAATCTCAACCTCTTGCATTTGTAATTTTTGATGCGTGTGTTTATGTTGTTTGAAGTTGGCGATCAATCCTGCGAGGACACGGTTTCGTTTGTGTCTGTGTGTGATTGATTGGATCTGACTCAATCAAGCAAATTTATAATGCTGATTTGTCGTCTCGTCGTTTGTTCCTTCAGTGTTGCTGCGTTTGAATGCTATCTGTTTGATCAAATGATTATTAAATCGCTTTGTGATTATATGAGCTTAGGAGAAATGTTGTCTTCAGGCCAATTGTGTAGCAGTTTTAACAATTCATTGTTGGCTTTAGCATCTTTCCCAGTAATAGCCTATTCTAGCATCATGTGTATGATTTTGTGTTGGAAAAACTGCTCTTTGGACAGATCTTACGTTCTGACTGTCTTTTTTCTCCGGTTTTTTCTCCTTGCAGACAATCAACCCATAATGTCGAACTTCACCCCAAAGAACATCCTCATCACAGGCGCCGCGGGATTCATCGCATCCCATGTGGCAAACAGGCTCGTTCGAAACTACCCCGACTACAAAATCGTGGTCCTCGACAAGCTCGATTACTGCTCCAATTTCAAAAACCTCAACCCTTCGAAATCTTCCCCGAATTTCAAGTTCGTCAAGGGTGACATAGGCAGTGCAGACCTTGTGAACTACCTCCTCTTCACCGAGGACATAGACACTATCATGCATTTCGCTGCTCAGACCCACGTCGACAATTCCTTTGGCAACAGCTTCGAATTCACCAAGAACAACATTTATGGCACCCATGTCCTCTTAGAGGCTTGCAAGAACAGGGGCGGGCAGGTGACTAGGTTTATCCATGTTAGCACTGATGAGGTATATGGTGAGACAGATGAGGATGCTCTTGTAGGAAACCACGAGGCTTCTCAGCTATTGCCCACCAATCCCTACTCAGCCACTAAAGCTGGGGCTGAAATGCTCGTCATGGCCTATGGTAGATCGTATGGTTTGCCCGTGATCACCACAAGGGGCAACAATGTCTATGGCCCTAATCAGTTTCCTGAGAAGTTGATTCCCAAATTCATACTTTTGGCCCTGCAAGGAAAGACCCTCCCCATTCACGGCGATGGCTTGAACGTTCGAAGCTATCTCTACTGCGAAGATGTAGCAGAGGCGTTCGAAGTGGTTCTTCACAAGGGAGAGGTGGGGCATGTGTACAACATAGGGACAACGAAGGAGAGGAGGGTCATAGACGTTGCGACGGACATATGCAAGCTATTCAACATGGATCCCGAAAAAAGCATTCAGTTCGTGGAAAATAGACCGTTCAATGATCAAAGGTACTTCCTCGACGATCAGAAGCTGAAGAATCTTGGCTGGGCAGAGAGGACAACATGGGAAGAGGGTCTGAGAAAGACCATGGAATGGTACACGAGCAATCCCGACTGGTGGGGCGATGTGTCTGGCGCATTGATACCTCATCCAAGGATGTTAATGATGCCAGGCGGATTGGATCGTAGTGGGTCTGAAAGGAAAGCTTCGCCCGAACATGATGATCAGAACTCCATCGGTCAAGCCAAACAAGGCCTTAAGTTCTTGATCTATGGAAGGACAGGGTGGATTGGGGGTTTGCTTGGCAAGCTATGTGAGAAACAGGGGATTGCTTATGAGTATGGTAAGGGTCGTTTGGAGAATAGGTCTTCCCTTGAAGCTGATATTAAAGCAGTTAAGCCTACTCATGTGTTCAATGCTGCTGGTGTAACGGGTCGCCCAAACGTCGACTGGTGTGAGACTCATAAGACGGAAACGATTCGAGCCAATGTCGCCGGCACTTTGACCTTGGCTGATGTGTGCAGAGAGCACAATCTCTTGGTGATGAATTTTGCCACGGGCTGCATATTCGAGTACAACGAATCGCACCCCCTTGGCTCTGGGATTGGGTTTAAGGAAGAAGATAAGCCCAATTTCATTGGCTCATTCTACTCCAAGACCAAGGCAATGGTAGTAATCGACGAGTCTTAATCATCATCTCTTACAACACATGCTTGCTTTCTATCTTTTCTTGAATATTCTTTTCTATATAGGTTGAGGAGCTTCTGAAAGAGTATGACAATGTGTGCACTCTTAGGGTTCGCATGCCTATATCCTCTGACTTGAACAACCCTCGCAACTTCATTACAAAGATTGCCCGCTATGACAAAGTGGTGAACATACCCAACAGCATGACTATCTTAGACGAGCTTCTCCCCATCTCCATCGAGATGGCCAAGAGAAACCTCAGGGGAACATACAACTTCACAAATCCAGGCGTCGTGAGCCACAATGAGATCTTGGAGATGTACAAAGAGTACATCGACTCTGACTATAAGTGGGCTAACTTCACCCTCGAAGAGCAGGCTAAGGTCATAGTTGCCCCGAGGAGCAACAATGAGATGGACGCTTCGAAGTTGAAGGGCGAGTTCCCTGAGCTGCTGTCCATCAAGGAGTCCCTCAAAAAGTACGTCTTCGAACCGAATAGGAAGACTCCAATTGCATGAAGAACTCTGCCGTGGGCGTGTTGTATCAACCTTGTTTTTCTGGGCTGTTTTGTGTCATCTTACAATGTTTTTCTTGAACAATATTTATGCTAGTTTGTCCTCTGTTTTTGCATCTGGTTTCTGAAACCTGTTATAGACTGTAGTTTGGAGACTTACCTCCAGTAATTTTATGGATATGCTGAATTTATATGATTTACATGTGGAAATATTTCCTTTTATTTCCATTATTTATAACTACATTAGGCTGTCCATAGCAGCAAAAGCTTCCAACATAGCACTTAACAGAAACCACATAAAGGATTCAAATCATACTAAAATTACCAGTAAGCAGTGTAAGAAGCAGTAGCAGCAGATGCAGAAGAGCTCGAAGGAGTCGAAGCAGCCATCTCAGTGAGCAAAGCCACCACATCGTCCGAAGTGTTGAGCAGATATCGAGCATGGGTTTGGCTTCGGCTAACTGCGACAGAGAAGTAGTTCTCTTTCTTGAGGTCAAGAACGTTCCAAGAAACGCTGCTCTCCTCGCCGGCGGGCCTTTTATCGTCGAGGCTGCCTTGGTGGGCCCTCGGCCCGGCCCTCATGGGCGGAAGGTTGGGCCCATGGTGGTTCCTGATGGCCCTAGACGGGCCCGCGCCCGCTGGCGGAAGCTCGGGCTCGAAAAACGTGTATATGTCCTCGTCCTGAAGGACATGTAAACATGGTTTCTACCATGGAAAAAATCGTATGGAAGTAAATGTTGCAGGAAAAATATGGTTATTAGGGAATTCGAATGATATACCTTCCCCAAGAAATGGCCGATGCATAAGACGTAATCTATTGGAGTAGAAATTGCTTTGCTGTGAACAATCTCTCCGAGTATACGGTCAATTGCAGCTCCCTGTAATAATAAAAAGAAAAATTCGGACAAAAAAAAGAAAAACATATGCTTCGTTTTAGAAGTGGCTTCTTTTAGTACCTTAGTGACACCAACTGCTCGAACCTCGACCGAGCGACTCCCCTGAACAACATCGATGGATGAGTTGGAGAAAAGTCCAGTCCATAGATGTTGAAGCATGTCCCTAGCTTGCAACCGTCCAAATTCAACGTCTGATAGCAGATTCTTCCCAGTATTAACATACTTTTTTGGATAAAAATAAAATTTTGGTTCTGACTCAAAAGACATAAACTTTGCCAACCTGCATATTTGTAGTTCCACACGAGCGAGGTCTCACGGCGTTCGAAGTGAGATCTCGGAGTTCTTTCAGTGAAATACTCAAAGACGTGCTGATATAATAACAACCACAAGGTAACAGTAAATACCGAAGATTCTTGATTACTACCACTGAAATCTTGCAAGAAAGACAAAGTGTTGTATTGCTACCTTAACATTATCAACCCAATCCATGTTCAAGTGCTCGGGCATAGTAGTCATCCATTCACCGTTCGTTGATCGTAGAAACATACCGTTCTCAGCAGCCAACCACATGTTGTACTCTCCAAAGTTCTACGTAAACGAAGAAAAATTATATATTTCCTTAGCTTATATATTTATAGATACTGATGAATATAGATATATGGATAGATAGATTACTTCATCCAAGACGCTTCTGTCGCTTCCACTGAGTACCACGACAGTAGTATTAGGGTCACTGCAAAGCACTGAGAGAGGTAGCCTTAAGTCTGAATGCAGTTTAAGCTCCATTTCTCTGATCTGATCTCCGCCTCGTATACCAGAAGTATCAATGGGCGCCGTTAATGCAGCGTTGAATCCCTGCGATGAAAGTGATAAAGCAAGCGAGAATGTTAGTAAGAATGCCAGTTTAAGGAAATTTATAACTGTCTCATACAACCATTCGATCATAAGTAGCAACATTCAGTTCAAGCAGTAAGCCAAGTGACAATATCTGTAATAATTTATAATGAATTACTCGTATAATGCAAGACAAAAAAATAATTCTCAGCACGACAAAAATGAAGCAAGTGAAGTCATTTGGCTATTTACGTCTATACATACATTGCCCATGCGAAAGCACCGTATAAAGCCAAGAAGTAGTCTTCTATATATATTTCTAACTTGAGAGCCGAGTGTGACGTATACCAGTATAAGCAAGCGATTCTTGGACTCAAGATAACGCTATATATATTTCTAACTTGAGAGCCGAGTGTGACGTATACCAGTATAAGCAAGCGATTCTTGGACTCAAGATAACGCTTGATTGCGTCACTGAAATCAAGCTGAGGTGGATTCTTCGTTGTACGCTGTTGTGCTTCAATAACGGTATCATTCAGCTCACTGCAAGACACAATCCAAGCAAAATCTTTAGATTTCAGGTATGTTACGTACACGAGCTATTCAGAAAAAGTTTTAACATAAAATACATATATGAACCGCCACTCATTGAACTTGAAAACAACATTCCAAAACTTCGCCGCGATTTTCGAATAAAGAATAAACTTGACTGTCGCATTCACGCACAAATCGTTTTGCGCCTTGGCGGTTGCTAGATGAATTTAACTCGAGGGCCACAATATAATGGGCCGTGCTTCGCAAAAACTCATACAGCCAAGGAATTTTTTTCATCAGAAGTATTGCCATCCAACATATATTACCACGATGTTCGAACAGATGATCGCTTGTCTCCGTTTAAGATTCATTAGTTTCACAAACATGACACAGACTCCATTCTACATTTATCATCTTAAAAATAGGCTCAGATACGTAATCGAGCGACAGAGTCACAACTTACGCCGGCTGCTTCATTATCAAGCGAATCGGCGAACTCATAATCAGCTCTAGTAAGCAAATTTTAACAGTTCCCGTTAGCTACATTTAAATTATATAGGCTTTGACGTATAATGCGAACAAGTTCCTATCTTATTTATTTAACTTTGTAAAATCTCGCAAAAAAGTACAGAAATATTAACTTCCTTGATGCGCCTTTCGTCTCTAGACTCCCTTTGCGCTTTTTTTTTCATACGAATTTACATATTTCACTCTAGTTGCCTATATTGCAACTGTAATATTGATTCTCGAATTAAAGACGAATCACACCTATCAACGTAGGAGGTAAAAAAAGTCGATTCCTTAGTACGAAGACATAACAGTACAAGATGAAAAAAAACATCTAGAAAATGTGCCCAGAAAAAAAAAAAAAAAAACCTTTCAGGCATCGTCAATTACGACCACACAAACGCTTCAAGTTTCATTTTATTTAACATCCAACATTATTCCTACAAATTACCAAAGGAAATATCTAAAGGCGGTCTTGTTTAGTGACAAACCTTATGAAGACTTCGGCCCACTGCTGAGCAGTATGGTTTGTCACATGCTCGAAATTATGGCGATGGCGCTTCTCTCTCTCGTCAACCGACATGTTCAAAGCATGGGCTATTCCATTTGCAACTTCTGTGATGTTCCATGGATTTACGAGGATTGCCCCAGCTCCAAGAGACTGTGCGGCTCCGGCAAACTAGAAAGATACAACAATATCTCTCAAAAAGGCTTCAGCTTTCGGAAAGATGATTAATCATTCAACAATCAATCATAAAATAAGGAAGTTAAATGAAAGTTGAAAATGTAGATTTAAAAAGGGGTGTGTAAAATCATCTGCTTACTTCACTGAGGATGAGGACTCCTCTCTTGGAGTCTTGGCATGCCACAAACTCATAGCTTACGAGATTCATTCCGTCCCTCAAAGATGTGACCAGCGCTACATCTGATTAATTTCAATTGAAGCAAAGGAAATAGAACTGAATTACAGAAATGGAGCTTAGTTAGCGAACGCATGGTAACTAAATTTACCGGTGACAGCATATAGCGCACACAAGGCATGGAAATCCAACGAGCGATCCTGCATTTAGTAGAAGCATTTTTTTAATGCTCGAAATATACTTGAAGGTCGAACAATCTTAACATTATACAAAAATATCGAGTAATGGAAATTAGTTAAAATTTGACCAGGTGATGAATTGGCACAGCACTCAAAGTCCCAAATCTTCCATTGATGCGCCCCACGATTTCATGAACCTGGCCAGTAAGTTTTTGATCTAGACATCATTTTGTAAAAAGAAATGTTAGGTCTGCAGTGTAAGAGCAAACTAATTAGTATGAATATAACTAGCGATCAAAATTGCATACTTACATTCAGGAACATCTGTTCTTGTGGGCACAGCAATTTGAAGCAAGACCACCTTATCACGCCAGTAAGGATTTTCCTCGAGAAACTTTTCGAATGCTAATATCTTTTGAGGAATGCCTTTGATCATATCAAGGCGATCCACACCAAGCATGACCTGCAAAGATCCATACATGAGAAGTTAACAATGGTCATGGATTGAGAAACACAGAAGTGGTAATGAATAAAAAAACCTTTCTCCCAGCGAAACGTTCTTTGAGTTCCCTGACGTGTTCTTGCACTTGAGGAAGCTCAAGTGCACGGATGAATCGGTCTGAATCAATACCTATTGGGAACTGCATTCAAAAGAAACTTAGTATGTGCATGTATATATAAGAGATTATCTGATAGTCAAGACCAAGAATAGGCGTGAATAATTCTTATCAACACACCGCTGCAACTCGGGTTATTTTCCCTTGATCCTCTACTCCTTCAGGAGTACCTTCAAGCCCAAGAATTCGAGTACATGCACTCACAAAATGCCTTGCATAATCATATGTGTGGAAACTGCGCAAAGCACAAGTGAAATTTAAAAGAAAAAATATCTATGGAGATATTACCATTTATTTTTGATAGAGAATTGTGATTACCCAACCAAATCAGCTGATAAAACAGCACGCAAAAGCTCAGATCGAGAAGGAAGCGTTCTATGAATCTCAGAAGATGGGAAAGGGGTATGAAGAAACCATCCCACTTTCATATCGCTGTTATGATCCTTCAAATACTTGGGAAGAAACATAAGGTGATAATCGTGACACCAAACAACGTCCCCCTCTTCGTAGTGTTCATTGACCACATCTGCGAACATTTGATTCGCCTTTTGGTATGCAGCAAACTGCGATTGAAATCCCCTCGTAGTTGCAAGCTGGTCCTCTTGAGGTAGCCCAAGGTAATGGAACAGAGGCCACAGTATGTTGTTGCAATAGCCATTGTAGTACTGATTAACTATCTCTTCGTCAAGAAACACAGGGATACACCTCTGCATCGTATAAACGTAGAAAATTGAACACTTGATTCTTGAAGATACAGATTTATCTCAAACCACAAATTTTCGATATAAGAACCTTTTCAGCCAAAGCTTCAGTCAATGCCCTTTGGCCAACCTCATCGGGCACATTAACACCAGCCCAACCGATCCACCGAGCCTCAACCTCCTTCACACCTGAAGAAAGAAAGAAACATCAAACCAACTCAATTGAGATAATTTTTCGATCAAAGAACATAACTTTTTCTTGGTCGAAAACACAACTCTTACCAAGAAGGGCACTCACTAAACCACCAGCGCTGATCTCAAGAGACCAAGAGGCTTCACCCCTCCTAACAGCAGAGACAGGGAGTCGATTGGCAACTACGAGCAACCTCTGTTTTATCACCCTATCACCATTGAGAATTTCGTGTGCTTCGTTGACAGCTTGCAAATCTCCTTCTATGTATTGATCAGCGTAGGAAGAAGACCCTGACGAGTTGTAATCGGGCTCACAGATTTCATCGTTTGATGCGTTTCCATCGCTGTTCTCAGTCGACAAAGGAGCTCGACCGCTTCTCCTTAGTTCCCTCTCCCTCAAGAGCCTCCCCACTCTAGTGGAGGGGACTTTGTTGTCGTTAAACTTGTTTCCAGGCATTTTATTACAGCTATGAGACTTCCAAAGTGGGCTTTAGTAATAAACTTTAAGAGTGCCTGCATTTTTATTAGCATGGATTGAGAGATTATGATGAAACAAGAGACTCCTCTTCAAAAACGATTAAATAAACACAAGCACACAGCAGCATGATTGGCTTGCAGAAAATGGCAAAGTTGCAGATTTTATCAGTACAAGATTAGAAGAAAGGTAATGACAAAGAAGGAAAGAAAAGAAATGGGATCCACTGATCTAACCAGTGGGACCTACCATCAGTGTCCTGAATTCACCTGAGGATAGAAGTTCTCTCTTTTTGAAATGTTATAGTAGCATTCTAAGCCCAGAACAGCGTAAAAAGGAAATTATGTAACAATACGACAAGTGCATGCATAGTTAAGCTGAAGCCGTTTTAATGAAATGCAAAAGAACAAAATCTTGAATGTATCCTTAAACAAATAAAAACTCAAACACATTGTACGCACTCTGACTCATTGTGGAATCACACAATACGACAACTTAACAGATTTCTTAACTGATAATCAGCATCAACTTTGAGAAAGTCTTAGAACAATATCATCGACCAGCCCTGAACCCACATCGCAGCATTCATTCAACCAACAAATAAAAGCATTATAATGCAAATATAAGTCGAATGAACTCGATATGTCATACCTCAAAAGGAAAGAAGAAAACTTTCAAAGTCCCTCTATCTCAACGTGTCTTTTCTCTCTCAAGAACCGTTCAGCAAAGCTCTCGGAAGTGAGGAATTAAGAATAGGTCGAGATAAAGCAAGAAAGTGGAGGGTGACGAGAGATTTCTTCGGTAATCAGTGGATCACACAATATATTAGCACCGAGAGAAAGCAAAACTCGAAGACGGAACGTTTGTGAGCCTTCCACCGAGTCTCCATGCAGATCAGACCAAGAATACACAAGTGATTCATTACAAGGACAGAGCTTATGCTGTAACGTCATAGTTGATCTCGAGTTTGAAAAGATGTACAATTTGATTTTGAGTTGCTCGAGAACAGTGATGAGCTAATGTGATTACGCAGGTTTGAAAGATATGAAGAGAAGTACAGTCAATTCTTTCTCTTCTCTGTGACGGATAGGAGACAAAAACCTCGCTTTCTCCATAGAATAGGGAGGTTTTTAAGGTTTGTTTGGCTTATTTATCTTTAATAATTTTGCGATTAGATTCTGGAATTATATTTTTGTTTGGACATTTGGATATCTTATAGTGAATCATTTTTACATTTGACTAATTATACTCATGGGCGGCTATAAACGGACAATTTGGTCGATCAACTTATTAAGTACTTCTATTTGTAATTAATTTTCTATTTGTAATTTAATTAATTGAGTACTTTTCATATAACTTAATTTTTTAAATTTATTGTACTTATACCCCAATACATTATTTTTCTACTTTAATATTTAAAAATTATGTTTCGTAGTATTAAATACTAAAAATAATAATCTCAAAATTATAAATAATATTAAATAAAATTATATTTTAAGCACACACATAGAGTGTGCGAAAATGTACTAGTATGAAATATGCGGTACAAATTCGATAAAAAAAAAGCTCAGTTTTTTAATATTTAATTGAAAATCAAAATCTCTTGCGAAGGCTTAATGGTATGATTATATATTCCAAAAACAAATAATATATTGTGTCCTCTACACTTGATACATCTCTCAAGTTACCCCCGACATACTCTAATAGCATAATTAATTCATTATATTCACTAACTTTGGAATTTTATTCTTTAATTTATCCTCTCGATCGGGCCAACTTAATTTTTACTAGGGATTGTTCCTGAGAAGTCATTGAATCCCATAATAGGAAGTTTTCCACTTAGATTTTTTGTTGACCTCCGTATATGTTAGAGAGTTTTGATGAACGATGTAATTGTAATGACATTAGGTCTATAAAATAAGCAATTCGATTTGGGACAAATAAAATGTCTAAGTTCATGATAATATTCAACCATGCATTGTTTATGAGCTATAAATCGATTAAGTGTTGAATATTTGAATTGCGTGTGATTCTGTGATGATTTGATGGAACTAGGTGATCGCACGTTATAGACATTCCATGAGATAGGATATATCGTTCTGTGTTATATATGGAAATAATGCATGAGATATCCTACTGAGCTATATATGAAAAATATGCTGTTTATATAAGGAAAGTGATATATCCGTTGATACTAGTTTATTCTTGGACGAAAATCATATGTATGATCCTTGCTTGTTTTGCACTGAATTAAATGCGATATATTGAATTGATATCTTTCCTTATGCTGATTAGAATATTATAATTAGGAAAGATTCGATTTGATTAACCGTATGATAAGGTGCTCTTATATGGTATGTGCTATAACGGGTGTGATCTCTGAAATAAGGAAAGTTCTGTCATGTTATGATAAATCGAATTAAATATGCTCTGATCTGATTTACGTGCTAAACATGGTAAATATATTGATCTAATAATATGAGCTGTACATGGAAAACGTGCTTATGTGATGCTATCTCATGTGCTATATTTGGAAAGTTAGTCTTGATTGATTTATACCAGAAACAAATAGCATGGAATCACTTATGGAAAGTTCTGATATGGTAAATATATGCGAAGTGATTAAATATGCATGAGAACGAAATTGAGTCTTTATGTGGAATATATTCATGCTTAAATAAGCTCTTATATGGAAAATAATCATGCTTTAATGTGCTATATGACCGTTGTGATGATTTGTTAAAAAGCATGATTTATATGGTATGATTGACTCGAAAATTGCATGGAAACTATGCTTGATTTGGTGATTATTGTATGATATGATTTTCCATGTGAAGTGTTGATTGAAGAGGGTTATATATGAGCCACACTTCAGATTTTCGAAGCTACTAAGAATTTGCGAACCTACGAATATAAGCGTCTTGAGCAGAAACAGTTACTGAGAGATTCCTGAGCCTTCCATTTGTGATAGCTTTCTGTCTTACTGAGCTTTAACTTGCGTATCCATCACTGAGCTAGTGATTCATCTTGATATTCCAACCTCCTGCCATACATTCTGTCTTCGGACGTGTTGTCTTCGGACGTGAGCAATACCAAGGAGGCAAGGTCGACGTTTACGCACACGTGAAGGGAAGGACAAGTCCGGGGACCCTTCGGTAGCGAGCTGTGTCTGTCGGGATCAAGGAGATTCCACGGAACGAAACTCGGCGTGTGGTAACCTAGTAGTGGCTAGTGTTCGACTTGTTTCAGTTGTGTATTGGGCTAACCAATCAGTTTTGTATCCAGCTACGGTGCATTATAGTGATTGGTTAAACTCTTGGGAAGCAAATCCCAAGGAGAGGAGTAAACCCCAGTTGGGGATATAACCTCTATAAAAATCCTGTCTCGCATTTACTTTTCAGTTATTTCTTTATCGCTGTGAGACAGACCCGACGCACATCCGATGTTACTAGGATATATCAGGCATACTCGTCACAAACATAAGTAGGCATATCTAGGTCACCACACTTAGCATTTGTCAGAAGAAGCACAAAATTTTTATAAGCCTAATTCACCCCCCTTCTTAGGCACATTTATATCTTCATTTTTTGTTATGAGAGTATTAAATCCATCTTTTGATCAATTGTATATTTATATAGTAATGGAAACCAAAATTTGTTACTATAATATATATGTATGCATTTTAAATATGGTTGAACCGTTTCTAGATATGTCAAGTGGCCAGGCACTTTGAGTTAAAAAAAAAAGCCGTAGATTGTCTCATAATGAGGGCTCAATCTATTGAGATTGAAATTATCGGAATATGAATGTAATATTTTTCAATGTACATGTTGACTTAGGTGTTTAAATGAAATTGATATCACCTAATTCTATAAGAAATCGATGGGTCTTTCCTAAAACCAATTGGTGATAGGAGGAGAAAGCCTCGTATATATATAGCGGCTCAAAGAGCTTGAATTATTCGATGTGGGACGAACCCACTTAGAATCTCAACACGCCCCCTCACGTGTGGCATGACTGGCCTAACACGTGGACATATGAATCGGGTGACGGTGAGCGGAATCTCGCTTTGATACCATATTAGAAATCGAGGGGTCCTTCCTAAAACCAATTGGTGATAGGTGGAGAAAGCCTCGTATATGTATAGCGGCTCAAAGAGCTTGAATTATCCGATGTCGGACGAACCCACTTAGAATCTCAACAAATTCAGAACAAACATACACAGATAAATGGTTTTCATTCGCCTTTGAAATACTTTCTATCTTAAAACTTATCTATATGTATATATACACAAACCTAAATTGTCGGCCATATGAGCCATCACACTTTAAATAATCTCTGTATATGTAGATAAAGTGAAATGATTGAAACACATTAAATAAAGTTACGCCTATCTTGTGTGTAATTCGCATATCCAAAATATAACCTTTTCCGAAATATAATCGTTGACTGTTTTGTCTCTGAACCTTGTCTTTGACAAGCATCGTGTTAGGATCGGTTTACGCGTTTAGAGGGGGTGAATAAACACTTGACTCTTTTTCGATTTAATTAGCTGTTTTGTGCGGTGACTGGTATTCAATCAGTGACCGGTCAGTATAGTCCGGAAAAAGATACTGAATGATTGAAACCGACTGTGAAATGAAATACGTGTATGCGTTTGAGACCGGTTTGTTTCTGGAAGTTCGGAGTTAAAATCTCCTACGTCTCCCCTTCTTCCTCGCAAGGAAGGTTCACTAGATCTTCAGTTATACAAAATCACAGTACAACCTACCCAGCTGAAAACAGCTCAAATCTAGTGAATCACCTAGGCAGTCGTTTATAACAATCCACCTACTTCAACAACTTTTTACAGTCCGTTGGAGAATAAAGAACATAAACTAAGAACAGTTATGTCTTTAGACTTCACTCTTGTTTTTTCGCTCTTTCACTGTGTTTGAAGATCGTTGATAATCGCTTAATGTTCGTGAGATTGTGAAGTACTTGTCTTCAACTTGTATTCCTCCTTTTATAGCTGAGGTTTGAATTTGAAGCCGTTGTGAGATAAACTCTTCACTCTGAACAGTGCATTAATTGACTTTCCCTAAATGAGTCTGTCCGGTTTGTGCTGCAGTTTATCCCTGTCACTTTGCTTTATTCCTTATTTGCGTTAGTTGACCTCTGTTTCACTCTAGACTTGCATCTTTGCATTGAATGTCTGAAATTTCCCTTTTGTGTTGGTAAGCTCTTATCTCGAGTGTCCCATCTGTATCAAGTCCGGTCCAGCATGTATTAGTGTTCTGTTTGAAATCTTGTCCGTGACCGGTATTCATAGTCGGTATGAGGTAGAGTTCTTCGTACTTAGTTTAGACCGGTCACTTAAGTGTAGCGTGTGTTTCTTAGTGTGGACCGATGTGTTAGATCTCCGGTTTCACATCTTTAGTCAGTTATGTCAACACCAAAACTATTAATCCGAATGTTTAAATTCATATTACTAGCACATCGCATGATTGAACTCTTCAAATCATCAAAAATCCGAAGAGCTCGTCTTCTTTATTTGGGTTCAACCTATTCTACAATATAATCGCATTAGCTGTTATAGTTTTGCATCTTTTTGTGATAATATAACTACCTATGATATTTCTTTCATTTTCAAAATATATATTCTCAAGTTAATATCTAAATATAATAGACTAGGATTAGTGAGTTCTTCACTAAATTGAAACATAACAGATCAAGAACAACAGAGAAAGCAAATCCAAGCGTCGTACGTAACTCATGAGATTAAAAAAAAAACCATCGCAAACACAAACATACAGATCAAGCAGTACACATGCACGTATTTATAATTTATTGATAGAAAGCCCAGAAATAAAAGCTTGAGAGAAGCATATGCAGAAAATAAAAACCTGGAAATATGATGAGAGATTAAATGTTGACGTCACGCTCCATTGAAAGCATTTGGAGAGCTATAATCTTTTTTTTTTCTCTTTTCCTCCTCAGTGGCTTTTAGTGGTGGAGTGAGAATACCAAAGAGTTATCGAGAAGGAAAGCTCGCCCGCATACCTAAAAAAAGGAGTAATGAGCTTTTTAAGTTTAACATCACTACACACACACATATATATGCTGCCTTTGGTTGGCAAGCTGTATTGGTCTCTCGCTGCTAGGGGTGAGCAAAACCGGATATCCGGTTTTTCGGATATCCGAAATTCGGATATCCGAATTTTCGGATATCGAAAAATGGTATCCGTATCCGCTCCGGTTTTAATCGGATATCCGGAAATCGGATATCCGGTTTATTCGGATATTTACACCGGATATCCGCATCCGGTTTTTAAATTTATTTTTCTTATATTTTTTATTATTTTCTTTTGAAAATCATATTTTTTATTTCTTATCACAATAAAAAATATATTTTTTAATATAAGAATTTCTACACATATTAATTCAGACAATATGTAAATTTATGATTCAAAATTACATAATAAATAATAAACACAATAAATTCACATTAATTTTTTAACTCGCGTCTCGATGTTTCTATGTTTTTTTTTTATCTCAATTCTCTAACAAAGTTTTTTGCAATAATAAAAATAATATAAATTTGAATATTCTACTTGATGATTTTTTTTCCTTTTTGGACCTTGGACTATTTTTTATTTATTTTTTATTTTTTTAAAATATAAAACCGGATACCGGATATCCGGATTTTAGACAAACCACTATCCGTATCCGATCCGGTTTAGTTTAAAATAAATCGGATCGGATATCCGATCCGGTTTTTAAAACCGGATATCCGTTTTTTCGGGTTTTGAAAACCGGATACCGGATCGGAATCCGGTTTCCGGATATTTTTGCTCACCCCTACTCGCTGCTATATGTGATTGCTCGCTTTCCCAATTATTATTATTTTAATCGGCAGCAAAAATCGAATGATAGTAATCAAAGTTAAGAACGTGAAACCCTTTAGGCGAGAGCTTGACGTGACGCGAGCACAGAAGCTTTACACATTAAATAAAAATCTTATGATTTAACCAATGATTAACTTTTTATTAGCACAGCACAGAGATGGGTTTCTCAAATAACATAGTATTAATATTACCATGTAACATGTTGAAGTATATGGTTGTAGGCCCACAACAGTATTGGCAATGAATGGTACAATCGAATATAATCTACTTTATCTAGCTTTTGATATAAAGTGGGAATTTATTCATTTGATTTTGGCCTGTCATTGTCCTTGTAGGAACTCTACTAGTCTTGCCTTTTCATTTTCCATTTTTTGTTTCGTTTTTCCTTGTATATATAATATTAGTAGGTAAATATATCATGTGACTAAATATATTGTAAGGTGACTTACATCTTAAGATACCTAGACGTTTAACGGCAAGAAATGGTATGTATCTTAAGCTAAATAAAGAAACACGTACGTAGATGCGATAAAAAAATGTGGGGGGACACAACTTGCACATATTGTTAGAACAAATAACATCATGTCGAAGACATAATTATTAATGTTGTTGCTTATTACTCAGATTTTTATAAATCTCAATGCATGCATGCACAAACTTTTGTCGAGAGACTTGTCTGATTTATACTAATGATAGTGGACATTCACAAATACATATAAAATAATATCCATATGACGTTACCTTTTCATTTTCTCCAAACAAAAACATATGCTATAGTCAAAATGAACCCGCGTTGCTAACCTTTTCTGCTCCCTACAACCTGGAAAACAATAATAGACATTGGAGATGTAATTAATTTAACAAAACAATTGACACCGAAAATGAAGCAATAGTAAAATGGGTCTTACGTAAACAGTTGAGGTCTGTTCCGAGATAACTGAGGACGCTTCATCGGAGAAAGGATGAGATTCCGGAGAGTTCTAGAAGGATTCGGAGCTCCATTCGCATCATTACCAACGCCAAAGGATGAATGGTGGTGTGAGTTAGGCATTCTACTGTGATCAGTGTCCATTCTATTATTTCGAACAGGCGATGGCTTCCCAGGTGAGCCGCCAGACATGAAAGTAGAGTTAGAACTGGTCTGTCTTGTCGTAGCCCACATGTCGTCTCTTGGGCCTGGAGTGTCGGGAGTGAAAACCGACCAATCTGCAGTAGGTGAGTCAACTGGTATTTTTTGGATGTAATCATAATCATTAATCCTTGTATGTCATGTGCATGCACTGTAAGAGTATAGAGAATGGAACGCAGCATGGTATTTTATTACCTTTCTTGAACGAAACCATATTATCGATCCTAGTAGTAGCTGGATCTGGGAACAAGTCAGGTTCTGTTCTTGCAAAGAAGTGGTTTGCCGGCTGAATCGCCATTCGCTTCATTGATTCGATCTCGCTCCTCGCTTGATCGTACATTTCGTCGAGTTTTCTCTTTTGCCTAAGAAGTGAATGATTATGTATTATCATTGCTGGTAGCCTAACAAGATGCTTGTTGCGAATACCTCTTTACCTGCACTTTTCTGACATTTTTTCCTGCAGTTCTTGCTTATCTTTAGTCAGATTTTCTATCTCTTGCTCCATCATCTGACACCTCTTGGTCATTGACTGGTATGCAGAATAGAGTTGCTCGAGTTTCGCGGTGAATTTTTCTTGCATTGCTTCGCATTTCTGCCGGCACTGAGCCACGACTTTGTTCATCTTGAACTGCATCTCCAAATCCCTTTGCCCGATGTAGAACATTACACTTTTGTATGCGCTCTTCATCACTAGGATCAGACTGTATCAAGGAAAACTCATGTGCAGTTTTTAAAGGATTAGAGTTTCGAAATGCAGCATTCTTCATTACATATATTATCCTGAATAAGATAGAGAAAATATTTAAGGGCTAGAAGGATACATATCTGAGGAGATACTCCAGCCATAGCCATCTGCAGGAAGCAGAGAATATGATGTTTAAGGTAGAATTTTGATCAGAAGATGACACTAGAATACTATTCATGTAGAGTTATCTCACATTTGTCCATTCATCATTTGGATTGACATCCACAGGCCTCATGAGACTGTCAAAGATGCCACTTCGTAAGATTGTAGTACAAGAAAATATATTTTATACAAAAGATGGTCAATCAATGCACACAAACAAATAAAGACAGACTGTATGTTTGGAGAAACTTAAAGAGAGAATCCTCGGCAGCATGTGACAGCATTTAGTAAGAATAAATCTCATGGGTTTCTCTTACATTCAAGAAATGTGCAGTCATGAAATTTGATAATCATACCTTTTCGAAAGAACTTGATCACATACGGGGCAAGCACCATCACTGCTGAGAATCTTATTTGCATCCTCAGGACCTTTATTTTAGAGGTCTCATTAAGAAAAGTAATGAAGCAGCATAATATGAAATAAACAACAATATGAAATATTTGGTTCTATGCATCGAATCGAGGATACACAAAAGGTGACCACAGGTGGTGGTGAGAGCACGTCCTTCCAGTTCCCTCCAGCACGCATTGCATCTCATTTTCAAAGCTTAGACATTGATATTTCAGCCCTTCCCTAGATGTTTATGAAACTGTAAAGAGTTAAACGATCAGCTGTAGACAGTTCTCACAGAAATTTCCCTGATTAAATCCAAATTAAATTACTGATATCACCCGAGGCATCACGAGCAATTCATTCCCAGCTGATTTCAGTAACGAAACAACTTTTTGTTCTTGTAATCTCCAAAACAAGCTAATATTCCAGTGAACTAAACCTCGCTAAATTCTGCACATATGATGCCCCAGGGTCAAAATTAACAGTGAGGTAACACCGATTCCAAACTCAAAATTCACCACTGAACCATTCAACAAATGACTTCAGAAATCATAGGGCGGAAGTAGACTAGCTTTCACGAACTTAGCAAGCATGTATCACATCATTACCCGACACTAAAATTGAAGACGATCGATTAAACCTCGAATCGAAACAGAGAATCGCAGCTCCAGTGGACACGTGGCACTCTAACGCAGGTTGAATCGCCACGAAATTTTGCTGAATTGACTGTTGAGGAATTGAAACGAACAGAAGAATGGCGGGAATGCGTTTTTATATGGTATTGGAGCTCCGCATCCATCAAACCCGTCGGGTCGGCCCGTCCCGTAAGTCAGAGTTGGGCCACGTGGCCCACAGGAAACTTGTCGATAAAGGGCCTAGTAGGCTCAAAACGTCCATGGGCTTACATTTAAATACCAAAGAAGGACATCTGTATTCACTAGGTATTCCAATTTAGGGAAAAAAAAAATTGATACACTTCCCAAGTGTTGAATTAAACACACCCGTGAATATCGCCACACCTATATATCATTACACGGAGTGTTTAACACAAAAATATGACACGATATAAACAACACAAAATATGCATATAGTTCTACAACTGCATCAAAGGACTCGAATCTGTAGTTTTCCCCGTATTGATCTCTCCCTTTTCCCATTCCTCAGTATTAGGATTACTGGGATAGGAATCGCATGTAATGCTCTGCACTTCAGCACTATCAGCATTCGCCTTTTTAAACGAAGGAGATGAATCGAAACTAACCTCCGTTTTTCCCTCGAGCATGCTCACCACGGAAGACATGCTCGGCCTCTCCGCGCCCGAGGGGTTAGTGCAGAGCAACGCAACCTTAATCGTCGTAATAACCTCTCGTCTGTCGAAGTTCGACCCCAGCCTCGGGTCCACTAGTTCAAATAGCTCTCCTTTCTCTTTCAAAGCGTTAGCCTAAATTAAGGTCAAGAAAAAGATATTATTATGTCAACGAGGAAGATAGGCATGATAATTGTTAGAAACAAAAGTAGATATAATTTAAAATGTGATACAGTTCGTAAAAGCTTGAGCTTTTAGGTGAAACGGTCATCAACATGGTACCGAACTCAGGCCCAGGAGGTCGTATGTACGAATTCTCACGACCACTTGTTCAAGAAAATTACGCGTCCAAAAAGCTAAGTAATAAAGAAATTAGCCTTGACGGGTTTTTAGATGATATGAAGTACCTCGTCAAGAATATAGAAATACTCTGCTTTTCCGTTAATCGAAGAATTGCTCCGCCCGCTGACGATCTCCAAAAGAACAACCCCAAAGCTGTATACGTCTGCCTTGTGAGTTAAATAGCCACGCATTGCATATTCAGGAGCCATGTATCCACTGGAAAAAGAAAAATACGTTAAAAGTTTCGAAAATTTATCCAAGTTGAAAAAAGAAAGGTTTCTTACATTGTGCCGGCGATGCGCGTGCTTATATGAGTTTTGCCCTCTTCGTCGAGCTTGGCGAGTCCAAAATCAGATATTTTAGGCGTCAAATTCTTGTCCAGGAGAACGTTTGTGGCCTTTATGTCTCGATGAACTATTTTTAACCTCGATTCTTCGTGCAGATAAGCCAAGCCTTTTGCTATGCCAATGCAAATTCCGTGCCTCGTCGGCCAATCCAAATGCAGCTGGTGTTCTTCTGGCCCTGCGATAAGAGTTATTTTAAGCAACGTGAATACCATACATTTTTGTTTCTCAGGCATCAAATGGTGCTGAGATTTTACCGAATAATGCACGAGCGAGGCTGTTGTTTTGAAGGTACTCGTATATGAGCATCAGCTGATTGCCTTCAATGCAACAACCATAGAGCTTTACGAGGTTTGGGTGCTGAAGAGCAGATATCATTCCTATTTCGTTCAAAAATTCTCGATTTCCTTGTTTTGATTTGGACGAGAGCTGTTTGACGGCGATCGCAACACCATCTGATAAAACACCCTTTTGAAAGAAAAAAAATACACAATGTCGTTGGAAATCTCGTATTGAATGTAAGAAAGATCGAATATCAGATAATGTATTTATATCATTCTTGTCACCTTGTATACAGGCCCAAAACCACCTTCGCCGATCTTGTTAGTGGGATCGAAGTTATTAGTGGCAGCTTTGATTTGCCTTAAAGTAAACGAACCAGTATTAAGGTCAACACCCTTGAGTTCTACAATAAGATGCGTACGAAGTTTTCAGGCATACGATGTAAAAGTTGAATAAACTGAATCAGCAAGACAATGTAATAAGGCTTGAACAGATAGTGTGCAAATGAGTATGTTCATTACCATTTTCCAATGTGTCTCTGCGTTTGAAACGTCTGATCCATAAAAGAACAGCCAAAAGCAAAACCATGGCTAAGAGAACACCAATCACGATCCCGACAATAGCACCAGTGGATATGCTATTTTTCTTCTCTGATGGTGTTGGAAAATCTGAAGATAATGGCGACTAAAATTGGTCAAATCATTCGAAAAACGATATAACATGATAAAGATTCAAGAATATAGAAGAGAATCCAAAAGAACTTACTGGGATCTACAGATATTGCTGAAATAAGAGGACCATATATTCCAAGATCGGGAATTCTAGTTGTTCCCTTTCCAGCCCAATAAAAACGAATATCTAATGTAGAATCGCTTATAGTTGCAGTAAACCTCTTTACTATTCCCTTGTTGACTCCACCTGCTTCATCTGCAATGTTGAAATCCTCCAATACCAGCTTCCCCTGAGATCATTCAAATAAATCAACAATGAAACTAAATGTTTCTGTGTTTTCGACAAGTTACGAGGAAGACTAACGCAATATTACCTGAACATAGACATCAAACAAACGCCTCCCAAGACTAGTGTATGATTTATTACTAGTAAACATGATTTCTGCAAAGTGGAGGTTTACTGTGTAATTCCCATTCACCATGCAGAAGCCATAGTAAGTCAGCGACAAAGGAGAAAGCCTTGCGTCCATGTATAACTGAGGATTTGGGCCCGAAATGCTCGAACTGTTTCGTAGTATGTAAGAATCTGTGGAGCTATGGTCATCAATAAAATGGCCAGTGCTGCTAAATCCCCAAGAAGTATCATTTTGGTAGAAACTCGAGGGTCCACCCTCATGCGAATCATCTTCGTAACTGACGCCTTTATCGTCTGATGATTGTCTACCACCGCAGTTTATGCGCAGACTGTAGTACTCTGATAAAAGACCAGAAAAAGTTTTTTTTTTTCAGTATCTTCTTGAGGTGAAAGAAACAGAAAATCACTTACGTTTCTTGCACTGGGGAACTTTTAAACACGATACAATGCCACTGCAAGCAAAAGTTTTTGTTACGTCAGAATGGCTTATATTGAACAATGATTTGGAAGAAAAAAGGATGAAATAAAGCAAATAAACTCACGGAGTATTTCCTTTCGTACTGGCAAACACATTTCTGAAGAAAAGAAAAAGAAAAACGCTTACGAATTTGATATATCAGGAAATAAAGACCACTAGCTAAGAAGTTCGACTGCATTGCAGATCTCACAGGTGACGTGTCTGGCAACTGGAGATTGAGCTTTCAGATTCAGTCGTAAGATTGTTGTAAGATAGATCGCTGCAAGATAGTAGCAAGGTGGCAATCAAAACTTAGCTTCATCGTCGTTTGAATTTTAGTAAGATTTGATAAAGAGGGACCTCACATGTTATTGCCATTTGTAAGCATCCAAGGAGGTAACGGTCCACTTAGATCATTCCCAGTTAGATACCTTGAAACATGAACCCATATGAATCAGCAAAATGGAAACAGATTCAATAAAGTAACTATTGAAGGGTAGACTCCTTACATGTAATATACTTTTGATAGAGCACTATAGCTATCAGGAATTGGTCCCCTTAGCTTGTTGAAACTCAGGTCTCTGCATTAAGAATAAATTAGAGCAAAATGGAGACAATAAGGAAAAAAAGGCATAAGCTACTAACTACTGTTTCGTTTCCAATCGTAAAATAGAAACTAAATGAAAGTAAAGGGACATACAATATTTCCAATCCTCCCATATTACCAATATAATCTGGCAAATTCCCGATGATGTTGCATCTTCTCATAATCCTGCAGAAACACGATAGTTTTTGTTTTTGTTTTTCTATTTGGTGCTAAAAACAAAGAGGATATATATAGTCAGTTCACCACTAACAGATTAATGAGCTTTTCCAGCTTATCAAGGGGTGGAAAAGTCGAATCATTTCCATTCAAATCACTAATTCTCCTGCATATTCACCGTCAAGAATAACATTGGAAACCGTCAAAAGATATTCTCCTGTTTTCTGTTGAGTGAAAAAGAAAAGCAAATGAAATGATATTACATTTACTTACACGTCGGTTAAGTTGGTTAGGGTACCAATACCGGGAGGTATCGGTCCAGACAAACCACTGCCCTGAATCATTCTGAAATCATAAAACTCAAAAGTTAGTTATATAAAATAATCAGCAATACTAATACTCATCATCAAGGCAAACTCAAGGAATAAGTACATGAAGAATATGTCAGCCTTACATTCTCTCAAGATTTGTCCAGTTCTGGATAAAACTGGGTATGCTTCCTTGAAAGCTGTTGTCGCTAAGACGACTGTGTTAATCGAACATTAAGCAACCATTTAAAATTGTTGCGAAATGGTCTTTAGAAATTTGAAGAACCGTAACTCAAAAATGCTCGAAGATAGAAGCAACATACATTTCCTTCAATGTCGACAATTTGGCTAGACTCCCAGGTACTTCACCAGTAAGATTATTCGACATCAACAACCTTAAGAAACATCGTCAATGCTTAAAAAGGTAACATCGAATGCTATGAAAGAATTGCAGATCACTGAAGAAGCCATATGATTCATTTGAAAGGGCCTTACAATCGCTCGATTCGAGGAAGATTCCCCAACTCTGGAGGTATAGTTCCAGATAACTGGTTAAACTCCAAAGAACTTCAACGTTTTTCAAAGTTACAAATGCAGCATGCAAATAAAGAGGTCAGTTTATCAACTCTATGTCAAAGAGAAAAAACTGAAACAAGATACAAATTCGGCAACATACATATGTTTAAGTGTAGATACGTTTCCAAGCTCTTTCGGAATGGGACCCGTGACACGGTTTCCTAGGAGAGAACTGTGGCCAATCAACACAAAAAAAAAAAAAAAACGCCAACCATCGATCAAAAAAGACAGGCCAACCCACGATTGCTCTTGCTTATATGAAGAAGCGAAAAGTTCACATAGACAATATGACAAACACGTGATGTGCAATCACAACGAAAGAAGTTAATCACGTACATATAGACCAGTTGCATGGCGCCCCATTCCGATGGAATTGTGCCGTTGAGATAATTTCTAGTCAGATCGCTGTCTTTCACACGAAGAAACCAAACAAGATTTTGCTTCAGTCACTTAAAACTTAAAAGTCAAACCTCTGCCATGAACAGTGAACTGCGTTCTTAAACATGAACTGAACAAACTTACATTACTTGGAGAAAAGGTAGCCTAGTAATTTCACGGGGGAGCGTTCCACCAAGACTCTGTGCTTTGAGGACACTGTGGACATGATCGATCAAGTTAGAGTATTTATGTAATAATTTTTTCCCCAGAAAAAAAAAAGAAAAAGGAAACGACTTTATATATTATATAAGGCAATAATGGAATCTTCGTCTTCTCCTTCTTACATCTTGACTACGTGACAAACGGTGTAATTACCAAAGCTGCAATCACATGTAATGTTGTTCTCACGATTCTTCGGTGGATTTGGCGTTGACCAACCATACAATCCACTGCAAGGATCCACGCTAAAGTTCCAATCTTTCTTCCCCAGAGTATTCGCTAGTGCAGCAGAAGCAAAACCCACCAAGAACACGAACCCTAAAATCGTCGGACTCATCAACATCATCATCTCAAGCACCATCGCCATGTGTTGTTCTTGATTGTTTGAGGAAGAAGATGATGATTATTTCAACTATGTGAATAGTATTACGTTTTGGTGGTTGCAAGGAGTCTTGAAGAGGCAGCTGAATGTGTACAAATAGTTTTAATATATTGATATTGTGTTGTCTCATTGTCTAAGGCTTGTGCATGAACCATCTAAAAAAATAATCCAATTGGAGAATAGACTATATTATAATATATAGTAGTAGTCATTTATTCGATTTCTTGTTTTTGGTCTAAACTTTGATTTAAATTTCCTCGACGGATTGTGGGGACATATAATAATATCACAACACGCGCTCATTGCGTGGGATTTATTTGACGTAATTACTCGACTATTATGATGTTGATGATGAATCCAAATATGCATAATGCATTATCATCCTATAGACTACATACGATAGATTTGGATTCTAGTGAAAGAAAAATGCATGGATCGAAATTTGGGCCATGCATGACCGCGTTGTCGTTGCCTCTTGGTTCCCATTATTGCATTGAACATAAGAGAGATAGATAGCGATAATTGATATCTTTGGATTCTTCAATTGTCATGGGAGTTGGTTAATAATATATTCGATTGAATTGAAGATCATGTGTTGGATTTAAATATCTAAGCAATCCGGTTTGATGAACACAAAACTTAGTAATTGTATTACTAACATATTTATTGAGTGTGCAGATGAGCTCGGTTCGAAAAACAGATATCAAATATGAGCTCAGGGCGAAAAACTGGATCGGTCAACTGCCGGTCAATACTGGTCAACGCGGTCAACTGTCGGTCAACCCGGTTTCGATTGGTCAGACTGGACTGGACTGGTCCGGTATCGATCTGGACTGATCCGGTTTCAGACTGACTGGTCGGTTTCGGTCTGGACTGGTTCGGTTCAGACTGACTGGTCGGTTTCGGTCTGGACTGGTCCGGTTTCAGACTGACTGGTCGGTTTCGGTCTTGACTGGTTCGGTCAGTGACTGGTCCGGTCAATGACTGGATTGACTGGTCAACTGTTGACTGATGTACAGCTCTTTACTGCAGCAACAGAGGTACAGACAGATAAAGCTGACAGCATTGACCAAAGTCAACAAAGGCTCCCAAAGGCTCCCAACGGGTATATTATTGAGTCTAACGGCTATTTCAAAGTGGGAAGACCTATAAAAATAACAGTGACGGGCAGAAACAAGCTAAGGATCCTAGAGAAAACCACATACACATTAAAAGAGAGATCCAAGAGAGAAGAACAAGAGCAAAGAGCAAAGAAGAAAATCAAGAGAGTTCTTCCAAGTGTGTGGGTTACAAATGTGAGAGAGCTACAACGTTCAAACCCACACACCTCACTCACATATTAGAGAGTTGAGCTTAAGTAGATTAGTTGAGTGAGAGTCTTAGCACATAGACTATAAACAAGTGTATGTAGTCTTCGCATCGAGACGAGAAAGAATGGTGCCGTCTTAGCTAAGAGACGTAAAATATCAAAGTGGTTGTGAGGTTGCGGCCTACAACGTTTACGGTTGACCTTACGGGGTGCCGTAAGTTTCCGACGGACTGTAAAAAGCTGTCGAAGTAGGTGGATTGTATTATACGACTGCCTAGGTGATTCACTAGATAAGGCCGAGGGTAGCCGGGTAGGTTGTACAATGAGTGTATAACTGAAGTCTAGTGAACCTTCCTTGCGAGGAAGAAGGGGAGACGTAGGAGAGTTAACTCCGAACTTCCATAACAAATCTCATGTCTCTTTCAACAAGTCAAAACACACACTCCAAATATCCACACCCAAGGTGTTCGACAAAATGCCTCCACCGTCTCTATACACCAAAACCGGACCAAATCACCCACGTACACAAACCACCATACATAGTTCACAATCAAGCCTAATATATTCCGCACTTGGCCTTGATTGAAGATTGGAAACCGGTTTCACTCTCTAACCGGATGTGAAACCCACCGATGAGCGAAAAATGGTGACCGGTGTTATTCACCCCCCCTCTAACACCCGGTCCACGATCCTAACAAGTGGTATCAGAGCGGGTTGTTTCCAATCAAGAACAGCTAACGGTGAATATGGTGGAGATTTCCCACGGAGCTGAAATGAAGATTCAAATGTGGGCAACGGAGAGTCATGGCGAGCAGGTAAATTCAAACAATAAACTGCTTTCTTTGGCTGGGAATCTGGAGACGAGGTCTGCATCATTGGAAAGCTCTAGAAGTCTATTTTCCAGCAAAATTTACGGAGCTCAAAAATATTAAGTACGGAGGGAGTTATGGTCGTTTGACTGAAGACTGCCAGATCAGAAACTGATGCGGAAGTGAAACTGGCAGCTTGCGGCAAGTTCGAAGAAGTTGCATAACTTTGCGCTCGAATGTCCAAAATCCGGTCTGAAAGATGCTCCAGAAACTAGACTCGCAGGCGATCGTATCCATGTAAGATTCACTGCCCAGTTATGTTTCAAAGAGAGAATACCGGAACTTCAAAGAGAGAAACCGGATGGTCAAGACTGGTCGGCTGAAATCTTCTGGCAGAAAGCGACAACTTGGGAAAACCGGAATAACTGTGCGCACAGATATCGAAATTCCGGTCTGCGAACTTCTGAGCAAACTAGACTCATAGACGAACGAAACGGTATAGGACTTGTTGACCGGTTCTTCAAATTTGCTGAGCGGTTCGTCCCTAGAAGAGGCAGCCCGTTCGTCAAAGTTCAGATGAGGATCAACCACTGATTGAATGGAGCAGTCATACGAAAACTGGAATAACTTTGCCCACAGGAGTTCAAATTCCGGTTCGTAAAATTCCCTGAAAACTAGACTCTAAGGTGATTACAATGGTATAGGACTCGCTGTCTGGTCATGCTCAAACAAAAGCAGGTCATTCAACGAATTTCAGTCTGCCGTCGCGTATCGTCTATTGTAGCAGCTGTACGAGAAATGGAATAACTTTCTGCTGGGAAGTTGGAACTCCGGTCTGCAAAATCTGCTACAAACTAGACTCATAGACGATCGTAATGGTATAGGATTTGCTATTCGGTCACCACCTGGAGATAAGCAGTTTCGGCCAAACTGTCTCAGCTCAACGAAAACCGGAATAACTCTGTTTCTGGCAGACAGCGGCAGTTTGGAAAAACGGGCATAACTTTGCGTACAGGTATCCAAATTCCGGTCTACAAAGTGTGCAGCAAACTAGACTCGTAGAGCTTCGCAACGGTGTAGGATTTGGGGTCCGTTCATGCTTGGATGAAAGCAGTTTATTCGATGAAGGACAATCAGATGCTCACTGCAGCACCTTCTCAAGAAATGGAATTTCTTTGTGCTCCGACATCCAAATTCCGATCTATCAAACTCTGTGGAAAATAGACTCAGAGACGAACGCAATGGTATAAGTCTTGCTGCTTAAGTCGGTCCAGATGAAAGCAGGCTATTCGACGAAGTTCAGATTCATTTGCTGCCCCGAGCCTGATGTTCGAAATCAAAGCTGTCTCAATGTCCGGTCACCGTGCAAAGATCTTACAAGACGAACTGGAATAAAGATACGAAGATCAGAATTCTGCGACATTTGAAGATCAGACGGAATTCTTAGGCATTCTCATGTTTTGACTATCAGTTTTCAATCATCGAAGATAGAATATTCGCTGTTCAGAGAGTACAACTCATTAAGTCTTGAGAATCAAGGGAGAAGATGTTGAGCCAAGTTCGCATCCACTGGAGCCAGCCAGTACCCAAATCAGCCCTCAACATAACTTTCCAACTTGATTGGGATAGCTAGCACAGACCGGTCAAAGGCATACTCTACTCATCAGTCATCGGTTAAAGGCCGAATAAGTGCTGAAATCTTTCGACGGATTGTTGCAACTTCAAGAAAACTGGAAATGCTCCACATTTCGCCCTTCTTGGAGCGGAAGATTTATCAGTAATAAGGCTACCTCTACAGTCGAGATTGCACTCAGTCGCTGAAGATTCTGAAACATTGAGGAAAACTTAGATGGGCCCTAATCGATGACAAGTTGCGCCGTACAAGAGTAGTAAAATTTCTTAGTCATCGATCAACGACCCTCAACTGACTTCGAGATTAAGCAGTCAAGCAACCAGAACTCAAGAAGTGTGTGCTAGATTGAGGAAGAAATAGAGAAATCAAGACCCGCTTCGGAAAAGCTGTTGCTGAAATTTTTGGGCAGATTGAGCAACTACTGGAAAAAGTGGAATAACTTTACGCTCAGATGTCCAAATGCTGATCCGCAAACTCCGGAGGAAACTAGACTCATAGGCGGTCGCAACGGTATATTTCTCGCTGTCTAGTTCTACTAGAAGGAAATCAGTTTATTCGGTAAAGTTCAGCCTGTCGTCGCGAGTCGTCAAATGGAGCAGCTTCACGAGAAATGGAATAACTTTGCGTTGAGATGTCCAAATTCTGATCCGAAAATTCTGGAGGAAACTAGACTTGAAGTCGGTCGCAATGATATATTCCTCGCAATCTAGTTCTGCTTGAGGAAAATCAGTTTATTCGCCGAAATGCAACCAGTCAACCGCATCTCGCAGCTGCAGCCACTTCACAGAAAGTAGAATATCTTCGCACCCGGGTGTCGGAATACCACTCCGTCAATTTTCCTACACAGTAGACTCATAGACGATCGCATCTGTGTGAAATTATCTGCCCGGTAATGGCTGAGAAAAAGCAGTTTATTCTCCAAAGTCGAGCCTGCTGCGATGCCTCGGTTTGCAATTCTCAACTCATGCTTGCTCTTATCTTCTCCCATCTCGCTCGTATGTGCTCTCACTCTTTATACCTAACATATGTGCTCTAATTGTTGGATTAAAAAAAATCTTCTGAAGTCTATATATGTTTAGGGGGAGCAATATATTGGCACTTGCATTCTTCTTGTGAAATCATTTGTATCTAAGTGTATCCCTACTTGATATGTTATTAACTGACTTACTTTCAGTTGGGGCTATTACTGAGATAAAAAGGGGGAGAAAAATTCTTTTGATTATCACAAAAAGGGGGAGAAATATGTTAGTAAATGTTTATATGTTAAAGTTTTGTGTTAATCAAAAGGGGGAGATTGTTGGATTTAAATATCTAAGCAATCCGGTTTGATGAACACAAAACTTAGTAATTGTATTACTAACATATTTATTGAGTGTGCAGATGAGCTCGGTTCGAAAAACAGATATCAAATATGAGCTCAGGGCGAAAAACTGGATCGGTCAACTGCCGGTCAATACTGGTCAATGCGGTCAACTGTCGGTCAACCCGGTTTCGATTGGTCAGACTGGACTGGACTGGTCCGGTATCGATCTGGACTGATCCGGTTTCAGACTGACTGGTCGGTTTCGGTCTGGACTGGTTCGGTTTCAGACTGACTGGTCGGTTTCGGTCTGGACTGGTCCGGTTTCAGACTGACTGGTCGGTTTCGGTCTTGACTGGTTCGGTCAGTGACTGGTCCGGTCAATGACTGGATTGACTGGTCAACTGTTGACTGATGTACAGCTCTTTACTGCAGCAACAGAGGTACAGACAGATAAAGCTGACAGCATTGACCAAAGTCAACAAAGGCTCCCAAAGGCTCCCAACGGGTATATTATTGAGTCTAACGGCTATTTCAAAGTGGGAAGACCTATAAAAATAACAGTGACGGGCAGAAACAAGCTAAGGATCCTAGAGAAAACCACATACACATTAAAAGAGAGATCCAAGAGAGAAGAACAAGAGCAAAGAGCAAAGAAGAAAATCAAGAGAGTTCTTCCAAGTGTGTGGGTTACAAATGTGAGAGAGCTACAACGTTCAAACCCACACACCTCACTCACATATTAGAGAGTTGAGCTTAAGTAGATTAGTTGAGTGAGAGTCTTAGCACATAGACTATAAACAAGTGTATGTAGTCTTCGCATCGAGACGAGAAAGAATGGTGCCGTCTTAGCTAAGAGACGTAAAATATCAAAGTGGTTGTGAGGTTGCGGCCTACAACGTTTACGGTTGACCTTACGGGGTGCCGTAAGTTTCCGACGGACTGTAAAAAGCTGTCGAAGTAGGTGGATTGTATTATACGACTGCCTAGGTGATTCACTAGATAAGGCCGAGGGTAGCCGGGTAGGTTGTACAATGAGTGTATAACTGAAGTCTAGTGAACCTTCCTTGCGAGGAAGAAGGGGAGACGTAGGAGAGTTAACTCCGAACTTCCATAACAAATCTCATGTCTCTTTCAACAAGTCAAAACACACACTCCAAATATCCACACCCAAGGTGTTCGACAAAATGCCTCCACCGTCTCTATACACCAAAACCGGACCAAATCACCCACGTACACAAACCACCATACATAGTTCACAATCAAGCCTAATATATTCCGCACTTGGCCTTGATTGAAGATTGGAAACCGGTTTCACTCTCTAACCGGATGTGAAACCCACCGATGATCGAAAAATGGTGACCGGTGTTATTCACCCCCCCTCTAACACCCGGTCCACGATCCTAACATCATGACTTCGAATAACTAATTGATATCTAAGGGGACGGATTCTCTATCCAAAATTGTATCCCATTTTATGTCCCACAATTTAGAACATATATAAATAAAATAGTATTTATGAATATCGGGAAATATACGATATAGATATCAGTTAGATCATAACGAAACAAAGAATAAATTAGATGTGTTTATTTGATTATATCATATAAATCAAATGAAATGCTGATGATTTTAAGATTTAGTAAAATATGTAATTAGAAAATTTTAAAATAAATAAAATCAAAAAGAAAAAAATCATTGGTGTGGACAAAAAAGTGGAAAGGAGAATCTCATCCCACTAACGTACGGTTGAACATAACAATTCCTAATATGAGAAACTATTATCATGGGAAACGGAGTTTCTATGATTTGATTTCGTTTATTCACACGATGAATACGTTCTATTTTCATTTATGATAATATATTGTTTTTTTATTTATAGGAAATGAAATATATGTGTAAATTTATGTAAAGAAATCAATGTAAAACGATGGAAATAGTCAACGGTCAGCGAGCCTTACTATTACTTTACGCGCCTTGAATTAATTGCAAAGCTCAAGTTGCTAATGATCGACAAGTGAGATTAGATAAGTGTATCAAGAAATAGACTTCTATCGAAAATTAGTCAACTCATCCTAGCTCAATTTTATAAAATGAAATAAAACTATCGAGTGGGTCAAAGTTGACGAACGGGACTTTTCACATAGTTTTCATTCATTTGATTGGAAACATCGAATTTTCAATTGGTACTCTTTCTTTTATTTGATGATATTGATTATTGATTGGATAACATGTGGATCTTAACTCTAAATATCAATAATAATGAATTAATTGCAAAGCACTTTATCAAGTAATACGACATATACAGCTGTCGCAAATCAGAGGTATTATTAATTCCATTTTTTCAACGATGACATAATGGTAGATACGCAAATGGACTCTTGACTTACAAATATAAAAGCTGTTAGAAATTGACTTTCTAGGCTCCGCCGAGAATATATATATTACCCATATTACATAAGATAGTGTCATTATATTGCATTACATATGCATGTAGCATGCATGTTATCAGTTGTTGAAATGCGATCCTATGTCTCGTACCTCTTTCACCTTGCTGCCGACAAGCATATAAGTTTAGTTACTACTTTCGCCCAAATCCGAAATTACTTTTTACACAAATATTTACATCACGCAATTCTGTTTCTCAAAATTGAACATACGGTTTTTAAATGACTATTTTAGAAGCTTCCTCTAAATATTCAAAGCAAGTTGTTCAACTGTTCATAATCATACTTATCCATTCATTGAAGGACCACTGAAAGTGAAAACTTCCTAGTGTGAAATAAGTAGAACTGATTTAAAGAAAGGGTTAATTCCTCATCAGGCCCTTTCAAGTTTTCAAATTCCTTTTAAATATTCCTCGAATTATTCATTCTTTATAAGTACCTATTTGAAAATTTCTTCATGTTTAATACCTAAAATGGTCTTTTCAGCATTAAAAAGACGAATATACCCATGTCTCACATATAAAAAAGCTGAATAATTATTTTCACATTAATTATACCAAAAGAATTCGTTATTATACCAACAAAATTGGACATTATACCAGAAAATGTTGAAATTACACGATTTGTTTTCGTTATTATACAGTAAATAACGAGATTCGAATTTTATAAAATGAAATTGGACATTATACCAACTGAATATGGTATTAAACCAGAAAGTGTACCATCTGTTTTCGTAATTAGACCAATAAATAAAGGTATTATAATTCTATACAAAAAAATTAGGCATTATACCAACTGATTTTGCTATTATAACAGAAATTGGAGAAATTATACCAAACAAATTCGTTATTATACCACCAAAATTGGACATTATACCTGAAAATGTTAAAATTATACTATCTGTTTTTGTTACCAGTAAATAATGAGATTCGAAATTATGCAATAAAATTGGACATTATACCAACTGATTATGCTATTGTACCCGAAGTTATAGAAAGTATACCATCTGTTTTCGTAATTATACCAATAAATAAAGATATTATAATTTTATACAAAAAAATTAGACATTATACCAACTGATCTTGCTATTATACCAGAAATTGAGAAAATTATACCAAAAAAAAATCATTTTTATTACCAACAAAATTTGACATTATACCAGAAAATGTTGAAATTATACCATCTGTTTTTGTTATTATACCAGTAAATAATGAGATTCGAATTTTACCAATGAAATTGGACATTATACCAACTGATTATGCTATTATACCAGAAGTTATAGAAATTATACCATCTGTTTTCGTACCAATAAATAAAGATATTATAATTTTATACAAAAATATGCATTATACTAACTGAATTTTGCTATTATACCATTGAGGAAATTATACCAAAAAAAATCGTTATTATACCAACAAAAATTGACATTATACCAGAAAATGTTGAAATTATACCATCTGTTTTCGTTATTATACCAGTAAATAATGAGATTCGAATTTCAATGAAATTGGACATTATACAAATGATTATGCTATTATACCAGAGATTATAGAAATCGTACCATCTGTTTTTATAATTTTACGAATAAATAAAGGTATTATAATTTATACAAAAAATTAGGCATTATACCAACTGATTTTGCTATTATACCAGAAATTGAAGAAATTATACCAAAAAAATTCATTATTATACCAACAAAATTGAACATTATACCAGAAAATGTTGAAATTATACCACCTGTTTTAGTTATTATACCAGTAAATAATGAGATTCGAATCTTATACAATGAAATTGGACATTATACCAACTGATTATGCTATTATACCAGAAATTCTAGAAATTATACCATCTGTTTTTGTTATAATGAGATTCGAATTTCACTGGTATAATAACGATTTTTTTGTATAATTTCATCAATTTCTGGTATAATGTCCAATTTTGTTGGTATGATGTCCGATTTAATTTCAGAAAATGGTATTTTCGTCCGTTCACTGTTTGGGGTATTAGTTACACAACTTTTTTGCACATATGTACTGAAAAGGTAGAATTTTCCTTAGGGGTGCGTACTAAAAATGAAAGTTCAAACATTGAAAGGGCCTGATAAGGAATTTACCTTAAATAAACTCAAGCCCTATAGTGGGTCCACTGTATGGTCAAAATCAAATAAAACAAGATGATACTCCCCTGTCCCAAATGTTTTTGGAAATTTGATAGTAGGCACGGGAATTAAGACACTGAATATTTTAATACTATAGTACAATTAAAAGGTAAAAAAGTATATATTTGACACGTCTTTTAAGAATATTTAATATTATTATATTGATTGTTTGTGATAGTTTTTTTGCTAATTAAGAAAATGTACAAAAGATGTGGGACGCCCGATTTAGTAAAACGTATAAAATGGTTTGGGTCGTAAGGAATAATAAATTGCAAAACGCGTCTGACATTCTTTTATAAGTATTGTAACTATCAATTATTTCAACATATCGTCGTGTATGTATATTTAAACTTGTCAAATATAGAAGCAAATGTTGAAGATAACTTTTATAACTAAAACTTGTCAAATATAGAAACAAATGTTGAAGATAACTTGTATAACTAACCTATTTAATTCTTTAAAATAAAAAAGAATTATATAAAACACTTTCTTCTATTCCCATATACAGTAATACACATCCTTAAATATCTTGCAGTTCATCACCATTAAATTATAAAAATTACAATACGACCCCTTCAAAGAGATTCATTGAAAAGCAATCTTATTCTCTCGCTCATCAAAGCATTCAACACAGTCTACTTTTCAACGGCCCAGTTGATTACTTCGTCCTTGTCCTTTCGTAATAATCTGTCTAACCACCTTCGTGTCGTCTTCTTTTCTTAATCGGCTGCCGAATTTTGTCTCGCTTTTCGCACATTACAGTTCCATCCATGCATTTATCCACATGGGCGCGAGTTAAGAAAGTAAAAAAGTTTCACTTTTGAAAGAATCGCAGGGAGACTTTTCAGATATTTTTGCCTACAGATATATAAGAATAGAAGAATAAGAAGAGGAAGAAGAAGAAAGAAGTTTTTCTGTCTTATCAATGGAGTTGTGGGGCAAAAGGGCCTTTGTTAAAACATTCATTACATTGAGGGGTTTCGCTTTTCTTCTTGTCTGCACAAGTTTAGTTGCTGCTCAACTCTTGCCTGACGATGAAGGTACTAACTTTGTAGTTTTTCTGTAGTGAGACTTCGTTTTTTTTAGTAACATTTTTCTTTAGGAAACTATGCTTCTTTCTTCATTTCTATAGCGCTTTGGCCAAAGATTCGTGTGTGTGTCTTGTTCTAACTGCTTTATCCATGTTTCCGTAGCACAAACCCAAGCATATGCAAAGATATACTGTAATAATCTATGAAGTGCGCGTCTTCATAAAATGGAGCACCGATTGTAAGAATCTGGAACATGGATTTTCCAAAAGTTACCCTTTTTAAAATATCGCTCAAATCATAATCTAATTTTTTTCTATTGATGTGTTTTCTCAAATTTTCCATGTGTGGAGTTTCCTTGGATTCCATGAACTGTTCAGTACTGTCGTAGAATGTGAAGCATTGTCATCGCACGGCAACCCATGACTTGTTTTCTGATTTGATGATATGATATGATAAGATTCGATAAGATAACGCCAGATGAATATTATAATGGAGATGAACATTAACTGAACCCCTTAATATATTATGACAAGTCTGGTAAATTGACTTCTCTTGTCCGAGTCATTAATTACATTTCCACTTGGCCGGCATTGCTTCTGTCTTTTTTGGATATTTAAAATCGAATTCTTCAATCCTTCTTGACTACTTCAACCTATTTCTCTTGGAGAAGTATGGTTTTTGTCATTATTTTGTGGAGGTTTAAGTTAACCGAATCGATACAGACTTCGTGGTAAGTCAGCATTGTTTGTCTTGTACCACTTGTCTTGAGTAATTCTGATTTACAGTGTTTATTTTACAGTAAAAATCCTTCAGACAATATCCTCAAAGCTTCAAAACACTCATTGGACTCTTACAAGCAGTTCTTGTAATGGAGGATTTAACAAGACGATCTTGGATGGAAAAATTTACAGTGCAGTGGCTTGCGATTGTTCGTTTAATCGCAGCACCACTTGCCATGTTACGAATATGTACGTATGATCTTTCGTTTACTTATGCCTCATATCTTTCTTGCATTGCATGGGCTAAGGTTGCTGATGATAGAATAGTTCATGAGGGCCATTGCAAAAGAAATGCACCTATCTTATGTCTGAAATGTATTCTGTTTCTCAAGAGCGAAATATGTCATCTACTGGTTTGCAGAGAAATGAAGAGCATGAATATGACGGGAATCTTGCCCGAAGAATTTTGCAAACTTACCTTATCTCCAACAGATGTAAGTTGAAATCTTTGCATTAATCAAAGCCAGTCCATAGTTGAAAGAAGAAACATTTCTTGAAAAACTTCTATTTTTGTTCTTATTGCAGAGATCTTTCTCGAAATTACCTCAACGGCTCAATTCCCAGCTTGTGGGGGCAGAGTCGTCTGGTTAAAATGTACGTCCATTTTTATCACGATTGGTTTATTACGTGTTCTTGATGTTTTTTCCACGACAGTGCACTTCTTGGGAACCGTATTAGTGGTCTAATACCTGAAGAACTTGGTGACATAGGCACATTGGAGGAGCTGTAAGTTCTAAAATAGCTTTGCATATATTGCTTTTTAAAGATAGTGATTTTTGATGGTGATTATTGAGTTCTATGGTCTAAAATCCTCAGGGTATTGGGAAGATAATCTCTTGGAAGGAAATCTTCCTGAAAATTTGGGTAGCTTGGGCAATTTGCGGAGGCTGTAAGAACACTCTCGATCAAGATTAGCGTATTCGTTTATTGCTAAAGTTTTTATTGTTGAACGAGAAAATTTCAATGCAGATTGCTCTCTGCTAATAACTTCAATGGGACGATTCCTGAGAGCTATGGCAATCTCAAAAACCTGACAGATTTGTAAGAACAACGTTTTACGTAAGAATAAGACAAAACTTTGTTGACATTTATTTACGCCTGCGTTTCATTTTTACGTTTTGCAGTAGGATCGATGGGAGCAGAATAACTGGCAAAATACCCGATTTTATTGGAAACTGGACAAAACTCGACAGATTGTGAGTGCGTGTATATATGTGTGTGTGTGTGTGTGTGTGTGTTGTATCGAATACAATATATATGTTATGTTACGAGATTATTTTACTGTAGGGATTTGCAAGGCACATCAATGGAGAATCCCATCCCAGATGCAATATCCAAGCTGACAATCTTAACAAGCTTGTAAGAATTATATCCTCCTAATAAAATGTCGTGTTTTGAGGCTGTTGTCAAAACAAGGGGAAGTAAATATTCGAAAAACGTTCACAGTTTTTCGGTTTTTCAGGAGGATATCTGATCTCAATGGACCGATCATAAGCTTCCCTAATTTAACAGAAATGAAATCCATGAAGGACTTGTGAGTTTTCTCCACATTTATATACATGTATTAACACACACACACGCATATACGAATAAAAACAAAGTTCTACTTATGCAGAATACTGAGAAATTGCTCGGTCGCTGGTCAAATTCCACAGTACTTGGCAGATATGACCGACCTAAGAACTCTGTAAGTTTGTAGTGATTCAATATGTTTGCTCGTCTATGTATATGTATACACGTATATATAATCGCATATACATTTTCTTTTATTCAGAGACCTCAGCTTCAACAATTTGGACGGAGTCATCCCATCACGGCTTCAAACTCTGTCGAAAATAGATTTCATGTACGCATTCATCTTATCGAATTCAATCTTACTGTACTTCGAAATGTTAATCGTTTTTTTTTTCATTACACGTAGGTTCTTGTCTCACAACTCACTGACAGGAGAAGTACCTGGTTGGATTTCGGACAGCAGAGATAACATGTGAGCATCAGTTCGAATCTTTTTGCAGCGATCTTACATTCCTAAGTTCATCGCTTGCTAATTCTTCGTGATCAAAATAACTGCAGAGATTTATCCTATAACAACTTCACAGCTTCTCGTGGAACTGGCTGCGTATTTTCAAACATGTACGTTTTCTTTTTTCCAATTTCGAAGCGCTCGAAAATTTTCAGCTTCTTCGAGTTTAAAAATATTAAGTCCAATTTTATCTTTCTCTTGTCTTCAGAAATTTAGTCGCCAGCCATTCTCCGTCGGCGAGCAGCTCGTGAGTTCCCTATAAAATCCTTACGAAATCTTCTTCGATTCCTTTTCATGCATCTGATTTCCTTTTTCCTTTCTATCCTCAGAGTTTCATGGTGTTTGAAGCCCGACCTTCCTTGTCCAAGAAAAGCCAACTGTACGATACAATCCTCTCATTCCATTACCGCAATGTCATGGATTATTTCGACGCTGTAATAAAAAGAAAAACTTTCACTCGTCTTTGAACGACAGATCACTCGCTATACATAAACTGTGGAGGACGAAGAACGAGCTTCGAGGGCGAAGACTACGAAGAGAACCAAAGCGACGAAGGCCCATCGCACTTCGAATCGAACGATCGATGGGCTTATAGCAGCTTTGGAGTTTACATGGGAGAGGACAAAGGCAAATTCGTAGCGCTCAACGACACTCCTATGACCCCTTCAAACACGCCCGAAATTTACCAAACCGCCCGCCTCTCACCTTCTTCGCTCAAGTTCTACGGCCTTTGTTTGAGGAGAGGAAACTACAACGTTCGCCTCCATTTCTCCGAGATTATGTTCACTGATGGCCCAAATTTTACGAGCCTTGGGAAAAGATTGTTCGACGTAGCGATCCAAGTAAGACCTATACACAAATACATTTCGTAAACCTAAATCCTAACACGACCATGTAAGTAAAGAGTTTATCTTTTACATTTCAGGGGAGAGTGGTTTTGACAGATTTTGACATTACGAAGGAAGCAAACGGCGTAAGGAGAGGCATATATCGAGATTTCAACACAGACGTAAATGGAAGTACGCTCGAAGTGCACTTGTATTGGACGGGGAAAGGAACTACGGCGATTCCCGACAGGGGCGTTTACGGGCCCTTAATATCAGCGATCGCCGTGACGCCGAGTAAGATATTTCGAGGCTCGAAAATTTTACATTTATTGCAAGAAAAGCGACTGAATTTGGGCGTGTTTTTGCAGACTTTGATGTAAGCACAGGGCTATCGATAGGTGCGATAGTAGGCATCGTGGCTGCTTCGTGCGCTTTCGTCGGGCTGATTTTGGTTGTTCTTTGGATGCGAGGCTGTTTTGGAGGGAAAAGCGCTGAAGAAAAAGGTAAATCAGCGTCGCATAGTATAGCGTAAGATTATCGCAAGCGTATATGTTATTGTTGATGAATTTCATGTCTGAAAAAACAGAGCTTCGAGCGCTCGAACTGCAGACGGGTTACTTCTCCCTGAGGCAGATCAAAGCTGCTACAAATAACTTCGACAGCTCTAACAAGATCGGCGAGGGAGGTTTCGGGCCAGTTTATAAGGTAATCTATCGATTATTTGATACAATTAAATTCTTGGGCTATTACCGAATTCTGTTCCAAAGTATGATTGGTTCTTCCTTTTATGACAGGGCGTACTTTCGGACGGCAAAGTAATAGCTGTCAAGCAGCTCTCGGCGAAATCGAAGCAGGGAAACAGAGAATTTGTGAATGAGATAGGAATGATATCTGCATTACAGCATCCAAACCTTGTCAAGCTATACGGCTGTTGCATAGAAGGAAATCAGTTGCTGCTGATATACGAATACCTGGAGAACAATTCGCTCGCTCGAGCGCTTTTCGGTGGGCATTTTACATTAAAAAATAAAAAATAAAGTCTAAAAAAATCGTAAATTAGAAAGAAACATAACATCTGTTATTGCAACCATTGCCTTGATTCAGGTCGAGAGGAACAAAGGTTGAATCTTGACTGGAAAACTAGGAAGAAGATATGCGTAGGAATAGCTAAAGGCCTTGCGTATCTCCACGAGGAATCGAGGCTGAAAATAGTGCACAGGGATATAAAGGCCACGAACGTTCTCTTAGACAAAGATTTGAACGCTAAGATTTCAGATTTTGGTTTGGCCAAGCTCGACGAAGATGAGAACACACACATCAGCACTCGAATCGCTGGGACCATGTAAGAAATTTCCTTTCCACCTATATACCTCATTGATTTGTCCAAACAATTCGGGCAAAGATCGTTTATTTTTCGTAATAATTCTCAGAGGTTATATGGCGCCCGAGTATGCAATGAGAGGTTACCTAACGGATAAAGCAGACGTTTACAGCTTTGGCATCGTCGCGCTAGAAATCGTTAGCGGGAAAAGCAACACAAACTACAGACCAAAGGAGGAGTTTGTCTACCTTCTCGACTGGGTAAAAATCGAATCTTTTTATTACATCGTCAATCTATCTATCTAACTAATATCCCATCACAGCAATTTTCATAAAGATGTTATCTTTCTTACAGGCGTATGTGCTGCAAGAACAGGGCAACTTGCTGGAACTAGTGGACCCAATCTTGGGCTCGAACTACTCGGAGAAAGAGGCGATGAGAATGCTAGACTTGGCCCTTCTGTGCACAAACCCTTCGCCGACGTTGAGGCCCACGATGTCCTCCGTCGTGAAGATGCTCGAGGGGAAGATCCCAGTTCAGGCGCCGCTCGTGAAGCGCGGCGGAGTGGGCGGCGGCGACGCCGCGAGGTTCAGGGCGTTTGAGATGCTGTCTCAGGATAGCCAGACCCACGTGTCTTCGTCGACGTCTGTGCTGTCCGCCGGCGGCGGCGACGATGGTGCGAGGGAGCAGAGGGGCGTTTCTATGGATGGGCCGTGGGTCGATTCCACGGTTTCTTTGCCGAGTACAGACGATGATCGTTCTTCGGCGAGAAGGCTTCTTGATTATTAGCGATTGGATTGATGATTGATTTCACTGTTTTTTTTTATATAATTTTTTCGATTGGAGATTTTTTTTCTTATATGGATTGGATGTGCGTGTGTGTTGTGTGTGAACGGAGCAACTGTAATATGACGACTGCAAAATATATGCTTATTTCCAAATATCTTTCAAAATCATTGTAACTACTTGTGGAGTTTTTAAGATAAATTCTCAATTTATATGTGGAGCCGTGGAAAAGGTTGAAGTTGTTTCCAATAAAAGCTCAATTTAAGCACCCAAAGAGAGCCGATTGCATCTTTCTTCAATGGTAAGTGATGACACTTAACTCTCTTACAAAGCCACATACGACACAATAAGTGAAGTTCTACCTAGTTCTCACTTCGTGCAAGAAAAAACTAAAAAAAACTCTGCATTTTTTTGTCTATTACTTCATACATGTCTAATCAAGTTCTTGGGCTCGCTGAGAACATAATTCGGCAGTTCATACTTCGCACCTGCGACGTAAGTAATAACAGTTTAGAAAAAAAAAAAAAAGATATTAGATTTAAGGACGATGTAAGTAATAAAATACTCAAGACCTCTTTCGTCGAAACAAACTGTTAAATCAGGATTTTGGACAATGATTCCAGCGCTATCGATTATTTCCTGAGCATACGATGGATCTGTTTCTGCTGCTGCTCTGAGAGCATCCCATATTTCTATATACCAATAAATACGTCTTCATATACCAAAACATGGGAATTAATATCTATATGAAAAAAAATAGATAAATAAATAGGAGAGAAACACCTTTTTGACCACCATAGTGAGGAGCAGTGTCCCAAAACTCTTCCCTGAGTTGTATGAGCTGACTCTCTGTAATGGGCTGTGGATGCTTCCAAGGTTTTGGCTTCTTTACCTTCTTCTTATTCGTCACACCACCTAAGAGAAACAAAAATAATAAAAGATTTTAATTAGTTTATGCTAGATAAATATAGCTACAAATAAATAAGTGGTTGTTTCTGTAAAATCCAACTTTCGGTCCCTGTCTGTGAGGATCCAACGCATCCCATGTCGTAGTGAAAACTGATGAACAAATAAGAATGCGTACGAGGTTAGAAATGAATATAGAAGAAATGAGAAATGATGTCAGTCAGTAGCTATCTTGGGAAACACATCGTCGAACATGAAATTGAGGACTTATTTTACACCTTGAATCTTGTCTTCCATTCGGATTAGGTTAAAGGGGTTCTCTTTTTAAAACTGCTGAAAAAGTATGCAAGAACAATTGCTGTCCACTAAATGGAACTATAAAATATATAAAAAAAAAAATGAAAGCTGTTCGTTTTGTATAGATGAGGATTGATTAAAAAGTTGAGAGAAGTAGTTGAGTGTCATACTTCAATCTCGTGATATATAGAGCAGTTGGGAGGTTGTTTGGTTTGAAATTCAGTTTCTTAATGAATGTTGTAAAACCATACAAGTGTTTTATGCCGACGGCTTAGCATGCACATGCATGCATGAAGGTCATAAATAAAGATCATATGCTGATTATCTCATGTTTGATTATCTCCCTTTCAGTTTGTTTGTTTGTCGTATTTCTATCTTTTACGGGTTGAGATCCTCTATTCCACTTTCTGTATTCCACTCCGTATTCCAACGAACGAAAATCGTTACACCTCCCCCCGACAAGTGTTAAAACACACGTAAACATCATTACAGTTTACACCTATGAATTTCATTACAGTGTTTAAATAAAAAAAAACCTCATTATTACGTATTTTTCTATTTTAATATATAATACTGATTTTTTCTACTCCATATTAGAAAAATACGTAATAATGAGGTTTTTTTTGTTTAAACACTTGTTGTAATGAAATTCATAGGTGTAATGATGTTTATGTGTGTTTTAACACTTGTCGGGGGGGAGGTGTAACGATTTTCGTTCGTTGGAATACGGACTGAAATACAGAAAGTGGAATAGAGGATCCCAACCCATCTTTTACTCGTGTCTGTTTCTCACAAGCAGGGGCGGATCTATTCATGGGCCGGGGTGGGCCACGGCCCCCCCGAAAATTTTCGAAAGTTTTAGTACTATATATGTATTATATAGTGTTAATACGTACAAATATGTTTATCTTTTATGAAATATACTAAAAATCATGTGGCATGGTGGCGAGTGAATTGTTTTCCACTTCAGTGGTGGAGTGTTCGATTCGGTGCTAGTACCAATATTTGTTCTTTTGTTTTTTATATTACTTTTGTGTTTTATTTTGTTCTTTTTGTCCTTCGGTTTACAACTTTTAGTTTTCTTAATTCTCACCTTTATATTCTAATTTTATTTCTTAAGACATTTTTTGTAGTTTACTGTTTCTTTTTAGTTCTTATTATTTTTTTGTTTCTAACCAAAATACAACTAAACTAATTATAAATATTATTGATTGGTTTTTTATTTAATATCTAAGTTAATTCTTTTTTCACCTTTTCTAATTCCTTTCATGGTCCATTTAAATTTTCATATTCCACTTGCAATACAAACCTATTTATAAAAAATTAGACAAATTTTAATTACTGACCTTATTAAAATTAAAAATCACTTGCCGAATAAAAAAAAGGTATTAAATAAAAAGTTCACGAAATATTGCAATTTATAATCGTAAGATATATGACTTGTGTTATTTTCTCCTATATTTTTTTAATTCACGTTATGAAAATGAGGTTTCCAAGCAAAAAAAAACCATAAAAATTGTTCGGCGCTTCGCAATAGATCATGATGCACGGACCAACATCCGATCCTGTATACATCAATACTACGGCCCCCCGATAAAAAATTCCTGGATCCGCCCCTGCTCACAAGAGTTTTTTTTTTTAACTCTTTCAAGAATCAAAAATGGTTGAAAGTTTACCAGATTGAATAGCTCTTTCAGCCCTTAAATTTCGTTATTTTTCGTTTGAGAAAAGACAAAGTAGTATAAGCCTGAATTATAACGGGGTTGACTTAAAAGCCTATAATTCTGAATACAGTCATTTTTAAACAAGGCTCCGTTTAGTTCGGGAGGATAGTATAAGAATAAATAATCTCTGAATTATTAATCACGGGAGTTATCTAGGCATTTGTTCACTTTGTAAGATACATGTTCAGCTATCATCAGTATTATTTGGAAATTACAATAATACCCTTTATTTTATCATATACAATTTACAAAAGAATTATTCGTACGAATATCAAAAAATATAAGATATGCATCTCATTTTGTTCGTCATAAAAAAAGAAATAAATTGGTGTTGTTTAATTATTTTTATCATATAAATTGCATAAAACAAATATGTATTTATGAGATGGTGAAATAAGGATATTCTAGTCTTTTTTAGTTATCTGGGCTGGTTAAAATAATCTTGATCTCGCCCATTGGTTTATTTATCTTGAATATCCTAGATTATTACAGCGGGTCTTTTCCTTACAACGGGCCTCCAAGAAAATATACATTGAAACAACATTTAATTGGATAAATACCTTCTTATCTTGCCTTATCACCCCAATTGAACGCTGCAAAACAAACAAAACGAATCCATACTTCATTTATTTTTATTATTTTTATCCAATAATACAGATATTAGTTAATATAAGGGTCCTACTATTCGCCACCCTTACACCCCATTTTACACTCTCTTTTACACCCACTTAGTGAAAAACACATGAAATTACGAACTAGTTCACCACATGAATCCAACAATTGTTATTTACTTCTTTTTTCATATAATTCACCACATTAACGGCATTGATTGTTCAACAAATTATATTTAATTTATTTTTATGTTATACCTTATATTAACTTACGAACTTTTATATTAACTTTAAATATGTTAATATTTTTAGATTGTTAATATAAATATTTATTAGGTTAATAAGATATTTACATAACACATATATTTTGTTAACATATACAAACTTAAATAAACACACATATAATAACAATAACTAAAGTTAATATCGTTTTTATCATTCCAAAGAAGAAAGCCGAAACGATGTAATTAGTCAATTGTCTCTTTTCTTGTCAAAGGAGATTAATTGTATATATTATATTACTTTTTGGAGTTTTTAATCAAATGTTTATTTATTAATGAAAATGATTATGTCGACCAGTCATCCTAAAGAAAGCCGAGTCAAGGAAATTAGTCAAATAATTATTCATACTGCTTTTGGAATTCTCTGATGTCACTTCCCTTATAATGTTATATGTAAATAGGATAATTAAATTCTATTTTAGGAAATTTTAAGAAAATAATTAATAAAGTGATAAACATTTAAAATAGAAGTATTTAAGCATCAGAAATGTTATGGTGATCACCTTGCGTGAGCACCATCCGTGGGCACCTGTTGTGTGGCATTTTTTTTGTGCCACGTCAATATGCCAAATCAACCTCCGACGGGTTCACTAATCCCTTGTGTAGGTTATAGATCAATAAAAAATTCCATTGTATACTGATTTGACGTGTTGATGTGGTTGGTGCTCACGAAGGTGCTCACGCAAGGTGAGCACCATAACATTACTCATTTAAGCATTACTTCAATTATTAAGGAGCGTAGATAGAAAAAAGAGGGTGCCAATAGAACTACCCTTAATATAATTACGGTTTTGGTTCGATGGGCTTGGTCAAACATGGCAAGTAAGTACGACCTCGTCGCACGACTCTATGAACCTACGTCCACGTGTCATGTTGTCATTGGGCGACTTATTCATGGCTCGCACACGCAAGCAGCCCATCGATTGTATTGCGACTATATAAGAGCCCCAAATATCTCCGCAACAAGCTTAAAGTTTGTATTTCATGAGCTAATAGAGGGGGAAAAGGAGATATTTGATTTTTTTCGCAGGTGGTTCTCTCCTTCTAGGGTAATATGTGGTTAATTTGTTTTCGTGGATGAGTGATTGCTTCTGTTTCCTGTTCGTTGTCTTTTGTATCCGATATTTGATCTGCGATTACGATTGCATTGGACCTGACTTCAGCTCTGATGAGCTTGCTAAGAAACGGAAAACGAAGGGGCTGTTTGAATGTTAGATCTGATGTTCTTGCATGTCTACTATCTGTTATAACCTTCTTCTTGTTCGTGGTAGATCTGGTCCGTTGATCTTTTCCTCTAGAGTTATGTAGTTTCTAGATGTTCTTCATAGATGCGATTAATAAGATGAAATGCGCCCAAAATTTATTTCCTTGCCTTTTGTCGTGTAAAATCTTCATGTACCATTGAAACGTCCGATCATATATAGCATTTGATAGTCTTGTCACAGGCCTGAGGTAAACTCGTTAATTTTTCGTAGTTGAGGATGTTAATTTCTGGTATTAGTTTAATGAAATCAAGATTATTGGATCTAAAAGTAATTCGAATTGGTGTTTGCAGTGGTTAAGTAGCGAAGCCAAGTGAAAATGGGAGGTGGGTTTAGAGTTCTTCATCTGTTTCGCCCTTTCATGTCTTTCCTCCCTGAAGTTCAGAGTGCGGACAGGAAAGTTCCATTCAAAGAGAAGGTCACATACACGGTCATGTCCCTCTCCATCTTTCTTGTTTGCAGTCAGCTTCCGCTGTATGGTATTCACTCAACAACAGGGGCGGATCCGTTCTATTGGATGCGCGTTATTCTCGCCTCTAGCAGAGGCACAGTGATGGAGCTAGGGATTACCCCAATTGTGACGTCGGGACTTGTTATGCAGCTCTTAGCTGGTTCTAAGATCATTGAGGTTGATAACAATGTCCGTGAGGATCGAGCCCTCCTGTAAGTGGCTCTATCAGTCGAAATGTGCAGTCCGTGAGGATTGAGGTTGATCATTATTTTGTATGATTTAGAACATCTTATTGATTTTTAATTTGGTTTGTTTCTCATCCAGAAATGGCGCGCAAAAGTTGTTGGGTATCTTGATAGCAGTTGGTGAGGCAGTTGCCTATGTTCTCTCAGGAATGTATGGCAGTGTTGGCCAACTTGGAGTTGGTAACGCAATCCTTATCATTCTGCAACTCTGTTTTGCTGCCATCATCGTAATTTGTCTCGATGAACTGCTCCAGAAAGGATATGGTTTTGGTTCTGGTATCTCGCTTTTTATTGCAACCAATATTTGGTAAGAGTTCGATGTTCTATACGTTATTCTCCTTAGGTTTACAAGATTGGAAAATGCTTAGTAGAAATGCTATCCTTTTGACATGACAGTGAAAACATCATATGGAAATCGTTCAGTCCAACTACTATCAACACTGGCCGTGGAGTTGAGTTCGAAGGGGCCGTCATCGCTTTGTTCCATTTCTTGATCACTCGAACCGACAAAGTTCGTGCATTGCGAGAAGCATTTTACAGGCAAAACCTCCCCAACGTCACAAATTTGCTCGCCACTGTCCTCATTTTCCTTATCGTCATTTACTTCCAAGGTTTCCGTGTGGTTCTGCCCGTGAGATCTAAGAATGCCCGCGGACAACAGGGTTCATATCCAATCAAGTTGTTCTACACCTCGAATATGCCCATCATATTGCAGTCTGCCCTCGTATCCAATCTCTATTTCATTTCCCAGGTAGTCAAGTTCTTTCGTGTTATGAGAAATTGATGGCTGTCTAATGATTCTCATTACTAATTTTCACGGTACCTATACAGTTGTTATACAGGAGATACAGCGGAAATTTCCTTGTGAGCCTTTTGGGAAAATGGAAAGAATCTGAATACTCTGGTCAATCTGTTCCAGTAGGTGGCATTGCTTACTACATAACTGCTCCATCGAGGTATTGTAGAATCTCTCTCTGATGAACCAATCTTTTAAAGTTTTCTATGCTCAGCAAACTAGCTGTTCTTTTGCAGCTTATCGGATATAGTAGCCAATCCCTTCCACGGGCTATTTTACATCGTCTTCATGCTCTCGGCTTGTGCTTTATTCTCCAAAACTTGGATCGAGGTTTCTGGTTCCTCTGCTAAAGACGTCGCTAAGCAGCTTAAGGTTTCTAATGATTCATCGTATACATTCAATGTTAACCAAATCCAACATGTGTCAAAACTATGATTGATGAGTTTCGACATTAAAATTGCTTGTTTTAAACAGGAACAACAAATGGTGATGCCTGGGCATAGAGAATCGAATCTCTACAAAGAACTGAACAGATACATTCCCACGGCGGCAGCTTTTGGTGGCATGTGCATTGGAGCTCTAACCGTTTTAGCCGATCTCATGGGAGCAATAGGTTCGGGCACTGGGATTTTACTTGCTGTAACGATCATCTATCAGTACTTTGAGACATTCGAGAAGGAAAAGGCAAGTGATCTTAGTTTCTTCGGTTTCTAAGACATCAATCGTCATGAGCTCTGCTACTGCTGCTGTAAAAAAAAATCTTGATGAGAGCTTTGGTAGGATTATATAGTTTAGTTTTAGTATGCTATTGTTCGTTTACGTTTTTACTTAAAGCTCCTTTTATGGCTTTACAATTTTTATCTGGATTTTTAGAGATGCCATCATGACCACAACTTATTTGACGTATGTTTTGGGGACACATTTAGCCTATAAGAGCATCTCCAACGGGTACTTTATTTTTGTGTAAAACACAAAAATAGAGTACTATTCTACTCCAATGGGACTTTATATTTAACACAAATATTGTGTTGATCAGCAGAGAAACTCTAGATCTAGAGTACGGACAATTTTTAGCACAAAAATAGAGTTTTAATTCTATTTATTATATTTATTTAATAATCCATATTTTATTATATTTAAAATATTTGATACACTATTATAATAATAAAATTAAAAATAATATAATTTTATTTAATATAATAAAATTAAAATTAAATAATATGCTAATTTTATCATTTATTTAATTTTTAAATATTAATAATTAAAATATATTAACTTTTTAATTTTATATAATAAAGTTTAATAAGGCAATTATGATAGTAATATATAGAAATTTGATTTTTAGTGTAAAAATAGAGTTAATGGATTGGAGTGAAAACTAGTGTAGAAAATAGAGTTTATGGGTTGGAATAAAAGCACTATAGCAACTGTATTATTGTGTAATATTACCTGTATTTTTATGCGTTGCGTTGGAGATGCTCTAATCATTTATTTATTCATACAACTTATTACCGTCAAATTTTTTCTGGGCATAGGGAGAGAAAAATGTAACCAACCTAGGATGACACTGTCTCTTGATTTGTCGATCAAGTTTCAAATACTGTAGGGCCTAAAAAATCATTATTTTTTAGAAAAAGATGATATTAGATAAAACCATATGGAAAAAGGGATTTGTCCTTGATGATAATGATGATGACTAAATACTCGTTAATTGCCAAAGTGGGGTCTTTTCAATTATGGGAAAGTAGATAATTTTTACCCATGATTCACTCACAACGAAAAAACTACAAATCTATTCGCCATTGGCGTTTCTTAAATAAGATTTAACAATATAAAATCATATAATGAGATTTTAGGTCTGAACATATTCATGTACCATCATTGTAGTGATTTATCCATTATCACCCTTACGTATTAAGTCTCATACTTTACTAAATGCTCAATGGAGTTGATCGATATATTGCATTTCGATTTACGATTATAGAGGAATTAAAGTTCTACATGTTATGGAGTCGATCGATATATAACTTGTGGAATATATTTACAAGAAATAAAGTCATATTATGAAAGCAGACATCTTTCATCAATTCATGAAAGCTCTTGAATGTAGGGCTGGGGAAATATACCGAAATACCGATATACCGTCCTTATCGTATCGTAACGTATCGAAAATATCGAAAATTTTGGTATACCGAAGTTTTTGGTAAGGTATGATACCGTACCGAAAATTTTCGGTACGGTAATGGTATGAAAATTTTAAAAATTAGGTATACCGATTATACCGAAATACCGAAATACAAAATTTTAAATATTATATATATATATACACATACATATATTATATTATTTCTAAAAAATATCAAATGGGTAAAAATATTATAAGGATCTTCATAAATTTATGTATCCGATAAATTATTAACTATATCCAACCTTTTAAGATTATTGACGTCCACCATATTTTACCTATTATACCTAAGTCAAGTTACGTTTAATTTTGGTATTTTTAATGTTTTTTTCTTCAGGATTTTGAAAGCGTGAAGATGCAATGCAATTACTTTTTCACTAATTTTTTTAAATAACAATTTCATTTTAATTAATCTCTATATAAATTTGTATTTTGTAGTTATGTACAGTTCTTTGTCTTAGTAATGAGACTGACTAAAACATGTAAATTATTTAATGTTATTTTATGAATTAAAAATCTTTTTTATTTTGAAAATTTTGGTATTAATAATCCATCTTATTGGGCCTAAGGAGTTTGAATTGACTAAAAATTGGAAACAAACGAATTAACGAGTTATGAGGCACGCATGGTTAAAAACCCTCCGTGTTAATGGTATAGAAGGTATGATACCGATACCGTATCGAAATTTCGGTATGATACCGTATCGAAATTTAAGGTATACCGAAATTTTGGTATGGTATTGGTATGATTTTTTTCAATACCGAAATTTCGGTACGGTAAACGGTATCACGGTTTTGGTACGGTATACCGTACCGAACCACCCCTACTTGAATGAGAACGATTGATTAGTACTGTTTTCATGTAAATGATGTAACAAGCCAGCCATCATCCACACAAGGGACGAAGGGACAATGAACGTAATTTTTCGAGTAAGAAAAAGACATTCCCATATACACTGTGTCCCAAAAACAAAAAAACAAAAGTTTTTAGCATTAAATTTCAAGAATACACATTATTCAATCGAAAAAAAAAAACAGAAGGGATTCTAATATCAGCATATGCGTTGTTGTGTTGTAACTTAAAATGGTGACTCATAAGACGTATATATGTATGTACATCTATAGTTCTATTGTCTAAAAAATAGGGTTTACGCAGAACTTCGACTAGGGCTAGTTGTAACATAGACAGACATGGAGACTTAGATGCTCATTCATAGCGGTATAAATTAAACAAACACCAACACACCATAAATATATGTAAGTCAAAACATATTAAAGTGAAGAAGATAAACTATTAAACAAATCATCACAAGTCTGCTACGAAGAAAAGAAATTAACATTGCACAGTCAATTATTACAGAACAAGAAAAGTGCGTCTTTTTACCATCTCATAGATCAAATCAAGCAGATTGCATCTCATGATCATTCAGTTCTTGATTACGATGATGATGATGGAGATGATGAACAGTGCTATTAGCATCAACAACCCTCGTTTGCTTCTTCTTCTTCTTCTTATAAGGTATCCCACGAGCCTTAGCCTGGGAATCGCGAACCTCCCTAAGATAAACCCTAATCGCACCGTTTGCAAAAGGGTTTGTTTCAGACATTCCACCGTTCTCCTCGTACGCTGCCCGAAGACGCCCGATTAGTGCATCGAGGCTGCCCCAAGCTTGTCGAAGAGGACAAGTGCAAGGCCCGGGCGGGTCGGGCTGCCCGAAAAATGGGCAGGCAAGTAAGTGAACTTTGGTCTTACCAAACTGGTCAAGATATCTCATGAAGTCTAAGACATGGCTGTAGTTGCACTGCTGTAAAGAAACTGAAGGCCTTTGATTTCTAAGGTACTGACCGAAAGTGTTCCAATCTCTTCTCTTTTGAGATTCGTAACGGCTTAGCTGAGCTACTGAAGCTGAGCCCGAGCCCGACGAGGAAGATGATCCTTGGGTGAAGTTGCTTGAATCATTATTGGACATCATTTTTTCTCTCTTTCTTTTTTTTTTCTGTGGAGAAATGATTTTTTGCCGAGATGGGTGAGTGATCTTATTTATCAAAGTGGAAATGTGAATTCAAATAGTGGAATTATGTCGTTTTTTTGGGGACGTGTTATGGGGCCACGACTCTTATTTTTTTTTTTTATAGGAGAAATACTATTTTTTTCTTCCTTTAATGGTGTACTAAGATGAATTATGCGAAAGTGTTCGTGTCTGAATTGTTTTTCTTTTTCTTTTTTTTTGTTATTCTTGGAATGTAATAATGTGTGTGACCAACAATAGGTTGCGAAAACCCACAGACTTTTCAAACTGAAGTACTAATTGTGTAATGAGTATTTGCTAGATAATAATTAAGTACATCTTTAATGTATATACAAGTTCACATGAAGTTAAACTTAGTAATTACATCGTCATGTATATTAATGTATGTGTTGAAATATATACTAATTTTTTATTGGATAACGAGAAAATGAATAGTTTTATATATTTCGGTACGAACCATTGTCTTAACCAAAACCACCGAGATCATTCAAAACGTTTATTAGAAAATTAAATATGTTAAGTGACCCTACTAATAAATCATATACTATTCAACCACCAGTGAAAGGGAAGTTAATCATTGTAAATGCTTGTTAGAGAGAGATAGTTCGTAGACAAGGAATAAGTCAGATGATTATCTATAATTAAACTCTTCGTTGAGTTCATAGTGAAATCATGCATATTTTTTGAAATTGGTCTATTTTTTGGCTTGATTTCAAACAAGGACACTAAATGTTTTTATAATTAATAAAGATATGATAATGGGGTCGATCAGAATACTGCTAATAATGCAATGAGGATGTGATAATATTTGTCCCTTATTCTTTCCTCGTTAGTGATGTCTTCGCTGTCGATCGCTCGTCAGCTTCTATTCTCTTCATCGTTTTCTTTGATTTTGCTGTAATTTACAAAAATCTTTGCTGGTCCACATCAGAGCTCAATAGATATATCTTTTTTTCTTCCCCAAATATTTCCACCGTAGTAATCAATATATTAACATATAAGACCATCTAACTTCATTACTAGGCCCAAATGTCAAACCCTTCACAATTTTCTTTAGTTAGCCCAAATACATAAAACAAATAGACGGAAATGATTATATGATATCATTCAATATATATTTATGACTGTGAAGCATGCTAAGAAAGTCAAAGATTCGATTATAATTCAATTCAACTAACGTGCTGTTTACTCTCCCTGGTCAATTATACACACCCTTAAATTCAAGAAGGCTTCGAACGAGTAAGTCAACTTTAATTCTTTCTACACTGTAAATCGAATAAAATCTTTTGTTAGGTGATGATAAGAAGGAATGCTGATCGAATATGCTGTTTCTTAATGGCATATTCTTTTTCTTTTTCCGATGCTTTAGAATACAATTCTTGATTGAGTAATTATATTGCCACCCACCTTTTTTCTATTCGCACCCCTAACTAATATATAGAGTAAACATTAATTATTTACCAATTACATACCCTATAGAAAAAGACAAAAGGTGTTCAATGTTAATAATTTAAGTAATATGTAAAGTTATATTAAATAAATACTTGCCGATTAAAAAAAGCAAATTTTTCCAACTAACGGGCATGGTAAATGAAGGCCCGACCGCCCTACTGGCGGATAACGGGCCTGGTGGGCCTGGCCCATCCTAAAAAATAAAAACGAAAAAAATTATATATATAAAAAAGAAAAAAAATATTAAAATAAACTAATGAAGTTGAATTACGCCTAATCAAATTTAAAATCTTCAATAAAAAATTATTTTGTATTAAATTTGATAAATTAAAAGGTGGATCTCAAAAATATAAAAACCCATATAATTCATTTACATATTGATTTTTTAAAAGAATATTTTATGATATTTGGCGGGCCTGCCCGCGGCCCGCGCGGGCTTTCCGACATAGGCTCGCCCTTTGGTGGGCTTGAGAAATGGCAGTCTGCCCCGTCCTACTGGCGGGTAGCGGCCTAGTGGGCCCGACCGGTCCTAAAAATTAAAAATGAAAAAATTATATAAAAAATAAAAAAATATTAGAATAAACTAATGAAGTTGAATTACTCCTAATCAAATTTAATTTTTTAATAAAAAGTTATTTATGTTATAGATTTGATTAAATTAAAAATTGGATCTCAAAAAATATAAAAAACCTATATAAGTCATTTATATATTAACTTTTTTTTTAAAAAATATTTGATATTTGGCGGGCCTGCCAGCGGCCCGCGCGGACTTACCTGCATAGGCCCGCCCTCTGGTGGGCCTGAGAAATGGCATCCCGCCCGTCACTTTGGTGGATCCACGGCCCGCATGCCCATTTGACAGTACCAGGGTGGGGCTGCGGCCCCGTGGGCCACGATCATTTTTGCTAGTTCTAAATGTGTCATTGGTTAAAATGACTTAATTAATCATTTTTTAATAGTCCATGTAATTAATATTATTGATTTATTGTAAAATAAGTTTATAAAATATTATTTGTTGAATCATGTGATTATTTAAAATTATTATTACAAAAATCAAGTGTTAATGGGGTGTAATTTGTAAAGAAGTGGTATAGGGGGTGTGAATAGTAGGACCCATAAATTATATTGTGGTAATCACATTATGTTTATTACACACTCTCAAGTCAAGTTATTCTTTTGTACTGTACATTATGCACATACACACAGACATATATACACTTATATATATGAGATATCGTATCGAGTGTGGGGCTTCAATTTTGTGAATAAAAGAATATAAACACGAACCCAATATTTCGACTGTCGGCCATAATTGATAGATAGGTGCATGAACTTATCTCAACTATCCCTTATATATCTATAAATAAAATTTTATTGTATTTGGGAACCTAAGCCAAGCTAATAAATCCACTATAGTCTATATCTATGTGTCAACTATATACTATACCATAGCTAATGAATACACAGAAACATTTACGTGCATATTTTCTCGCATTTACTGCTTTAATATTCCTATTATGAAATAATTCAAAACATTCCAAATATCACTACCTACATATGGATTTATAATTTATTACACTATTTCGTGGGTTCGATGAGCCATTTCACGGATTTATATATATCCACCCTTTGTCTAAATGGGATGGCCAAGTCACCCTTCACTTCACATGAAAGCCATCGCATTAACTTTGGTGTAATGTGATCCATGTGAGGCACCATTACTTCAACTTCTTGTCCCACCTCCTCTTTTTCTTCTTTTTCGGACATATGATAATTTATGTAATAAATTGGTAGGCAATATATACTTATCAAAAATGAAATATGTTAACCAAGCTTGCCTAAGAGCACCGGCATTTGTTTAACGTAGTAAAATTAACTGTTTTTGTATTTGATCGACACGTGGTGTGTGAATGGAAAGTGCGACAAGTGATAAAATAAAACGTAAACCTAATTACTATCACCAACGTGCGATAGGCAGTGAACCTATCGTTTGTAGTGCAAAGGAATAAATCAAGTACTAGTAATAACCTAATCGACTCGATATTTAGCCTAAATAAAGTGCGTAAATTGTTTGACGACTTAACCTAACAGATCGCTCCTAAATCAACCAGAAATTCAAAGAACGCGACTAACTGATGCGAAAGTTTTCAGATGATAAAGACGTGCTCGGGATTCGAATCCCGCTAGGTATTATCGGCTAAGACAGTAAAATTGCTCCTAAGTGCTTAAGACTAAATCGCAGTAATTTCCTATCCGCTCGCGAATTTGCTGTCGCCCTAAACGCTCGCGAGGATCTAAAATTCAATAATTACTAACGGCGAGGATCGAGTATTTGCTTTCGCCCTATACTCGAATCCTATCTTCTATGAACGGCCTAAACGTTGTTTAGCTGTCGCCCTAAACGTTTTTCCACACAATCACTTTAACACATAGACATATTAAAGCAACGAAACTTATTCATAGAACGATAAATAGTCAAAAACACAAAGTCACGATAATATATGTCTTAACTACGAATTATCCTAGCGTTCATCTAATCCCGAACACAACGGGGATTTAGCTACGCATAATTGAAGGAGAAACAACTAAAGAATTAAAAGATAAGGATGAAGAACTCATGATCTTTCCTACTGATGAATCTGAGGTGATCTCGTGGAAAGATCTTCGTTCTTCGTTAATTCGGCGTGAATTCTTCGTTGATCCGTCTCTTGCGCTCCGGGACGGGATTTCCTGTTCTTTTCGCCCTAATTTCGTCTCTGGATGGTTGGGAATTGATCTCTGGTAAGTTGTGCCCTTTCTGGGACGAATTTGGGCTTTTTATAGCTATTCCCGTGTCGGTCACGGCCTGGGACATGGGCCGTCACGGCCGTGACCAACACTGTTCGCGTCTCGTCACTTTCTGGCAAAGGTCACGGCCAAGCGCAAGGGTCGTCACGGCCGTGACGACCGACAGTGTCTTCGTCCTGCTTCTTTGCCGAGTGTCACGGTCTGGTGCAAAGTCCGTCACGGCCGTGACCATCATCAGTCATCCTCTCCGTCGCTTTCTGTCCCTCGTCACGGCCGTGACGCGTAATGCGTCTGGCCGTGACCGAGGGCAGTGTGACCCTTTTCGCGCCGTTTTGCCTCGTTTTCGCTCCTTTTCGCCCGAAACTCGTCTAAGCTCCTTCAACAATAAAACAAGTGTAAATATATCGAATAAATGCATGAATTCATTGCTAAGGTTCTATTATACCCCGAATAATTAATATGATAAACGCATTAAAATACGTTTATCAGTATTAATCGGTCAAACTCACTGCAAAGTCTTGTTGACTCTGCAAATAAGCTTCAGCCATTCATTCCGTAGATTATGTAAATCATAATAAAATAAAAGTAAACCACACATTTTTATATATAAAATCACGGATTGATGATATTATGGAGTTCGTGTCTGGTCCTTGTCTATACTCTATATATAGACATGTATCCTCTGTAGGAGTCTTCACAAAATTTCTCTCTCTCTCTACTGTTTGATTCAAGGTAGTACATGACACTGTAATGAACGTTTACTGCACTAAACTTCGCGCTAATTGGGTTCAAAACTGCAAAGATTTCGGATTAGAAACGTAGTTTTCATTCGAAGTTCGTCGTGTGAATTCAATCATTCATTCCGTTTCTTTTCAGTTCAGCTTTATTGCGGATTCTGTCTCCTATCATCGCTACACATATCCATTAGAGACAGGGAGTGAAAAGCAACCTTTCGATGGCTGCAAAGAACTTAACGAAGATGGGGTCCATCGATGCTCAGCTGAGGCTTTTGGTGCCTGGGAAAGTCTCGGAGGACGATAAGCTCGTGGAGTACGACGCCTTGCTTTTGGACAGGTTTCTCGACATAGTTCAAGATCTGCACGGCGAGGATCTCAGAGAAACGGTCAATCCTCGTACTTCTGTCTCGTTCCTGCCTTTCTAATCATGGGCTTGGCTCAATTGAGTGTTTATTCAACTACGATGTTAGAGATTCGATCTCAATGTCCAACTTGTTGCCAATTTGTTCTTTAGGGTTGTTATAATCGAAGATGCATTTGAGGATCTCATCAATTTGTCTTATCCTCTGTTTTATCCCCTTTTTAGGTCCAAGAGTGTTATGAGCTCTCAGCAGAGTACGAAAGCAATCGTGACCCAAAGAAGTTAGAAGAGCTCGGCAATGTCTTAACAAGCTTAGATCCCGGCGATTCGATCGTTGTAACGAAGGCTTTCTCTAACATGCTTAGCCTGGCGAATCTAGCCGAGGAGGTTCAGATTGCTTATCGTAGGAGGAACAAGAAGAAGAAGGGAGACTACACTGATGAGAGCAATGCTACTACTGAGTCGGACATCGAAGAGACTCTCAAGAGGCTTGTCTTCGATCTGAACAAGTCTCCCCAGGAAGTGTTCGATGCCTTGAAGAATCAGACAGTGGATCTTGTCCTAACTGCTCATCCCACGCAGTCTGTGAGGAGATCTTTGCTTCAAAAGCATGGAAGGTTGGTTGGTTGTACGCTTTGAGGAAGAAAATGTATTTCTAATCTTCGTTTCTTTCACGGTTAATGGTAATGATTCTGTCGTTTTTAGGATTCGTAATTGCTTGGCTCAGCTGTATGCGAAGGACATTACTCCCGACGATAAGCAGGAGCTCGACGAGGCCCTGCAAAGAGAGGTAAAAAAAATTGTTCCATTCTTATTACACGGATAGCATAGTGATTGTTGCGATGTGGTTGAATACTTATATCATCGACTTGTCTGCAGATCCAAGCTGCTTTTAGGACAGATGAAATACGAAGAGCTCAGCCCGCCCCACAAGACGAAATGAGGGCGGGGATGAGCTACTTCCACGAAACGATATGGAAAGGGGTGCCGAAATTTCTCAGGCGCGTCGACACGGCGCTGAAGAATATCGGAATCAACGAGCGCGTTCCCTACAACGCCCCTCTCATTCAGTTTTCTTCCTGGATGGGTGGAGACCGTGACGGTACGTTCTCGCATACGCGCCTTTGTTTTCTCCTCAAAACCAAGTGATGTATGTCCTAATGTTTTTCGTCATCCGTTGATTCGATGTAATAAAACCAGGAAACCCGAGGGTGACCCCTGAAGTTACTAGGGATGTTTGCTTGCTAGCAAGAATGATGGCTGCCAACTTGTATTATTCTCAGATAGAAGACCTCATGTTCGAGGTATATCTGTTCATTACAACATAGGAAAGCGTTTTTTATCGTCTAATAACTCCTTCCTTCTTATGTAGTTGTCCATGTGGCGTTGCACTGACGAGCTCCGCGTCCGAGCGGACGAGCTCCACCGATCTTCTAGGAGAGACGCCAAACACTACATAGGCACTCTCACTCATCTCTCTCTCCCCATATGTATCATACATATTTTTTATGTTCATTTTCTGATTATTTGTTTTTCAACGTTTTCCGGTCAGAATTTTGGAAGACAATCCCGCCGAATGAGCCCTACAGAGTCATCCTAGGCGACGTGAGGGACAAGCTCTACCAAACGCGCGAGCGCTCCCGCCAGCTCCTCGCCCAGGGAACCTCCGACATCCACGAAGAAGCAACTTACACCAACGTCGAGCAGGTTTCCCATCGAATCCCCGTGCTTTTTTTTTTAGTCAAACAAAAGAAAAACAGAATCGCAAAAAAAAAACCGTCCTTCCTCGACAGTTCCTGGAACCCCTCGAGTTCTGCTACCGCTCCTCTGCTCCTGTGGGGACCGCCCCATCGCCGACGGGAGCCTCCTCGACTTCCTCAGACAGGTCTCGACCTTCGGCCTCTCCCTCGTGCGCCTCGACATAAGGCAGGAGTCGGACCGCCACACGGACGTGCTCGACGCCGTCACGAACCACCTCGGGATCGGCTCGTACCGCGACTGGCCCGAGGACCGACGCCAGGAGTGGCTCCTCTCCGAGCTCAGCAGCAAGCGTCCCCTCTTCGGCCCCGACCTCCCGAAAACCGAGGAGGTCGCCGACGTCCTCGGAACCTTCCACGTCATCGCCGACCTCCCCCACGACTGCTTCGGCGCCTACATCATCTCCATGGCCACCGCCCCCTCCGACGTCCTCGCCGTCGAGCTCCTCCAGCGCGAGAGCCGAGTGCGGACCCCGCTGAGAGTCGTCCCCCTCTTCGAAAAGCTGGCCGACCTCGAGTCGGCCCCGACCGCTGTGGCTCGGCTCTTCTCCATCGACTGGTACAAGAACAGGATCGCCGGGAAGCAGGAGGTCATGATAGGGTACTCAGATTCCGGCAAGGACGCAGGCCGGCTCTCGGCGGCGTGGCAGCTCTACAAGGCTCAGGAGGAGCTCGTCAAGGTGGCCAAGGAGCACGGAGTGAAGCTCACCATGTTCCACGGGCGGGGCGGGACGGTGGGGCGGGGCGGAGGGCCGACCCACCTTGCCATCCTGTCGCAGCCGCCGGACACGATCCACGGGTCGTTCAGGGTCACGGTGCAGGGGGAGGTGATCGAGCAGTCGTTCGGGGAGGAGCACTTGTGCTTTCGCACACTGCAGAGGTTCACCGCAGCCACGCTGGAGCACGGGATGCACCCGCCCGTCGCCCCCAAGCCCGAGTGGCGGGCCTTGCTCGACGAGGTCGCCGTCGTGGCCACCGAGGAGTACAGGTCCATCGTCTTCAAGGAGCCTCGATTCGTCGAGTACTTCCGCCTTGTAAGAATTTCTATTCTTTCTTTATTATTATTTTTTCTGCGAAAAAAATGGGTTAATTGCGAGATACTTGTTTTTTTTTTTTTCCACTCGTGGAAGTTTGGGGGTGGCATTATAGGGACACAGCATTTGCGGGGTAGCAGTATAGAACCAATGAATTTCAAAATGAAGCAATTTAGGGATGCAACACTAGATTTTGTCTCGAAATTGCTTGATTAACCACTAAATTCGTCGGAACTCTATAATTTGGGACAAAGTCTACCAAATAATGCCGATAACTACTTAATTTGAAAGCTATTGTCCGTATAATGTCACTCTATAGTTAGATGTCCCTATAATGCCAACCCAATAATTACAAAAAAAATTAACCCCAAAAATAGTATGCATTCCCTCTCTCGTCTTATCTGAAAATTTTCGAAAATTACTCTCCAGGCGACGCCCGAGCTGGAGTACGGGCGGATGAACATAGGTAGCCGCCCCTCAAAGCGAAAGCCCAGCGGGGGGATCGAGTCGCTGAGGGCCATCCCGTGGATCTTCGCGTGGACCCAGACGAGGTTCCACCTCCCAGTATGGCTAGGGTTCGGCGCGGCCTTCAAGCACGCATTACAAAAGGACATAAGAAACCTCAAGACCTTCCAAGACATGTACAACGGCTGGCCCTTCTTCAGGGTCACGCTCGACCTCCTCGAGATGGTCTTCGCAAAGGGCGACCCGGGCATCGCGGCCCTCTACGACAAGCTCCTCGTCTCCGAAGAACTACTGCCCTTCGGCGAGCGATTGAGGTCCAATTACGAGGAGACAAAGACCCTTCTTCTCCAGGTAAGACAACCCCTTGTCTGCATTTATGCTGAATGATCAGTTCAACTAAAAGGTTAAGCTTGAAAGCGTACGTATCGTTTTTGTAGATTGCGGGGCATAAGGATTTGTTGGAGGGAGACCCATACCTGAAGCAGAGGCTGAAGCTTAGGGACTCATACATAACGACGCTGAACGTATGCCAGGCGTATACTTTGAAGCGAATAAGGGACCCGAACTACCATGTGAAGCTTAGGCCTCATATATCGAAGGAGGAGTATAATATGGAGGAATCGAAGCCCGCGGCCGAGCTGGTGAAGCTTAACCCGACGAGCGACTATGCCCCGGGATTGGAGGATACGCTCATCTTGACCATGAAGGGAATTGCTGCTGGCCTGCAAAACACTGGTTGATGATTATAACTCACTTCTTTTCTTGTAATGTTCGTCTCTTTTCTTTTTAAAAAAATAATTTAATGGTAATTAATAATCGGAATTTGAATAACATATGAATGGATTAAGTACTGCTCTACTCCATGATATTGTTTGTTATTTGAAGAGATGTTAACGTTTTCAATTGAATCGAATCATTGACCACCAGTCATAAGAGAATGCACTTCAATTTTCACTTTCACTTTCCTTTTATCGTCACGAGTTACATCGAAACATGCGATGGGAGTTTTGGAATTTATCCGCTCAATAGCGCAATATCCCCGACGAGAAGAAAATAGCAACGAAGGATTGATAAATTAAGAAGCAACCGAGGAAATTTAGGTTGAATAACGAACTCTGATTTACCTCGGCGAAAATCATCAAGGTCGATATCTAATCCATGCCTATGTTCTAATTTACGTTTACAGCCCTACCTTTGTGTGTGCTGAGCTGAGACTGTTTGTATTGAATTCGATAGTGTTGTGAATTTGATTTTTGCGTTCTTTGAACTGATGGGAAATGCAGCTCTCTGTGAACTAGGTAAAGCCCATCAATGCATGCATTTAGAAAATTTGATCGTTCGGCAACTCCGTGAGAGCGTAATATAATGATTGTCATCTAGTTTGATGGGAATCATAAATTTTAGGAGTTTTGTTCATCATGTTCTAGCTATGGTGTCGTAAGGATGGAGTCAAAAAGTTTTGGACAGCTGTTGAAACTGATGAGCTAAGCCTACATATATCCTCAATATATATCTATTCATATGAGCTGCTATGGTCGATCAAAATAAATACTATGTTTCTGAGTTTATATGAGCTATGTTTGTCAATCTTGCAGCTAAAGAGTCGACATGCTTGCACGCCTGCAGCGTCTGAGGTAATCTAACCTTCGAATAGCTTTAAGAAGAATGATTCATGATCATGAATGAATGTTTGCTGTCTATGTGAGTTTGTGTCATGAAATGAAAATCTATGTCTGCTGCTGCTATTCAGCAGTCATGCCTTAAAAACAATGACATCAGTAAAGAAAAACACATGCAACACACTGTAGAAGATCAGCATGAGATGATAGAATAATAATCGTAAAGAAATGGAGATTCAAAAGATGATTATAGAAACAGCAGATCATAAAATCCCAATAGACAGTCATCAAAACTCATAATCCTTACAAACAAAAGATAGATATTGTTCAACTAGCCTTAGTTGAATTATTGTGCCTGTATCCATGCTGTTCCGATTTCTGTTTTTTCTTTCACCGTATTTTTCGGACAACGGACAAAAGAAGCAAGAAAACGACGCCAAATGGCTCGGTCTAGTGAACCGAACCAAGATGATGACTATGATTGTTATTATTACTGATTTTTATTATTATGTGATAAGTTTATGATCTGCTACATACTGTAGTGGCGCACTGACGACTCCAAGATTTCAGGGCTCGGAGAGATGAGTTCCTTCACTCTTTTACCTTCCTTGTAGACCATGATCGTCGGTAAGGTTCTCACATTCTCCGATCGAACTATCTCAGGTCTCTCTTTCACGTCCACCTTTCGACAGTTCAAGGAAAAGGAAAAAAGAGTCAATAAAATTTCCCGAACCAAAACTTCTCCTTAATCGATATATAGGTATATATACGCACCTTGAGAAAGTGAACTGAAGGGTATCTGTTGCACAGCTTGTCGAGGACCCGCGAAGCCTCTTTGCATTCTTCATTAGCAGCAGTCATGAAATAAACCACACAAGCACCTGAAAGACATATATGATTTCACTGGAGTTAGTTACTCTTTCTCATGGGACAAAAAAAAACTGTTTTTCTATTACCAGGCGTAGAAATCACAGCTTGAAACTGCTCGAAGCTCAGAACAGATTCAACCTCCCCGCCGAAGGTTAGGTTACGAACATCTTCCCCGCGCGACTTCTTCAGGGAAACTTGCGCATGAAAGAGCGACTCTGCTATGTTCTTATCTCCAGGAAGTTTCTTGCGTAGAGCTTCATAGTCCTTCACAGCCTCGTTCCACCTTTCGAGCTGCGTAATAACAACATTGTAATCACTCAGCTCAAGGCTCAGACTTATAAGAAGACATAGAGAAAGAGAGATTATGTGTGTGTTTACCTTGCTATATGCTGCAGCTCTTCGAAGCAGAGCTTTAGTGTGGTTAGGGTGAGCCCAAAGGGCTCGCTCACAGTCGTCCAAAGAGCGATTAAACTGACCGATCATGAACCAGCAAGCAGCTCTATTACAGTACAAGATTGGGTTCGAAGGGAAGAGACGAAGGCCGTCTCCATAGGCAAGGGTCGCCTCTGTGAACCGATCTGTTCGAAACAGATTGTTTCCACGAGCCCTGGCTCGAGCCACCAGCTTCACATTGTTGAGGGAATTTGCTATCTGGGAATTTTTGGGGTCGGCCCTTCGAGCCTTTTCCATAGTTTCAACAGCTTCGTCGAACTTTCCCATGGATAACTCCACGTGGGCCCTGACGAACAGAGGGTACGCGTCGAATTCCATGTCGAATATCTTGGGCTGAGGCCGAGGGCGAGAATCAGAGCTGCCTTGAGAGGTCAGTATCAGGCTTGAATAGGCATCTTCGACTCTGTGTAGGTTTAGCAGAGCCTCGGCTTTGCATGCAGAAATCTGGTAAGAATAAGAGCAGATTTTTACGAGGTTGTTTGCTGTTGTGTAAGAATGCGTGTGTACTTTACCTGTGGGGAAGAGTCGATGCCAGCCGAGATAACGATGTCAGCTTCCTTCAGTGTGGCTTTCCAATCGCATTGTCTTCGGTAATCGATGCAATTTGTTATGTGTTTCTCGACGGTCTGAAGCTTTCGTACGTCCCCGTGGTTCGGCGGTTGCCCTTCGGTTTCGACGCAGATGTGCTTACGGGCGTCTTCGAGCTGTCCTAGCCTGTCGATGTTGGAAGGATTATAGATCAACCACTTCAGATCCCAACTAGCATTTCAACACAAAAGATTCGAACTTTTACCTGATTTTGGAAACCACAAAACGAAGGCTAGCCGATAATCGACCCGTAAAGATTTGAACTTTGACCCGATAATAGACTCAAATTTGACCCGATTATCGAAATAGTACCAAGGTTCGAACTTTGACCCGATAATGAGCTCATAACTTGCAGCTCATAATCAAAATCACACAAAGGTTCGAACTTTGACCCCATAAGCGACCCATAAAAGGTTCAAACTTTAACCCCATAAGCGACCCATAAAGATTCGAACTTTGACCCGATCATCGAAATCGAAGACAAAAGAAAGAACTCACCGAAGAAACAGTGAGCCCAGCCGACGATGGGCCTTGACGTAGTTGGGATCCAGTCTAATTGCCGCCTTGCATTCCCTAACAGCCTCGGATAAGTTCTTCAGAGCCATGAAAGCAGAGGATTTGTTGAAGTTATAAGCAGCATGAGGAGCTATGGCAATCGCCTTATCGTAAATATCCAACGCCTTTTCAAGTTCGCCCCTTCTGTAATGCCCATCGGCCAAATGCTTCAGCTCCTCTGCTTCGCAGTTATACCCTGCCTTCTCCTCGGTCTCCAGTGCGGGTTTCAGCCCGCCCACGGGTCGACCCATTACGGTTCCGTACCCGTGATTCACGGGGTCGGAATTGAACACCGTAGTTCTGGGCCGAGGCGGGCCCATTATGGTGGTGAATTTTCCCGAGGGGTCGATGTTTCCGAAAGACCTACGCCCGCCCGAAGATCTGACCGAACCGCCCGTGCCCGTGACCGGCCACGGGTCGGTCGACCAGTGCGAGCCGTCCGACTTGGACCGCCCGTGACCTGTGTTGATCTATGACCGCCGATCGACTCGGAATTGACCTGTGTTTATGCGTGTGTGCTTCGATCTAACCTAATCGAGCAATCGCAGCTCGATCGAACGAAAAACAGCAGCTCGAAAAAACACAGAAACGACACAGCGATTTTACGTGGTTCGGCGATCTTCGCCTACGTCCACGGACCAACAGAGTCACCGATTGTATTAATCACCAACTAGAGTTTTACAGACCTCCGTGTCTACTACAAAACCCTAGTTTACAACTTTCTCTAATTCGCACTCTAGAGAAAGTTATGAGCTCTCGAAGATGCCTCGTCAAACACTGATTTCTGGTATATATAAGATTTCTTCAGGTGTTAAGTTGGAGCGACCATCTGTAGCCGTTCGATCATCTCCATCGCATCCAATGGTCTAAGCTTCATCACAGCTTTACACAGAAGACGTGTTTTCACTTAAAGAATTGCTAAAGCAATTCTTCCATCGCTTCATCTCATCCATTGATCTTTAACTCGCGCTACATCGTACGTCTCTCATTGAATCTTCCCACTTCGAATTTCATCCATGCGATAGCGCGCCAACAGATCCGATGGATCTCATTTGCTCGCAGTTAAACACTTCAGAGCTCAACAATTCCTTCAGCAGTTCAGCTCTTCTTCAGCAGTGATGATCGGACCACTTTTCCGGCGACTTACCGGCCAACTGCGGCGAGTTCTTGGCACACAATTCCCAACAAACTCCACCTTGGGCCTAGAGCTCGCAATCCATGCCTCGAACTCCTCCGAACCAGCCCAAACACAGGAGTTATTCACAGCTCAAAACCCATACCAGAATCAGTTTTCAACTCTCACAGCTTCAGGAATTTTTCTGCCTCTGCCCAAATTCCTCTCGCTGCTCTCGATCGCAGCTCCACCTCGATCCTAAACTCCGCTCTGTTGGTCATCAAGCTCCTTAGGAGCTTCGAGCCTCGAAAGAGACCTTGTCGAGTCCAAGTGAGATTGAAATCTCCCACTTGGAACCGATTCGGCTCTTCGAGTTTCCAATCTTCGTTTCCCCCGAAGATTCACCTTCCGCAGCTTCGAGACTCTCTCTCCAGGCCCATCCACAGCTGCCCTTAGCTTTCCTCTTGGCCTCCTTACTGTGAGACGTCTCAGCAGCTCGCAAAACATCAATCACGCCGGCTGCAGTTTCTGCTTTTTCAGCAGAAACACCAGTTTTCGTCGAACTTTCGTCATCCGTTTCGACCTCCATATCCGAGCCTTCTTCCACCTCAGAGCTTGACCTCTCTTGTGGCCTGATAGGACTCGCCATAACAGGTGAAATCGCCTCCACCTCGAGCTCAGAATCATCCCCATTCGAGCTCACTTTAGCCATATTCACCACAGCAGTTTCTGCGAAAACTGCTCCAACCAAGGGTTTTGCACGACCTCGCTTTACCCCAAGACGAGGTTTCTGTGGTCTCCCTTGCACCACATTCAAGGCTGTACACTTCCTAGTTTCCATACATGTGCTTTTCATCACTGAGCACCCTTCCAAGACATAAATTCCATGCCTCCGAAAACCGGAAATAATCAGCCTCCCCTGTTTTAAAACTGCTATTTTTCCAGCAAAGGCACTCGTGTTGTAACCCTTCGAATCCATTGCTCCGATGGATAACAGGTTCCTCCTCAACTCAGGGACATACCTAACATCCTTAAGTATGCCTACACCACCTGACTTGAGCCTCAAATACACGGAACCAACCCCAAGAACGTTGCAAAACTTGCCATTTCCAAGCCTCACTTTACCTCTCGATGCTTGAAAGTTTTGCAACCATTCTCTGTTGCAAGACACGTGAAAGCTACATCCCGAGTCAAGGATCCATTCCTTGCTCGCCTTGTGCTCAGACACATTCAACGCCTCAGCGAAATCGCAGCCAACAACAGCTGAATCTGCAGCACAAACTTCTTCAGAATTCGCTTCTGAAATTTCAGCAACTTTTGAGCCTTTCGTTGCTACGGTCTCAACCTCAAGACGAAGATCTCCCGCAGGTTCTCGATCTGCAACCAATCCTCGACATGTACTTGAGGTTCCAGCTCCACCGCTTGACCTAACCACAGCCTCAGCCACCTCAACATCATCGCAAACCGCAGCCGTTCGAACATCACCTCCGAACTTCGTCGTTTGCCTCCGATGCGGACATAACCTCCGAATGTGACCTTCCTCGTGGCAATGGTAACACCTCAGAGGCCTCCTGAGCTTCCTATCTGCAGCCTTCTTTGAATCACATCGGTTCCTACTCGACCAATTCTTCCTCACACACATCAACTCCTTCGCCGAACTCGAAATCGACTCGGTTCTTTCATCGAGCAGCTGTGAGAAGATCTTCGAAGGAACACTCCTCGATTCCTTAGGCTCATCCAAGTAAAGCTCATCCATTCGCCTCAAAATTTCGTCAGCCGTGGACTGCTCCAACACGTTTTTCAGAACATCGTCGCCTAGACTCAAAATCAACAAGCTTCGAGCCTTCGTTCGGACGATTTCCTTCTTCGTTGCACTTGACGCAGGTAGCAACTCCTCCTCAAGGCCGTACTCAACCAGACGAGCCTTCATCTTCAACTTCCAGGCATCGAAATCCTTCGATCCATTGAAGATATCCAATTCCAGTCGCATCGCTGCCATACCTCTGAAGATCGCCTCGATCCGCAGCTACACCGCACCAATTGTTGATCTATGACCGCCGATCGACTCGGAATTGACCTGTGTTTATGCGTGTGTGCTTCGATCTAACCTAATCGAGCAATCGCAGCTCGATCGAACGAAAAACAGCAGCTCGAAAAAAACACAGAAACGACACAGCGATTTTACGTGGTTCGGCGATCTTCGCCTACGTCCACGGACCAACAGAGTCACCGATTGTATTAATCACCAACTAGAGTTTTACAGACCTCCGTGTCTACTACAAAACCCTAGTTTACAACTTTCTCTAATTCGCACTCTAGAGAAAGTTATGAGCTCTCGAAGATGCCTCGTCAAACACTGATTTCTGGTATATATAAGATTTCTTCAGGTGTTAAGTTGGAGCGACCATCTGTAGCCGTTCGATCATCTCCATCGCATCCAATGGTCTAAGCTTCATCACAGCTTTACACAGAAGACGTGTTTTCACTTAAAGAATTGCTAAAGCAATTCTTCCATCGCTTCATCTCATCCATTGATCTTTAACTCGCGCTACATCGTACGTCTCTCATTGAATCTTCCCACTTCGAATTTCATCCATGCGATAGCGCGCCAACAGATCCGATGGATCTCATTTGCTCGCAGTTAAACACTTCAGAGCTCAACAATTCCTTCAGCAGTTCAGCTCTTCTTCAGCAGTGATGATCGGACCACTTTTCCGGCGACTTACCGGCCAACTGCGGCGAGTTCTTGGCACACAATTCCCAACAACCTGGTTTAGCCGCCGGAAGTGTGCCGGCTTGCCCGAGGGTGCTCGTCGGAGGGACCCGTTTCTTGACGGGAGCTTGTCGGTCCGGGTCGGGTCGGCCCGAGGGAGGCGGCCCATTGTTCGGCTTATTAATTTTTTCAGAGGGTTGTGGTGGATGATGAGTGGTGGCTTGGCGGGTTTGCCCCTTGGTGGTCGTGAGCGGGACCTGATGCTTCTTGGCGGCGGCTCGGGTCTGGTCGGATCGGGCCGAAACAGACCCGTTCAGGCTCGTGTTGCGGCTCGCCGTTGAGTTGCTTTCAGAGGGAGTGAAGGGTGGAGTAGTACGGACGGGCGATGGTTTAGAGCCGCCATGGACGGCCGGTTTGACGCCGACGCCACCTCTGTCGTCGCCGTCTCTGGTGGTCGACGGTTTCCTCAGAAGATCCGTTAACTTCTTAATGGGTTTCGACCAAGACGACATCTTTCTGCACATGCACGAGTGACCTTTCGGTTATGGGTCGTCAGGCAAGGGTTCGGGTTGGGTCTGTGTTTTCGCGCCAGTTCTCGGCAATGTGAGCCGAGAAATGAGAACGTAAAAAGAAAAAGGAAAGGTGAGGTTTGTTCTATCGAGATATGGACGACGGAAGAGTGAAGTGAGTGTATTGCCGATTGCGTCTGTGTATATATATATATATATAGAGAGAGAGAGGGGGGACGAAATGAAAAGGTTTGTATTGAGCTGGCACCAGATAGAAGGAAAACTATTCATTAGTATTTGTATTTTTGGCTAATTCTCACCATCTATAGTTTAGTATAATTGTATATTTGCCCTGATTGTTTTTTAATATTATGATTTTGCCCCCTTCTGGTGTGTATTTTAGCTAATGAGATTGTAAATTTTTTTCTGTAAAGTATAAGATTACTCGAAAGTCAAAGATTAATATCGGATTTTCTCGATTTATGACCGTAAAAAAGTAATAAATGATATTCTACGTTGAATAAAAAAGGGTCATCCTGCGTCACGTGTACGAGTATGTGATAAGTAGATAGTTAATACGCGTGTAAACAGTGTAAAGTATAAGAAACTCGAAGTCAATATTATGTTTGGATTTTCTTGATAAATGACCTTAAAAAACGTAATAAATGATTTACGATTTATGACATTGGGGTAGAATATCCCGTGTCACGTTTACGAGCACGTGATAATAAGTGAGTAGCTAATAGGATTGTAAAACTTATTTTTTCTAGTATAAAAGTTTACGATTACTCGAATAATCAAAATTATTATCTGATTTTCTTAATGTATGTATGACCACCAAAAAAGTAATAAATGATATTATACGTTGACAAAATTAGGGTCGAATGTTTCGTGTCACGAGTACGAGTATGTCCTGGGTTCTGCAATTAGGGTTCTCCAAAAAGTAGTAAATGATATGCTGCGTTGACTGCAATTAGGGTCGAAAATCCTGTGTTACGTGTACAAATATGTGATAAATAACGAATAGGACAGTTTACTAATATGAAGTCTATGATCCGTCGAAAAGTCAATATTAATTTCGAATTCTCGACGTATGACCGTCAAAACGTAAATGACGTTTTACGTTGAATACAGTTAGGATCGAAAATTCGGTATCGAAGTACCTGATAAGTAAATTTGTAAGACTTCATCTACAATGATATTAACTATCAAGGAGTTGAAAATAAATACATTACTGTTTGTGTACTGTTTGTGTACTATTTCCTAATGAGTGAAATTTGCCTATCGAGAAATTGGAAAAGAAACACATTACTGATTTGGTGAATGACAGATGGATATGTTTGGTACAGTTTTAATTGACTAATTGGTCGGAAACGATCTGTCACGTAATTTATTTTGCTTCTATAATAATGTGGTATGTAGTTTCTCCTAACGTGCATGAGCATCCATGCATGAACGTAACTTTAGTATAGAAAAAAAAAGATTAGAGAAGTGATCCATCGAACAAGTTGACGGCGTCAAGTTCGAGTGATAAAAACCGTTAAGACTTAACGGCGGTTAAAGCGGTTTGTCCCCCTAACTGCCAGCCATGTCCGAAAACGAATAAAGAACCGTTGCCCAATGTGTGGGTTTTATTTTCTTACACTCGTTTTCGTTCTCTCTCAATTTTGACCATTTTTGACGTTTCCCGGCTTATAATAATTTTTAAATTATGTGGGGACGTGGCAAATAAAAGAGTTCGTGAATACCAATAAATAAATCGAATTGGAAAAGAATTACATAAACTTTGATAGAGTAAAACCGTGAGCAAGCAAACTTCACTTAATCTATTAGTGGACTCGCCGGCGTAACATACTTTTACCGACTTAGAAAAAATTTGATATAAATTATATAATGTATATTGTAGACTAGTATTTTTTTCGCACACTCTATGCGTATGCATATGGTTTAATATATTACGTTGCTCTTAATATTTAGATTTATTATTTATGAACGAATTGATGAAATATAATTTATAACTACATAAAAGAAAAATATTTTTTAGGGGGTGTAAGTATAATAAATAAATAATATAAAAGTAACCTGAAAATTATTAAAGTATTAAAATAGATGGGCTAAATTACAAATAAATATGACAGATCAAATGTGGCAGTTTATAGCCATCCCACACCCTTTATATGATAGTACAGATACTATAGATAATTACTTGATTTTAGGATAAGTTTTATCAGTACGTAGTTTGATATCCAAACTATATTTCATATTGAAAATAAACTTATTGGTCTCCAAACATGAAATATTGGTCTCCAAACATGAAATGCTATTATGTATACTTGGCATTGTGCTTTTTTTCCGAAAGCAGCATGAGCTAGGCAAAATCATTCTAAGGATAATTTTAATCGACAGTAAAATGTATCGTCCTCGACTTTGTGAATGTGAGGGACATGAAAGTAAATATTTTGATGTTAAATAAAGCATATTTTCATTGAGGCCCAAAGGTTTTTATTTAATTAGCTAGTTATTGGATCAGTCATCAAATGTGTGTGGGCCGAAGTCATGAATATACATACAAACGCTTCTGACGCTTCTCCGTAAGAAAGCCGGCCTTCAATATCGCGCCGGTAAGAACTCTTCTTCCAACGAACCCCCCTTCATCGACCCATTGCTTTTCGATTAGGGTATCCCCTGTTTCGAAATTGATTTTCTTTTTCTTCAATCATCAGAAATACGCTGACGCACATATGATTTTTATGGGGTGTTAAAAAAAAAAATCGAGTTTTAACGGTGAAACGTAGTCTTAGGCAGCTGAACAAGTGAGTTGGGATGTGTTATTTGAATACGTGAACTGAATAACTTTGATGTGAACGAGCCCTTTAAATTTTACTGGGTTCTGCTGGTTTTTCTTTTTTTGTTGATTGACTGAAAGAAGAAGTAATATTTAGGTTTTTATTGCAGGACGAAGTAGCTAGAAACAAGTGATGTAACTCTTCTTTCTTGCAACTATTGTCCTGTATTTCGATCATTGTGTGCCTGGTGTGTGTTCCCTGTACTCCCTAATGTTTGAATCGAATCAAGCTTTTAATTTGCCTTTCTTTTCCTAAATCTTACTTAAACTATTTAAAGGTTCATGTTCTTTTGATGGAGGATTGGCTATTCGTCGTCTGTTTCGAATAAGGTTGATACATCCTCGATGGACTTAAAGTCAAAGGGTAAATCCTGGGCTGGGAGCATATACCATCAATTCGAGTCCATTTGTAACGATGTCGATGGATTTATGACCAAGGTGTTTGCCTTGCTTCTGTTTTACAGTGTTAGAGAATATGAGTTACCTGCTGTTCTTAAGCAAATGCGTTTTCTTGAAAATTTTCAGGACACTTTACAATTCGTCGAGAATCAAGCTCAAAGCGTCGGCAAAAGCGTGAAAAGACTCTACTCAAGCGTTAAAGATATGATTCCTCCTTCAGAAGAAGATAGCCATCTGTCGAAATCCGAGCAAGTTCAAAGCGGTGAAGACGAAATCAATGCCAAGAAGAACCCTACGAGCCTCACTGATGATACCCTCGAGAATTCCTTGGCCTCGATGACTATCGACGAGGAAAAAAGTCAACACATCGACCCCAATTCTTGGCCAGATGCCAAAAATAGCATCGTAAGGGAAAGGACCTCATTTTCAGATTACACTGACTTCTTCTCAGACGAATCAACCTCTTGCTGGTCCTTCGAAGATAATTTCCCTTCTTTTGAGGACCCGAAAAGCAAAGAAGATAAAATCCCACCTTCTTTAACGGTTCGTTTAGCAGACAAAGCTTGCCAGTGTAATGATCCACCGATCGATTCAGATTTTGATTCGACCCACAAAGGTCTAAAAGAAGGTACTGATTCGAACATCGCCAAGTCACTGTCTGAAAGCACTCAAAGCTCAAAGGCCTTTGTTGATTGGCCTACTTCTTCTGAGTTATCAAACATTACGAATGTCACTGATATCGATGGTGAAATGGAGACGATCGATCTATCTGCAGATGCAAAAACTGATGAACGGGCGCCTAATATTGTTTTGGACAACAACAGCCTCGGTCGAACTCCTCTGTCTTATAGGAGAAAGGGTTTCAGATATTACAAGGTAAAGTTTTCCACTACTACATAGGACTCCATTGATAACTCTCAACGTCCTATTATGATGACAATATATCCTTGGACAGGGATTGATGAGGGACGCAATTGCTTCTCGTAAGAGATTATCGAAGGAGTACGAACAGTTTGCCATTATGTACGGAGACATTGATAATGAAATGCTGATTGATTTCGAGAAGCAATCGTTGCCCTCTTCTTCTTCTTCGTCATTGAATTTGGAGATGGTAGAAAACGAGTGGGAGCTTCTGTGAGTATTTGTGTTTCCCGCGGATATTATATACGTAAGGAGAGATGGCTTCTCTGTTTACTTGTGAAGATATATGTGTGGAGCTTTTTCAGGGCCTTCTTCCGCAAATTTGCTCCTTATTACAAGTTTCCAACGTTTTATGTAGAATAAATAATAGAACACACACACATATATATATACTAGAATTTCGGAGGCCGCACCTTGGCGCGGCGATAAATGCCCAGGTTAGCTTTGATTGTGTGCTAAAATGATCGAAGTTTGATTGAATTGAATGACACGACATTGTAACTCTGATGATTTATCTTGATAGTCTACATATTGGAGAGAAATAACGAGATTCGTTTTAGGATAGAGATAAGAGAAGTTCTGTAGGCTAAATAAAATCCTAACTTCTACAGTGGGTTCCGACCAGTATACCCGTAGAGATAATCCGAAGGCTGGTAGGCAATGCCACCCAAGTTGTAACGTGAGTGAGTCCCTATTAGTAACTGTTCTTGTTAGGGTGAGCAAAACCGGATATCCGGTTTTTCGGATATTCGAAAATCGGATATCTGGATTTTCGGATATCGAAAAATGGTATTTGTATCTGCTCCGATTTTAATCGGATATCCGATTCGGATATCCGGTTATTCGGATATTTTTACCGGATATCCGCATTCGGTTTTTTAAATTTATTTTCTTATATTTTTTTTTTCTTTTCAAAATCACATTTTTTATTTCTTATCACAATAAAAAATATATTTTTTAATATAAGAATTTCTACAAATAGTGATGACACGCTCAAATACAAGCAAGTGTACTATGTCGTGCAAGTAGTAAAACGGATGAAGTCCGAGTATCGATTCACGAAGACTACTCGATTAATTCTAAGATAATATTCCTTATCCTAATTTAGACTAAGGAGATTTTATAAGTTTTGATGATTTGATTAAAGAGATAAAAGCGCAAATAATAAAATAAACGCAAATAATAAAATGGGGATAGAGCAATTAACGACGAACGTGATTAAGACAGATGCTCGGCACGAATTATTCATACGTCTTCATGCAATATAATCTATCTAATTAATATGAATAATAGTCAAGATAGAATTTTCTAACATATGTGCTACTCGTTTGTCTCGCAATACCGCCAACCCTACGTAAATAGAGAATACGTAAATAGAGAATCAATCAACTATATGTCTATATGATTGTAGTTCCTACACGTGCATTTGATCTTTATGAAATTCCCCGAGTGTAGACGCTTTCGGCGCCTAAATTATCGGAAACCACACATACGAAATCGAATTTCATCTCTGGTCGGTTTTACGTAGTGATGTTCGATATTTTGATCTAACCTTTCTAATTACCTTTTCGGTCTCATATATTAGGTCAAGAATTGTGTGCGCGGTGGCCGATCACACACACGTCAATAAACTCAAATAAAGAACGCAACTCAAATCATATGATTAAATAAAATACGAATAGAATTAATACGTAGTCATAATCCGGCCTCAATCACAAAAGAAATTAGGCTAGCATATTAATAAACGACGACAGCAATGAATCGAAAGAAAACATTGTCGAAAACGAAATATTAAAAGGTAAGAAATTCGCCCCGTTTACGGTACTCGAATTGTCTCGCTCTTAGTCTTCGGTTGTGTTCGCTCGCAGCCGTCATTCGCAGCCGTCACCGCTGCCCTCGGCTCTTCTTCTTTCAGCCGTCCAATGCTTTCAATCTTCGTATCCTTCGCTGCCTTTTATAGGTTTAATTTCAATAACCGTCTTCAATCTTAAATGGGCCGAATCTAAGCATCGCGGGCCTAAGCATTACCTTAATTTGAATAAGTGCGATTTCTTCTTAGCATCGTCATCGAGGCATGTGTATTTGCAATTGCAAAGCTAGTTTCTCATCTCCTTGGCCATCACGTGCTTGTTTGTGTCTTTGTAATCATGAAGCGTTCCACTAATGATGCTAATGATTGCATTCCACTCAAGCTCTTGCATGCAATCGAGCGCTTCATGTCATGTGGTGTGTTCGAGTTATCCTATATAAGTCGATCATAGTTTCTTCTGCTTCCTTTGACGAAGAATCTTTCCGCTTTGTTCAATTTTGCTCCGATGTCTGTCAAACAAGAAATATAAATATAAACGTAGTTCGAATGAATAATGGTCGAAAACACGCTTTTACGGGGTATAAATATAGCGTAAAATCCTAACTTATCAATAGTAATTCACACAATATGTGAATTTATGATTCAAAATTACATAATAAATAGTAAACACAATACAACAAATACAATTTTTTAACTTGCATCTCGATGTTTTTATTTTATTTTTATCTCAATTCTCTATCAAAGTTTTTTAACTTGCATCTCGATCGGAATTCGGTTTCCGGATATTTTTGCTCACCCCTAGTTCTCGTACATATATAATTTTCCGAGTACGTAATTTAGAATCAATAATCATCAAATAAAAAGTGAAAAATATTTGTATTTGTTGGCCGGGAAAGAAAAGAAAAGAAAAAATATTCGAAGATTGGTGTAGCACACAATTTCCTTAAAATAGATTCGCTCCCTCACGTATGTGCTAGAGGTTTTAACGAGCGTCTATTTCCCAGGATACTTCGAAAAAACACGGCGTTCATTTAGCACAAAACGACACCGACAGCGAACGGAATAAGAACGATAGCAGAGAATATTTTTGGAATTATTTTCTTATTTTTTTCTTCTTTTATTTCTTGTGATTTTTTCCTTTGAATTAATGGCCTATTTATAGCCAAAATTTTGTAATAAAAAATAACTAATTTTTTTTTTTTTTAATTAAGTGGTGGAATACACGTTTGTGAGTTGAGGAGTGGTTAAAAAACCACTCCAATCACAAAGCCACCATCCCAACTTCTAGAAGTTGGGCCTTCTAGAAGTTGGGCCGTTATTGGGCCAAAATCGAAGCCCAATAGCATTTTCAAAGCCCAATTTCTTAAATAAAAATATTTTTTCTAAATTTCTCATTCACATAATAATTTATATTAATTATAAATTATCTAACAATCCCCCACATGAATGAGAATTGTTTGGTTAATGTTTCTGCTAATCTAATGATACTCTGCATAGAGGATAGTATGTTTTACCATTTGAACTTCCTCCTTGTATGCACGCTTGGTTTACTGCAGTCCAGTAGAACACGATGTCTTTGAACTGTCCCGCTTTTCGTGTAAACGAACCCACGTACAATACACAGAGACCATTTTTCTCTTGTTCCGTTCTCATGGTTTTGTCCAGTACGGCCATGGACACGTCCTGATTCTGCGAGGGTTTCTAAAGAACTAAGCCTTTCAGTTCTCCTTTGAAGCGGCCCCACTTCTCCCTAACATAGGTGACTTCTCACGTCGCGAGTATTTTCATCAACACTCTATGATAGTCATTAAAGCATCATAATGCTAGCCTTTTTCCGTCATCACTGTTTCTCGACAGGAATGAGCAGGGTTATCCCCCACAGTGATACCAAGTCCTAAGATTAGGTTGTCCCTTTGAACCTAGATCTTGGGATCTCCAGTCACATAGGTAGGGTTTTCCTTCTTAGCACTTCTATACTTTAAGGCTTTAAGCCCATTCCTTTCGTCAACCTTTCAACTGCATCTCTATTTAACCCTTTGGTTAGCGGATCCGCAATGTTATCCGTCGATTTCACATAATCAATCGAGATAACTCCAGTTGAGAGCAGTTGTCTAATGGTATTATGTCGACGACGTATGTGTCTCGACTTACCATTATACATAGTACTCTGTGCTCGTCCAATAGCTGATTGGCTATCGCAGTGTATGCATATAGGCGGCACAGATTTTTCCCACTTCGGAATATCCTCCAAGAAATGGCGTAGCCATTCAGCTTCTTCTCCACATTTATCCAAGGCAAAGAACTCGGATTCCATAGTGGATCTCGCTATAACCGTTTGTTTCGAGGATTTCCACGACACAGCAGCTCCAGCGAGTGTAAACACATAGCCGCTTGTGCTCTTAGAGTCCTTCATGTCAGATATCCAGTTTGCATCTGTGTAGCCTTCTAACACAGTCGGATATCGACCATAATGTAATCCATAGTCTCGAGTATACCGTAAGTATCTCAAAACCCGTATTATAGCGGTCCAATGATCCGCACTCGGAATGCTCGTGTACGAACTCAGTTTGCTTATAGCATAAGCAATATCTGGCCTAGTACAGCTCATTAGATACATCAAGCTTCCGATAATCCGGGAGTATTCTACTTGAGAAATAGCCTCCCCGCGATTTTTCGACAAATGAACGCTTCGATCTAATGGCGTTCTAGCAACACCAGAATCACCCTTGTAGAATTTGTCGAGAATTTTGTCTACGTAATGAGCTTGACTCAAAACAAGACCGTTACTCGTTCGTTTGATTTTAATTCCTAAAATCACGTCCGCAAGTCCCATATCTTTCATGTCAAATTTCGAATTTAACATATCCTTGGTAGACTTGACCATTTTGTCGTTACTACCAACAATGAGTATGTCGTCTACATACAGACATAAAATAACGTAGTCATCGCATGTTTCCTTTGAGTAAACGCATTTATCGCTCTCATTGATTTTAAACCCGTAGTTGATCATCGCATGATCAAACTTTTCGTGCCACTTCTTAGGGGCTTGTCATACAAAGATTTGATCAATCTACAGACTTTTGTTTCGGTTCTCGGAGCACGAAAACCCTCGGGTTGCTCCATATATATTTCATCGTCTAATTCACCGTTTAAGAAAGCAGTTTTGACATCCATTTGATGTACTTCCAAATTTCTTAAGGACGCGATAGCAAGTATCATCCTTATCGAATTTATTATCGTCACAGGAGAATATGTGTCAAAATAGTCTAAGCCTTCGCGTTGCTTGTATCCTTTGATAACAAGTCTGGCTTTATACTTTTCTACAGACCCGTCTGGTCTCATTTTCCTTTTAAAAATCCATTTTGATCCTAAAGGTTTACATCCCTTTGGAAGATCAACTAACTCACAAGTATGATTCTGCAAAATAGAATCAATCTCGCTCTTTATGGCTTCTTTCCATAAAGGCCCGTCCACGGAGCTCACTGCTTCGTTATAAGTCAGCGGTTCCTTTTCAATCAAATATGTAACAAAGTCGTCATCAAAAGATTTCTCTATTCGGGCACGCTTGCTTCGTCTCGGTTCAATCTCATGAACCGTACTAGGAATCTCGGTTTCTATATCATCTCGTTTAGATGTACAAGATCTATCATCGGTTTTACAAGGAAATACATTTTCAAAGAAACATGCATTCCTCGATTCCATTACCGTGTTCTTGTGTATATCCGAAATTTTCGAATCATAGACAAGAAACCGATATGCCGTACTATTGTGTGCATATCCTATGAAAATACAGTCCACCGTTTTAGGACCAATTTTCACCGCTTTAGGCGCAGGTATAGCTACCTTCGCCAAACACCCCCACATTCGCAAATGTTGGTACGAAGGCGTCTTTCCTTTCCATAACTCATATGGAGTTTTATTCATTTTCTTTCGAGGTATCCTATTTAATAGGTAATTACCCGTCAAGATAGCTTCGCCCCACATATTTGGCGGTAGACCTGAACTCAGTAACATCGCATTCATCATCTCTTTTAATGTGCGATTCTTTCGTTCGGCCACTCCGTTTGATTGAGGTGAATACGGGGCGGTCAATTCATGGACGATACCATGTTCCACACAGAAGCTCCCAATTGACGCTTCGTATTCTCTACGTTGATCACTTCTCAATCTTTTAATTTTCTTACCGAGTTGCGTTTCAACTTCGATTTTGTAGAGAACGAATTTCTCTAATGCTTCGTCTTTGCTCTTAAGCAAATAAACATAGCAATATTTGGTGCAATTGTCAATAAATGTTATAAAATATTTATTGCCACCACGTGTTTGAACGTATTTCAAATCACATAAATCGCTATGAATCAATTCAAGCGGTTCGGTATTTCTTGCTACCGAAGGGAAAGACGATCTCGTCATTTTTGCTTCAACGCAAATTTTGCATTTATATTTCGAATTAATTTCGAATGTTGGAATATGGTCTATGTTAATTAATCGACGTATCGATTCAAAATTAACGTGACCTAATCTACCGTGCCACAAATTGGAAGATTCAAGCAAGTAAACGGAAGAACGTTTTTCATTCTCATTTACAATAGTCATTACATTCAGCTTGAACAAACCATCACAGGCATAACCTTTACCAACAAACACACCCGACTTAGACAATATCACTTTGTCAGATTCAATAACAATACGAAAACCGTGTTTGTTCAACAAGAATCCCGATATAAGGTTCTTGCGAATTTCCGGTACATACAACACGTCTTTCAGCGTTAGTATTTTTCCGGACGTCATCTTGAGCATCACGTTCCCTTTTCCTTCGACGGTAGCAGCAGCCGAGTTGCCCATGTAGATCTTTTCTCCTTCAACCGGCTCACAAGTAGAGAAGAATCTACGGTTCGTGCACACATGACGTGTAGCACCGGTATCGATCCACCATTCTTGTGGATTCGACCCAATCATGTTTACCTCCGAAACCACCGCGACGAGGCTCAAGTCCTCAACTTCTTTGGTGATGTCTTTCACCATATTGGCCTCATGGTGCTTCTTTGGAAGTCGACAGTCCGACGACTTGTAGCCTAGTTTGCCACAATTGAAGCACTTTCCCTTGAACTTATAGTTCGGCTTAGCGATGCCTCCGGTCGCCCCAAGTTTCGCTTTGGGTTTAACCGCGCCTTTGCCCTTTTTAGAACTATGCTCCACCACGTTTACTTTCGGTTCAGATGAGCTCGATACTCTCTTTTCCGACCTTTTGTTGTCTTCTTCGATTCGAAGTCTAACAATCAGATCCTCCAAAGACATCTCCTTGCGCTTATGCTTGAGATAGTTTTTGAAGTCCTTCCAGCCCGGTGGCAGCTTTTCAATAATAGCCGCAACTTGGAAAGATTCACTCAGAACCATCCGTTCTGCATGGATCTCGTGCAAAATCAATTGGATTTCTTGCACCTGACTTATCACAGTCTTGGAATCGACCATCTTATAATCAAGGAACCGTTCGACAACAAATTTCTTTGTGCCGGCATCCTCAGTTTTATATTTTCGGTCTAACGATTCCCACAATTCCTTAGCCGTAGCGACCGCACCATACACGTTGTACAGAGTATCGCTTAGGGCATTCAGAATATAATTACGACACAGGAAATCAGAGTGTTTCCATGCATCAACAGCGATCACGACCTCAGCGTTCGTCTCGCCGTCGTTCACCTTAGGCTCGACCTCTTTCAGGTATGTTGCTAGGTTCAGCGTGGTGAGGTAGAAGAGCATCTTCTGTTGCCATCTTTTGAACGTCGAGGCTGTCCCCGTAAATTTCTCCGGCTTCTCCAGGTGGTTGACCGGTACGCTTGGCTTCGTAACCACAGGTATGGCATTGGGGATAAATGTAGTAGGGAGAACGTCAGTGTTTTCATCGTTTCCCGCAGATTCTTGGTTGTTGAGGAAGTCCACGTAGTCTGACATCTTTGCGGGATCGTCGATCTATTTTAAGATTGTTGGCCGGGAAAGAAAAGAAAAGAAAAAATATTCGAAGATTGTGTAGCACACAATTTCCTTAAAATAGATTCGCTCCCTCACGTATGTGCTAGAGGTTTTAACGAGCGTCTATTTCCCAGGATACTTCGAAAAAACACGGCGTTCGTTTAGCACAAAACGACACCGACAGCGAACGGAATAAGAACGATAGCAGAGAATATTTTTGGAATTATTTTCTTATTTTTTTCTTCTTTTATTTCTTGTGATTTTTTCCTTTGAATTAATGGCCTATTTATAGCCAAAATTTTGTAATAAAAAATAACTAATTTTTTTTAATTAAGTGGTGGAATACACGTTTGTGAGTTGAGGAGTGGTTAAAAAACCACTCCAATCACAAAGCCACCATCCCAACTTCTAGAAGTTGGGCCTTCTAGAAGTTGGGCCGTTATTGGGCCAAAATCGAAGCCCAATAGCATTTTCAAAGCCCAATTTCTTAAATAAAAATATTTTTTCTAAATTTCTCATTCACATAATAATTTATATTAATTATAAATTATCTAACAGTATTAATAGAAAATATAATATCCAAATACCTAGCTTAAAAAAAAAAGAAATATCAATACCAGAACTGTAAATAATATTGTAGAATGTATCAATATCAATGTCCATATTATAAAAAAGCTGAAATAGTTTCAAGAATGAACAAATATCAGATAGTCCATCTTGAATCGATAAATATATAAGATTTAATTTCGGTGATCAACAACGGTGAAAAAATATCATAATATAAAGATCAAAATTTTTCTTGAAAATCAAGCTAGGGTAACATTGATAGAGATTCTAAATGTTGGGGGATATATCTGATAGTCTGAAATCTTATAGCACAAGAGTTTACACAGAAGTTTCTAAGCCCTGAAATTGTAAGTTTTCATGGTAAGAAGATATTTGGTTGGTATTTCGTGTGTTGTAATGATTTTTTGAATGTTCTTTTGTGTTATGGGCTTTGTACAACCTAGTGACCTAAATATTATCAACGTGTATGAATCTCCATCATTATTTCTCTCTTTGTATTAAAATAACTAACCATATACGGCGTCGTTTTATGTGAACGAAACTATCATATGAGATATAGAATATTATCAAGGGTTAATTTGGGTTCAATCCCTAATATGCAATTGTCGACATAGTTCAGGCCCCATAAGGTTTTAATTTAGGCCCAATGACCTAATTACCGAAGATATATGTTTGAAGGACCAATGTGACAGGAAATGACAATAATATCCTTCATAGTTGCCAAAAATTACAGCCATTTGCTATCGTCTCTTCCGTTCGATTTTGGGTTGCTTTTAGGACTCTAAAACTGATTGAAATATCGTTGTTAAGGTGCAAATAAGATGCGATCGACTTCGATTCGTCATGGGTAGTTACAATAAACGAATAATTTAAAGTGTAAGACGAAATATTTACGAAAATCCACTTCGAAAAACGAGAATATAAATGGACCAAATATCAAATTTAATGGCCGATTAAGACGAAACTGAGTGAATTTGATAATGGGTCTTAATAATCAATGAAAATATGATGTTAATCGCGAAGAAATTTGACGCGGCCCATGATTGAAGCTTTTGCTAATAAAAACGCTCGCTAAGTAACAATTTATGCATTCTGGGTAACAATATATGCATTCTGGATAAAAATATATGCATTCTGGGTAAAACTTTATGCATTCTGGGTAACGCTTTATGAATTCTGGGTAACAGTTCATGCATTCTAGGTAACAATTTATGCATTCTGGGTAATACTATGCATTCTGTATTGCCCGAAAATGGCAACCTGCACATTTTGGAGTATAACTTTCGATCCAGAATTCAAATGACCTTGATTCAAGATCCCTTGATTAGCCAAGTTAATTATGTATAACTTTTATTCTTTAAGTTATTTCTGATTCGAAGTCCATTGACCTAAAAAATGTGCCCGAAAAAGATTTACGGGTGCTTAGGGATGTTGTCCGAAAATGGCATTGCCTGAAAATGGCAACCTGCACCTTTTTTAGTATAACTTTCGATCTAAAATTCCAACGACTTTGATTCAAACTCCTGTGAATATCCAACTTATGTATAACTTTTATACTTTAAATTCTTTTTGATTCGCTAATACCAAATCGATAACCCTCAAATTAATCGAAGAAATCGAAGACGAGAAGCGACGTCCACGAGCAGCGACGACGAGGATGTTACAATTTGGCGCTATGTATATCTGATAACTAGTAGCAGTTTACACATATCGGATAACAGATAATCTATGCTTGATTTTATTTACTCTCCCGCCCAAAATTCATTTCATTCTGGTTTTCCCGCCCGAAATTTCACGGAAAATTTAGTAACAAATTTGAGGCAGCATAGTAACATAAACGTATATACTAGTAACAGATCCTGATAATTTTAATTTAGTAACAATTGTTCATCACCTCAATTGACGAACGTCCGAATCAATTCACTAACAACTGGATTTCTGCCTAATGTCGATGTCTTTCATACCACATGCATTACACCACTTACGGTTTGAGAGTTAACAATTGACACATAATTTCGAATATAATGTCGTTGCAAAAGATACCCAAATTATAGGGTCGATCGTATTTTCGCAAAATTAAATGATGAACATAGAACGAACGACCAAACATGGTGCCGCACCGAGCTGCCATACTAAGGGTACTTCGAATTTATACATATTAGATGTAATCGTTGCCAAAAACGGCTTTGATTTCATCTTATTTTCGCAAATTAGAACCCTACACATGGTAATAATTAATTGTAGTTTAATAACGGTTTTGATACACCTAGTAACGGTTTTGATACTCCAAGTAACAGATTTGATACTCCGAGTAACAGTTTTAACACAATAAAGATATACCCAAATTATTGGGATCGACCGTATTTTCGCGAAATTAAAAGATGAACGTCGAACGAACGAGCAAACATGTGCCGCACCGAGCTGTCCATACTATGGGTACTTCGAATTTATACATATTAGATGTAATCGTTGCCAAAAAGGGCTTTGATTTCATCTTATTTTCGCAAATTAGAACCCTAAATAGAAAAATAAAATTCATTACAAATCCTACATCTTGCGTCGTCAATGCCACAATATATCCGACCTTACACGCCAAAATTGGTTGGTTAATGGGCATTCGAAATTTCCGATTTCGATTTACTGTAAAAACGAGATTCATAAAATAGATATTCTCCGTCGATAACAATTTTCTGCATCATAGTAACAGATAAAGGATGGAAATAAAACTTTACCAGGCATTTATAACAATATAGTCTAACAGCATAACAAAAAGTCGCCGAAAAATAACTCTTAGTTCAGTATGTTAGGAAGGGTATTTTCGTCAATACATATTTTTAAGCTTTATCTCAGCCATTTTCGAAAAAGTTGGTCCTTTAAACTAATAGGGATTTCAACAGGGACTGAGCACTTTAAAAACTTACTAACTATGGACTTGATAGAAATTTCCCCTGTTATCAAGCAAAAGCTAATAGGAATCATTACGCTATTCCTAGATTACAACGAAATTACTGTAGTTCTCCCCATTGGCGTATATAAGTATTAATATATATGTTATATAATGTAGATTACTTAAAAGATTAAAGTATACCATAGGGAGGCAGTCGACTTATTATTCTTAAACAGCTTAACTAAAGAACGATCCAAAGATTACGACAATGATCGCAAAGCCATGCAGAAAGTACAACAGAAACTAATAAGAAAGAAAAAAGCCGTGTCTTACTATATCAATATATCCTCTATGGCTTTTATTCTACTAGCTCCTCATTTTATTTTACATAAACATAAACAAAATTAATGATGCTTAGGATCGGGTCCTCCTGGGCTGACTCGGTTCGGGGCGACCCAATTTTCATAGAGTTGTCTCCTCCTCAAACTCTCGGAAATAATTCCTCTACCATTTTCGATGATCAATGCCCGTCGAGAAAGGCGATGAGATGATAACGATGGAGAAACCCAAAGCAATAATAAGACCACAAATACGAATAAGCAAATGTTGATAAACCTTTTAGCCATAGTAAAATCTGTGTCTTGTCTTTATAGTCAATTGGTAATAGAAGATGATTGTTGGGTGATGTATGTATTAATAGTAGTAGTACATGTAAAGATTGTTCATGGTGTGTGTATATATAGCACGTTGAGAGAGCTCTCACGTAATGAATAGTCGTTTTATCGATGTGTTAAGAAGATGACACTTGTAAGAACAGTACTTTTATATCATTATTATTATAATCTCTTCTCATTATTGCATGTTTCTGTTATTATTAAGGGATGCATACGTGGATCGGTTTTACTTGTAATGGTAATTTTATCATTCCCATTTCGACCTAAAAAGAACCAAGAATGAATATACAATAACCGACGAGCAAATACCTTCAAATGAATGCACCGTCTCTTGCCGTCCTTTTGGCTTGGCAAACGAATGATTTTCAATATGGAAAGCTAGAAATTAAGTATGATGAATATTGGAAAAAGAAATGCTTATTTATAAAGATAATTGATTGAATTGCATAGTACGATATGATTGAGAAACTATACATACCGAGTGATTATTATACTTAATGTGCTGCACTGCACTAGAAGCTCTTTCGATTATATTATTGCCACTGAATAAAGTGCAGAAGCAAAGCAAAACCCTCAAAGTTGTTGCAATTTTCGTTAAATCTTGTTATACAACTTGTGTTTTGCGCATATTTCTACTAATGCTTATAGAATGATTATATTTCTTTTCAATCTTAAATGGACCGACCCGACCCACAAATGAATGATGATGGCTTTGTGGGAGACTTATTCATAACTCAATGTCAATGAAAATGACCATCTCAAGTTAATGTTGACTTTGGAGAATCGGGATAATGAATGTTATTTTATTATCAATGGGAATACTCAAAGTGGTAAAAAGAGCACAAAGTGTACATATAATAATATCATACCAAGATGGTTATGGGGCACTAAAACACTTTCAAACACTAACAAAAGGGTAACTATTTTATTAAGGCCCTACTATTCACACCGCCTATACCACTTTTTACACCCTAAACACTTGATTTTTGTAATAATAATTTTAAATAATCATATGATTCAACAAAAAATATTTTATTAACTTATTTTCCATTAAATCAATATTAGTAATTACATGGACTATTCAAAAATTATTAATTAAGTCATTTTAACGATGGCAAATTTAGAACTAGCAAAATGCTCGTGGCCCGCGGGCCGGCCCGACCCACCCTGGTACTGTCAAATGGGCCCGCGGGCCGCGGACCCGGCAAAGTGCGGGGCGGATGCCATTTCTCAGGCTCGCCCTCTCGGGCCGCGGGCAGGCCTGCCAAATATCATACTCCCTCTGTCACAATTCATTTTGGACATTTGGGGTATAGCGCGGTTTTTAAGAAACTGAATATTTAAATAATATAGTACAATTAAAAGGTAAAAAAGTGTATATTTTGACACGTCTTTTAAGAATATTTAATATTATTATATTGATTGTTTGTGATAGTTTTTTTGCTAAATTAGGAAATGTACAAAAGCTAGTGGGACGCCCGATTTAGTAAAATGTATAAAATGGTTTGGGATCGAGGGAGTATAATATTTTTTTAAAAAAATTAATATATAAATGAATTATATAGGTTTTTTTTTATATTTTTTGAGATACAATTTTTAATTTAATCAAATTTAATAACATAAATAAATTTTTATTAAAGAATTTAAATTTTATCAGGAGTAATTCAACTACATTAGTTTATTTTAATAATTTTATTTTATTTTTGTAATTTTTTTCATTTTTATTTTTTTAGGATGGGCCGGGCCCACCACGCCTGCTACCAACCAGTAGGCCTAGGGTTGTCAATGGGGCGGGGATTCCCCGTCCCCGCGGGGATCCGCCCCGAATAGGACGGGGAATCCCCGCTATTCTACCCCCTCAGGGCGGGAACGGGGGAACATTTTTCCCCGCGGATATCCCCGCCCCGTCCCCGATAATAAAAATAGTATATATTATATTCAATTAATATTATTATAAGATAAACAATATTAAAATATACTTTGAAAATATTAAAATAGTACAAATATGATTAAAATATAGCTCAAATAATATAAATAATATTAACATATAATTTAAATAATATTAAAATAATATAAACTGAATTTTTTTTCTGATATAGTGACGGGGACGGGGACGGAGATTGGATCCCCGCCCCGAACACGCCCCGTTGACAACCCTAAGTAGGGCGGGGCTGACTGCCATTTCTCAGGCCCGCCAAAGGGCGGTCCTATGAGGGTAAGCCCGCGCAGGCCTCGGCAGGGCCGCCAAATATCATAAAATATATTTTTGAAAAAATTAATATACAAATGAATTATATAGGTTTGTTATACTTTTGAGATCCAATTTTTAATTTAATCAAATTTAATAACAAAATAAATTTCTATTAAAGAATTTAAATTTGATTAGGATTAATTCAACTTCATTAGTTTATTTTAATGTTTTTTTTTCTTTTTTATATAATTTTTTTTCATTTTTATTTTTTTTAGGACGGACCTTCATTTACCATGCCAGCTAGATGGAAAAAAATTGCCTATTTTAATCGGCAAGTATTTATTTAATATTACTTAAAATATTAACATTAAACTTCTTTTTTTCTTTTTTATATGGGGTATGTAATTGGTAAATAATTAATGTTTACTCGGGGTGCAAATAGAAAAAAAGGGGTGCCAATAGAATTACCATTTTATTAATTGTGCATATAAACCTCTAACGTTTTTCTTACCAACTTTTTTTTGTTTCAATGCTTATGCCTTGTTTAGTCTGTGGTATTATTACTTCAAAATTTTCTATGTTGGTTGATTCATGTAAAAAATCATTTTGAGAGAATAACTAGGAAAGAATATGATTAGCGGTCCAATGACAATTGATCTTGCCCGTCACCATATATATCTCGATTTTTAAAACAATCTACTTATATAACTATGTATATAGACCTATAGAAATCAACAAAGTGGAAACTAAAATCTTTTAATTATCAATGACAATTGACAACGAACTTTGATTGTCATTAAATTGTGAGAGAGATACGTTGTGCAAAAGAAGGCGAAGTGGGCTCGCATACATTGACAAATCCTCACACGAAGTGGGCTAATAAATATGTTGCAAAAAAAATCCTGTATTTGATATTATTTTCTCCATTTTCTTTTTATTTCTAGTGTAATCTACACATAAATACGTACTTTAGAAAAACTTACAAATCAGTACCTATGACAGAAATTTTTACAATAAGTACCCGACTTCTGTTTGTATCAGTTTATGTGTAAAGACCGTACCTCGCTATGTGTGCATAGCGTACCATGTCACGCCTTTATACGGTACCCTATACGGTTCTATATGATACCTAAATGTGCTAATAAGTCATACCACTTTCTAAACGTATTACGTACCACTATACGTTGTTATAAGGTACCTAAATGTGCTAATACGCCATACCTGCAGCGGATCAAGTACCTATATGCAAAAAAATTTATTTACCTACATATAAAAAATGCGGATAAGTTACTAAAGACCCCTTACACTTATTTCTAACTGATTCTCTTTCTTCAATTATTATCACGGATATAGTTAAAAGAGTCAACCCACAATAATCACCAAAGGCAAAATCAAACCTTACTTCACAGCAAAGAAACATTGCAATTTGAGGAAAAGCCAATGACTAAAATGTCAATAAAGTGAGATGCAAACAAACTCAAGAAAGAGCCCATGCAACAACTCAACAACTGAATAAAACCCAAACACACAATGTTGCCGTAATATCAAGACAACCAAGAAAGGAACACATTACTAATGTGAAATAACCAGAATCTCTTCATATAAATATCATAGTTACATACAAATTAATTAAAAAATTAAACAAAATCCTTATATTCTTTAATTCGACAGCCCCACCGATGCTTTAAGACAAATATAACTCTTTTTTTTTTCTTTAAAGTGAAACGAAGTTATACGACGATAGTTTAAGCTCGATAATGGACCCCATCAGGAAAGGCAGAATCCATTGTGCACATCATCTGAAAGATTCGATTTTTTCCCATTTTTTTACTACAAAATTTTCTCATTTAATTTTGTCATCCCATGTGGATCGTGGCCCAGGCTATAATTCTAAAGATTTTGAGGATTTAAGGAGCACCGTGGTTTTTCTAGTTCCTTTATTTAATTATCCGTAAATGAATATGTATCTATATATACATATTTGTGTGTTTGTCCATGCATGGATTACGGATTTATGTACCCACAAAACTGCAGATCCCACATAAGAAAGATCATCCTTAAATGGGAGAAACATGCACAATCAAACCTTGCCTTACAATGCTGTCATTTTTCCACTTCAAGAAAATCTCTCTGTTTACCATTTTAATGCCCTAAATTGTAGAGAGATTCAGACCGAGCTAGATAAATGAGTTTGTTTTCTTTAGATGGGACTTAGATCTTCCAACATAAAGCTCGAATTTTCGAAATCCATGTCTTCATCACTTTTCCACCATCTTAAACAGAGCTGATTTGCTAATATGATAAGAAGACGCTCTCTCTGAATTTCATTTTTTTTTCTTGCAATATAAAAGGTGCAAAAATCTTGACTGGACCAGCTCTGTTTCAGATCCTGTGTAATCTAATCTATGACACAAACACAGAGTGATACAATTTTTTTAATTTAATCCCAAAAAAAGACCTCTCAGATTTTTTGTCATTTGGGCTAATTTCTAATTCCAAAACCCCTTAAAGATTTTTCTGCTGTAAATGAGGTTTATCTTTGAAAATATGGTGGAGATTTGGTGGATGGCTTGCCATTTATAACACATTCCTCTGTTTTCTCCCTTTTTCCTTCCATTCTTCTTTAAATGGCTGAGATCTTCCCTTCGCTTTTGATGGCCGAGCGTGACTGACAACTGAGAAATGACTCGCGAACAGCGTGCTTTAGGTAGCAGCAGCAGCATCTCCGGCAATGGCAGCGTCGGCGGAGACGGCGGCGGTAAGAACAACGACAACAGCATCAGGCCGGCGAAGAATGGCAACAACAAACCGAAGAAAATCCCTCAGAGAGGCGTAGGCATTGCCGAGCTCGAAAAGAGGAGATTGCAAGATGAGATGGACAACAACAAAGCCAACCTTCGCATTCCGAATTTAGCCGTCGATTTGAGGCCCCCTAATAACCCTATTCAAGGGCCCACAATACTTCCCAGCGCCTCATTTCCACCTTCATTGAATCATCCCCATTTGGGCGGGCGTTGGTCGATTCCTCGGGCCGGCGGCTCGGGCCGCCTTGGGTTCAGGTTCAGACCGGCCCACGAAACGAGCGGCGCCTCAGCCTTACCTTGTACTGATGCGACGGTTCGTCAGTTCTTGCTCTGTTTTTTCAGGCGTAGGATAAAAATTGAGATCTTTTTTGCGTTGGTTAGGTTTTTCGGTTGGGTTCCTTACCATAAATTGTTTCTTACATTACAACAGGCGAATATCTCTTCTGGGATTTCGCCGGAGACTGCGCTGGACTTGCAGCTGCAGCAGCAGCAGATCGAGCCCCCTTCAAACCAAAGTTTCATTGGCAGCGGAAGCTCCGAGCCTCCATTCTCAGGCAAAGCTAATACGGTAAGAAATTCGATCAGCTTCAATTAAGTTACTTCTTCATCAGTGAATGTTCTTGGATGCTATAGCTTTAGACAGTGCGTATCAAATCTGTTCAATTTCTTGGATCAGTGTCTTACAGTGCACTGTCTGAATATGATTTTTGACTGCAACTCAACGTAGATGGTTGGCATGAAAAGGCTGTACCCTTTTGGTAACCCAGAAAGCTCGTCGACCACTTACTTCGAAGGCCCATTTCTGCCCACGTTCGCTGCTCCAAGATCGAGTTTAGACGAGCTAACTTTAGGATATTCATCATCTCATGTTGAGCCAAGAAACACATCCATCATCAGGTTTCTCTGCTTCATTCTTTATGATATTTTTGTCTGAATACAAAATATCATCTTTCGTTTCCATGAGTGGCTAATACAGGGAATGCCACTCGAGTTCCAAGCTAAATCCTACTGAAGACTCGAAGAAGATAATGGGAGATTTTCTAACGTTGGATCCTCCTAATGTTTCTCTCCCACCTGAAAATCAGGTCTGAAGCGAATGTAAGTTCTGGCCTGTCTTTTTTTTTTATTTCTTTATCAAGAATGTTTTATTTGTTTCTTAGGAACATATCAATGGCCAAATGCATCAGAGTGGATCAACTGCTGCTCGGGCTTTTAGCCTTTTCCCTGATCTACAGCAAGACGATGATCAGTCTGCGCCTTATGATGAAAGAAAAGACGAAGAAGAAGAAGAAACCATCGATCTTGAGCTGAAGCTGTAATAGGGAAGGAATCTCATCTCAGACATTTGAGTATATTTATTTTGCTAATAAACTCGAGGAGTAGCCTTTCTCATGCCTTCTTACGTACAGTTGCATTGCATGCATTGAGTGCTGTCGTCGCTACATTAATCTCCTCTTATTACACTTGTAATATCTTTTGTTGGGATTTGAATGAATAGATTAGAAAACTCGTTTTAATACGTTATCTTTTTCTTGGGCCAAACTCTAGCTAATCCATATGCTTCTGTCGCGCTAAGAGCTCATAGGCTCAACAGTATTGAATTAGTTGAGGTTCAATCAATCGACATTTGGTATGTGAAATGGTTGAAAGGTTCATAAGCTTGTTTGCTGAAGATACGTGTGGTTTAATTTCTTCCCACCTTTTTCTTTCCAGGATACATTAGAAACAATCAAAACGCACAAAAGAAAAATGTATCACTATCTAGAAAAACCGTTGAACATCTATAGCAAACCATCTTCGACTGTTTGACAAACGGAGAAAAAAAAAAGGAAAAGGAAAGAAAACCTAAGATTACATCTTCCTAAGCACTTGCGTAAAAACAGCAGCAAAAGCATCCAACTGCTTCTTGGGCCTCGAAAGACCGATCTCAAGCCCGCCCTCGAAATCCCTCGACTTACACAGCGACATCGAAGTCTCCCAATCGATCGACGCCGACTCGTACTTTCTGGGTCGGCCCCACCCGTAATCCGAATCATAGAGATCAAACCGGGGCGACCCGGCGACCCCGAAAAGCCTCTTACCAATCAGCTTTCGAAAATCAGCTGGCCAACCCTCCGCCCCGTATAGGATTCCCTTTTCGTTGTACACCGTATTCTGTATGGCCAAGCCAAGGCACTCGGCGGCTACAAGGAAACCATCCTTGGCCTTCAACGACCCGTGGGTCGACTCAGCCTTGACGAAAGCCAGGCAGTTTCCAAAGTAGGTTGCGGGCAGGGGCGGGTCGAGCCGCCCGCGGCAGTCGGCCGCGAACCCAAAGTACTCGGGCTCGTCGTCTGGGACCGAACCAGCCTCGGCTCGAACCAAGCAGACCCATACCAGGGCGCAGGTCATCGTGAAGGCAGTTGCGTGCATTTCGGGGCGACGGGCGACTACGAATGCCTTCATTTTCTCGACGTCTTCCCTTGTGATTACGAATGTGGCTCGAACCTGTAATAAGATGGCAAAAAAGGAACAAGAGAATGAACACATGAGAGTCCTAGGTTGTATCAGTTAGTATCTTGAAAAAGAAAAATGGAGTCTTTTGTCTAAAGGGGTCCGTTTGAAAAAGGGCACATGATGGTGCTTCTTTTTTCAAACTTTAAAATGACCACTCTTGAGATCAAATTGGCAAATGAATTGATGAAGGGGCTTTTCTTGATCAAATTCTTAGCTGAATCATCGATTTTGAAGCTTGATACCGTTCGTCGAAACTGACTGCTCTAAAGATCAATTCGACGGATGAATTGCGAAGGGGAATTCATCAATTTCTAAGCTTTGGTATATATTCATCAAGATTTAGCTGGGAAAGAAAAAAAAAAAAACATACCTTGTTGAGGGGGAATTTGATGGGGCGAGGCTCTCTAGGAAGGGACCTCTTCAGCAAATCCCAGTAAATCTTGTCAAGTCCATTAGGGTCAACCACAGCCGTACGATCGTAAAAGGGGATCGACTTCTCATCGACCAATTTGGCGTCGTCGCCGAACCTATTCACCGAAGCCCAAGCCTTGATAAACCTCACGATGGTGCTGGCGTCGCCGATGGAGTGGTGGTTGGTGAACCCCAAGCACAAGCCCTGGTCAGGGAATAGGGTTACCTGCACGGCGAGGACGGGGAATACGACGTCGTTTCCGACGCGCTTGGCTCCGGACAGCTGGGGAACGCAGGCGTAGAACTCGTCGGCGACGCGCGGGTGGTTCCCCGTGAGGTGCCTGAAGTCCTTCCTGCACTCCGCGACGGTGAGTGTGACCGAATCTCCGACGACGAAGCGAGCGAAGGGCGGCGAGGAGGAGCTGACGGGGTGGACGATGTGGCCGGAGAGTGGGAGGAAGTGCTTGAGGGTCTTTACGAGGGAGGATTTGAGCTGTGGGACTATGGTTTCTACGAAGGTCTGCTTAGAACAGGGGAATTTGAAGAAGAGCAATCGTTGGACTGGGTGGAAGTAGAGCCATGTAATGTCGAAGTGAGGAAGGGGAAGAGTTAGATCGATCTGTGATTGTGTCCGGCGTGGGCTGTATTTGGCAGAGCTCGAGAACGGCGGCGGACATTGGGTGGTGGCTGTAATGGTGGTTGCGGTGGTGCTCGGCGACGGACATTGCTTTCGTGGGTGTGTGTTTTTTTTGTGCGCGTTTTTTGATTTTCTGATATAATTGTATTATTATTATTATTTGGTAGGTGAGAGGGTTTTCGATTTTGGGGGTAGGCGGCGATACATTTTGTAGTACAGTACAACTATCTCTGTCTTTTGTCTGCGTATATATATATATATATATATATATATATATAGACAGATATGTTTAAGTAAATAGAATCCTATTTTTCTTTGGTGTAGCTTGCTTGGGGAATATTTATTTCATTAGTTTAATTATTGTTCGTATTTCTTTCTTAACAAGAGACCGTTCCTAATACCTATTTCTTTTCAACATATAAAAACAAATTCTACGATAGAGAATCAATTACCTGTCAAAATGGTTACGAACTTACAAATTACAATCATATATCTATCAACGACAGATAAGAGTATCATTCGTATCATTTAAATTTTGTTATAATTGTCGAGATTAAACAATTGTAGACAGGTCGGGTCAAAATGTTCATTGTTGACAAAAGATCTTTCAATTCAAAGACAACGTTTTCATAATCTCAGTTAGGTGGTTGCAATGCAATAAAGAGTTGAATGCCACCTAATAAACCCACTTATTTAAACATTAAACTACGACTTGTGAACATTTTGAGGATGTAAAAATACTAAGTATAAACTAATGTTCGATGAAATGATTGGCTAACACCCAAATTCACTTTCACAGACACAGCGGAAAAAACAATAACTTAGTGACGAAATGAAACGAACACGAGAAGTGATTTTGTGCAGCAAGTCAAATAACTTGTTGCGTGCCTCAAGGCGCAAACTCTGCTATAAAGATGGATTACAAACTATAAAAAAAGATAGTAAAATAAAACCTAGCAAAACCTACGAACCACTCACGGATTCTGCAAACTACAAAGTCTTTCGACCTTTGGAATACTAGGCTAAAAAGAAACTCTCTTAAGAGATGATTCTCGCTCAAACTCGCTCTGATAATCTCGTTCTCGCTCGTTGTTCTTCTAACGGTTAAGTCCTTCGCTTTATATATGTCTTCGACTTCTAAAGGACTTCTCCAACGACTTGGTACAGCCCACTAACGTCCACTAACTTCCACTAGGTAGTCTTGGTCCGTTAGTGTCCGTTAGGGCTCAGACTTGGTCAGCTCCAATTGCTTAGTCTTCACTTGAGCTCCACGTCTCCTATTTTTAGTATGCTCCTTTCCAATTTTCGCTCCAGCTTATCCACACTCTTTCCATACGGTTTGATTCATTCCAACCCTTATCCATATCCTGCACATTACTAGAAAAATGTCATGTCATTAATTAAATAAGTTTTGGGCATGAAAGATAAAACTGAGATAGGGAACATTCTCGGCCAACAAATGTTGACTAGAATGTTACCCCAACATTGCCAACGTTGAAGACTCAACATTAACACATTTTAATTTTACACGAGAAAGATAAAGTAAGGTACAATCCCATAAACAAATTCTTTTTGTACCGTTGACAAAATCCATCTTATTCTTTCTTATTTAATTTCTTCTTCGTTTGCTGCTATTTTTTCTCCGCTCTCCTTTATAGGAGCCTCCACTTTCCCTGGTACGCGTTATTTTCTTTTCTTCGTGAGAATGCAATTTTTACAGATAGCTTTTTGAATTTGAAGACAGGACAAAGTAAACGTATTGTAAGCCAGGGTCTATAGTCATTGTTAGGGAGTTTTAGACCAAAGTTGTAATGGACATTTAGACTCTATTTAAGTCTTAGTTTTTTTCATTATTATTTAAACTTCAACTTTTTTTTCCTATGGTGTTTCCGTAGGTTTCTTTCCTAGTTGATTTTCTAGACAAAATCATTCTTCATCAAAGAACAGTGATAGCAATATCTATTACACACACCATCTCAAACTAAATCACAATAACTTCAAGAATCAATCGATCATCCCAAGTATCCCCACAAAAGCTTCCTCAAAGCAATCCATCTCCATTTCCTCCATAGAAACACCGATCTCGAAACCCCCTTCGAAGTCTCGGGCCTTCGAAAGTGATAAAGATCCATCCCAGTCGATGTGAACGCACTCGTGCTTCTTCGCCCGACCCCACCCAAAATCAACCTCGTACATATCGAACCTCGGCGAGCCCGCCACCGACAAAATCCTAATGCCTTTTGCCCTAAGCCTTTCGAACCTCATGGGCCAATCAGAAGCCTCCAATATATCATCCCCGCCTTCCCTAACTACCCTTCGAATCGCCTCTTCTATCAGTTCGACGGCAGTTAGAAACCCTAACCGCCTATCTTCAGCGGTAATAAGGTTACTGCGCTCCGAATGCGTGTCGACGAAGACGAGACAGTTGCCGAAGTAAGACGAAGGGAGGGGCGGGTTCAGGCGGGCCCGACAATCCACTCCGAAGCCGAAGTGTACTGTCGAATTGTTCGAGGATGGTTTCGAGGATCTGACGTGGCATGTCCATAGGTATGCGGATATTACGGTGAAGGACGTTATGTAAGATAACTCGGGGCGATTCGAGAGGACGAAGTTCTTGAGCCTATCCACGTCGTCTTTCGTCAGTATGAATGTCGAGCGTACCTGATATATATATATATTATATATATATATATACGATTTTAAGTTTGAATTTCGATAAGCTTTTGTTGAGATTCTATGTTGGGATTTGTCCCACGTCTAATAATTCAAGCTCTTTGAGCCACTATATATATAATTTATCCTCCTAATAGCAATTGGTTTTAGAAAGGACTCCTCGATTTCTGGTATGCTATAAAAACAATCTTCTGCTCGCCGTCACCCGATTTATATATCCGCGTGTTAGGCCAGTCATGCCACACTTGAGGGAGCGTGTTGATATTCTAAGTTAGGTTTTGTCCCATATCGAATAATTCGAACTCTTCAAACCACTATATATAAGAGGTTTTCTCCTTCTTTGGTTTAGGAAGTACCCCTCGATTTCTAGTAACTTTCATCGAACTAAATGAGCGGTTTTTTTTTTTGGGTAGTTCTAGCCTGATGGATTTCGCTCCTGGTACGGAGAGATTTTGTGCCCAATGGATATGTTCGATTGTATTCAGATAATTCATTTTTGGGATTTTAGCTCTATATCTTTGTTAATGTATCAAATCATCGTCTCAAATTCGTTGATTTATAAAATTATTGTTTCGAAAGAAACCTTTTTTTTTTAGAAGTGTAGGGTGTGTACGTATTACCTGATTTGATGGAACAAGCTCTCTTGGAGATTTCCAATCAGCTAATAAGGTTGTCTGAAGAACATTATCCTTCACCACCTCCCAAGCCAGCCTATCCCTTCCTTCGGGATCTTCGACGCATTCCCTACCGAAGAACGGCCTCTCAGTTCCCGGCAAGAGATCTCCACACCGATTGAACGAAGCCCACGATTTCAAAAAACGCCAAATCCCATTAGCATCGCAGACCACATGGTGGTTGGTCGCGCCTACGCAAACTCCCTTGTCGGGAAATAAAGTCACCTGCAGGGACAAAACGGGCACCTTAAAAAAGCCCGACGCACGACAAGCCTCGGGCTTCGGCAAGTCGGGGGCAAAATCGTAAAATTCCCCGACGGCCCGGCGGCGGTGGGCCGCGAAGTAGGTTATGTCTCCGGCGAATTCAGAGAAGGTTAGGGGAACGTAGTCGCCGGAGATGTAATAAATGAAGGGCTTGTCGGCGGCGGTTTCGATATTATTAGGGTTTTCGGCGAGGGGAATGAGTATGTTCCCACATAACGGAAGGTAAGTTTTGAGAGCTAGGCTTAGAGATTGCTTTAGTTCGGGAATTAGGGTTTCAACGAAATGGAGCTTCGAGCATGGGAATTCGTACAAGTGAAGGCATTGGGTTGGATTGGAGAGGAGCAAAGGTATGTCGAAGTGTAATAAGGGGAGCTTTAGCTCTTCTTGATCGTGGGGAGGATTGTCTGAAGAGGGTTGAACTTGAAATTGTCTGATGATCCTGGACATTTTTACTTCTGTATTTGCTTTCTTTAGTTTGTTTTGTTTTTGTTTTTTTTTTCGAAGCATTTGCAGAGTTTGTAGGTTATTTATAGAGGGCACTTTGTTCTTGGTTTCTTGAAAACGCTATAACCAACATTAATTGCTAACTAATATACAGAGCAAAGAGTCGATGCCCTAGACGTAGGTTAGTTGAGTGGCATTCATACATGGTGAGGTGTTACTTAACTTGTTTTCAACCATGAATAGAGACGTAGGTTAGTTGAGTGGCATTCATATAAGCGTACAGTTGGTCAACTGAGCTTGTCGAAAAATGGTTGATAGAACACCAGATTGGAACACTGTTGTGGCACAGACAATCCGAAACGCAATGCAAAACCTTCATTCATTATTACTACAAAACATAGTACTGCCACTTGATTCAATAATCAAGTTGAGGCTTACACGTTATTACATCATCATCAAACAACACATTCAGTAAAGGCCAAGCAACATAACCACGCACAACAAGATCGCACCCCAGAATATGCACAGATAGAGCAAGTATCCTCCTATAATGCGTTCAGGGATTTCGATTTATTTGTCCTCACAGCGACACACGAAGATGCCACGCGGACCGCACGCACACACACCGATAACTGTTTGCGGACAAGAACACGGCAGAGATGCGATCATATGATCATGACCGGGACCATAATTATGACAATTATAGACACAGCGGCGAAGGCACCGATAGCAAGCATTTCAAGATTTCCATCAGAACCGGAACCATCACCACCGCCGTTTTCATCCGTCGTCTTGGGCTCACCTTTGAAAAGGACTCTACTATAAACTGAATGAAGTTCGACAGATTTGGCATACACAGGTCTAACACGGCGTAGCACAACAAAGCGAACCAGCCTGGTTTTTCACCATCTCTGCTCAATATCTTCGCCAACCATCCTGAATAATCACCGTCGACCAGAAACTTCGCGGAAGCTGCGGCACGGAATTTAAATATCTTTCTCAGTCCATCGAACGAAAATAAAAAAACCCATTATTGTATAACTTACGCAATATGAGCGGTTGCACATACCTCGATGCCACTTGGGAATTAACTCTTTCACCGTTTCATTGTCAAGGATCGCTTTCACAACTTTATGGTCACGAACAACCGCGCTGACAATTTCCTGCAAATTTATATATACGAGAGATGACGATGCGGTGTGATCTAATAGTAAGAAACTAATTTTGTCTAGCAATAAACGTGCATCAACTGTGGAGTGTTTTGCGGAAGTCGTTGGCCGTACGTATGAAGCAGATGTGTTCGAATGCAGACGTGTGTACTAGAGCCTCCTCTCAGTTTAGTTTGGTAGTAAATAAAATGTTCTAAGGAGATGGTTTTGTAAATCCAATTTCAGGTAGGAACGAAAGCTTTTCTTTCTCAATAAGGCATGTAAAAACGAATGAAACTCAAGTACATCGAAGAAACGGTTAATTTAACCGTCGAATTCTCGTAAGAAGTTAAAACTATTGTGTCTGTCCAAAGAACAGTTACCTAGTGCCGTTTGAGTTCAAACAACTCTAGAATCATTAAGTACGCAGCTCATGGGAAATTATATAAGAAAGCGATCAACCGAATAGAATTAGAACTACACACAAACCTTGAGACCTGGTACTTGATACACCATCTCCAAAGCACGGGCAAAACGGCTTACGCTAGATTAATCTGGAGATCCAACGTGACTCGATGGTAACTCCGAAAGATTCCTATATGCGTGTGTGCTTTAGTGTGCTACCACCAATTGTGCTCCGGAAAATTATATCAACGAAAACCACTTAAAAGAACCACAATTTACTAAAATTTTGAAGCTATCTATACCTTCTTATGTCAGTCGTTATAATTTCGAATTCTTCATGAGTAGGAACGGCGTTAAAAAACTCTTCGTCGGTAGGAAACGTCCTTCCGCAGTCAAGAATGGTCGAACGGAGACGTCGCTCTGAGCTAGGGTGATGTATGGGTGCACCATCGTTGCCTGCTAATGCTACACATGTATGTATTAGTGAGTAAAACCTTGAATTTAACTGAAATACGACATAATCACGAAATGCTTATTGAAAGACAGGTTTTATATTGTTTCATTAAGATATATACATCGTCGATCGAAGACCTCTCAGGAAAGACGCACGACTCTATAGCTCTCGCAGATCTTGCTTATTAATGGCAGGATATTCAGTTCTGGTTTGGTGGTCTATATTTATAGTGGTGGAGATACATGCATGAATTAAAAGCAACGCCCAACGACTTATGCTACCTAAACTATTAAATTCTTATAAAAAAATATTAACTTACCAAGACTACCATGCCTATTGATAGACGACTTTTATGGTTTTTGCTTGAAGAAGCTCAGATAAAAAGGAAAATTTAAATTCCTTTAAAAAAAATTTAATTGACCAAGATTACCAATATATTGCTGATTGATAGACGACTTTTTTGTCTTCGCTTATTAAGCGGCACATGAAGAAGCTCGGATAATTAGGATTTAGTAAGTCCCGAAACCTGTATTGAAAGAGAGCTTGCTAAATTTGATAATCACCGACTATTACAATGTCATTATATTCATGTTTGCTATAATAATCACAGTTTCTGCACAATTAGGGACCCTAAGCAAGTATGCCCCTCCGCTGAATTTCGATACACGTTTTTTTATGACGAATGATGACAGATTGTGGAAGTAATTAAAATTAGGCTTTGGTTTTCGTCAATGCCACATTTACGTCCAGTCCACACATAGTAAAATATCAATATAAATGCAAAACGCTAAGAAAGTACCTTTTAACCGGTTGTTTTTTTTTTATAATTAATATACTAATTCATACCCTTGAGTTACCTAACTTGACCACAACCGCATATAAAATCTCCACTAGGTTATTTTGAATTATTAGTTTCGTTACAACAGTACTTCCTCCGAAAAAAAAAGAACTTGACAAAGAATACAAAATTAGTTTATGCTCGGATGAATTTCCGTTGATATTGTGAAAAACAATCACGCTTCAGGTTCACCACAACGCAAAAAAGCAAAGCAACAATCACGCAATATCCGAAATTCTGGTACTTCATTTATTTATAGTAGCAAAAAAGATGTCTCGTGCGCACGCACGCTGATCGGATCTACCCCGACATTATGACTGCGACGATAATTATAATGATTATGACCAGCGCTGCGAGGCAACCAGTTTCAAACGTGCAGCATTTTCCGAAAAAACCGCCGCCGTTCGCTTCAGATTTACCTTTGAATAGCGACGCTAAAAACTCAGAGAGCGCCGAAAGCTGCGGCATTATGAAGTTTACGATTGCCGACCACGTCCTAGCGAACACGCCTGGTTTTTCGCCTTTCGCGAACCAATTTTGCATCGGCTGCACAAGGCATTTGAATAGTCTTTATAAGTTCATGTAACTTAGAATTTATAGAAACTATGGCATATGCCATAAATAATATGTTATAAAGTACCTCCGTCGCATTTGTCGCTGCATTCGTCACGAGCTTCGTCGCTGCATTCGCGACGCAATTCGTCGTTGCATATGCGAACTACTGGGTTGTTCAAGATCGCTTTCCAAACGTCACGATCGCCAACAATCGCACGGACCATTATCTGGAAAAAAAAAACAGTCCGTCCATAAAACACACTTACGATGAGGGGGTCATCTTGAGTACGGCCAAAAAGGCATAGAATAGATAGTATGCTATGCTTTAGAGCTTAGGATTTCTGGAATTAGGATTTAGAGTTCAGGTATCAATGAAGATTATGGGATCACGTTTCCCAAATAGGCACCGACTAAAGATTGAAACACATATCAATGAAGAAGCTCAAGAAGGAAAAGCAAATCAGGAACAAATCAAGGGATATAATTTAGTCATTAGTTCTAGCTATAATCAAGGGTTACGTCCCAACGGCCAGTTTCGATAATCTCTGCGTGTGCATTGAAATTATGTAACAAGCTAATAACCGAAGAAATAAATAAATAGACAATTAGAATGATATACATACCTTGACAAGTGGATTACTTTGCACCATATCCATAGCAACACCAAAAAGACTTAAACCAGACGACCCAACTAGACTCGTGGGTACGGCCGACAAAAGCTCCTGCACATTCCAGTATATATGTGCTTGTGTTTGTTTTAGTGTCTTTCCACGGATCTTTGCAATTTTTATTAACATCAGCCTATGTGAAATTATTTCTTCCTCTCAAAGTTAAGTTGAAAGATCAACCAAAGCTTACATGACAGAAAACCCTAATTTATAACTAAAACTTTTAATAAATTGAAAGCCCTTACCCCCTTATGTCTGCCGTGATAGTTTCGAATTCTTGATGAGTCGGAACGGCAATAAGAAACTCTTCCTCGGTCGGAAAATTACTTTTCGCACTGGATAGACGTCGAACGGAGACGCCGCTCTGAGCTAGGTTGATGTACTGGTGAATAATCATTATCTGGCAATATGATACAGTATGTAGAACCTCGAATTTATTAGCTGCAATGATAACCATGAGAATAATTATGATTAAAAAGATTGTATATTTCATACATATGTAAGGGACATAACATACCGCGAAGACTTCTAATAGCTCTCGCAGATCCTTTTGAATAATTGTTTAATGGCAGGAAGTTCTGGTCTGTGTCTATTTATAATCGCGGACATACATGCATGACATTACTGCATTTAAGTGTAATAACTGCACCCAATCGGTCAAGCTACCAAAATATTAAATTTTTTTGAAATAAAATTTTGACCAGGTGATATATATACTGCCGGTTGATCTACCTCTTGATGTGTTGTTCCTCGCATCGCATGTTTAAGGCCCAAAACCTGCGTTGAAAGAGAATGGCAACAGCCGCAACATTAACAATAGTATATATCTAATTATTTTTTTTCTCGAATAGTATATATCTAATTATTGCAAGGCCATTCATCGACAGATAATGTGTTTGATTTATAAGGACTACGCTATTGTCATCTTCGGCTACTATATAATATTGTTATAAAGGATATTAAATACTTTTAGCATATTTAATTAAATAATAATTAAGTGACATTATTTATTCTATCCTTTAATGTGATTTTCTTCTGAATATTATGTGAAGAGCTGTTCTACGAAGAGAGCGAATGAGAAAATCTTTGTTTATCAACGTTGTGTGTTACACGAGTGTGACTGTTGCTGTTGATATAAATCATCAAGTCATACAAGTGCTGATAGTGATCGAATGTTATGTATGAAGAAGAGCAGCTAAGTCGCTTGAAGCCTAGGAGAACGCGTACTGTGTCAAGGAATTTATAAATTGCTTGTAGCAACATCAATTTTCATTACTTTGTGGAATAAGCATCAGTGACCGTTAGTTGAAATGAGGACAACAAAACTGCTCTTATTACTTATTCGATCAGTTGCAGAAGAGTGTGAGCATCATGTGTGTAACTTCTGTATCAAAACAGAGAGAGTTGTAAACACATACTTGAGGGGAGATCTTACTCTGTAAACCTCAGAACATCAATGAAATCAATTGTTCTTGGCTCCGTGGATGTAGGATTTGTATAGAATCCGAACCACGTTATATCGTTGTCTTGAGTTTTCTTTATTTCTGTTTTCGTGTCTAAGTTTGATCAACAAACAATCTCCTCACAACACTCTCACTAAATCAGTAAACTCGTAACACAATCCTTACAAGTGGTGCGGTGAGCGTGGATCGTTCACGTGAAAGACAAGACGATGAGTTCGGCTAGATTTGAAGTGGAGAAATTTACGGGTCTGAACGATTTCAGCCTGTGGAGGATGAAGATGAAGCCGTTGTTGGTTCAACAGGGACTGATCGAGGCTCTGAAGGAAGAGAAATCGATGCCTGCTGAATTGAGTGCAATAGAGAAGAAAACGATGATCGAGAGGGCTCATAGCGCAATAATTCTAAGCCTGGGCGATAAGGTGTTGCGGCAAGTTTAGGAGGACACGGCTGCTGCGCTATGGTTGAAGCTAGAAAGCTTGTATATGACCAAGTCGTTGGCGAATAGATTGTATCTAAAGCAGTCTCTATATTCATTCAAGATGCATGATGACAAGCCACTCGAAGAACAGATTGATGAATTCAGCAAGTTAATTCTCGATCTAGAAAACATTGAAGTTGAGATAAAGGATCAGGATCAAGCATTGCTGCTTTTATGTGCTATGCCGAGAAGTTTTCAGAACTTCAAAGATACGCTGCTTTACGGAAATGAAACCTTGTCACTCCAAGACGTGTTGTCCGCACTTCGTTCTAAACAATTGAATAACAGAACTGAAGTAAAACCGCATGTCGCTGGAGAGTTTGCATGTGCGAGGTAGATGGGAAAAGCGTGATCCGAAGAAGGGTAGAAAATATCGATCTAAATCCAGGGACAAGTCGAAGTCAAAGATGAAATGTTTTCACTGTCATGAGGAGGGACATATGAGCCAAAGAAAAATCAGAAAGAACAAATGAGCAAGGAGACACAAATGTAGCACTGGAAGGGTATGAGTCAGCTGAGATACTCACTGTTTCAGACAAGAATAAAGTTTCAAATGGTGGCTGGATTTTAGATTCAGCCTGTACGTTTCACATATCACCAAATAGATCTTGGATGGAAGATTTTCGAATGTACGATGGTGGAACTGTATTGCTTGGAAACAACGAGTCCTGCAAGGTTGTTGGCCTTGGGAACATACGGATGAAATGTCAATCTGGTGAGGAAATTCTACTTAAAGATGTGAGATTTATTCCGAAGATCAAAAGAAACCTTATTTCAGTAGGAGTGCTGGATGATCTTGGATTCGAAACAAGAGTAAAATCTTGTTATCTCAAGGTAATGAAAGGATCACGAATGATTATGAAAGGTTTTAAGGAAAATGGGATTTATCATCTCTTTGGAGCAACCGGTATAGGTTCCGCTGATAATGTAAGCAAACCACGAGATACAACCAAGTTGTGGCATCAAAGATTAGGCCATTTGAGTCTCAAAGGCTTGCAAGAGCTGTCTAAGCGGGGCATAATTGAGAAAGGCCAGATAAGAGAGTTGGAATTTTGTGAAAGTTGCACACTAGGGAAAGCTCACAAGCTAAGGTTCTCAGCTGGTATGCATTGCTCTAAAGGCCCGCTTAATTATATTCACAGTGACCTGTGGGGGCCAGCAAAGGTTCTAGCACACTCGGGGGGTAGATATTTTATGTCTATTGTGGATGATTATTCACGAAAACTCTGGACTATGATCCTTAAATCTAAAGATGAGGCATTCGAAACTTTCAAGAATTGGAAGAGAAAGGTGGAGCTGCAAGTAGGAAGGAAAGTTAAATGGCTTAGAACCGACAACGGCTTAGAATTCTCTTCCAACGAGTTTGACAATTCTGCCAAGGTGAGGGAATTACAAGGCACATAACCGTACCTCGAATCAGCAGAATGGATTAGCCGAGAGGTTCAATCGAACCTTACTTGAGAGGACAAGATGCATGCTGTTAACTGCAAGTTTGCCGAAGTCATTCTGGACTGAAACGCTTGCTACTGCCACTTATAGATGCCCGTCAAGTGCTTTAGAAATGGCTACTCCAGAAGAGAAATGGATAGACATGAAGCCGAATTTGGAAAACGTGAAGGTATTCGGTTGTACGGCGTATGCTCATGTAAATGGTGACAAACTGGAACCGCGAGCCATCAACTGCATCTTATTGTCTACCCCGAAGGAGTTAAAGGCTTTAAACTGTGGAGTTTGGAGCAGGGAATGAGAAAGAGCATTATATCGAAGGATGTAACCTTTAACGAAGATCAAATGGGATATTTGCAGAAAGTTTCAAGTGCTGAAATCTCAAATGATGAATCTCAGAGATCTTCAATCACTGATAGAATTGGCATTGAGGTGGAGCATTTAGATGAGGATCATAACAGTGCTGAAATTAATCAAGAATTTGGACCGCATGATGAGACACAAACATGGCTTGCTGAAAATTCTGACTCATCATATAGTTATCATGATATACAGAACTACTCACTCTGTAGAGATAGAGAAAAGAGAATATCAAGACCTCCTAGCAGGTATGGACAAGTCAATGCAATAGCTTTCGCTTTGTCAATTGCAGAAGACATGAATAATGAGCCGAAGTCTTTTAATGAAGCTATAAAAAGCATAGAAAGCAGCAAGTGGCTCGAAGCAATGAGGGAAGAGATGGATTCCCTGAAAAGAAATCATACTTGGACTCTTGTTGATAGACCTAAAGATCAGAGGTTGATAACATGTAAGTGGCTATACAAGAAGAAATTTGAAGGAGCTGAAAATAAAACAAGGTAAAGGCAAGACTCGTGGCAAGGGGATTCACACAAATTGAAGGAATCTACTACCACGAGGTGTTCTCACCAGTTGTAAAATTCAGCTCAATTAGAGTCATACTGTCATTGGTAGCTCAGCACAATCTCGAATTGGAGCAGTTAGATGTCAACACTGCATTTTTATACGGGGAATTAGATGAAAAGATATTCATTGAACAACCTCAAGGTTTTGAAGGACAATCAAAGCTCAATAAGGTCTGCTTACTATCTAGATCATTGTATGGGCTGAAGCAAAGTCCTCGGCAATGGAACAAAAGATTTGATCTCTTTATGAACAAGATTGGATTCAAGAGGAGTGAGTACGATGCATGTATATACTACAGAAACTATTCTGACAAGGAGATGGGCTACCTACTTATTTATGTAGATGACATGCTCGTAGCCTGCAAGGACAAATCTGAGATATTGAAATCAAGCAGATGCTGAAATCAGAGTTTGAAATGAAAGACTTAGGGGCTGCTCGAAAAATTTTAGGAACGGAGATTGATAGAAACAGGGCTGAAAACATGTTGTTTTTATCACAGAAGAATTACCTAACTGAAGTGCTGAAGAGGTTTGAAATGTGTGATTCCAAGCCGGTTAGCACTCCATTAGCAGCTCATTTTAAACTCAAGATTGGGACAGAATCTGTTACAGCCGCAGAAACTTTATGAAGGGAATACCTTATGCAAATATTGTTGGCTCGATCATGTATGCCATGGTATGTACCAGACCGGATCTCGCATATACAATGAGATGGTTAGCATATTCATGTCTGATCCGAGGCAAGAACATTGGAATGCTCTAAAGTGGGTGCTAAAGTAAATGGCAATGTAAATAGAGGTCTGTTATTCAGAAAGATCAAGACGGAACCAGTTTCTAATGGTGCTATAATCGGATATGTCGACTCAGATCATGCGGGATGTTTAGACACAAGGTGGTCACTTTCTGGGATTGTATTTACCTCATTTGGTACAGCGATTAGCTGGAAAGCCTCATTGCAGAAGGTAGTGGCTCTCTCAAGCACCGAAGCCGAGTATATTGCTCTAACAGAAACTGTGAAAGAAGCTATTTGGTTAAGAGGTTTGGTTCATGAGCTGAGAATCGATCATTCAAACGTTGAAGCTTATTGTGACAATCAGGGAGCTATACACTGATCCAAAGATAATGTGTATCATGAACGAACAAAGCATGTGGATGTGAGACTTCATTTCATCAGGAATGTGATCGAATCAGGAAAGATAAAAGTCAGAAAGATCTCAACTGAGATGAACCCCACTGATATGATTACGAAGCCAGTCCCGAGCAAGAAATTTGAGCTGTGCTTGGACGAGATTGGCTGTTTAATTGCACCTGGTTAAGAGATGCATGCTGATTCATGAACAGAGTGAAAAGGTTGATGATTTAAGGTGGGGAATTGTTGATATAAATCATCAACTCATACAAGTGCTGATAGTGATTGAATGTTATGTATGAAGAAGAGCAGCTAAGTCGCTTGAAGCCTAGGAGAACGCGTACTGTGTCAAGGAACTTATAAATTGCTTGTAGCAACATCAATTTTCATTACTTGGTGGAATAAGCATCAGTGACCGTTAGTTGAAATGAGGACAACAAAACTGCTCTTATTACTTATTCGATCAGTTGCAGAGGAGTGTGAGCATCGTGTGTAAACACATACTTGAGGGGAGATCTTACTCTGTAAACCTCAGAACATCAATGAAATCAATTGTTCTTGGCTCCGTGGATGTAGGATTTGTATAGAATCCGAACCACGTTATATCATTGTCTTGAGTTTTCTTTATTTCTGTTTTCGTGTCTTAAGTTTGATCAACAAACAATCAGTAAACTCGTCACACAATCCTTACAGTTGCATTGACTTATATACACACGGTCCACTCAACTAACTTACATTCAGCTATCTAACTAAACTATTAACCCAAGCAACGTAATATACAACTCAACAGCTGGTCTCCTATCGAAAGATATCCAGAGGCCAAACTTGCAAATTAGAGCTTTACCATTTCGTAAAGGAGAGGTATAGCTATATGTTCGAATCTCTGTTCTATTTTTTTTTTCCTTTTTCCACAATTTACCATTTCTCTTCACCAAGAGATTCGAACAATAATCAATCGGAAATCTCCAGAAAAAAAAAAAAAAAACACCTAGCTATGGAATACATAGCTACTAAGTTCGAAAATAGCATTCAATCAAAACAGATTTTCATTATTTTCTGCAAAGCCAAAAAACAAACATAATAATGTCAGGAAGATCAGCTCAGATAAATTCCACCTTATAAGTGAAACATATACTAGATACATTATTTTAACTATGGATCTCTATCAAATGGACCAACCTTTGGATTGCAAATGTATATACAGCAACTGCCTTCACTTCTTCAATAACCATATCAAATCAAGCCTTAAACTCATCTTCAACAGCCTCACTACGCCTTCCAAACAAAAGCATACTCTCCGTGTAGTTCTCAAGATAGATCGAGCGCATGGCACCGTGAATACCACTATTTTTAAACTGCTTACTCGTTGGATCATAATATAAAGCCGATTTATTTCTACGTACAACCAAAGCTTCACCGCTCTCAAAGAAAGAAACCACCTTTGCAATATCCACCGAGATATTAAAATTAATCTTGTAAAGCTTCGTCCAGGACTCGTTAAAACGATAATCTTTCATCATCCAAACGTCACATGACTTGTAATATCCTTCGCTATCTCTATCTCTATCGTACTTAATCACAGCAAGTGAGCTTGAGATGACTGAAATCGATAACATCCTCACGCCTTCATTCACCAGCTGACTAGGCAGAGCCAACTCGCTGAAAACCTCGTTGGAAAGATCAAATGCCATTATCGAACTTCTCATAGTACCATCGTCAACATATTCATACGCAAGCCAATGCACAAAACCATTCAAGAAAACTTGCGACCATATAAAGTCAGGTACTCGAAGGCGAACGCTAGCTCCACTCAACACCGTCCATTTTCCTAAATTGAGAGAATAAATCTCGACACCGAGAACGAAATTCAAGCCAAAAGCATGGGATCTCTTAGAATAGACCAACCTCACAACTTTGTAATCATCAGAAGCTTTTCCAAATGCTAGCACAACATAGTGCGGTTCATCAGGTTTACACAACGGCTTGGGCAACGTCAAATGACTCCTAACCGATGGGTTCCACAGTGTGATGGCCGCAGAAGGGGCCCGAAAGAGATCATCGGACAAGCATATGAGCCCATGGAGAGAACCCACGATCCTACAATATCCATCTCGGCACGTGAACGGAAAATTGAGGTCCCTAATAGAAATGGCATTAGCGGGACTGTTTCCCTCGAGTCCAATTAGAGACAAAACCTCGAGCTTCAGCTGTTTATAAAAACGCCTGAGGAGAAGGAATTTTCTGGGATTTTCCGATTTTTTTTCCGAGAATGAAATGTGCGCGGAGGCGAATCTCAGACTCGTGATTAGAGAGCGCCACGATTTGCAGACAGCGGCGGATCGAATCAACGATATTACGGGCAGTCTTACGAGGATCTCAGAGATGATCTCTTCTGGAAGATGGTCTGACGTCATGGATTTTGATTGGGGATTTTCTGCTAAACCCTAATCGGCCGTTCATGCTAATTGCTGCTTGTATATACCAAGAGCCAGGTTTCATAATTGCAGATATACCCCCATGTCTGTGCATATTACGTTGTATGAGCCCTGGACTATATAATATTTATAGATGTAAGCCTTCCTAGTTTCTCCTATTGATTCGTTTGTTGAAAGACATTTTCAGAGCTTATACATTATTTGTTTATAGACATGAATGATAAATTAATACTCCGGGCAGAGAGTCAAGTTGATTGCAGCTAACTTCTGTATTAATGATCGAAAAACGATTTGGTTACAAAATTGAAGTATATGAGGGAAGAACAGAACCCTTGATTAGCTCAAGTTGATGAAATGCTAATGGAATTCTTATATCAGGTACTCACCAAGAACCTTTCAATTTTTTTAGCACTACGTAAATCTGGCCTAGTGAACGCGATATTTTATGGCCCAACAAGTTGTATTGGCCGTGTTTGACGTAATTCACACGGCATTTTATATTTAGAGATCAAAATATCGGCTTAATTATTTTTTTGTCCCGTAATATAGGGGGTGGGGTTATAGGGACATTATAATTTAGGTGGTGCCATTATAGGGACATTAACTTTCGAAAAAATGGCAATTTAGGGACAATATACGACCCAGCCTGGTATTTTGACCTAAACCCGCTGACGTGGAACCCAACCCGCTGACATGTATGCTGAATCGGATTAGCGACGGCATTTAGCGGGAAAAAATTAAAAAAAAAATAAAGCAGTTGGAAAAAAAGAAAGAAATAAAAAAGATATTTTCAATTTAGTATTTTTATATTTTATTATTTATTCTTTAGTTATTTTAGTTGACATCTCTTTTCATTCTCTGTTTCTCTTTCATTTCATTTTGAATTATTATTTTTAAATTTTATTATTTGTGTATTTATTTTTATATAATTTGTTAGTAATTTTCTGTCTTTTTTTAAATTATTACTCTATTTGTTCTTTTTTTTTCAACTGCTTTAATATTTTTTGTAAATTTTTTCCTCCGTCGCTAATCCGATTAAGCAACACATGTTCACGGGTCGGGTTCCAAGTCAGCCAGCTTGGGTCAAAATACCGGGTCAGGACGTATATTGTTCCTAAATTGCCATTTTTCGAAAGTTAATGTCCTTGTAATAATGACACCACCTAAATTATGTATCTCTACAATGCCACCCATACGAGACCAATAAAATAATTAGCCATAAAATATCTATTCATTTCATTCTTCCTTTCTGAAGAAAAGCTTCCGAACCAATTTCTGTTCTCCCTTCTTTCTTCTTCACTTTGTAGAACAGAACATAATGGCGACGGCTTACGCTGCTCGAACATTTATATCTGTATGAATGCAGCATTGGGAGGGAGTGGAAGCACGTTGATGGAAAGTTTGTTCGCCTAAAAAGCTTGATGCTCTGGAAGTGTAGTGATCTCGAATGTTTTGCAGCAGAGTCCAGCCTTTTTCCTTGCCTTGAAGAGCTGGCACTGTACGAGATGGATGGGTTGAAAGAGTTATCATCCGCATTCATCGGAAATATACATACGCTGAGACTTATTAAGTTGTGGTGGTGTCTTGACTCAGTTGTTGTCTCTGTTAAAGAAATAGCAGACTACCAAAAAAACGAAATGGCGAATGACCTATTACATTACATGTAAAGGTTACCCTGCGTCGAATATCCAGTCTTTCTGCTAAGGGATTGAGCGCCAGTAATTTTATCGTCGAGAATAAATGATATACCGTGGTGGAAACCTTTTTTTATTCTTTTCGTTTTGGAATAATGTTCATCTGTACCTATATGTTATGCGATCCAGGCTCTGAGTACTCTTTCTAAATAATACTGTGTTTATGTGCTTTTTTTCCTTTATCTTTCTCAGTTTTGCGTTTTCCCAAACCCTAAACCCTTTGGCTAGTAGAATCTGAATGAAGACATCTCAGCTCTTCGCGTCTCGTAATAATATTGTAGAGTTTGCAACGACGTTAGATGTAAACTAGAAGGTATACATATTTTATTTTTCATTTTTTCATATATCAAATAGTTAATATTTTATCTAACATAAAAGTGCTCAAAATTATATGAACATTTTAAATAAAAATAATAGCGCAAAAACCTAAAATAGTATCCAATGTTTACCCTTTGGACCAATTTAGCCTCTGATGTTTCGCGAGAACCAATTTAGTCCCCGATCTTATCGAATTTGAACTAATCCACCATTAAATAGCGTTAAATTGGATGGAAGTTGACACGCTCATCTACAAGCGATTGACCGGACTTAAAAAATCATAAATTAAACTCCAAAAGGGGGGAAAATTTACAAAATATAAAATTTAAAAAAAAAAAGAGAAAATTACTAATAACCTATATAAAAAAATATCAAAACAAAAAATTTAAGAAAAAATTAAAATCAAACAGAAAGAGAGAATGAAAATTTAAATAATAAATCAAACACTAATAAAGAGAAACAAATCCCAATAAACGGAAAAACTCAAAAAGAAAAAGAAAAGAAAAAACTAAAAAATTAAACATCCAAAAAAAATTCAAAAAAAAGAAACAATTAATAAATTAAAATATATAATAATAAAGAGAGAATTAAATTAAATTATAAATAAAATGGTAATAAAACATATTAAAATAATAATTTAAAATAGAGAAATAAATACAAAATTAAAATAACTTAAGTAAAAAATAAACAAAAAAAAAGAGAGAAATGTTAAAACTAAAAAAATAATAAATAAGAAAAAAAAAGATTTATTTATGAAAAACTAAAAACAAAAGTGAAAATAAAATAGGGTAAAAATATCACTGAAAGTTGACGAGAATTCCCGATCTCGTCTTGTCCTATTAAGGGGGATGCAATCGTCCCAGTATATTTGTTAAAAAAATTTTCGAGAACTGTGACGATTACGTTCTCATTAACTTGGCAGGGACGGTCTTCGTAAAACTTTTGGAGGCATTTTTTATCTTTAATTTGTTTTTCCTTTTTATTTAGTTTCTGATAAATAAATAATATTTTTTTAAATTTTTTTCTAAATCTTAAAATTTTATTTATCATTTTTATTTTAATCTGCTCTCCTTATTTATTTTTTATTTTTCTCTTGTATTTTCTTTGTTTAAGTTATTATTTTTAATATATTTTCATTCTCTCTTCTTTTTTATTTAATTTTAATTTATTATTTACATATTATTTATTTTTATTATTATTTTGTTTAACTTATTATTTTATTATTATTATTATTTATATAATTTATTAGTAATTTTCTCTTTTTTTTTTGAATTGTTCACTCGATTTTTGAACTTTGTTCCTTTTTTATATTTTCCCCTTTTTAATATTTAATTTATGATTTTTAAGTCTGGTCATGTCGACACATGTCGACTTCCGTCTAAATTAACAGCTATTTAAAGGCAGGGACCAATTTGGTTCAAATTCGATTACATCGGGGACTAAATTGGTCCTCGCGAAACATCGGGGACTAAATTGGTTCAAGGGGTAAACATTGGGGCCATTTTATGTTTTGTCCAAAAATAATATCATTCCAACAATACACCATTAGGATACATTTCTTTTTTTCGTATTTCTATTTTTCTTAAAAATAAAATAATATCGTACGATAAATTAACCGCCCAGCCGATAAATTTGTCGATGTGGAACCGTTGTCACGGTGTCCAACAGGCGATTGGGGAGGAACGAGTAAAGTAGGCTTGGTCGTCTTACATATACTAGTATTTTCTTGCACACCCGATGTGTGTGCTAAATATTATCTATACTTAATAAAGAAATCGTAATACTAAAATAGAAGGACAAATTTGGGAATATAAAAGCATTGTGTTAGTTGGTGGTTACACTAATTTATATTATGATTATTATTATTAAGAAATCTACAGACCAAATCGATTTGAAATCGACGGTTGTATCCCACCCTCACCATTTATATATAGTATAGATATATTGACCCACTTAAAATATTCGCCTAATTCATCATATTTTCTATATTCCGACTAAATTCGGCGTTAAGCGAAATATGAACCACGTTGCCACGACAACAATAAATAATAAATAAAAATAAATTAAAACAAATTTTAAAAAAAGTTGATCTTCGCCCCCAAGGGGCGACGCTAATAAAAAGGAAAAAAACTTACTTTGGTTCGTGCCACGACGTCGCATCTAATGGATGCGTTTTGCTCTATTTTATTAATTTCGTACAAAATAACCCCATTTTGTTAAATTTCAATTGAAATTACAATATTTTATTTAAAAAGCCAATAAATAATTGTTGTCGATTGCTTTTGTAATTATATGTCAAAGGCTTTTAGGTGAGATAAGGAGAACAACATTGGGTTGGCTCAAAGCAACAACACCACACTCCTAACAACATCCAAACCCAAATCCCTCCTCTTCAAACACGTTGCTACAAAGAACAATAATTTGTATCTGAATTCTGAAATGCCCAGAAAAGAAAGACAAACACGGCCTGAAACAGAATCATAAATGTGTTGGCTATAAGCTCGAAAATATATTCAACCCACTGGTCTGAAGTTTATGCAAACTGTAAGCGAAAGTTTTAACAAAATAATGTCAGTGTCTCCAAGACAAGTGAAAGAACTCACAACTAGCTCCATAGAATCATCACATGAGTGAAACACAAACTACATAAATCTTATCAACTTTGGATCTCTCGACCATTGTTTGGATTAGAAATGTATAGAACATAACTCCAATTCTTCATTCAACCTATCAAATCAAGCTCAAACTCTTAAATTCATCTTCAACGTCATTACGCCTTCCCAACAAAATCGTACTCTCCGTGTATTTCTCGACATAGAAGGCATGCACGGTACCATGAATTCCAATATTTTTAATCTGCTTACTCTTTGGATCATATAAAGCCATCTGATGTCCACCTAACACCATCAAAGCTTCACCGCTATCACGAAAAGCAATCACCTTTCCAATGCCCACCGCGAAATCAAAATCAATCTTGTAAAGCTTAGTCCAGGACTCGCTCGAATGAGGATCTTTCATCATCCAAACATCGCACGACTTTCCTTCTACATCGTACTTTACCGCGGCGACTGAACTTGCAATAGCTGAAATCGATAGCATCATAACCGTTTCACTCACCAACTCACGAGGTAAAGCCAACTCATTGAAAACCTCTTTGGAAAGGTCAAATGTTAGTATCGAACTTCTCATACGACCATCATCAAAAGAATCATACGAAAGCCAATGCACAGAACCATTCAAGAAAACTTGAGACCACAAAAATTCAGGTACTCGAAGGGAAACGCTAGCTCCACTCAAGACCCTCCATTTCCCCAAATTAAGAGAATAAATCTCAACACTCCAAAAGACACTGACGCTAAAACCGAAGCTTCTCTTACAATACACCAACCTCACAACTTTGTAATCATCGGCGGCGCTTCCAAACCCGAGCACGAAATAGTGTGGTTCATCAGGCTTACACAACGCCTTGGGCAGCATCACATGATTCCTGACCATTGGGTTCCACAGAATAATGGACTTCGAATGTTCGGAAAATAGATCATCGGACAAGCAGACGAGCCCATGGACAGAACCCACGGCCCTGAAATATCCAATTCGACATTCGAAAGGAAAATTGAGCTCCGTACAAGACTGAACACTACTGGGATCGTGTCCCGCTAGTTCGAGCAGCGAGTAGAACTCACGGCTCAGTTCTTTATCAAAACGCCTGACGAGAAGGGGCTTTCTGGCATTTTCCGAGATCGAAATGCGCGCGGAGGCCAATTTGGGACTCGTGATTAGAGAGCGCCATGATTTGCAGACAGCGGTGAATCGAACAAACGCTTTCAGGGGCAGCCTTAGGAGAATCTCAGTGACAATCTCTTCGGGAAGATAGTCAGACATAATGGATTTTTGATTGGGGATTTTCTGCTAAACCCTAATCGGCCTTTCAGTCGCTACGATGTTGAAGATCATTTATATAACAATTTGGCGTTGTGCTACCAGCGATTATTTAATCCAGAAACCAAAAGCCTGCTTTAATAATTGCACATATGCCCCCCATGTCTGTGCATATTACGACGGATGGAGCTTTAGAAAGCTCTCCATGCCATGGGCTATCTAATGTTCATTAGCTTGTTTGTATTGTAATAATGCGAGCATAGATCGTCTACGAAACATAGATTTATTTCACAGTCAGTGCAAGAAAATCAAACAGAAACCATCCAAGTAGAACTCAACGAAGATGAGCATAAGATATAACATTCAATGAATTATCAAGTCTAAAAGTCTGGCTCGTTGTGCTGCTGTTCCTTTGCTGCTGCTGCTTTGCCTTCTTCTTCAGATCCCTGTTCATATTCAAGGTATGTGTTAGCACCCAAACCATTTTCATCAGTTTCTTCCTTTCTTACAACACTGCTTCGATCGCCTCTCGAATCTGTGGCTTCCATTTGTCCTAATAACTTAACATTATTCTCTCCTTTCTCATTCTTCTCCCCTGCAGCGATCCCTTGATCTTTGGACCCATTGTGTTCTTCGCTCTGCTCTACGGATCCCTCATTCGACGATCTTCTGTGGATATCATTGATTGGCTCTTCATGTACTGAGGTGTGTGACTTATTACTCAGATTTCCATCGTTCATTTCATCTGTTTCCACAGGCTTTTCACCATCAGTAGTTAGCATACTTTGTGGTGGACTTTCTTGAACACTATCGCCATCGATGTAATTCTTAGACCGAGCTTTAACTTCTCCTTGAAAATCATCTGTGATCTTGTCATCTCTTACAGCTTGTTGCTTCTCATGGACACCTGAACCCATGTCAGAATCTTGCGTTCGAACTCGTTCACTCTTTACTGGGTTGCTTCCCTCTGTTTCCGTTTGTTTCTTTATCTTCGCTAACTTCGCCTTACCCCTCTTCAAATAACCACGCCTACCCCTTCTTCTGTAACCTCTACCTCGAAAAACATTTTCTTGAACTTCCATCTTCACTCCACCTTCGATCCCATCTTTCGATTTCTGCCTTCTATCTTCGCTCGTCTCTGTTTCAATATCAGCCTCGCGTTCGTTACTACCAAGACTTGACGAGTTCGCAGTAACATCGTTCCCAGGCGAGGCCGTCTCACTAATGGAGACATTTCCTGCTAGAGAATTATTAACAGCAGATTGGATCTGAAGATTGCCTTTCTTCAGCTCCTCAAGCTCGGATTCTCTCTGCCTTAACGTCTCTGTCAAAGCTTCGACTTGAGGATTTCTGTCCTTTAACTCGTTGTACTGATCTCTCAATGAAACTGCCTCGTTCTGCTTCTCCTCGAGGGCCTTTTCGACGATCTTCTGCTCGTCTTTGAGTGAAGATATGGTCGCTCGCATCTCAACGACTCTTCCGTTGAGCTCTGTCATTTTGTTTCGAAGGCCGTAGGTCTTCGCCTTCAGCTCCTCTGTTTTCTTCTTGTACTCTTGAACCGACTCCTTTTCTCTCTGCTCAAATATCAAATGTTATACAGCATGTAAAAAACTAAGCAGCAGCCATGCAATGGCAATAGAATTCATACCTGTAAGATGACGCTGAGAGATCGAAGCTGCTGATCTCTGTCCATAATCGTGGCTTCAAAAACGCGCCTTTCCCTGACCCTTTGAATCCCCATTGCACCCAATATTCCAGCCCCAAACACAAGCATCAGTATGCCTACGACCACATAAGCGTTGCTGTTCATCATCATTCTGTAATGACTCCACTTATTCATCAGAGGCCTTTTGCTGTTGCTACTGCTACTGCTCACGATTGTGCTGTTTTCTCTGCTGCTCAAAAAGCCATGGCCATTTACTCCTTTCATCCCCATTTCTCTCTCAATGTCTCTCTCTCTCTCGCTACGAGCAAGTGCGTGTTTCTTTAATACGTAGGCTCATGTATAGAACGTTGCTTGTCATGTCAAGAAGGTTTCTTACCAGCACATCTATCCCACCTCTTCTCATACATGCTTTTTAAACGTCGACTTACTTAACTTTATTGCACTACATGTATTGTTTTTATTTTGAAGCGACGGAGGAAACAAGAAAAGGAACTTGTATTTATTAAGCATTATGATGAGATTTCTTTTTGCGCATATGCCATGCAATGAAAGCATGTGACTGGAAGTCTTTGATTTGTCCCGGCTTTTGAGATCGCGGCACTGCAGATAGATATATGTTGGGGTTAGCGAGCCTGAGACTCGCCGGAGCCGGCGGGAATCGCCGGAGAAAGTCGCTGGGTTGAACAGAGTCGAAGAACTGAAGCTGTAGATGCTGTTTTGCTGAAGGAAGGTCACGACAAGCAGCTGCCGTCGGATCATTTGGCGCCAGATCTGAGGGCCAGGGTTAATCGCTGAAGATTGAATGGTGACCGATAGATGGCGCGGGAGCTTGATCAAGGGCAGAGATTAGAAGCTGTTCTGTGACGCAGATAATGAATCGCAGCCGTTGGATAGAAGATCGGGCGGACAGAAATGAAAGTGGCATTTCACTAATAGAAGTGCCATGCGACTTTCATGTGTTCACGTGAAGAAGCACTGGACAGGTGGCACGATCTGAGGCGTTGAAGCAGAATAATCAGACGGCTCTGATTAATCGCGGATCACATGATAAAGATGACTTCAGCTCTATATATATCAGTTTTGAGGTTTCGACTAGCTACCTTTCCGAGTATGTAGATCCTTATAGAGTGAGAATTAGCACACGGTGTAAACACGAGAGTTGTAGACGGTGTGGGGTTCTGTAACTTTCATGTTTTGTGCTAATGGAAATAGTGCTCGGTTTGGTCCGTGGACGTAGGCCAATTCTCGGCCGAACCACGTTAAATCTGGTGTTTTCAAGTGTGTGTGAGTGGTGCTGTATTGAGCTGATTTGAGCTTCCGATAGCTCGAATCAGTGCAATCGATTAGCATACATTGAAAGCACGTCCAAATACAAGTCCAACGGCGGTCCTCGATCAACAAATGGTGCGGTGAGCGTGGAGAACGGAGCTGTTTTCCCGGGAGTGACCGCAAGAGACTCGATTTGGGGATTCTCGTTGGTTCAAGCGTTTTTGGACCAAGGAGGCTGCGGCTCAAGCTCGTTCAGTTTGGAAGAGGCTTGAGGAGGCTCGGATGCAGGTGGCGGTGTCGCAGGCTGCCACGGGAAGCGCATCGGAGGTGGAAACAGCTGAAACAGAGATGCTTGTGGAGAGCTGTCGAGGTTTGGTGACGATTCGGGGAAATTGCGGTTCGGGAGAGGTGTTGCGGGGATCCTAGGTGACACGAGGTTGGACCTAGAGTTTAGGAGGAACCTTGTGTGGACGGGATGGCTGGAGAACGGCCGGAGCAACGCGAGAACTGCGGGAGAACGGATCAACGCCGGTGACAGGCAAGCTGGTTTTCGGCTGGTTTCGGAGGCACGATTTTCGTGTCTCGGTGGGTTGTCCGGTGGAGGCAACCGGTCCTACACGACGTAGGGAATGTGGCGGCTCGAGTGGTGGTCGATGGAAGCCACGGGGACCTCGTCTTGAGGTGGAGCAAGGGCGGGCAAGACCCTTGGTTGGAGCAGTTTTCTGTCAAACTGCTCCAAGGTGCTGTGTTTGGAGCTCGATTGCGAGCGGTTCAGGCTTGAGGTGGAGGCGATTCTACCTCTGATGGAGAGCATTCTCAGGCCACATGAGAGGTTGAGCTCGGAGGTGGAGTAGAATGCGGATACGGAGGGCGAAACGGAGGACAAATGCTCGCCCAGAATTCTGCTGTCAAAAACAGAATTCGGCTGTTGTTCGTGAGGGGCAGCAGGTGTGCGGAGGCTTCAAGCACGGTGGTGGCAACGAGGAGATGTCAGGGAGCTGTACATCGGCCGGTAAGAGGTTCTTGGAGCTAGCACGGTGCATCTTCGGGAGAAACGAGGATGGCGAGCTCGAAAAGTCCAAGTTGGCTTCATGTGGGAAATTTCAAGCCCGCTTGGAGTTGACGAGGGTTCTTTCGAGGCTCGGGGCTCTTGGAGGGGCTGTATGATCAACCAAGAGGGGCTGCGAATCGAGGTGGAGCTTTGGGACGAGAAAACAGGGCTCGGGATTGGATTTGCAGCTGAACAGAAAACTGATGCGAGGCTGGTTTCTGGTAAGAGTTTGGGCGACTTTTGCGGGCAAGTTTGGGCTGCGATGAGAACTCCGGGAGTTGGGATTGCGAGTCTGCAGTCTCGAGGTGGAGTTTGTTGGGGTTAGCGAGCCTGAGACTCGCCGGAGCCGGCGGGAATCGCCGGAGAAAGTCGCTGGGTTGAACAGAGTCGAAGAACTGAAGCTGTAGATGCTGTTTTGCTGAAGGAAGGTCACGACAAGCAGCTGCCGTCGGATCATTTGGCGCCAGATCTGAGGGCCAGGGTTAATCGCTGAAGATTGAATGGTGACCGATAGATGGCGCGGGAGCTTGATCAAGGGCAGAGATTAGAAGCTGTTCTGTGACGCAGATAATGAATCGCAGCCGTTGGATAGAAGATCGGGCGGACAGAAATGAAAGTGGCATTTCACTAATAGAAGTGCCATGCGACTTTCATGTGTTCACGTGAAGAAGCACTGGACAGGTGGCACGATCTGAGGCGTTGAAGCAGAATAATCAGACGGCTCTGATTAATCGCGGATCACATGATAAAGATGACTTCAGCTCTATATATATCAGTTTTGAGGTTTCGACTAGCTACCTTTCCGAGTATGTAGATCCTTATAGAGTGAGAATTAGCACACGGTGTAAACACGAGAGTTGTAGACGGTGTGGGGTTCTGTAACTTTCATGTTTTGTGCTAATGGAAATAGTGCTCGGTTTGGTCCGTGGACGTAGGCCAATTCTCGGCCGAACCACGTTAAATCTGGTGTTTTCAAGTGTGTGTGAGTGGTGCTGTATTGAGCTGATTTGAGCTTCCGATAGCTCGAATCAGTGCAATCGATTAGCATACATTGAAAGCACGTCCAAATACAAGTCCAACGGCGGTCCTCGATCAACAAATGGTGCGGTGAGCGTGGAGAACGGAGCTGTTTTCCCGGGAGTGACCGCAAGAGACTCGATTTGGGGATTCTCGTTGGTTCAAGCGTTTTTGGACCAAGGAGGCTGCGGCTCAAGCTCGTTCAGTTTGGAAGAGGCTTGAGGAGGCTCGGATGCAGGTGGCGGTGTCGCAGGCTGCCACGGGAAGCGCATCGGAGGTGGAAACAGCTGAAACAGAGATGCTTGTGGAGAGCTGTCGAGGTTTGGTGACGATTCGGGGAAATTGCGGTTCGGGAGAGGTGTTGCGGGGATCCTAGGTGACACGAGGTTGGACCTAGAGTTTAGGAGGAACCTTGTGTGGACGGGATGGCTGGAGAACGGCCGGAGCAACGCGAGAACTGCGGGAGAACGGATCAACGCCGGTGACAGGCAAGCTGGTTTTCGGCTGGTTTCGGAGGCACGATTTTCGTGTCTCGGTGGGTTGTCCGGTGGAGGCAACCGGTCCTACACGACGTAGGGAATGTGGCGGCTCGAGTGGTGGTCGATGGAAGCCACGGGGACCTCGTCTTGAGGTGGAGCAAGGGCGGGCAAGACCCTTGGTTGGAGCAGTTTTCTGTCAAACTGCTCCAAGGTGCTGTGTTTGGAGCTCGATTGCGAGCGGTTCAGGCTTGAGGTGGAGGCGATTCTACCTCTGATGGAGAGCATTCTCAGGCCACATGAGAGGTTGAGCTCGGAGGTGGAGTAGAATGCGGATACGGAGGGCGAAACGGAGGACAAATGCTCGCCCAGAATTCTGCTGTCAAAAACAGAATTCGGCTGTTGTTCGTGAGGGGCAGCAGGTGTGCGGAGGCTTCAAGCACGGTGGTGGCAACGAGGAGATGTCAGGGAGCTGTACATCGGCCGGTAAGAGGTTCTTGGAGCTAGCACGGTGCATCTTCGGGAGAAACGAGGATGGCGAGCTCGAAAAGTCCAAGTTGGCTTCATGTGGGAAATTTCAAGCCCGCTTGGAGTTGACGAGGGTTCTTTCGAGGCTCGGGGCTCTTGGAGGGGCTGTATGATCAACCAAGAGGGGCTGCGAATCGAGGTGGAGCTTTGGGACGAGAAAACAGGGCTCGGGATTGGATTTGCAGCTGAACAGAAAACTGATGCGAGGCTGGTTTCTGGTAAGAGTTTGGGCGACTTTTGCGGGCAAGTTTGGGCTGCGATGAGAACTCCGGGAGTTGGGATTGCGAGTCTGCAGTCTCGAGGTGGAGTTTGTTGGGGTTAGCGAGCCTGAGACTCGCCGGAGCCGGCGGGAATCGCCGGAGAAAGTCGCTGGGTTGAACAGAGTCGAAGAACTGAAGCTGTAGATGCTGTTTTGCTGAAGGAAGGTCACGACAAGCAGCTGCCGTCGGATCATTTGGCGCCAGATCTGAGGGCCAGGGTTAATCGCTGAAGATTGAATGGTGACCGATAGATGGCGCGGGAGCTTGATCAAGGGCAGAGATTAGAAGCTGTTCTGTGACGCAGATAATGAATCGCAGCCGTTGGATAGAAGATCGGGCGGACAGAAATGAAAGTGGCATTTCACTAATAGAAGTGCCATGCGACTTTCATGTGTTCACGTGAAGAAGCACTGGACAGGTGGCACGATCTGAGGCGTTGAAGCAGAATAATCAGACGGCTCTGATTAATCGCGGATCACATGATAAAGATGACTTCAGCTCTATATATATCAGTTTTGAGGTTTCGACTAGCTACCTTTCCGAGTATGTAGATCCTTATAGAGTGAGAATTAGCACACGGTGTAAACACGAGAGTTGTAGACGGTGTGGGGTTCTGTAACTTTCATGTTTTGTGCTAATGGAAATAGTGCTCGGTTTGGTCCGTGGACGTAGGCCAATTCTCGGCCGAACCACGTTAAATCTGGTGTTTTCAAGTGTGTGTGAGTGGTGCTGTATTGAGCTGATTTGAGCTTCCGATAGCTCGAATCAGTGCAATCGATTAGCATACATTGAAAGCACGTCCAAATACAAGTCCAACGGCGGTCCTCGATCAACAATATATCTTCATGAAGTTGCACAGTACCGTTAATACCCTTCGTTTCGTCGTGCTGTATGTGTGATGGGGGTTTGACTGTTGGAGGGTAGAATGGGTATTTGGTACTGCATGGGAGTTGGCATGCTATGCTTGTAGTAGCAGAAAAGGCGTTGGAGGTTTGCTGCTCCACCGCACGCAATCAGCAATCGCAGGCATTCATAACTTCGAAAGTCAGAGGAAAGAGAGATGTACTATTTTTTGCAATTTATTATATATATACAAAATACAATTCGTTTAGAAAGAAAATATGGGCGAAATATAGCGATAATAAGTCGAGTCGTCTTGGTCAGTCATTGACCGATTACAATGCAACTCGTGTGTTGACTTAGAAACCATACCATACATTCATTTAGATGGAGGTCACCTATTCTTTTCTCTAATATTAATAAATGCAAATGAGGTCTTGGGATCTCTCCATTCCACCGTATGTATTCCACTATATATTCCAACTTCATAAAATTAAGAGTATATATATTCCTTATCGTATTCATCATTTATTACAATATATTAATTTATTAATATTACTAAATTAACCAAAACGAAAATTCTTCCGTCTTCGTTTATCGCATGTCGTCGTCTATTCAAAACGATCGTGATTGACACCTATTCAAAATTAACGTTTTGCGCATAAAATTAACGTTTTCTTGATTTAGTTCAGGTCAAACAAATGTGAATGACACAAGTTTGAATTGATTGAGTGTCATTCAGATAAACAAATACTCCCTCTATCCCAGATGTTTTTGAACATTTGGGAGTTGGCACGGAAATTGAGAAACTGAATATTATAATAATATAATGCAATTAAAAGGTAAAAAAGTATATATTTTGATACGTCTTTTAAGAATATTTAATATATTATATTGATTGTTTGTGATAGTTTTTTTTGCTAAATAAGGAAATGTACAAAAGATGTGGGATGCTCGATTTAGTAAAATGTATAAAATGGTTTGGGAATGACTAATATACAAATATAAGCAAGGATGTCAATGATACTTACTATATTTAATACCTAATCTATTGGAGATGCTTTAACTTCATCCTCAGCCACGCCACATCAGAACCACACACTACTCTCCTTCATTCAACAGTCGTCTTCTTCATCATCATCGCTCTTTTACTACAAAACACACACGCACACACAGTCGTATACAGAAAATGGAAGCAACAGAAGAAAAGCCCGAGCCCACGTGGCCCGAACTCCTAGGCCGAAAGAACTGGGAAAATATCCTCAGCCCTCTAAACCTCAGCCTCCGTACGCTAATCCTCCGCTGCGGCGACTTCTGCCAAGCCACCTACGACGCCTTCAACAACGATCAGAACTTAAAGTACGTCGGCACGAGCAGGTAAGGCAAGAAATCCTTCTTCGACAAGGTAATGGTTCAATCGGCCTCTCATTACACCGTCGATTGTTTCCTCTACGCCACCGCCAAGGTCGGAATCACCGAGACTCTGTTCCTACGCTCTCTGTCACGGCAGAAATGGGACAGAGAGTCCAATTGGATAGGCTACATCGCCGTCACCTCCGACGAGGTCAGCAGATCTCTTGGCCGGCGAGAGGTGTACGTCGCCTGGCTTGGGACGACGAGGAACTACGAATGGCTCGACGTCCTCGGCGCTAGGCCTGAGTCTGCCAAGGATCTGCTCAGTCCCAACCCAAGAAGTGGGACAAGCGGGTGAAGACGAATACCATCGACGACGAAGAAGACGATGACAGTGTGCCTAAAGTGATGAAGGGTTGGCTCACCATTTACACTACGAGCGATCCCACCTCACAGTTCACCAAGCTCAGCGCTAGAACGCAGCTGCTGAAGAAGATAGAAACCATTAGAGACAAGTATAAAGGTGAGAGCTTGAGCATCACCATGACCGGCCACAGCTTAGGCGCTTGCCTCGCCGTCCTATCGGCCTTCGACTTGGTCGAGAATGGGGTTATTACCGACGCACCGGTCTGCGCAATCGTCTAAAGGCCAGTGCACAGTCCGGCCGAAAATTTCGTTAGTCCCGTGCGCTGAAGGGCCGAAATTATCTATTGATCGGTCCTAAAATGTTAAATCGAATTTTTTTTTTCCGTTACCTCGTTTCGATCCATTACCGAAGATCGTTCGAATTTATTTGTGTATGTAGTTTTCGGTATTTCGTACCGGAATTATCTAGACGTTAGTTTTTCTTTAATTTAAATATCATAAGGGCAAAATCGTCTTTTTACAGTCCTTTAGGGAGCGGTGACTAGGAAAAAGGGGACGGTGAATAGTAATTCCCTTTTGCAATTTACAAAAACAATAAAGATATAGATATAAGAAAGGAATCCTTGATTTGGTTCGTCAAAGAACTTATTGATTGTAATCGGAAACTTGAATTTCACGAGTTTGGTCGAGTGTCGTTCAGATATACTAGTTTTATGGTGTGCATTTCGCGGGTATATATGTATAATTAATAGGGGTCTACACAGAGATACTCATTTGAAAAAAAAACTTGTAATTTAGTACCCTGTCAGATTTTTTTATATATAGGTACCTAGTAGAATAATTTTTTTGCAGATAGATCCCGATCCACCGCAGGTACGCCATACAACACATTTAGGTACCCTATATCAACGTATTGTGGTCGTCATACGTTGAGAAAATGGTACGCCGTATTAGCACATTTAGGTATGCCATCATAACACATAAGGTACGCCGTACAAACACATTTAGGTACCCTATATCAACGTGTTATGGTACGTCATACACACACAGGAAGGTACGGCGTGACTGAAGAAACTGGTAACATTAAATCGGGTACCTATCTGTAAAAATTTCTGACATGAATACCTATCTTTAAAAATTTTATTCAAGTAGGTATTTATGTATAGATGTCACTAATTATATAACATTCTTTTATAACAATAACAATATAACTTAAATGATTTAACCTGAAAATAAAGTGTTCTCCACTTTTTTTTTTCACAAAACGATTTCTATTGAAACAAGGAATACATACAAAGATAAAATAATCTCAAGCAAGCCTCATGAAACTTTACCAAGAAAGTCATATGGGCAAAGCCACAATCAAGTAAAAGGACAACAACCGCAAAAAGCACACTCTTGTCCCATGGTCGAAACATCATCTCCTTGAAAACCATTTCCACCCCCAAATCGACTATGCTTTTGGAAAGAATCCACCCAAAGGCTCTTTGTTTCAGCACTGTCCAATCCGTTCCAACGGACCTAATGCCCATGTATCCGCTAAGCACTTCAAATCATAAAACATTCGGAGATTTACAAACCAAGGAAAATCGAAAGTCCCAAAGAGGGAAAAAATCCCATAAAGGAGCATGGGGGAGACGAAGCCCACAAGGGGGAATACACCCCCAAAATGGGAGACTAAGGCTCCCACGACGGGAGAAAGACAAAAAGACTCAGAAAGAAAACGAAAACAGCTGAGGAAAAAGGAGGTCACTGATAAACGTATTTTAATACGTTTATTGTTATGTTTATTTGGGGTTATAATAGGAAACTTTTGATCATTCCATGCATTTATTGGCTCTATTTACACTCATTTAAATATTGTAGGACCTTCGAATGATTATCGAGAGAAGAGGAACGAAAACGAGGCGAAAACGACGCGAAAACGGCAAAGTTTGAAGCTGCCAGTAATCAGTCACGGCCGTGAACGATCTTGCAAGAGGCCGTGAACGAGGGCAGTAAGCTTAAGGAGAAAAGGTCCCAACAGTCACGGCCGTGAATCACCTTGCACAAGGCCGTGAACGTGGGCAGTGAGCTCAAGATCCAGTGTCGCGGCCGTGAACGCTCATGTAAGAAGCCGTGAACGTGGACAGAGAGTTTTAAAGAACGTGTCACGGCCGTGAATCCTCATGTCAAAGGCCGTGACTCGCGGCAGAGACTAAGCAACCGCTATGCTATTCACTGTCACGGCCGTGAACCTATATGCAAGAGGCCGTGACCCTCTCCAGAGAGTCAATATTTAGGGTTTAAGCCGCCGTCACGGCCGTGAAGGTCGGTGCACGAGGCCGTGACTCATGCCAGGAAGTCAAGAAATAGGGTTTTTAGCCGCCTTCACGGCCGTGAAGGCCCGTTAAGAGGCCGTGAACATGCCTAATTTCAGGGTTTTAGCCCACTTTCGAAGCATAAAAGGGGAGCTTTCCTTAGAACTGAAAAACAACCTCAGAGGGACGAAAACTTAGAGCAAAGAAGAGAAGGAAGAACACTAGAATTAGCCCTGTGATTCGGAGAAGCTCAAGGGACGATCCAACAACGTAGCCACACCCGGTCGATCGAGGAACGAGAGCTCCACCTCGGAAACGCCATATTCACTTCTTAGGGAAGTTTTTATGAGTTCTCTATCCTCGTTTCCCTTAAATCTCGTTGTTGTTATGCTTAATATGAGTAGCTAATCCTCTTGTGTGTTCGGGAGTAGATGAACGTTGGGTTATGTCGTAGTTAAGGCGTAGGATTATCGTGAACACGTGTATTCGACTATTTATCGTTCTATGATATTGTTTCTTCGTATCAATATGTCTATGTGTTGATATGAATGTATGGTATATCGTTTAGGGCGACAGCTAGATAACGATTAGGCCGTTCATAGACGTTAGGATTCGAGTATAGGGCGACAGCAAATACTCGATCCTCGCCATCTAGTGATCGCTAAACTTAGATCCCCACGAACGTTTAGGGCGACAGCAAATCCGTGAGTGGGTAGGAAATTACTGCGATTTAGTCGATAATCACGTCGGAGCGATATTCCGTAGCCTTAGCCGACAACACCCTTCGGGATTCGAACCCCGAACACATATTTGTCATCTTAAGTCACTCTTACTATTTCTAGTTGTGCCTCCTTGTTTTCCAACCTTTAAGTTGCTTATTAAAATTAGTTCATAGTATAAATCAATCCCGTTATTTACATAGGCTAAATATCGAGTCGATAGGTCAATACTAGTACTCAATTTATTCCTCGTGATCGATACTCGGATATTCACTATAGCTATATTACAAACGATAGGTACACTGCCTATCGCGCGTGGTTTTAGTTATAATATATTCGTTTTAATTATTACTTGACGTACTCGCACGAACCTTTATTTAATATAACGTACACGCACGCGATCAAGTTTTTGGCGCCGTTGCCGGGGATAGATTGATATTAGGAACACCCTAGTTCGGTAATTTAGCCACTTTCCCAGTTTTTGGTTAATTGCGTTATTTGTTTCTACATCATTATTAGTCTCGTTACCTTTTCAACGTATTTGTCTAGTTCTTCGCTAAATTTCGTTTTCACTCATTGAAGGTACTGTTTGACGGTGGATGACCCGAAGCCACCCATCAGGTCCAATTGTTGAAGGAGATCCAGATTTCGAGCGGAAATTGCGAAGGCAGCTCAGATACAATTCAGAGGGCACGGCTAGTAACTATCAAGAAGCGTTAGTAAGCTACTCAGAGGACAACTCTCAGGAGTCGGCAGAGAATTCTCGAACAGAGGCATCTGTAGACGGTCGAGAGACAGAAGTCGAGATGGCTGAACGCAGAGTACCGGTCCACCAGGACCAAGAAGAGGAACAATCTCTACAAGACCTACTCAAGAGTGCCTCCCTCGGCGGAACTGAATCGGCAATCGTTATTCCGCCGATCGAGAACAACAATTTCGAGCTGAAGCACGCCTGGCTTCAGATGATCTTTCAGACGGCCCAGTTTGAAGGAAATCCCGATGATGATCCGTACTCCCACCTGAAGGCTTTTCTTACAGTACCAGACACCATTAAGATTAATGGGGTCCCGAGTGATGCGATTAAACTAATGTTGTTTCCTTTCTCACTCAAGTACAGGGCGAAGGATTGGTTGGAGATGTTACCGCCCAGATCGATCACTACGTGGGAAGAACTACGAGCAGCATTCATCGGCCATTACTTCCCACTGCAAAAGGTATTACGGTTGAAGACGGAGATTTCCCTTTTCACCAGAAGGATTCAGAGAATCTTTACGAAGTGTGGGAGCGATACAAATCCTTATTGAAGAAATGCCCACAACACGGGATGTCGAAAGCTGCTATGATCAACCGATTCCACGAGGGCCTCAATGATCAGACTGTCCATATGCTAGACGGAGCCGCAGGAGGAGGCCTCGTGAAGCTCAATGCCACGGACGCGTGGAATTTGATTGAGGATTACTCGAGGAACAGTTTCATGAGGGGCAATACCAGGATGAAGACACCCGGTGTGTTCGGAGTCAGCGAGGAGACGGCCACTAGTGCCAAGATCGAGGCGCTCCAGCAACAAATCGCCTCGACGAACTCCCAGTTGCAGACGGTGATAGGTGCATTACTTCCCAAGTCCGGGCAGATACAGCCCGTGAACGCCGTAGCGACCACCACACCGACGCAGCATACATACATACCCTTGTGCGGGATTTGTGGCGCAGCCCACGAGACCTCAGAATGCCAACTTGGGCAGCCGCTGGAGCACGTAGACTATATGGGCAATTACCAAGGTGGCCAGCGAAGTTTTCAGCCTCGGGCACATCCAAACTTGGCATACGGAAATCAGAACCATCAGGGCCAAGGACCGCCAGGATTTCAGCCCAGACCGTCCGGATTCCAAAACGGGCCGCCACGACAGTACCAGAACGCACCCGCAGGAGGATCCGATGACATGAGGGAGATGAAGGACATGATGAAGACGCTCCTCACAAATTTCAGCAACACCACTCAAGCCCACGAGAGTCGAATGAATAAGATGGAGGAGTACATAGAGGTACGTGCCCAGAACACAGACGCCTCTATCAAGAAGCTGGAGCAACAAGTGGGCCAGTTAGCGAAGCAACTGGCAGGGCGAAATCAAGGATCACTCCCGAGCTACACCGAACCTAACCCTAAGGAGTATTGCAACGCGGTAACCCTGATAAGTGGGAGAAAATTGCAAGAAATACCCGCCAAGCAGAATTCAAAGGAGAAAGCTGATTTTGAGGGCCACGACGAGCCAGAAGTGGAGGAAAGCAAGGGCAATGATGTCGAGAAGGTCAAGGCTGACAAAGGAAATGCGCGACCATTCGTGAAGCCGTACCAGCCTAAGATTCCATATCCAGCTCGGTTGAGGGAGGACGAACCTGAAAAGGAGAAGATCGAACCCGAAAAGGAGACCGTGCATGAACAAGAAAAGGAGGAGGGGATTGCTCCAAGGACACCAGTCAATCCTTACACACCGAAGATAACATCCCCGGCTAGGTTAACAAGGGCGATGACTGACGACCCATTTGATACGTATCTAGAGGAACAACGCGCCAAGAAGGAAGTGAAGCCGGTCAATCGTGTCGAGGAAGAGAAAGTCGACAAGGAGATGGAGGTTGTGACTACGCCGTCTGTCAAGGCGTGTCAACCAAAGAAGTATATTGTTGACGACGAGTTCGGTAAATTTCTTTCACTTTTCAAACAACTACATATTAACTTACCACTCGTCGAAGTCCTTGCACAGATACCTCGATGTGTGAAATACCTCAAGGACTTGCTCACGAACAAACGCAACCTCGAAGATATTTCTGCTAATTGTCTTGGAGGGGAATGCTCCGCCGTCGTGCAAATAAATATTCCGAAGAAGCTAAAGGATCCAGGGAGTTTCACTATACCTTGTCTTATAGGAAATTTATATATTCATAAGGCGTTTGTTGATTTAGGTGCTAGTATTAATTTGATGCCTTATTCTATGTTTAAAAAGCTTGGTTTAGGTGAACCCAACCCCATTAGGATGAGTATACAACTAGCGGATAGATCTATTACGTATCCTAGGGGTATTATAGAGGATGTGTTAGTCAAGGTTAATAAGTTTGTTATTCCAGTGGATTTTGTTATTCTTGATATGAAGGAAGATGAGAATGTTCCTTTGATCTTAGGGAGACCATTTTTAGCCACTGGAGAGACAATGATAGATGTTAAAAACGGCACCTTGACGTTTACTATAGATGGAGAGAAAGTAACATTTTGCATGACGGAAACTAAGAATGATATTAGCAAGCATGAAGATAACTATTCCTATCTTGATGTTGTTGATCAAAATTCTCCTATGTCTTTCCCAAGTTTATCGCAGGTTGTTGAGAAGAAAGACACGAGAATAGTCGAGGGAAGCAAAGAGGAGGACAAGGAGAAGCATTTCATCAACGGGCCACCGGTTTTAGAGATTGAGCGGCAGCCCTACCATTTCGGTTGTGTTTTTCCTGAGGGCGGTTCAAAACCACCGATGACAGTACCCTCCAACCGTTTTTCCAAACCACCTTGAAGACTCACTCGACTACGTCCGGCTCACGACGTTAAAGAAGCGCTCATTGGGAGGCAACCCAGGTATTTCTATTTTATGTTTTAGGTATATATATATAAAAAAAAAATCTATCTAAAACTATATATATATATATATATTAAATTAAATAAACAATACTAACAACAATAATAATAACAGTAATATTTAATTAATAATAAGTTTATTACAAACATTGAAGATGGGTACAACGCAGAATCGAAAGATGAGATAGAACTATAGTTTTACTTCAAAAGATGGTTACAATACCAGTACAACGTGTGAAGGTCCAACACAAAAGCAACTTAAAACTGCAAATAACACAAAAGATAGAGCAATAGTTTATTTTGCTTCATAAGGGCGGGTTACACACAAGTGCACCTTGTGATAACCCAACACACAAAAGCAAGTAAAACTCCAAACAAGCCCAAAAGAAGAGCAAGGTAGAGTGATACCATATCTAAATTACGACGAATCCTTGCATATTCCTCACTCTCATCCTCACGACCTTGCTGCTGTCCCCAATTCATTGTGACTAGCTAACTCTGAATATCGAAAATAAGATTGTTAAAGACGTGAGATTTAGGGTAGATGATGATATTGTGTTGTTCCACCAATGTCTATTTATAGGCACAAATGACACAAAAATATCATTATCATACCCGGCAATCCATTAAATGATACAGACGAATTTTTGACTTGGAAGATTTGACGCCGCGTGAGAAAGTGATATTTCTCTTGTCGATTACAAGATTTTTCCTCGCGCAAATCATTCTCGAAAAAATTCGTCGATTGCGTGTCAATCATATTTCAAATATATGTTAAATAATAATAATCATAAAAAAGTAATTTAAAAAAAAAAAAAAAAGAGGAAAAATCATATTCACGGCCCAGTACAACGAAGCCACGGCCGTGAATTACCTTAGTTAACCCACTGTCGCTCTTCACGGCCATTTGCTTAACCAATCACGGCCGTGAAGGACTTCCCATGTCGCACGCTGCCTGCATTCACGGCCTTTGACTTACTGAGTCGCGGTCGTGAACGATACTTTACTCATACACTGCCCGGAGTCACGGCTTGTTGATCCACATTCACGGCCGTGACTCGGACGGGTTATAATTAAAAAAAAAATATATATATATATATATAAATAAAAAAAAATTAAAAAAATAATAAAAAAATAAATAAATAAAATAAAATATAAAAAAATAATATTTATTAAAAAAAAAATTAATAAATAAATAAATAAATATAATTCACGGCCCATGACATATTCGTCACGGCCGTGAATGATACGAATGCTACCTTCTGCCCTCATTCACGGCCTGTGAATTGTTATTCACGGCCGTGAACGTATTGCTTTACAAACGCACTGCCCCGACTCACGGCCTGTGAATGTTCATTCACGGCCGTGACATAGTCGGGCTGCATAAAAAAAAAAAAAAAAAAAAATTCCCCCGACACTGCCGGTCCTTCCCATTCCTCTGGCTATCACGAGGGCGAGTCATCAGGGGTCGGTCATTACGCGTCAGTCGCAGACTTTCAATCATTGCGCCAAGAAATGCTACGCTACAACGAGGATGCCATTCGACGCGATGAGGAGACACGACGGCGCCAGGAAGAGTATGAGCGCCGAAACGAAGAAGCCCACCGGCGCTATCGCGAAGAGCAACACCGATACGAGCTGGCTCTTCAGGCCGTGGAGAACGCGATGAAGCATACACAGGAGTCGGACCGGCTCGCTCAAGAATCGATGGCTCACCTTCGGCCGCGGCCACCATCACCCCCACCACCACCTTAGTGTTATTTATTTTGTTATGTTTTTCTATTCGTACTCTTTTCTGTTGGTCTAGTACTTAAGTCACTTGTGATGACTAAGACTTAATTTGTTATGTTTTAATATTTTCTATGTGCGTTTAATTTTCTTTTGAGTATTTTCAGGAAACGTGACACGACTTCGAACTACGACACAAAATATGTCAAACTCAGAAGCAACAACCATGTTCAACTACATCAAATGCTCGAGGCAGGACCACGCCAATTTTTTTCAGGGAAGTCACGTTCTTTTCAACTTCTTTTACCTTCTTCTTCTTGATTTTACACGTTGGGGACAACGTGCATCTCAAGTGTGGGGAGAGGGAATTTTGTTAAGGAATATTGTTGAAAAGTTACGTGAAAAATTTTTATAACGTGTTTTGGCTTTTAAATCTATAGAAGTTTGGCATGATTGTTTGCGTTCATCTCGAATTTAGATTGCACATTAGGGAGTCTAGTGAGCGATAAGGACATGCATCAGTGATTTAATCTTTTCAGCATGAATAGATATAGTGCTACTTTGAGAGATTCACACACATAACCCATGTTCCGTTGTGAGAGTTTGAGCTGACGAGCTTTTGCTCATTTTTCTTGGTTGTGTGAGTAGTGCATAATTTACGTCTCGCTAGAACTTGCTTGTTTGATACGCATTGAAATTGCTTTAAAGTGTGTTTTGTATGAACATGACGAAGGCATTAGGAAATAAGTCCATGGCCAAAGTTCCCAACCACGACTGATCACCGTAGTTAACCACTTTGTGCCTAAGCCTTTTTATTTCTTAACCTCGTATATCATAACCCTCTGACCTAAATAAGCCTCTAGAGATCATCTGAACCCGAGTTTAGCGGAACTGAAGGTTGAATGTCAAAGTCGAAAAGCGAGTCGGATACCACCCGACAAATCCGAGACAACGCCGAAAGCAGTGGAGAACGCCTCAATATGAAAAAAAAAAAGAGAGAGAGAAAAAAACGAAGTGGAACGAGGATAAGCTGTTGCGAGAGAAAAAAAAAAAAGAACCTTTCCTTCGATAATCTTCCGGTCTCGTGAATTCCACATCATCTCCTCATTTCGAGACTTGGAAGAAGAAAGGCTTAGTGGAACGCAGCAAAAATAAGAGAAATATGAAGACGGCGTAAACAAAAGGGTTGATCATGGCGCGCTTTAGACAATGACATGAAACCGACGTGACTGCTACTCATCTGTGATACCACTACCACCTCATTACTATCTGAATCCATTAAACCCGAAAAAGACCTTCTGATTCATGCTAACTGCTTTAAGTAGTAGACGTGCGATTGACTTGCAAGCATATGGTTTAGACTAGATTATTACATGAATTGAGCGATTCACCGATTTATTAGCCTATACACTGAGTGATTTGAGTGAATCCTGTGAGGTGTGGATATCGATTAGTAGAGCTAAGGAAATTCGTGTTGATAAGTGCTTATTATTGTTGCAGTGTCCATAATTGCTCGCTTGATTCCATTTTGTGTTTTCCATCTACGTTGGTGAATTGCGAATGGTCGTGCCGTTATCATGATACCCTTTTCTTGCTTCTAATTTGCTTGAGGACAAGCAAAAGCTTAAGTGTGGGGAGGTTTGATAAACGTATTTTAATACGTTTATTGTTATGTTTATTTGGGGTTATAATAGGAAACTTTTGATCATTCCATGCATTTATTGGCTCTATTTACACTCATTTAAATATTGTAGGACCTTCGAATGATTATCGAGAGAAGAGGAACGAAAACGAGGCGAAAACGACGCGAAAACGGCAAAGTTTGAAGCTGCCAGTAATCAGTCACGGCCGTGAACGATCTTGCAAGAGGCCGTGAACGAGGGCAGTAAGCTTAAGGAGAAAAGGTCCCAACAGTCACGGCCGTGAATCACCTTGCACAAGGCCGTGAACGTGGGCAGTGAGCTCAAGATCCAGTGTCGCGGCCGTGAACGCTCATGTAAGAAGCCGTGAACGTGGACAGAGAGTTTTAAAGAACGTGTCACGGCCGTGAATCCTCATGTCAAAGGCCGTGACTCGCGGCAGAGACTAAGCAACCGCTATGCTATTCACTGTCACGGCCGTGAACCTATATGCAAGAGGCCGTGACCCTCTCCAGAGAGTCAATATTTAGGGTTTAAGCCGCCGTCACGGCCGTGAAGGTCGGTGCACGAGGCCGTGACTCATGCCAGGAAGTCAAGAAATAGGGTTTTTAGCCGCCTTCACGGCCGTGAAGGCCCGTTAAGAGGCCGTGAACATGCCTAATTTCAGGGTTTTAGCCCATTTTCGAAGCATAAAAGGGGAGCTTTCCTTAGAACTGAAAAACAACCTCAGAGGGACGAAAACTTAGAGCAAAGAAGAGAAGGAAGAACACTAGAATTAGCCCTGTGATTCGGAGAAGCTCAAGGGACGATCCAACAACGTAGCCACACCCGGTCGATCGAGGAACGAGAGCTCCACCTCGGAAACGCCATATTCACTTCTTAGGGAAGTTTTTATGAGTTCTCTATCCTCGTTTCCCTTAAATCTCGTTGTTGTTATGCTTAATATGAGTAGCTAATCCTCTTGTGTGTTCGGGAGTAGATGAACGTTGGGTTATGTCGTAGTTAAGGCGTAGGATTATCGTGAACACGTGTATTCGACTATTTATCGTTCTATGATATTGTTTCTTCGTATCAATATGTCTATGTGTTGATATGAATGTATGGTATATCGTTTAGGGCGACAGCTAGATAACGATTAGGCCGTTCATAGACGTTAGGATTCGAGTATAGGGCGACAGCAAATACTCGATCCTCGCCATCTAGTGATCGCTAAACTTAGATCCCCACGAACGTTTAGGGCGACAGCAAATCCGTGAGTGGGTAGGAAATTACTGCGATTTAGTCGATAATCACGTCGGAGCGATATTCCGTAGCCTTAGTCGACAACACCCTTCGGGATTCGAACCCCGAACACATATTTGTCATCTTAAGTCACTCTTACTATTTCTAGTTGTGCCTCCTTGTTTTCCAACCTTTAAGTTGCTTATTAAAATTAGTTCATAGTATAAATCAATCCCGTTATTTACATAGGCTAAATATCGAGTCGATAGGTCAATACTAGTACTCAATTTATTCCTCGTGATCGATACTCGGATATTCACTATAGCTATATTACAAACGATAGGTACACTGCCTATCGCGCGTGGTTTTAGTTATAATATATTCGTTTTAATTATTACTTGACGTACTCGCACGAACCTTTATTTAATATAACGTACACGCACGCGATCAGTCACCTCCCCCCAAATCTTCAAGATGATTGCCAAGCTGCAAAATATAGTTTTCAAAAGGGTTTTAAAAATGATTTATATAAGCAAATGTTTGCGAGATCGCAGGTTCATCTAGCTCCATCTATTTTGAATAATAATTTCGAAAAATGAAAGTATAATAGTCTTCCATATTATCTAACTCGTGAATTTATCCAATCACATATTTTGTAGATACGTCCCAATATGAAAAAACTTTCTCTCCAATAGAGGAAGAAGTGGTGGTAGATTTACTCGACATGGCAATAAAAGACTCCTGAAGGAGAATATCTCCACAGCCTCAAGTAATAACTTGAGTATGGAGGATGTATAGACACAAAGAACTCCTTACATACAAGGCACAAATATCACAAACACAAGAAGGGACGTCATACACCAAGATGTGGATTATGAGTAGGGGTGGGCACAATTCGGTTTATTGAACCGAATTACCGAAAAACCGAAATTTCGATATTTAGTATATAAGTTTTAAAATTTCGGTATTTCGTTCGGTACAACTTTTTTGGTTCGGTATTTTCGGTATATCGAATTACCGATTTTAAAATAAAAAATAGTAAATTTATTAGTTATATATTTCGTTGGACCTAAATGATAATAATAATTTAATATACAGCCCATTGAGGTCACTTTAAGGTTCTTTTTTAATCTTCTTCCTGTACACGAACTGCAAGAGAGAGAGAGCAAGCATATTGTGGTGATTCGAGCTGAAGCAGCGGATTCAACATGTAGTTAAGACTTTGCTCCTTGTGGTGATTGTGTCCGTACCACGACATCGTGTGTTGGAAATAAATTACATAAAATTAAAAAGTGATGCACTCCCTTAAGGGTTAACCTTTTAGGAAAAGTGGTCACTTAACATGGTATCAGAGCGGGAAAATCTGACTCAATTAAACATATATGGCGGATTCGAAAAGAATAGCGTTTCCGTCCGATAAAAAAAGAAATGGGCTCACACGTGAGGGTGGAGTGTTGAGATATCACGTGTGAAGGACAAAGAGTCCCACACCGAAATTATGAACAAATTAAAAAGGCTTTATAAGCTTGATAGGTCACTCCCCTTAACACCAATTGGTTTTAAGAAGGAACCCATCAAGCTTATATCCGGCACCCCTTCTCCGTGTGGCGCATGTGCGTGGGCCTCGTTAACGGATAAAATTACTGGAGGCTCTGCCCGTATTTCTACAAGTGTTGAGATATCACGTGTGAAGGACAGAGTCCCACACCGAAATTGTGAACAAATTAAAAAGGCTTTATAAGCTTGATAGATCACTCCCCTTAACACCAATTGGTTTTAAGAAGGAACCCATCAAGCTTATATCCGGCACCCCTTCTCCGTGTGGCGCATGTGCGTGGGCCTCGTTAACGGATAAAATTACTGGAGGCCCTGCCCGTATTTCTACATGGTATCAGAGCTTAGGGACCTGCAGGTCCTGGGTACGAATCCTCACTACCACCCATTTATGAGAGTTGCACGTCTAAGGCTAGATAATAGAGAAATCAGCCTAGACGTGAGGGGGAATGTTGGAAATACATTATATAAAATTAAAAAGTGATGCACTCCCTTAAGGGTTAATCTTTTAGGAAAAGTGGTCACTTAACATCGTGGGAGAGAATTGTCCGCCAAAATAGAGAGGAGGAGGAGGATTACGCCTCCGCCGGTGACGACGACAACCCTGAGATATCGTCCGTCTACGTTGACGACGACAGCCCTTCGGTGGCGAATGATGTGTTTTGGTCTGGGAGCAGTTTCTGACGGGGGACAAGCAGATGAGTTTTAATTCATTTTTTTTAACTTCGGTATTTCGGTAAATAACAGAAAAAACTGAAAAGATCGGTAATACCGAACCGAGCCAATTGAGTCGGGTCGATATTCGGTTCTTCAAATCATCGAACAGGAATTTCGGTCGGTTCGGTACGGTTTGTACCGAATGCCCACCCCTTATGAGCGACGCAGAATGATATAGAAGTAATACTTTTGCTCAGTTTTAAAGATTGGACATGGAAAGATCAACCTTGGACCTTAGTATCAAGGTATCTAGAAAGAGCATCATATGTTGCAGGTTATTATAAAAACCGAGGTAATGATGAACATATTCTCACGTATTTGGGAAGCAGTGATATTGTGCATTTTTCTTCTGATAAACTCTGCATCAGGAATAAGAAAGGGTTATGCCAGCAACTTTATTAATAAATATATCCAGAAATGTGGGCAATGCATCCTATGAAGGATTGTGAATATCTTTATCCAGAGTCAAAGGCTTTGGTAATTTAATTATTGGGACTATATTGATGCTATTTACAGAATATTTTTGTATTAGTTAAAAATAAAATCATTCTTGGTGATATGCTCAGATGTTTACAAGTAGGACATTCATACTCGGCTTTATGAATGGTGGTTATCATATGGAGCCCCGTAAAATTCCGAATGGATTAAAGTTTTGCCAAGTCTTACAGACGCAAAACACGATAATGAATGTATCGAAGGTATGACTTCTTTGTATTTTTATATTGAATTTGGAATTCCTTGAATTAGAGATGAAATCCAGAATTGCGTTATACATAAAAAAAAATTCGTGTCTTAGAAGAATTTTTATAAGAAATTCTTGAAAAGGTGATTAGAAAAAAAGGAAAGTGGAAAGATTAATATATATAATATATATAGATATATATATATAGATAATGTATATAGAACTATACTCTTATATAAAGGGTCTAGTGAGTCTAAAAAATTGCTATGTTAAGTATTTTTACCATTTTATCCGTTCTTATAAGATTTTAGGTTATTACAGATTTTATCCGGTAGAATTACGTAAATTGGTGTTATGTTAAGAATCAAGTTACAAAATTAGTTGAGTTTCTAAGACTATTACAAAACTACTCAAGCATTTTATTTTAACTATTATTCTTTTCATTTTCCACCACAAACCTTTTTAAAATTTATTTTCATAAATATTGTTTTAAGTTAGTAAAATAATTGCTAACATTTATCAATTCATTATCATTTCTTAACTAAAAAAAAACTAACATGTATAGAATTTATTCGGACGTGAATAGAAGACTACACTTTCCACTAATATTATTAGTATTATTATTGTTATTATTACAATGATTATAATTATTACTATGACTTTAATATTTGAAAAGTAATATCAATGAGTGAACAAATAAAAAAACAGAAAAAAAATGATCCTCAAACCAGAATCAAGGGGTGGATCTATGTTATGGCCGGGGGCTATGGCCCCTGCGAAAATTTTCGAAGTTTTAGTACTGTGTGTAAATTATAGAGTTGTTGTGTATATATAGAGTATTTTATGCTATTTACATCGTTATTCCTAGTGGCTTAGGTGGTTGGAAAGGTTGAATCTATGTAGCCCGTGGGTTTAAAAATGGGACATTTTCATTTCAGGCCCCCCATAACTATCATTTAGGATTCAGACCCTCTTGGCAAAAAATTAGTTTTAAGGACTCATTTTCTGCAGTACCACTTCATTGCTCTGACATACCAGTATGTTGAAATTCTGTAACACAAAACCATAATTCGGTACCAGTTTATGATCATCTGATACAAGTTTATTTTCTGCAGTACCACTTCATTGCTCTGACATACCAGTATGTTAAAAGTTTATAACACAAAACGATCATTCTATACCAGTTCATATATCTTTTATACCGCCTTTTTACACCACACAAAAATGGGTCCTTGAACCTAAAAACTCTTAAAGAGGGCCTGAATTCGAAATCAAACCCTTAAGGGGACCTGATTTCGAATTGACTCTTTAAAAACGGGCTTTGTAATTTCTTTGTTGTTTTCTTTTCCAACATGTTATTTTTGTTTCGGTTCTTTTATATCATAATATTTTAGCTTTTCCATTTAGTTATTTTACTTCTTTTTTCTTATTTTACTAGAATATTAATATTTGTTTAGTTGATAAAATTTTATTTACTATTTAACTTTTTTACCACCTTTTTGTTTTCTTAGTCCATTGGAAGTATAAACAACGTATTAGTTCTTAAAAGTATATGGTCCACCTTAATCTCGCCACTAATGCAAATATTTAAATGATTGGATTTTGAATATATCATGGTCTATCACAAAGAACCACACAACCTTTTTTGCAAAGTTTAGGTCGAGGGCGTCATTTTTATAGTCGACATTTATATTTAATGGTCTCGCTTTGCTTCAAAAAGCGGCATCACCAACTAAGAAGGTTGTATAAAGGCGGCCAAGTTTATCTTACGACCCCCTCAGTAAAAAATTTCTAGATCCGCCCTGGCAGTATCTAACAAAGATTAATTTATGGAATGGTTACAGAAACATCAAAATTAATCTTCAACGTTTCTTGTGAGACTTTTGATTCATCCGAATATCATGTTGTTCGATTACGTTCAATTTTTGTCTTTCCGTAATAAGGATTGTATACCCAATGAAAAAGAGGCTTCCATCACGACTCCTCTAGTCAAACTGGTAAGAATATGTTGGCTTCATTATTTCAATTTAAATCATTTGGAACAACTTAACATGGATCAACTTTCAAATACTTGTAAACCTAAACAACATAGAGCAATCATTCAATAATAATAAAAATAATAACAACAACAATAATAATTATTATAATAATAATCATCATCATCATACTAACAATATATATTTGCATTGCATGTGACGTGACATCCGGTATACTTATCACTTACTACGTATTTGTTTAACTGGTATGATTAATTCGAGGGACGATATGATTTACCAGGAGCAAGAACACTCAGTTGTTCAAGTAATCGTGAGATTGTTTGATTTTTTTCTTTAATTAAGTGATAAAACAATAATGAAAGCATATTTAAGAATAAATTATTAGTCACATGGGCCTGTAGGTTCGATTATATCTAGAAAATTTTCTTTTTTATTTATTTATTTATTTAATATACTTCGATAAACATTATCTAAAAGGAGTTGGATATAAAATATAGTTACTAACGAGTTTTATGTTAGTTTAAGATAATAATATAAAGATTTGTTATTTTACAAAGATTCATAATTTTATATTACACAATAAACGACTGATTGTTTTCTTATTAACATATGCATGCATGCCGTGTATATATTTGAATGAGAAAATAAACCCCGTACATCACACGGGTCTAAACCTAGTATAGTACAATACACCGTAACCCTATCAACACACCGAAAGAGTGCGAACACCACCGAACAAAAACAGTACAACACACAATAAATTCTGAATCCGCTCATAGGAATGGATTTGAATAATGGGTTCTCCGTAATCATAAGAGTTACTATTCCAAACACCATTTTACTTCACCAAGACTGTTACATAGTCGTGCATTATACAGTCTCATAGTCGTGCATTATACAGTCTTACAATGATTAATTAGTGCAGGCAGCCGCACAGTCCTTCAGTCTTACAATCATATAAACTTAAACGTCGTTCTTTCGGTCGCACAAACGTGACACAGTCTTAAATCTTTGCACTATATATTCTGATATATTTTATAATATATGAATCGGCCGGCATATAATATGAGCTCTGTAATCTTATTTTGGTTTGGAGAAGGTGAGTAAGAGGCATAAACAAACATCCTAACGTAGCGTAAGACATATCTGTTCTTCAATCAAATCACAAAATACCCATTGAAAATGAGACACATTACACAAATTAATGGTATGTGTTCAAACACCTTCATTCTTTGCCATCTGGAGCAATATACGTAACTTCCCACAGGTTTACCACTTCTTCAACTACATATCTTAAAAAAGAGTTTTCAAGAAAATGAATTGGGCGAAGACTATAAAACAAAACAAATAAAAGAAGGCCCAGTTGCATGAGGTAGTGAAGCAATATGCATGTCTTGATTAGGTACCTTGCCCAAATGTCACCTAATTTTGAGGAATGAGGGATGATTGTTTGCCATTAACTCCTGCACAGGAAAAATAAAAGGAAAAACTCAATCAGAAAGAAGAAGTTACAAATTGCTTCTTTGTTATTTTAGTCTATCACCTTAGATTCCTTTTCCGATATGTTCTTCGACTGCATGAATATGTGTTGAATCATCTTCAATTTTTACCATCTAGAAGAATACATTTGGCCTTAACTTTTGTCACATCATTCTTTTTATTATATAGTATAAAATTATTGCAGAATTATCCTTTGCTTTTTATAAAAACAATAATAAAAAACATATTCAACAACCCTGCAGTCTTACAGTCGTACAGTGTCTAAGTAGTAACGTCTGATAGCTATGCATCTTACACTTACAATGTTTAAATAGTAGTAGTGCAGTCTTACAATATTTAAGTAGTGCAGTTAGCTGCATGCAGTTTCATAGTCGTGAATTGTACATTCTTACAATGTTTAAGTAGCGCAGCCCCACAGTCTTACAGCTTACAATTATGCAAACTTAAACATCATTCTTTTGATCACACATATGTGACACAGTCTTAAACCTTCGCACTGTACATTCTGAAATATTTTGTAATACGGCGCAATACATTGCAGTTGTTAGCCTATGAGCGATGAATTATGTTGCTTTTTTTCTAATGGACACAATATTCAAAGCAAATTTTTTCAATCTTCCATAAAATAATAAAATATCTAGACATGCAATGACATATTTGTTACGTGATATAGTACAGCGAGGCCGGGTCTTAGAATATTATCGTTAGTCGTATCGGCACGATCGTATAAAATAAAAATGATTAACAGTCATATCATATATATTTGTGCTATGTGCTCATTTAAAGAGTGATTGAATTAGTGTTTTCTGGCGCAGAAGACTGGCATTTAACATATCAAATCATGCAAATTCTGTAGAGCAGATTCTTGCCAATATTTCCTCCTTCAATTTAAAATATGCATGTTTTGTAAAGGGGGAAATCTCAAATGGGCCTTGATGTTTACTAATCGACAAAATCGGGGATTGAATTGGTCTTTTGGTCTATACGAAACAGTGGGGGCTATACTGGTCCAGCTTTTTTTCAACGTCGAAGGATTTTTAAGGAGGATATCGAAAACTTATCTGTCGAAAATCGCTCACTCCCTTTCGTCTTCTTCAAGAACGTCGCCTAATCCGAAGACAACATGATCTGATGGTTTCCTTTCTTTAACAACAGATGCCAAATCTCCAGGAGTTGTGCCAGTCTCATAAGCGTATCTGATGCACAGTTGAGAAAACATCAGAAAAGACAAATTGTTGAGAAATATATGGATGTAATTGTTGGATAGTGAATGGCCTTACCTGGTTGGGTTATGGGAAGGAGCCAATAAGATGCATATAACCACCAATAAGACGAAAGCCAACAGAGTCCAAAAAGCTGGGATGACCCAAGCTCTTCGCCACAACTCACTTAAGGGGTCACTAGCATTGAAGTACAACTGAAAACACACAACACACACACATAATAGTTTCTTCTTTATTTTCCATTCATGAACGACGATTCTCTCTTATTATTAATACTGTATGCCTTACCTCATAACCAATCCATGCAACTGAGAGCAGCACGGCGACTGCTAGAGCATTGGTAAACTTTCGGTAGAGCTCAAGCTTGGCCATACTTCTTCAAATCTGAAAAAGATGCCCCAAATATAATCTTTTCCTAAAACAAAGAACAAGGAGAAAGGGGAAAATCACCTGAAGTTTCTCCAAAGTTTTGGACAAGGAAGAGAATATCCAGAGGATGAAGCAAGCATCCAAGAGAGCCACGGGCAGCACCAAGAAGAGCCTCGTCTTCCCTTCAAAGTCATTCACATTTCCCAGATTCTCGAAAAGTTCCAAAGCTTCAGAAGCCAAGAAATAAACCACGCCGAGGAGAAACACCTTCGATGTGATGCCACCAAGCGTGGGCCTCATAACACCGTAGCCCATCGAAACGACAAGCAGAAGAAGGCGGGAAACTGTCTTCTTGATAGCACTGAAGGTCACCGCCCAAAGAGTAATTCCCATCGGTCTGCTCCCAGTGGAATTAAAGTTGGAGTATTCGAAATACCAAAGAGCCATCTCACACATCCCAAGTCCTTATGACATCTTTGGTTATGATACATTGTACCTCGTAGTCATAATCACAACACCTTTGTCTCCTCCTCATGTTCTTGACACGCCAGGCACCTTCTCCAATCCCTTATGCTTCATAACTGCCCTCAGATCCATAGCCTTCTCTTCTAGCCCAGCTTCGACGTACAAGTTCAAGAGCTGAACGTAATTACTCCCTCTGCTCGGTTCCATTTCGATCAGCTTATTCGCAGCTAAGATGCCCAATTCCAAATCCTTATGAACCCTACACGAAGCTAACAAGGAAAGCCATAGTCCTCTTTTCTGTTCGATCGTCGTATTCTTTACGAGATCGTAAGCATCGTTTAGTCTCCCTGCACGGCCCAGAAGATCTACGATGATGACGTAGTGCTGTAATTTGGGTTCGATCCCATGTTCTCTCATGGACTGAAATAGGCTCAGCCCTTCGCTGATGAGGCCACAGTGGTTGCAAGAAGAGATTAGGGATAGAAACGTAATTTCATCGGGCGACGGTGTTGTTGTTCCTGGGCTGCTTCTCATCTCTTCGTACAGCTCTATGGCTTTAGTGCACTGACCGTGCGATCCATAGCCCTCGACCATACTGTTCCATGCTACGATGTCTTTCTCATGCATTTTTTCGAAAACCCTTTCGGCATACTTTAAGCAGCCCGACTTAGCATACATGCCGATGAGTGAGTTTTCGACTCGAATTTCATCAGATGAAAGCTCAGAGATGCTTCTTCTCATATGATAACTGTGGATGGCCTTTCCTTTGAGCAGTGATGCTGTTTTCGAAACAACGGTGAGAATAGTAGTGATCGTGAACGAATCTGGAGACAGCCCATTCTTCGTAAGCTCTGGGACAAGGCTCAGTGCATCCTCGTGGAGGCTATTTTGGGAATAACACGATATTAATGAGTTCCACGTAACTAAGTTTTTGTCTGAGGCGTCAGAAAATGAAGCCTCAGCCATTTTGGGTTGCTCGACTTTGGAATAGAACTCTATCAAGGAACTCGCCGTGATATCATCAGTGTTGAATCCTTCTTTTATTGCGAGCCCATGAATGCAGAAACCTAGTTTAGGGTTCTCTTGCCCAACGCAAGCATTGACGGCGCTGGATAAGATGTTGGGATCTTTCTTCACACCATACCAAACCATTTTCTTGAATAAAACCGACGCTTCGCTGTATCTTCTGTTCTCGGAAAATCCGTATATCATTGAACCCCAAATGACTAAATCCCTTTCCTTCATATCTTGGAAAATCTTGCTGGCATTGTCTACGTTCCCAAGCTTCGAATACATCGTTAACAGAGAGGTTTGCACGCTGATGCTGTCTTTTATTGGCCTCTTTTCGACCTCAGCGTGAAGCATCATACAAGAAAGGGGCGAACCAACAATCCCACATGCTATTAAGTTATTCGATAAGGTGAAAGAATCAGATGTAACGCTGTTATTTCGCATCTGACGGTATACATCGAGTGCTTCGTGGTTACGCCCATGGCTAACATAAGCAGATATCATACTGTTCCAAATTGCTGCTGCTTTACTATTACCAATTGCAGCGTTAAAGATTCTCACCGCATCTTCAACGAGCTCAGATTTTGAGTAAAATGTCAGAAGGGAAGTACAAATGTAAGTGTCGAACTCATAACCTGTTTTAATGGCATCACAATGCACCTGATGGCCAAAATCTTGATCTTCTACCGATGAACAAATTGAAAGCATTGTTGAAAAGGTAGTGGATTCGAACTTGAGACCCTCGCTTTTGGCCAATGCATATAATTCCATCCCTTTTTCGGAGAAACCATTTTCCCGGAAACCGCTGATCATTGCATTCCACACTGCTATATTACTCCTATCTTCCACCTTTTCGAAAACGTGCCAAGCATATCTTAACCTGCCCTTGTTTGAGTACATATTCACCATTGCAGTGACAATGACATGATCATCTTCAAGCATGTTCTTCACTATGTAACCATGAACCTCGCGCCCGTGTAATAAGCCCAAATAGGAATCACACAATCGAAGAAGAATGCAGACCGTATACCCATCGGGCTTCACTTTTAACCTCAGCATTCGATGGAACATTCCTAGACCCTCCTCAAAGGAGGAGTTTTTGCAGAGCCCATCAATGATACAGTTCCATATTGCAACGTCCTGAGCAAGATTTTCACTTTGATGCATATTATCGAACACCTTCACTGCACTGTCGACTGACCCGCATTTAACGTGCATGTGCACGAGCGAGGTGACAATGTACGGGTCGGATTCGAGGCCTGATTTGACGATTCTGGATTGGAGTGCTGTGCCATAGCTGAGATTGTCGAGAGAGATGCAGGCTTTGATGAGAGATGGGAATAAGAATTTTGATGCTTGAATTGTTCGTAAATGAGTTTTGGAGTATGATTCTAATGCTTGTGTATAAAGGCCTTGCTGAATCAGAGATGTAATGTTGTTTCTGATAATATCAAATTGGAAGCTTGAAGTCGAAAATCTCCGCGAAATCAAAAGTAGAACATTGCAATGCATGTCTCAAGCGAAAGTCCCTGAAAAAATCTCGACGAGCTTTAAATGATGGATCATCAAACGTCTTTTTGAAGCAATAGGCGCGACGTTGAAGCACTTGAGGTTTTTATTTCTTCATGTCAGAATGTTTAAAGGGTTCAACATGCATGAACATCCCAGCTTTCTGACACCTACCTATACCCATTCAGTAAATAACAACTAGTACTTCTCCGTACACTCTATGCGCGTACTTCGAATTTAATTTATTTTACATTATTTTTAATTTTGAGCTTTATTTTTTTTAATATCAAATACATGAAAAAAAAATTAACTATATAAAAGAAATACTAATGTTTAGGAGATGTATGTATAATAAGTAAAAAATGTTAAAGTAACATAAAAATATTAAAGTAATTAAAAAAATAAAAATGGTTCAAATTGTAAATAAATATGACAGACCAAATTAACAGTTTATATTCACCACACACCATTTATATAATTATATAGAATAAATAACAAATGATTAATATGACAAGAAATGAAGCTTATTAAAAAACAAAGGAAACGATCTTAAAATCTTTTTATAATCGAAGAATGTAATAATTTTTCTTCTCTTGACACTCTTTTCTTAAATTATGTGTGGGATGATATTGCTATATTTTCCCGTATATTTTCCGTTGCCTATTCATATGTGGAGACTTGACGCGACGAAAACTTTTCAATTAGACTTTTTATTTGAGAGTATACTAATATGTCGTGGAAATATGTACTTATACGTTTATCACTGTTTTTATTAATTATAAAAGATCTCAAGTCTTTCCCAAATTCCATACGTTTTATCTAGAGTAAATTATGTTTCAGGCCCTCCTAAGCAACTTCCATTTGAATTCAGGCCATATTACTTAAATTTAAGTTTAAAAGACCCATATCAAGTTTGTCTTAGAGTTAAGGATCCATTTGTGCTAAAAAGACCCATTTGCCCTCAACTGTTGCAAACAATGCCATCATCCCTCACGTCCTAGTTTTTGTAGATCGATGATTCTTCCAACACCCCAAACGCACTGAAATCTCAGAAATCTTCGACGTTATTGAGCGAAAAAAGGTAAAATGGAGCTCAATTTCTCATGGGACCTCGTAACCAACGAAAATTTTCAATGTTATGTTGGAATAATGCTCGAAAATTTTGGTACAAACACGAGTGAAATCTTGAGTTTTGTGCTCGAATAATGTGGATTCACACCATTCGGATGTGGGTCTTAGTAATCGACACGAAATAACAACTGTTGACCTTTTTGGTCCATAAGTGTTAGAGAGTTTTGATGAACAATGTAATTGTAATGACAATAGGTCTATAAATTATGCAATTCGATTTGTGATCAATATAACGTCTAAGTTCATGATAATATTCGACCATGCATTATATATGAGATATAAATGATTAAATTGTTGAATATTTTATTCGCATGTGACTCTGTGATTATTTGGTGAAACTAGGTGATCGCATGTTATAGACAGCCCATGTGATATGATATATCGTTCTGTGCTATACATGGAAATAACGCATGAAATATCCTACTGAGTTATAAAAGGAAAATATGCTTTTTATATATGGAAAGTGACATATCCGTTGATACGTGTTTATTCCTGGATGAAATCGAGTAGAAAAACGTTTGCATGCATCCAACTGATTTAAATGTGCGAAATCAATTTGATATCTTTCTTACACTGATTGGAATATTATATTTAGGAAAGATTCAATATTGATTGACTTTGTTGATGACGTGCTAGTATATGAATATTGGTAAACATCTTTTATGGAAAGGTATGCCATGAAATGATAATTCTAATAGGATATGCTCTGATCTGATTTATGTGCTAAACATGTAAACATATTGATTTAGTATTATGAGCTGTATATGGAAAACGTGCTGATCTGATGCTATCTCATGTGCTATACTTGGTAAGTAATTTTGGATTAACTTATTCTAGAAACTGATAGCATGGAATCACTTATGGAAAGTAAAACTATAGACCAATTCAATCCCCGATTTTGTCGATTTTGAACAAATTGGTTCTACTGTTAGATACCTGTCAACTTGGATGGAAATTGACACGTGTCGGCACACGATTAGTTGAAATTAAAAGTAAATAAATTAACATTAAAAAAGGGAAAAGTAATAAAACGTTAACTAAAAATAATAAAAAAACTAAAAAACATGTAAAATAGTTATATATATAGTTTATTTAGTTTTTATTTTTCATTTTATTTATTATTTTCTTTTTATTTTACTAAATAAAGAGAATGAAATTCACAACTATTCTTGAATATACGTATATATAACATAAATACGAACACCTCGATCAACAAATACAAACTATATATTATATTATCTATAGCCAGGAAAACAAAGATAATCTACGAAACATCCATACGACAAATCTTATATTACAAAGACTACCCTTACAAAACCAATAGTGATTCCTCGCAAAGACAACATTCCTATTTCCTTCCACTCACTGTATAAAGAAGAATAAAGGGGCAACAAATCTCATTCAAAATTGTATTAGACATTAATATTCCAAAGTAACAAAGGCCAAGCTATTATTTATCGTAAAACTATATATTGTATGAGTCTCGAGCCAAATTACTTTCGAACAAAAATTACTAAATTACTATACACTGCACCCGTGACCTGACTCTCGAGCTTGGCACTATCACCATCACCCAAAATTTCTTTATTAGCGAGCTACACGAACCAAATCTTGACCAATGCCCGAACAACTAATCAACGCCTGAACAACTACTCCCTAAAGTCAGCTTTCGAAATAAATAATTACCAGACTGTATGTGAGTCGTGGGAGTATAAGAATATTCAAAAGCAGAGTTTTGTTACAGCAGATCTTAAATTCGAATTACCATCTAACTAGATGACGGTTTGATTCTGTGAAGGCCAAAGAACTTAGTTATGATGGTGTTTTCGTGGGATCGTACATGGCGATGAAACATTCGTAGAAGAACCTGCCCAAGAATGAAGAATAGTCTTAGTATGTGCACTTCAACGTAAGAAAAAAGTAGCAGATTGTAAACGGAGAATTAATGAACTGAAATACAGAGACATTAGGGGAAAAGAATACTACACCTTAACTTCAGATTTACGTACGCATTGTCTTTATCATGAAACGAACGTCTTGAGAGAGGAAGAAGACGCTCCCGCTCTTTCCTGGGGACGGAAGTTCTCTTAGGGTATCGTTTCCACATATGGACATCATATAGTCAGCTGCGATCTTAAACAGATCCATCAGATTCCTACGTGCAAATAACAGTCGTACAACGAAAAATAAAAAATAAAAAGGCAGCCTCATCATAGTAACATGCACATTTTGTAGTAAATGGGAAAAAAAAAACAAATGTTGACAAAAACCTGAAAAGCATTGGGCAATAGTCTTTCCACTTGAAATCCTGGTGAGTAGCTGCGAACCCTCTTTAGGAAACGTCATCCAAAAGCTTGGGCGTGGGCCGAAGTCAGTTGAGCCAAAACCTACTGATGGTCCACTAAATAATTATCGCCGCGAATGAGAAACAAAGAAGGATTGGCCGATGTGTAACTGCACGGCATTGCAAGTCGAGTCTTTAGGGAGCGTCGAACCAGAGCAGTTCACAACGCTTCCTTCCCGAGATATCTCTTGCAATTCCATGTAACCCGTTGTCTGGGCTGCAAATATACGTTCTTTTTTTTCACAATAATTTCGGTTTAGAGTACTTCGACATATAAAAAAAGTATTTCTTGATTCATGATGGACTACTAACATGCAAGACCATGCATTTTCCTCACAAAGTTAGCAGCTGTAGATGGTTTTGGCTGATAAACATCATGTGTAGTTTTTTTTTATCATAAGACGACCTCTATACAGAAGTTGTAATAATTAAGACATAGCGCAATATAATTTTCCGAAAAAAAATTTAGAAAAAAAAAGAGTACCACATAGTGTATCATGACCCCCGGTCGACCACCTATGTTCAGACATCTCATCCTCCAAAGGTGGGGCACGTCGAAAAATTCGTCATCCACGTCGTTTAATACCATGAGGCTCGAAGAATTGCCAGAATGGCGTTTCGAAGATTCATCTTCAGTTTCGTTTCTCAGCATTTTCGAGGCGACCTCTTTCTTGATCTCCTCCTTTTCAGTCAAGGGAATGTCTATCGTTAGCTCGCCCGACATGTATTCGTGGCTCGTATTCCCGGGACTTGCTTAAAACATCTCTCTCAACGCTGCAAAAATAGATCAATTTTGCATACATAATTACACATAAAGAAAGGAAGTTATTGATAAGAAGAAGAAAATTCATTTTTTTCAACCTATAACTCTATCAAGCATGCGAATAGCGTTGGATATTGACGACGCCTTGTTTATGTAGGATTTCCAAAGTTTCCAGTCCATGGCAAGCATGCGTTTTATTACACAACCTTTGACTTGCTCCATGGGAGTTATTACAACTCCACCACCTACTTCAAAATTCGGTCATTAGGTAGAGATTCTCAAAACCGAAGAATCAAGAATTGCAAACCATAGTATGATGAAGAGATCATCGATTAAAATGCTACCATGATTAAACCCATATTTATCAAATTTTAAAAAATTGAAGCATACATTACCGTCTTGAGGTGGCATTTTGTGTGGACAACCGAATGGTATAGAATAACTGTATCCATAAACAGTGAAAAGAAAGGCATACCTTTGGAGAGTTGATGAATCGATCAATACACGTACAAATTATTCGGCCATCCCAAGAACTGTATCAAGAAAAGGTACAACAATCCTAGAGAAATTGTATGAAAGAAAGAAAAAAAACCCCTAATCTGATGATTATAGCATCTAATGATCTTATTTCATCAGGTCCTTTCAGGCAAAATCAACATTCCTGGCAAACTGTTCATATACGATTGATTCCATCGAAAACCGTATATTGTACTACTGAATGTTGGATTCTTGCCAGAAACTTGTCGACAATAAAAATACCTGCAATTCACTATATGTAAATTGGTTTCATACAATTTGATTGGCTAGACAGGCTAAGCAGCGGCTCCAACGGGCTCAGCCGCCTTGAGCCTCGACGAACCGTACAGAGTCTCTTCGAAGCGAATAATCTCTTCCTCCGAACCGTAAGCCACTTGGGTCCTGTCGTCTAAATTGGTAATAATCTTGTCGAGCACGGACTGTTCTCGTCGCTGCTGTAGCCACCCGCTTTCTCGATCAAGTATCCCAAATGAGCCACTTCGAACAACAGCCTTAGCTAGGCCTTGGCCGACGGGGAAGCCACGTTCGTGAATATTTCCTTCTCCTACACAATAATCTTACCGAGACAAGAGAAAAAATAAACGTTCAATGTAAATATTAAAAATCATTACAATATCCGCCGTACCTGATTAACGTCGGGGACCATTCCATCCGTGTATCTCAAGGTGTACTTTTCTTGGACATAGTAATCAATCAAGTTTGCATACTCGGGGTTGTCCTTGGTCGCCCGCAGGTTGCCGGGCGAGAACATCTTCCCTTCTCCTATCGACGTCATGTCCTAAACGTGCTGTCATTCCCTATTTCGCGAAAAAAATATCTAAAAAATAAACAACCTATGTGCGCATAGATGCGTGTGTGTTTCCCTTGAAGAAAAAACTTACTTTCGTCGAGCAATAGGAATTCGTGGGTCCCGGGAATGTCCTTCAAGGCGAGGACGTATGTAGTCCTCGGTCCAAAAATCCCCATGGCAGCCGTGACTTGGTCAGCGCCCGTCACGCTCGTGGGCTTATCGCCGGGCCATACGCCAAAGATCGTGCCCACCGTGAAATTCGTGTCCACTATGCTCGAGCCGTCGAGCGGGTCGAAGGCAACGCTGAATCCTCCTGTTTGTTTTTTCAAAGTATTTGACTCAATAATCCGCTGATGAATGATGATAACTTAAGTTTTATTTGTTGAGTTTTTTATTCCAATGAAATGACGATAGATACCTTCGACGGGTCCGCCCATGTCTTGGAGCTCGGGGATTTCCTTGGAGCAAGTATTCTTGCAGAAGTGGGAGTATAGCAGCGCCTACACAGCAAAGCGAAAAAACTCGGGAGAAGAAACAAACTTGAATCCTTTGGAAATAATGGAGATATTATTAAATACCTCGAAAAGAAGCTTGTTTGTGAGGAGATCGACGGCGAGTTGCTCGTCGCCGAAAGAGTTGACGCAGGCCATTCCTCCGCAAGAGGCCGTCCTTACTTTGAAGGCGTTCTTAGGGCTTCACACATACACATCATGAGTCGGATGAGTCCCTTGTCTGAGATCGACTTTGAAAGAAATTCTTCATGCGAGTAATATATAATATTAGCTCAGCTTCTTCTTCTTCTTCTTCTTCTTCTTCTTCTTCTTCTTCTTCTTCTTCTTCTTCTTCTTCTTCTTCTTCTTCTTCTTCTTCTTCTTCTTCTTCTTCTTCTTCTTCTTCTTCTTCTTCTTCTTCTTCTTCTTCTTCTTCTTCTTCTTCTTCTTCTTCTTCTTCTTCTTCTTCTTCTTCTTCTTCTTCTTCTTCTTCTTCTTCTTCTTCTTCTTCTTCTTCTTCTTCTTCTTCTTCTTCTTCTTCTTCTTCTTCTTCTTCTTCTTCTTCTTCTTCTTCTTCTTCTTCTTCTTCTTCTTCTTCTTCTTCTTCTTCTTCTTCTTCTTCTTCTTCTTCTTCTTCTTCTTCTTCTTCTTCTTCTTCTTCTTCTTCTTCTTCTTCTTCTTCTTCTTCTTCTTCTTCTTCTTCTTCTTCTTCTTCTTCTTCTTCTTCTTCTTCTTCTTCTTCTTCTTCTTCTTCTTCTTCTTCTTCTTCTTCTTCTTCTTCTTCTTCTTCTTCTTCTTCTTCTTCTTCTTCTTCTTCTTCTTCTTCTTCTTCTTCTTCTTCTTCTTCTTCTTCTTCTTCTTCTTCTTCTTCTTCTTCTTCTTCTTCTTCTTCTTCTTCTTCTTCTTCTTCTTCTTCTTCTTCTTCTTCTTCTTCTTCTTCTTCTTCTTCTTCTTCTTCTTCTTCTTCTTCTTCTTCTTCTTCTTCTTCGCTGTCACCACCGTTGACATCCTTGTATGGTTCCTTACATCCTGGGCATTATCCTCAGCCGCTTTCCAGGCAATCGAAGTGACAATCTTGGCATATCCCAAAACCGCAATCACATGGTTCTTGAAATTTCCCTTTACAGCTTCTTCGTCGCAGCCCTCCATCTGTGGACGTCGTCGATGCTTAGTTGCGATGGAGCCCAAATCTGGCAAGCTCTCCTTCAGAAATTCACGGCTTCGCTGTCACCACCGTTGACATCCTTGTATGGTTCCTTACATCCTGGGCATTATCCTCAGCCGCTTTCCAGGCAATCGAAGTGACAATCTTGGCATATCCCAAAACCGCAATCACATGGTTCTTGAAATTTCCCTTTACAGCTTCTTCGTCGCAGCCCTCCATCTGTGGACGTCGTCGATGCTTAGTTGCGATGGAGCCCAAATCTGGCAAGCTCTCCTTCAGAAATTCACGGCAGGCGTGGCAGCACTCCTTGCCGTAGAGGTGGTTTAAAGATTGTTGGGTAACTAAGAAATGAGCGACTGCTGGCTTTCCACACTGCTCCTATAGAAATCTTCATACTGCTCCTTCTCAACTCCCTTTGGTACGCATCTGCAATAGATATGCATGTAAGTTACCACGTGAACCATGGAAAGAAATTCCCATAAAGTAGTAGCTTGAACTAACCCAGATAAGCTTTGTTTCATTTGTTAGTTCCCAGTGCCATTATCTGTCTTGGTCTTTTTAGTTTTTTTCTCTCCCTGGTAAGAAAAAAGCGAAAGAATCAATTTCGCACTAATTCTACTTCTAGAGGAACTGGAAATTTTAAGAAGAGCGTTTTTACCTCTGGTACTTCCTCACCCTCTTTGGGTTCTTCCTCCTCTTCAACCTATGAAACAATGAACGCACAACTTCAACAACGTGTTGCGCCTCCCTTCTCCTCCCCCTTCAACAACTAATTATTATATAACCTTCAATAACAAAAAAATAAAATTAAAATTCATCACAACACTGTGTTCTTTTCCATATCAAAAGATTAGCAGCAGCCCTTACCTTTCTTGCGGCGCCACAGCTTCACCAGCTTCAGAGTGACCATTATTATCATCACCATTATTGCTCATCAATCTCTCGTTGTTCGAAGAGCTCTCTCCAACGTCAATCACAGCCCCGAACAACCTAAACGACGAAGATGGCCTCAAACCATCTTCAGCTCGATCCTCGCTGCTGTTCAGCATCCGCTCCTCAGCAGCGCAGCCATGGACGACGATGGCTCTTCGAGCCCAGGAAAAAAGAATCAGATAATTATTCGAAGGAGGGGTCGCTGAAGGCTGCTGGGAGTGATGATGAATAATAAGCCTTTGTTCTTCTGCTAAAAAGCGAGACTCAATTCCTTCTCACAAATGACTAAAAAATTCTAACCTCGACAGTCTTCGACTTCTCTTGCTAATGTATAAACTGGGAATGGAACGAATTTCGAGTAGTTCTTCACCAAGCTCTGAATCTTGATTGGCTCTAAGTACTCATACTTATCATCTTCCTGTTAAGGAAAGAAAATGCGAAAAGGTAACACATGTAAAAAAAGAAGAAGACGGCGCATCATTTGGACAGTACGAAGAAGATGACTTCAAACAATTCGAATCGGCGTTCTCACTTGCCTGGGAAGACTAATCGACGAAAAAAAGATGAGTTCTACCGCCGCGGTGGTCTACGATTCGACGGCGCCTTGTATTTTGGAGGTCGCCCGCTAGAGGAATTTGCGCGGTGCTTCTTCACTCAGTCGTGCACCGTCAGCGCCGTGTTTTACCATCTCCGGCGAGGGTATCTTCTCAGGTACGCCTACAGAGTTACAGGCCATCAATCGAGTTTCTCTGTCTCTGTTAGGTTTTCGCAGAGTCGAATCCTTCCAGGTGAGGAAAACGATGGCTTGACTTCTCATTCATCCACGTGTAAATATATTAATGAGTGTGGCATTGTTGCTCTTTCCTATTCTTCAGCTCGTCGTAGATCATCGGTTCGTTGTGGATTGAGCTGAAACGATGGCCGTTGACTCCGATTAGTAAGGTTAATTGAAGATGCGTTTTCTTTTGTGTGTGTTCGTTTTATGTGCATTATTTAATACTTCTTCGGTCCCAAACTATTTTATACATTTTACTAAATCGGGCGTCCCACATCTTTTGCACATTTACTTATTTAGCAAAAAATCTACCACAAACAATCAATATAATAATATTAAATATTCTTAAAAAACGTGTCAAAATACACATTTTTTTACCTTTTAATTATACTTATTATTAAATTATTCAATTTCTTAATTCCCGTGTCAACTCTCAAATGTTCATAGAGGTTTGGGACAAATGGAGTATATAAAAATGTCTTTTCATTTCTAAACAGTGATTTACGCGTACCTAACTGCTAAAAAAAAAGAATAACCAGAGTCCGCCACATCAGCGTTGCCAGAAGATCAACGGCCAAATACATCTTATTTAGATAGAAAAAATTACTGAAAAATAATTAAAAATAATCCGAGCAATCTGATTGGTTGGAGTGGGAAATTTTTCTTGGAATCAAACGCCGAACTGTCAAAAACGAACAGTCTCTTCATAATATGAACACTACCATTTTTCTATTGTTGTGGAACATGGGTGGGAGCATTTTGCTGCCACGTGTCATCGCAATAGGGTCCATATCCAACTTTTATAGTATATAGTATCTACATTTTTCAACATGCATTACACGAGTTTGAAGATAATTGTATTTTAAAAATAATTGACATAAAGTTACACCAGGCCCAGTTATAGAGAGATTACAGAAATGGTAACCCCTTCAATAATCGGTTAATTTTTGACTGCCTCAGCTCACCGAAAGTTACCTCGAGTCCCATCCCATCGAAGGCAATCGTAGTACTCCCTCCGTCCCACTAATTTTATCACATTTTGCCATTTCGGGCGTCCCACTAATTTTATCACATTTCCTTATTTAGCAAAAAAACTATCACAACCAATCAATATAATAATATTAAATATTCTTGAAAGACGTATCAAAATATACACTATTACATTTTCATTGTACTATATTACTATAATAATACCACCTTAAATTACGTGCCCGGCAACTTATGTGATAAAGTTACCGGGACGGAGGGAGTATTTTTTATATATGAGGTCGTCTCATTATGGTTACGTTACGAGAATGTAAATAAACCAAACACGAAAAATCATTCTCGTGCAATGCACGTTGGGAAAAGGCCATACGCAATATTGTTTTATTTGTCAGCGTATTGGAAACGATGTTGAGAAAAGAAAAATCCGTGAAAGATCAAAACGTCTAGAAAATAGATTAAAAAATGAATAATTTTTCTAATTTGAAACTTGAAACGGTCCATATTGGCAACTATCTACTGGTAGCATTTTTCTCTGTTTATGGAGTCTGGTCCAAATCACTCGTCCATTTGTTAGATTCGAAGTCCAAAAGCTCTTCACAAGTTATTTTTTTTTTATATTTTTTCCTAAATAGAAAGTAGTTAAATTTCATGAAGCGTGTCTTGACCAACTTCGTTGTTACATATAAATAACGTGTGAACAGAAAAGTCAATGTCCGTGCAGGATAAAAAAAAAAAAAAAAAACTCGAGGTCGTGGCCACACCTCACCTCAAACAACCTCATCCAACGTTTATTACTTCGAAAGACGCACCACTTCTCCTCCCCAAAATTCCCAGAGATTTGTTGTATTACAAGACTTATTTGCAATCCTACACAAACTAATGGATTGCTCTAGCAAACTCTTACTCCCCTCGATCTTCTTCCTCGTCCTTACTCACTTCATACCCTCTGTTTCATCCTTTGACGTTTGCAACAACAACAATGGTAACTACACACGGGGAAGCACATACAGTAATAACCTGGGCAGACTCCTCCCTTCTCTGCCCACGAGTGTCAACAGCAGTGGCTTTTACTACACTTCTTTCGGACAAAATCAAGACACGGTCGACGCATTTGTCATGTGCCGAGCCGACGTTTCCCTCGACAGATGCAAGAACTGTACGGAAGAAGCCATCTCTGATGTTCGAAGTTCCTGCCCCAATCAAATGCAGGTCGTTGTCTGGCTAGAGTATTGCACGTTGAAGTACGCCAACTACAGTCTGTACGGTAAGCTCGAGACGGGTAACATTTACTATATACCGAATTCGCAGAACACCTCAAGCCCATCTCAGTTTAATGAGGTCTTGACAAATTTACTGGGCGATCTTCGTATTAAAGCGTCCAACGGTGGGGATTTGATGAAAGTGGCAGTTGGTAATGAGTCTGGGCCGGATTTTCAGACAATCTTTGCTATGCTTCAGTGTAAACCCGATTTGAGTTCTGACGATTGCAATAAGTGTCTTGTTGAGGCTATTAGAACTATAAACGGGAACTGTGATGGAAAGCGTGGTTGTAGAATATTGATTGAGAGTTGTCTTCTAAGGTATGAGAGTTACCCTTTTTACAATGAGACGAGGATACAAGAATTGTCAACGCCGCCGTCTTTCTCTGCGACACCTAATGTTACTGCGCCGCCGCCTCAGATGATCTCTCCCCCGCCACGACCACCGTCGTCAGGTAGGCATTTTAAAGTGCTGACGAGATGAAACAAAAAAATAACCCTTTTCTAGCATTCCGAAACTTAATAGTTTTCTTTATTATGGGGCTTCGCAGGAAATAATAATACTCGTACAGTTATCATCATTGTTGCTTCCATTGTTGCGTTGGTAGCATTAGCTATTCCTGGTGGAATTATCTTCAAGAAGAGAAGAAAGACGCAGCGACGACGACGTGAAAACATTGAGAGTGAGTATTACCACACGATTCCTTCAAATATGTCTTGACTTTTTTTTTTTAAATTCTTTCTATTCATTAAAATTTATCTTACAGTTGGGTCCGATGGCGATGAAATAAGTACGGCTGAGTCGTTGCAATACGATTTCGGAAAGATCAGATCTGCTACGAATGATTTCTCTCACGAAAATAAGCTTGGTCAAGGAGGTTTTGGTGCCGTTTACAAGGTAACTAAAACATCTTTAATACATTTTGTTCATGAAAGTATAGGCGTTAACATAATGAATTTGTAGGGCAAACTTCTAAACGGACAAGAGATAGCGGTAAAGAGGCTGTCAAAGAATTCGGGACAAGGCGATCAAGAATTCAAGAACGAAGTCTTATTACTAGCAAGGCTTCAGCACAGAAACCTCGTTAGACTATTGGGTTTCTCTCTCGAAGGAGAAGAGAAACTTCTCGTATATGAATATGTTCAGAACGCCAGCCTCGACCATTTCCTTTTCGGTAAAGAAAAAAAAAAACATTTTAGCAAGGCAATACACGGTTTTCTTTACCTTTTTAGTTTAATCGATAGTCTTTCGAAATGCATCATGTCGAAGATTCGGAGAAAAGATCGCAGTTGGATTGGGATAGACGAAGCAAGATCATAGGAGGAGTAGCTCGAGGATTGCTTTACTTGCACGAAGATTCTCGACTTAGAATCATTGTTGTAAAACTCGGCCTAGGCGGCCGACTAGGCGCCGTCTAGGCGCTGATCGGACACCTACCGAGGCGAATAACACGTAATCGGCTCCGATTAATTGAAGGAGCGATTAAACCATCTAATCGGACGATTTACCCGCCTAATCGGGCGATTAATCCGCCTAACTGGCCGATTAAAAATTAATTCGCAAACTATTGATTATTTAAATACTAAATTTTAATCTACTAATAAAAAATTTGGACTTAGATGAACCACGCAGCACATGCCTCCTAAATTAAGATGGCTTTCGGCTTGGTGTTATCCACGCATGATGTACCTCCTTATATAGAGAGATTTCTACCACAATTTGGATGAGAGAACCGGTGTGGGACAAACTATTTGACATAAGGAACTGAATGTCAAATAGAATGAAGGAAAAGAATATGTGTAACGTAATTAATTTAATCTGCTGGCTCAGTGGTTTGAAAACAATAGATAAGTTTTATGTTTTGCTAGACGTGGGTTCGACTCCATCGGAACTTTTTTTAATATATAAGAGAATACATGTAATTGAGCTAACAATTATTATACGTTGAGTTTCATAAAAATAACATGACTATGTATAACTTTTAAAAGAGAAATAAAATAAATTAAAACTGAAAATCTAAATATATAAACTAACATATATAAATTGAAACATGAAAAATAATAAACTAATTAAAGTATTGAAATGGAAATTATTTATTTGAATATTGCAAAAAATTATAATATTAGTATATTTGAGCTATTGAAAAATAATAATAAAAAATCGATATACCGACTAAATCCCGCCTAGAAACCGCCTAGGCCCCGCCTAGACCGACTAGGCGCTAGGCCCCCTCCGGGCGCCCGACTAGCGCCTAGCGAGTTTTACAACATTGCTTAGAATCATTCACCGCGATCTCAAAGCTAGTAATGTTCTTTTAGACGGCGAGATGATTCCAAAGATTGCAGATTTTGGCATGGCGAGATTATTCGTGCAAGAAGACGAAACTCAGGCATTCACCAGTCGAGTAGTAGGAACCTAGTAAGTACTATTAGAACAATACAATATAACATAAGAGCTCATTACAACACGATTTTATTACTTACTAACAATCTCGTGTACGAGCAGTGGGTATATGGCGCCAGAATACGCAATGCACGGGCAATTTTCCTTAAAGTCGGATGTATTCAGCTTCGGAGTGTTACTCCTAGAAATCATCAGCGGTCAGAAGAACAACTATTTTCGAAACAATGACGGTGGCGTACAAGATCTATTGAGCGTTGTAAGTAGTTGAACAATAATAAAAATTGAGATTTTAATCGATCCATGATGGTGAAAATTGCTGCATATATATCACAGTCATGGAAAAGTTGGCAAGAAGGAACGGCATCTGAAGTAATCGATCCAGTATTGAAGTCGGGTTCTGGGTCGGCGAGGGAGATGTTGAGATGCATTCATATCGGTTTGCTATGCGTTCAAGAAAACGTTGCTGATAGGCCAACGATGGCTTCTGTCGTTTTGATGCTTAGCAGCTTATCGTTGACGTTGGCTTTTCCTTCAGAGCCTGCTTTTTTCGTGAGAAGTAATGGAACTACTGATACGCATGACGCTAGATCAGAGTCTGATGAGAGGAAGTTGATAATCAATTCTTCTTCTTCGGAAAAGTCGGTTCGTTCCGACAAGGATCATTCCAAGAATGAGGCCTCAATCTCAGAACTCTATCCTCGGTAAAATGATGTCTCACATTTATGTACTATTTGAAAGGACGTGATTGTTTCTTTTAATGAGATCATTGCATGTGTGTAGGGGGTAATGTTTAAGGCTTTGATCCTCTATATTCAACTAAATATTCTAACTTCGCAGAAATATTAATATTACATAGTTTTTTCTTCATATTCATAATTTATTACATTAAATTAAATATACTAATATTCCTACCATCTCCGTTCGCCGCCGGTCGTCACCACCAGCCTTCGCCGTGATCGCAGCCCTCTCTCAATGTTGCCTTGGCTATAAAACTGCAACAAGAAGATAATTACTTTTCCATCTCCATTCGTCATCGGTTGCCGTCGCCCCTCTTCAGTCATCGCCGCCCTCGTCAGCTGCGCGGCTGAAGAGGGCGGCGATGACCGACGACGAAGAAGGTTGAAAATTATTCTTCATTTAAATGGCTTAATTAATTATTAGTTCGGTATATTTGAGGTGGTGATTTTGAGACACCCTAATTAAGTTGTGGAACTTAATTAATATACTTGGTTGAATTATTGCTAATATATTTTTATTATGTAATTGTTATTGCTTAATTATTCTTATCGTTTAATTTTTTCTTTACGTAGGTGGAACACAATTGGATGATAGAGAAAAAATTGGGTCCAAATCATCGATATCGGCGCACACGTGTTAATTTCGGCTAAACTGTCCTTAAATTGCTTTCTTATTAGGCATATAAGACTAAAAATGTCCAGCTTAATTAAGGTGTCCCCAAATCGCCACCCCAAATATACAAGACTAAAAAATTAATTAAGCCTTTTTTAATTTAGGTTAATTAGGATTGGTGTTATTATTTAGAATGTAATGTACTTCAGTATATATAGGAGAGAGAAATAGTTTAGGAGGTCGAAGGTAGTGACGGAGGATGGAAAGTTTTTTAAACCGTGAGGGGCAACATCGTGAAAGAGATGCGATGACGGGTGGCAGCTGAGGAGAGAGCTGACGATGAATAAGATAGAGAAAATAAATAATATTATTTTTTATATGATATGGAACAATGGAAACCACCGGTTTACGGTTCAAATCTTTTTTTGTGTTTGAGTTTCTGTGTAATAATTGAAATTTTTTTTTTAATAATGTAAAAAACTTTCCATTCGAACTTAGAAATTTAATGACCTTCAATATTTGAAAAAGAAATTACACCTTGAATTCTAATAAAGATTGATTATCTCTCTTTTTTCGATTTCGGTAATCGTCGAACTCGTTGTAGGCATCTATTTCTATGTCAAGTTCATCACTCAATCTAGCCTAAGTCCTCTAATGCTTGATTTTATGATTGTTGAAAAAACAAACATGTAAAACAAAAAAAGGTAAATAAATTACCATTGGTTAATTTATAAGAACGATAAATCATAGATTCAATTATTCTATGTGATTCAGTTATAACCGCGGGTTTACGGTTATAAAAGCGGATAAGGATAACCGAAACCAAAGGCAGAGCTAGGAAATGATCTCAGATTGTGCAAAAAACGATAATAAATATAAGGCGAAACAATAATATTATATATAACGAAAAATTATCTTACAGTTATGTTTTTAACAAGTTTTCGTATTTTATGAAATCATTGTATGATAGTATCATTATCAGCATTTAAGAAATATTTCATATTCTTTATAAATCAAATGCTTCAATATTTACATTTGTAACTTTATTTCTGTAATATATTTCCATTGTGGATATATTATAGATGAAACTGCGGAAATAATGGATAAATAAGCCGTGTAGTACTGAAATTTATGTGTATTATCTAAAGATTATGGATTCCATTTATATGCGACGTTGTGACCCTTTCCATTCTCAAAATTTGGAAGTATAATCAATATCTATTCTATCAATTGTATTATATTAATGGAGACACGTGAGTATAAACCGTCGTGTGATCTGTCAATTAAGTTTAAAAAAAATAACTAACTACTTTTAATTACTAATTTTAGTTAAATACTACTATTCCTCTATTTTTAGTGAAGTACTACTTTTAATTCATTACTATTCTTTCCTTTATAATAAATTGTTTTGCTTGTTTGTTGGTTGGGACGTGAGAGAAGAAGCACAAGGAAGGTCATAAGGGTCTTTAAAATAGTGGACACGTGGCAGCAAGATAGCACAACTACATTTCCTTAGTAATATAAGATAAATCGATTTTTTATTAGATTTAGAATATAGAAATTAAATTTAAATTATAATGTTCATTATATTTTCAAATTAAAATAAGTTTAGTAAAATATATTTATATATAACACACGCATTGAGTGCACAGAAATTAATAGTGTCATGTATATGTGAGGTTTTGACCCTTTCCATTCTCAAACTTTGGAAATATAATCAATTCCTTCAAGAGACCCTGTTATAATTTACAGATAAATAAGAAATGCCTATTAAACGAAAATCACGTAATTATTATGACTCCGAAGCAATGAAAGCCATTAGTGTATTAGTCTATTAAAGGAGATAAATATCTAATGCTAAAACTAATATTACATTTCAAGCGCAATTTTTTAGGTGGGTGCTTGATGACGATGTATATATATATATATATATATATATATATATATATAATATATATATATATATATATATATATAAATGTTATGGTGCTCACCTTGCGTGAGCACCATCCGTGGACACCTTTTGTGTGGTATTTTTTTGTGCCACATCAACATGCCAAATCAACTCCCGACGGGTTCACTAATCCCATGTGTAGGTTAAAGATCAATAAAAAATTCCATCGTATGCTGATTTGGCGCGTTGATGTGATTGGTGCTCACGAAGGTGTCCTCGCAAGGTAAGCACCATATTGCTCTATATATACATATATAGAGAGAGGGGAATTTTATGGCGCTCACCTTACTTATGTGTGCACCTGTTGACTTGACACTGATTCATGCCATGTCAATAGCCCACATCGACATTTAAGGTTGTCATTTTAATTAACACATTTTAGGTGCCATTGATCAACATCTCGGATGCTGATGCGGCATATTAATGCCTTATCAACACATGTTACGTATCAATGAATATATCAAGTCAACATGCCACACCAGCATCCGAGAAGTTGATCAATGGCACCTAAAAGGTTATAATTAAAACGACATGACCTCAAATGTCGAAGTGGGTTGTTCACATGGCACGAACCGTTGCCAAATCAACAAGTGCTCACAAAGTTCCTCTATACCCCACATCGACATTTGATGATATGTCGTTTTAATTAACAATTTTAGGTTTCACACCGATTCCTCAAATATTATATTTATCTGTAGAAAACGCTAAATAGTGCCCATTGTCTATCTCATTGACCACTTCTCGATGTTTCTCGTGAATCAAACTAGTCCCTCCGTTAGGTTGGCCGTTAAATTTGACAAAAAATGATAGATGTCGACATGTGATTGGCCAGACTTAAAAATTTATAATTTAATATTAAAAAAGGGAAACATTCCCAAAAAATTAAAATATGAATAAATTAAAATAAATAAAAAATGAGAGAACAAAAATAAATTTTAAAATAACAATAACTGTTAAAAATAAATAGATAAAGATATTTTAAAAAATAAAAATAAAAAAATAGTGAAAAAAATACATTGAATTATAAATTAAATTAAGAGGATAAGCATAAAAAATATTTATTTATTAAAAATTAAAAAAGTAACTAAAACGAAAAATAAAGATAAAAAACGCCATTGTAAGTTTATGAGAATCTCCGTTCTTGTCCCTGGCAAAATGGGGAAGCAGTCCGACAATATTTTTGTCATTATAATTAAAAGTATCATTTAATCCTTTTAAAATTAGATACTTTTGTAATTTTGTTGAAATTATCATGTGTGTGTGTATAAATATACAAAGCATCTTTACAAAGAAGTTCGAGATTTGGGACGTTGCGGCTTCGTTAATTTGAAAGGACAGTGGCGGATATTCTCGTAAACTTCAAGTGCCGTGTTTTACTTCAATTAGTCCCCGTGTTCCTCGAATGGATCTCTTAGTTTGTATAAATTTTACACAGAATTTTTGTGCTCTCAATTCTCAAGTTAAAATCAAACACATTATTGAATTTCTGTAAGCAATCGCATCTTTCTCAAAATATTTGGAAGTGTTGCTAATATTATTATTAAACAAAGACTGAGCGATTGTATTTTTTTCTTACAAAATGTAAGGAGTAATTGTGTTTTCTTTTAACTGGATTGAAATTTTCGACATTATTAAATAATTAATTTTCTTAGTTTACTTAGATTATTCTTTGTTTTTTTATAAATAAAATAAAAAACTTTAATTAAAACCGTAAACCGGCGGTTCAAACCGTAACCGGCGATTACGGTTACAAACTGTAACCGTAACCGTGGTTATCGCGGTTCGGTTATGGTTTGAGATTTTCACTAACCGTAAACCGGCGGTTATAACCGTGAACCGTTTGAACACGTCTAGTTATATAAGTGCTGACTTTGTCAATGGTTCGTAATATTCGATACAAATGCTTTGATTTCTTTATCTTCAAATTTAGGCCACGCCACATCACAACCACACACCACTACTCTCCTTTTCAATCAACAGTCGTCGTCTTCATCGTCATCATCGCTCTTTTACTACAAAAAAGCACATACACAAACACACACTATTATACAGAAATGGAAGCAACAGAAGAAAAGCCCGAGCCCACGTGGCCCGAACTCCTAGGCCAAAAGAACTGGGAAAATCTCCTCAGCCCTCTAAACCTCAGCCTCCGTACGCTAATCCTCCGCTGCGGCGACTTCTGCCAAGCCACCTACGACGCCTTCAACAACGATCAGAACTCAAAGTACGCCGGCACGAGCAGGTACGGCAAGAAATCCTTCTTCGACAAGGTAATGCTTCAATCGGCCTCTCATTACACCGTCGACTGTTTCCTCTACGCCACCGCCAAGGTCGGAATCGCCGACACTCTGTTCCTACGCTCTCTGTCGAGGCAGAAATGGGACAGAGAGTCCAACTGGATAGGCTACATCGCCGTCACCTCCGACGAGGTCAGCAGATCTCTTGGCCGGCGAGAGGTGTACGTCGCCTGGCGTGGGACGACGAGGAACTACGAATGGCTCGACGTCCTCGGCGCTAGGCCTGAATCTGCCAAAGATCTGCTCAGTCCTAAGAAGTGGGACAAGCGAGTGAAGACGAAGACCATCGACGACGACGATGGCTCTAGCAGTAGCAGCAGCGACGACGATGAAGAAGACGATGACAGTGTGCCTAAAGTGATGAAGGGTTGGCTCACCATTTACACTACGAGCGATCCCACCTCACAGTTCACCAAGCTCAGCGCTAGAACGCAGCTGATGAAGAAGATAGAATCCATTAGAGACAAGTATAAAGGCGAGAGCTTGAGCATCACCATGACCGGTCACAGCCTAGGCGCTTGCCTCGCCGTACTATCGGCCTTCGACTTGGTGGAGAATGGGATTATCACCGACGCGCCGGTCTGCGCAATCGTCTACGGCAGCCCACAGATTGGGAACAAAGCTTTCAACGAAAGGATGTTAGAATATCCTAATCTCAAGGTCTTGCACGTTAGGAACAAGATAGATTTGATTCCTCTTTACCCAAGTGCTTTGTTGGGGTATCGAAACAGTGGGATTGAGCTTGTGATTGATAACAGAAAATCTCCGAGCTTGAAGGATTCGAAGAACCCAAGTGACTGGCATAATCTGCAGGCGATGCTCCACGTTGTGGCGGGGTGGAACGGCGACGACGGCGAGTTTGAGCTGAAGGTGAAGAGGAGCTTGGCCATGGTGAACAAGTCTAGTGAGATCTTGAAGGATGAGTACTTGATTCCTGGTTCTTGGTGGATTGAGAAGAACAAAGGGATGGTTCTTGATGGTGATGGCGAGTGGGTTTTGGATAAGCCTGATGAAGAAGATGAGCCAGTGCCTGAATTTTGATTTGCGTGCTTGATTTTGTGTTAATTTGTTGCTTTGTCGATAAATTTGTGATTGTTGTGGTGTTAATTGTTAAATTTGATGAAGTTTGTCCCTTTTATGTGAACCATGCATCAATCAATTCAATGTTTTCCCTACGCTTTTTTGACTCAATGAAAATGAAATGACGGAAATATCATTCTAATCCTATAGAAAGACGTATTTACAAATAGACCCAACAAATTACACGTCACCACAACACAAAATCTTGTAATATCTCTCCTCGTCCATAAACCATAAAATTGCAGATAAGATAGCGATAAGCCGACGTGGCACTCAAACCCAGCACTTAGAACTACTAATCTAATGCAATTCCTTACCAAGAATCAAAGAGCCGCGGAATGTCGTCCCCAACTCTCATAACTCCCACCACCGCCGCCGCCGCCGGCGGAGGCGCCGTAGCCGCGGCGAGATCCCTCTTCCCACCCGTCAAGCGCAAGCCCACCACCGCCGCCGCCGCCGCTTCCAGCAGCAGTATCACCACTTCCACCGCGCGGAACCGACGCGACGTGATCCTAACCCTGATCTCCACCGCCGCGACGACGTTTCTATCGCCGGCGGCACCTTCTTTCGCCGGTTCCGACGATGAATACGTGAAGGAGACTTCGGAGGTGATCAACAAGGTTAGGAGCACGATAACTCTGGACAAGAACGACCCAAACGTCGCCAGCGCCGTCGCCGATCTGAGGGAGACTTCGAACAGTTGGGTGGCTAAGTATAGGAGGGAGAAGGCCCTTTTGGGCCGGGCTTCGTTTAGGGATATGTACTCGGCCCTCAATGCTGTTTCGGGCCACTACATCAGTTTCGGGCCGACCGCTCCTATTCCGGCCAAGAGGAAGCAGCGTATATTGGAAGAGATGGATACGGCTGAGAAGAATTTGCAGAGGGGAAGATGAAGTGAAAGATTAATTACTATTGCGGTTATCTTTTTTAACTTAAAAAGATTATGTATGATGACTTGAGAGTATATGAATCTTCATAATGTAGTTGATATCTTTCTGAACGTTTTAACATTAAACATGCGACACAGAAATACACAGAATTGAAATGAAAAGGAAGCCAACTGGCAACTAACGTTACTACTACTGTAAAAAAAATTAGCTGAGATCAAATGAATAAGCAAGCAGAAGCAACTAACGTTACTACTACTGCCATCTCCACGGGCCCAATGCGAAGACCTTTTGCAGAAGACGAAGGAGAGTGCCCATGAGGTTGCTGACTAGGCTGAGCAGAAACACTGTTTGAGTTCTTCGGAGGTTGAGAATTTGCTGAAATCGGGCCTCGTGGTTGATTTTGAGATTGTGATTTCGGGCTCATCGAGTGGCTTGGAGAAGGAGATGGGCTTTTCGAGGGCGTTGAGTTCTACTTGGAGTTGGCGATTTCGGGCCTGCTGATGAGGGCCTTTTAGTACTTTGGGATGGGGATGGGCTTTTCGAGGGCCGATTGTGGCCGCTAATCGGAGATGGAGATGGGATTTTTGGGTGGCTCGAACCACGTGGTGAAGGCGATGGGCTTTTCGAGTGGCTCGGAGATGGAGACGGGCTTTTCGAGTGGCTCGGAGATGGAGACGGGCTTTTCGAGTGACTTATGGGTGATGGAGATGGGCTTTTCGAGGGGCTATTGTGGCCGCTAATCGGAGATGGAGATGAGCTTTTTGGGGGGTTCGAACCACTTGGTGAAGGCGATGGGCTTTTCGTGTGGCTCGAACCGCTTGGCGAAGGCGACGGGCTTTTCGAGTGGCTCGGAGATGGAGACGGGCTTTTCGAGTGGCTAGGTGATGGAGACGGGCTTTTTGAGGGACGATGTTGGCCACTAATTGGAGATGAAGACGGGCTTTTCGGGCTTGGCGTGTGGCTCGAACCACTTGGCAAAGGTGACGGGCTTTTCGAGTGACTTGGGTTTGACGACGGGCTTTGTGACTGACTTGGGCTAGGAGACGGGCTTTTTGAGTGACCTGGGCTTGGAGACGGGCTTTTTGAGTGACTTGGGCTAGGAGACGGGCTTTTCGAGTGACTTGGGCTTGGAGACGGGCTTTTTGGCTGACTTGGGCTAGAAGACGGGCTTTTCGAGTGACTTGGGCTTGGAGACGGGGCTTTCGAGTGACTCGGGCTTGGAGGCGGGCTTTTTGGGTGACGGTGACCGCTAATTGGAGAAGGAGACGGGCCTTTTGTGGGCCGTCGATCAATGGCCGACGACGGCGATGGGCTTTTTGGGCGACTGAAAGGTGGCCGTGTTGCGGGCGGTGCCGATGGAACGGTGGTGTTATTACGGTGCGCGTGTTTTTCCGAGAGGACGATCACAGCGAACTTTTGGCCCTCCTCGCAATTTTGTTCGTGGCCGCTTATGAAGTAGAACGGGCCCGACCGATTCAGCCCGAACGTTGACTCTCCGCCCTCGTTCTTCATATGCATTATAGGGTCGTCCTTGTTGCACGTCACGTAATCGCCTCTCTTCACTAAAAAAATGGAGTCTTCGCCCTTTTCGTACCGAAAAACTGCGATAAAAGGACGACTTTAGTGTCCGTACAAATAATGCGATAAATATATATTTTTAAATTAAATGTACCGAGCTTATCCTGGACTTGGAATCGATATCTTTCGGACCAATGAGTGTAGTTCTCGGATGGTTTAAGCGTCCAACCGTCTTCGCCGCCGACGATGAAAGTATGTGAGGCCGAAAATCGCAAAAACCCGAGAAAAATTAGGGCTATTAGGTACTTCATTTTGTTCTGTTTTCTTTCGAGTAAGAACGTGTGTATGGCTTATGAAGAGTTTAGGAGTATATATGTTGTATATATATATAGTGGATGAAGAGGAGAAATAAACTTCGGTCAAAATGAGTTATTCTTGGAATTTATTGGGACACATTTAACGATTTTTCTATGCTTTAATGTTTCCCTAAAAACGAGCCTGTACGTGGGCTGTAATGCTGCTTGAAAGATGATATTATTGCACGATGACTCGAGGATTTTAAGGTAATAGGAAACGACCAATCTGTTGAAGTTCTATAGAATCTTGGGCTTTTGTTTTTAGGCTTTTTAACGGTTGGTTTTGAGTTGACAAAATAAATATTTTTCATGGGCTTTTATTGAGGGAAAGTCCTATGATGGCGGTTGAAAAATCATAAATGTTTCAAACTCAATAAAAATCTATAGGAAGATATGAGTAATATTTTTTAACTTCATTGCGTGCCGTCATTATATTTCGGCCTAAAAGTTAATAATTAATCTTCGTCAATTAACCCTTCAACAATTAAGCTAATGCCTACCACATATCTCTTGCCTTTATCTTTTCTTGTGGACAATAGGTGAAGTGTTTTCTTAAACAAAAACATGTTTGGGCACAATCTTGAGTCTTTAACTATTGTATTACGAAAGAGACTTCAAAACTATTAAAAGTGTAAGCCATCTTACTACATCACGACCATGCGATATGTCATCAATTATTATTCCTTTTTCTTGTTGATGAAAACATATTCAGCAATTTATGGGGTCATTGAGTTATATTTAATTTGTCTTTATTTGAATTATTTTTCTATGAAAGGGACCACCCCACATTTAAAATTTGATGGATGAAATGTCACATATTTTTATTGTTCGCAATCTTCCGTTCCAAATTAGTAAAAGCAAATGGAAATGGCATCATAATTATACAAATCATTTGACGTTGAAATGAAATGGCTTCGAAGTTATTACATTTTATTTAATCTTCTTAGTTTGTGCATAACATAGAATTTGAATACACACATTCATCATATAATTCCATTGAATTCCACATATTCAAATTTATTTTTATATAAGTAGATGTTTCACTATCAAGAAAGTGTACGTCAAAATATTAAACTAGTAACCTAAATCAAAGCAAGATCTTTCTTTTGTTTACTTTTATTCTAAATTATGTATAACAGCAAAGCCCGTGATGAATAAGCTTCATCTTTAGTACTAACATTAATCATTCACTATTGACGTGACAACAAGCTTGTCACGCAATAAATTAGAAAAATGATAATAATTCATACATTAACATACAACACACAAGACACCATTCTCGGACTACTGCTGTTGGCGATAGGGGACCCATTTTCACTAACTATTACTCCAGATCTCCAAATATTTATGGACATTTGAGAGTTGATACGTGAATTAAGAAATTGAATATTTTAATAATATAGTACAAAAAGTAAAAAAGTATATATAGAATATTTAATATTATTATATTGATTGTTTGTGATAGTTTTTTTTGCTAAATAAGGAAATGTACAAAAGATGTGGGACACCCAATTTAGTAAATATATAAAATGATTTGGGACGGAGGGAGTACAAAACAATTCCGATAATATTGTCGACTTTGAGCCAGTTTGTCGCTTATTCCACATCGACTAAGGAATAAAATACATGTAAACTTTCTTTCCTATATTATTAGATACCGTTTAGTTTAAATGTAACAATAAAAATTAAATCTGTGTCTAACATTCAAATTCTCTACTCTCTCTCTCTCTCTCTCTCTCTCTCTCTCTCGTTGCTGTGAGTTTAGATTAGCGCCGATTTGTCGTTTCTGGTGTAGGTCGAATTGGAAAACTTGTGTGATTTTAATTTTGAACATAATGAATTTTTTACTACCTTGATTTCTTATTGGGGTTTTCTCATAATTATCTTGGTTAGGTCTTTCATTCTCCCTTTAAATACTCTCTCTGTTTAATATTTTTGGGAGGAACTGAATTCCAGGAGAATTATTTACACACGACAACTACTGACAAAGGTCAATTTATGGGATAGCACACAAAAGCTTACTACTTAGTAGGATCATCTCACTGCCAAGAATTTCTTTATTAAAAAAAAATGGAAAAAGTTGATGATAATAATGGAGGAGAAGAAGCTGTGTTAGAACCCTTGAGCCCAAGTGCTCAGTTCCTTAAAAGTTCAGCCATGTCACTCACAATCCTCGGAGTTTTAGAATGCCAAAACGCCATCGACGATTCTAACACCATGCAACTTCTCAGAGACATCTTCTTGCCCATCAACCCTAGATTCTCGTCAATCATGGTTAGTCTTATGACAACCTTCAGTTAACTCGAATTATTTTTATCTTTTTCTTTTTTCTTCTTAAAATATGGCGTTCTAACATGTTCGATCTGTCGCAGGTTACAGACAGCAACGGTAAGAGAAAATGGAAGAGAGTCGAAGTCGACCTCAATCAGCACGTCAAAGTCCCTACGTTCCCCGGCGGCGAAATGTCCGTCGAGTACTACGATCAGTGCTTCACTGACTACCTCTCCAACCTCGGCGGCCAGCCGTTGCCGGAAAACCGTCCGCTGTGGGAGATCCACGTCGTCAAGTACCCTACCAAGAGCTGCGCCGGCAACGTGGTTTTCAAGCTCCACCACTCCCTCGGCGACGGCTACTCTCTGATGGGCGCGCTGCTGTCTTGCCTCCAGCGCGTCGACGACCCCCTAATGCCGTTGACTTTTCCGACGAGGCAGATGACCGGCGGGCGGCGAGGAGGTGGGTTGTCGATGATTCCGAGGTTCTTCAAAGGGCTGGCCTACACCAGCTACGAATTCGGGTCGGGTTTCATGAAGAGCTGCGGGTGGGTCAAGGACGACGTGTCTCCTATCCGCTCCGGCGCGGACGGCGTCGAGTTCCGGCCAATCGTCACCACCACGACGGCGTTCTCCATCGATCAGATTAGACAGATTAAGACGAGGCTTAAAGTGGTAAATACTTGCAGCATTTTCTCACTAACTGCAAAAAAACACGATTCTTATTATTTCTTAACGTTCTTCATCGTCGATATCAGACAATAAACGATGTAATAACGGGGACGATAATCTTCGGTACGAGGCTGTACATGCAAAAGCAGAGCCCAGGCGCCGGCGGCTCGAGGTGTACGGCGCTGGTGCTGCTGAACACGAGGGCGCTCGGCGGCTACACGTCGGTGAGGGAGATGATAAAGCCCGGCGCCGACATGCCTTGGGGGAATCGCTTCGCCTTCTTACAAGTGTCCATACCTGAATTAACTGATACTGAAATGCAAGAGCCGTTGGTGTTCGTCAGAAAAGCGAGGAAGATGATAAGGAAACAGAGGAATTCTGCTGCCGTGATATTGACCGGTCAACTCCTTGAGATCATAAGGAAGATAAGGGGACCCGAGGTATTTAATATTAATAATATATGTTTTCTATATTACTACTCCATCCTTCCCAAATCATTTTATACATTTTATCAAATCGGGCGTCTCATATCTTTTGTACATTTCCTTATTTAGCAAAAAAACTATCACAAACAATCAATCTAATAATATTAAATATTCTTAAAAGGCGTGCCAAAATATACATTTTTATCTTTTAATTGTACTACTCCCTACGTCCCAGCAACTTTATCACATAAGTTATTGGGCACGCAAATTAGGGCGACATTATTATAATAATATAGTACAATGAAAAGGTAAAAAAGTGTATATTTGATACGTCTTTTAAGAATATTTAATATTATTATATTGATTGTTTGTGATAATTTTTTTGCTAAATAAAGAAAGGTGATAAAATTATTGGGACGCCCGAAATGGAAAAATGTGATAAAATTAGCGGGACTGAGGAAGTATATTATTAAAATATTCAGTTTCTTAATTTGCGTGCTAAATTCCAAATGTACAAAAAGATTTGGAACGGAGGGAGTATTTATTATTTTTACGGAAATTCCTTTTCAAGATTCTTTTTGTTTTGGTTTCTTGACTATTCATTCGGATCATTCCCATCCCACTGAAATAGAGATAAAAAGACAGATTTTTAAATGTGTCCTTTCATTTATGAATTGGTAATAGTTGGAAACAGTGCACATTCTTACCGAAAAATCAATTGAAGTTCTGTGTTTCTGCCTCCCATTCTTGGATAAAAATATTTTCTTGGCATCAAATGAAATTTGAAAAATCTTTTGCCTCTCCTTTTTTCTCATGTATATATATAATATATCTACATTATTTTACATTTATCTACATGGTAATTAAATACGTTCGTCATGTTAAGTAAGGTTATGTTTTGTTTTGTTTCTGTCCTCTACTATAACTTTTACTGAGAGTAAGATAGAAAAATGAAAGAGCCTTTTATACATCAACGATGGGAAACATTACCTACTACTATTGTATCTTTTGTCTCTATGAAACAGAACAAAAGGTGTCAATTTATTCCTTTATATTTATACCTACATATATATATATATACATATATATAGAATTCAAATAAATTTTGTAAATCTATAGGTGGCAGCTCAATTCATCCATGGTACGTTAAAGAACACAAGCATGGCGATTTCGAACCTAATCGGGCCTATGGAACAAATGGCCCTCGCAAATCAGCCCGTTAAAGGATTGTACTTTGCCGTCGCCGGCCCGCCCCAGGTATACCTTCTTTCTTCGTTAGTCCCATATTTTTTTATTTTATAGAACGATTTTTTTTTGTTTAAATTTTTTTCGTCGAACGTTACGTATGTGTCAGAGCTTATCAGTGACGATGATAAGTTACGTGGGAAAGCTAAGAGTGGCCATGACAGTGGAGAAAGGTTTCATCGACGCGAACAAATTCAAGTCGTGCATTGAGCACGCCTTCGACGCCATCTCAAAAGCCGCCCTCGGCCCCGAATCATAATAATATGTACACTATTTAAGCACATGAATTATATATATATACTATGCAAATCGAAAAAAAAGATACGTCTATTATTTATATATTCAGTTGAAAAAGGGTAAAGTTATATCCTGAGTACTATTACTATGTTACACATTATATATATGTTAAGGCTAGTGTAATTTGTCATGGGAAGGATGGAGCTGTCTAATGTTGGGAAAAAATTGTGGTTTTTTTTGTTATTATTACATGTTGAAATTTACGTTCGAAGACATGGATGCTAGTGAAATTGTCGTCTAGTTACGGATTGACAAACTATTTTACTATTACTAGTCAACGTACTTACGAGGTAGGCGCATGGGAAAGGTGCACTTACTTATTGAATATGAATTAGAATGGTCAATTGCGTAAGAAAATGAGCTTTATTTGAAAACGACTGCGTAAGGAGAAAAATATACTACTGTTGATTGAGAATTTCCAAACAATTTCTTCGAAAATGCCAGAGCTATACCAATAACGAACACGAAATTTCAAACTTTCATGTTAGTAAGAAAAACACGTTAACACCATTAGAAATACTATCCACATACACATATATATATGTATATAGATATATAAATCTCTCTCCAAATTGATTCATGCACGTCTTGGCAAGATACTTCAGTTTCAAGTATAGAAGGGTAATAGGACACGACACGAGTCTCCTTACGGACAAGTTCAAACGAAGATGATTCACGAGTAGAATGTTCAACCATATATACTTATTAGATATTATCATATTATTATTATTACCAATCTCCATCTCTATGTAATACAACATATATATATGTACGCATATATTGAAGTGACGAACATAATAACAACTAAAAAACATGGGTCGATACCTCTTAGCAGCTAACGTTATTGCAGCAGGCGAAGGCGAAGCTGGGAAATTGATGTTCTTCAGTAGTGGAATTAGGAACGATCATTTCGTGTTGACGATAGGAATGGTCGTTATGTCAGTTGCAATCATTTCTTTGGTCGTCTTTGCTTGCGCTGATTGCGTCGACGATGGCAAACCGCGTAAGCGTCGCAGGTCTACCGCCGATGGTGGTGGTGGTGGAGGTGGTGGATGTGGTGACGGCGGCGGCGGTGACGTCGGAGGCGGTGGTGGTGGGTGCGGCGGAGGAGGCGGCGGCGGTGGTGGGTGCGGCGGAGGAGGCGGCGGTGGTGGAGGTGGAGGTGGAGGTGGTGGTGGGTGCTAAGAAGTATTATGTGTGTAGAGAGAGATTAAATAATGAGTTTTGAATAGGTATACGCGTGAATACAGAATAATCAAAATAGGTGTTTTTTTATTATTGAATAAAAATGGCTGTTACAGCGTGAAATATGTGTGTGGATTGTGTAATTACGAGCTTGCTAAACGCCGTGGACTGTGCAAACGATGTAATGATATATTTGTTTTTCGTTGTAATTCATAGTAATTATTGTTGGGAATTGTGGTTGGCCCCGCGGTGGTCAGTGGGCCCCGCAGCGGAACAGGCCTCGGTTTGGCTCGGTACGACGATCGGGAGAAGTGGGACCCACGGGGTAAATTTGATGGGACCCGCACAGTAACTACCACGGTAAAAATAAAATTTACCGTAAGGTAAGAAAGAACACCAGAACTTTAACGTGGAAAACCCTCTGTTAACAAAGAGGAAAAAACCACGGCCGAGTCGGCAAAATCTTCACTATAGTAAAAATTACAACCCTCGAATTTTTACTATCTCACTTTTACCACTCGTGTTTACCTCACACCTCTCTGTGGATGTGGAACCCTATCAGTTTCTACCTGAACTTATATCCTCACAATTCACTCGAACTACTTCTCTCTCTATATAGTAAAACTCGAATGAGCTTGTGATGATAATAACTGAAGAATCCTCAGCCTATTTATAGATGTCTTCAGCTCTTCTGGACCACTCGAAACGGGTGGCCAGGAATGCGCCGCGTCGCCCTTCAATATCAGCCGTCATTAAATTATTATATATATAAAATAATATTATAATATAATATTAATAATATTATTTTATTTTTTTTCGTTTTGTTTTCTTGTGGCGGCGTCTCCTTTGGCAGGCTGGATGTCAACAATTCTCCCCCTCCAGCCTCATCATTATTTGCAGGGGAGATCTCCTACCGCTTTAGCGATAGCCCATGCCGGCTTGTCCGGCGCATAACTCAGTCTTCTCCTTGGGAATAACCTTCGTTAGAATGTCCGCAACATTCTTGTCTGGTGGATCTTCAGCAGCTTGAACTCTTTCTCCTCAATAGCCAGTCTGAGCCAATGATAGCGAACGTCAATGTGTTTCGTCCTCGAATGATACATAGTATTCTTGCTCAAGTCTAAAGCACTTTGACTATCGCAAAATATTATGTACTCCTCCTGCTGAATTCCCAACTCCTGAAGGAATCTCTTCAACCAGAGCATCTCCTTGCCAGCTTCCGTTGCTGCAACATACTCCGCCTCAGTAGTTGATAAAGAAACACATTTCTGTAACCTCGACTGCCATGAGATAGCTCCCCCTGAGAATGTAAATATGTATCCCGACGTTGACTTTCTGCTGTCGAGATCACCGGCCATATCAGCATCCGTATAGCCTGCAAGAAAACATTTACCACTTCCAAATGTTAGGCATAATTTGGAAGTTCCTCCCAGGTACCTCAAGATCCACTTCACTGCTTCCCAATGTGACTTTCCGGGATTTGATAGAAATCGACTCACAACGCCAACTGCGTGAGCGATATCTGGCCTTGTACACACCATGGCGTACATCAAACTTCCGACCGCCGATGAATATGGAACATCTGGGACATCTTCTCTGTCTTCTGTTGTTGATGGATCGGATTTCTTTCGCAACTGAAAGTGCGCGGCAAGTGGCGTGCTAACTGGCTTAGCATCCTTCATATTGAACCTCTCTAGAACTCGTTCAATATAGCGCTCCTGGGATAACCATAATTTCCCAACTTTTCGATCTCGGGTAATCTCCATTCCGAGAATTCGCTTTGCCGAACCCAAATCCTTCATGTCAAACGTCTTTGACAAATCTTTCTTCAACCTGCTAATCATCTCTGCATCTTGTCCGACAATTAGCATATCATCAACATACAGGAGAAGAACGATAAATTTACCGTTAGAGTATCTCCGGACGTAAACACATGGATCTGCATCTGTTCTCTTGAACCCCTGATGCACCATGAAAGAATCAAACTTCTTGTACCACTGCCGTGGAGCTTGTTTCAGACCGTACAAGCTTTTCTTCAGTCGGCACACCATGTCCTCTTTACCTCTAACCTCGAACCCTTCGGGTTGCTCCATATATATCTCCTCATCAAGATCACCATGCAAGAATGCGGTCTTCACGTCGAGTTGCTCCAAGTAAAGATCCATGGTAGCAGCTAGTCCCAGTATGACTCTGATTGAACTCATCTTCACGACCGGTGAAAATATCTCGTCAAAGTCGATTCCCTTCCTCTGAGTGAAACCTTTGACCACTAATCGAGCCTTGTATCTGACCAGCTTGCCATCATCCTTCTTCAATTTGTACACCCATTTATTCTTGAGTGTCTTCTTTCCTTTCGGCAATTGAACTAGCTCGTACGTATCATTTTTTTTAGAGAATCCATCTCCTCTTGCATGGCCTTTGTCCAACAATCTTTGTCCCTACAAGATTGTACCTCCTGAAAGCTCTCCGGCTCCCCCTCGTCAGTAATCAAAATATAATCAGAACTCGGATACCTCGTAGATGGTTGGCGTTCCCTAGTTGACCTTCTCAGCTGAGGATCAACTGCTTCTTGCACATCCGAAGGCTCCCCCTGCTCAGTACCTTCAGTGTGTTCATCTACGACAGGTTCATCATCATCATCATCAATGACTGACTCTTTTGGTTCAGGTTCTGATTCCTTCCTCCGTGGCACCGTCATATGGAATGCTAACTGGTGTATAATCGTCTACACCGCCACCTGTAGATTTTGCCGCATCCACCTCTGAGTTGTCCATGGTCTCATGCTCTTGGAATACTACGTAGCGACTTCGAACAGTCTTCTTCTTCTTTGGATCCCAAAGTCTGTAGCCGAACTCCTCGTCTCCATACCCAACAAAAATGCAAGGATTCGATTTATCATCGAGCTTCGATCTTTGTCCTTTGGTACGTACATGAACGCCTTGCAGCCAAACACTCTCAAATGTGAATATGAGATGTCTCTACCGGTCCACACCTTCTCTGGTATATCGTAATTCAACACCGATGAAGGTAGTCGGTTGATAAGATAGACTGCAGTGTTGACAGCTTCCCCCCAAATGACTTAGACAGATTAGCCATCTTGAGCATCGCTCGAACTCTCTCCATAATGGTTCGATTCATTCTCTCTGCGACACCATTTTGCTGAGGAGTGCCAGGAACTGTCTTCTCATGCCTAATGCCCTGCTTTGTGGAATAATCTCTGAACTCCCGAGAGATGTATTCACCACCATTATCTGTGCATAGACACTTTAGCGGCATTCCTGTTTCTCTTTCCACCATAGCATGAAACTTCTTAAAATAGTAGAACACCTGGTCCTTCGTCCGCAACAGATATACCCAGGTCTTGCGAGACGCATCATCAATGAAGGTCAGAAAATATTTACTGCCTCCCAAAGATTCGACTTCTATGGGTCCGCATACGTCAGAGTGTACCAACTCCAACTTCTTCATTCGCCTGGTTAAGTTCTTCGCGAATGAAACTCTATGTTGCTTCCCAAATAAACAATAATCGCAGGAGTTTAGCGCTTTCTCCTTGGCTACTGGTATGAGGGACTTTCTAGTCAAGACATTCAACCCCTTCTCTCCTACGTGTGCCAGCCGTCTGTGCCACAAATTTGGAGAAGCATCATCTTCAACTGCGTTCAGTTGGTTAGCACATATCGTCGCGTGCATCTTGTACAGCGAGCAGCATAGCTTTCCTCTCGCTACCACCAATGATCCCTTGGTGAGTTTCCAGTTGCCATTCCCCATCTCGTTATAGTATCCTTCGTTGTCCAGCACCTTCACTGAAACCAAGTTGAGACGCAAGTCTGGTATGTGTCGCACATCTTTCAGCCGCAATGTGCACCCTACGCTCGTCTGGATACAGATATCACCGATCCCCACTATTTTAGAAACACTTTGGTTACCCATCTTGGTAGTACCAAAGTTTCCCGCCTTATATGTGGAGAAGTATTCACGCCTTGGAACACAGTGGTAGGAGGCACCAGAGTCCACTACCCATTCGGTGCTTGCATCCGCAACATGACAACAGTCTGCTTCATTCACCAGAGTAACCTCTCCTCCATCGTTTGAGGCGATTGCAGATGTGTTCTTGTCATCGTCTTGTTTCTGTTTTCCGTTGAGAAGTCTACAGTTTCTTTGTAAGTGGCCAACTTTTCCACAATGGTAGCACTTCCTCATCTCCCTGGACTTGGATCTATTTTTGGACTTGTCATATCCTTTTGGTCCTCTACTCTTGCTCCGACCCCTATTCTCCGTGACAAGGGCCTGATTTCCCGTACTGGTACTGACAGCATCCTTCCGTCGCAACTCTTCATTGTAGAGCCTATTTTTCACCATCTCCATCGTAACTTTACCGCTTGGTGCCGAGTTGGTGAGCGATACCGCCAACGTATCCCAGCTATCAGGTAGAGATCCCAGTAGTAGACATGCTTGTAGCTCATCATCAAGAATTAGACCGGAACTTGTGAGTTGAGTTACCAGCCCTTCAAAGTCATTCAGATGTTCAGCAACTGATCGTCCCTCGTGCAGCTTCACATTCATGAGTTTTCGCATCATGAATACCTTGCTCAGCGCATTCGTCACCTCGTACATACCCTCCAATTTCGTCCAGAGTTTGTAGGGGTCTGTCTCATTTCAGACGTGGTTGTAGAGGCTAATGTCCACCCATTGGCGGATCACAGCTAGCGTCTTTCGTTGCAACTTCTTCCATTGGTCAGCCTTCCCGTCTTCAGGCATCTTGCCTTCATTTTCGATTGGTTCATGGAGGTTTTTGCAATAAAGATAATCCTCCATCCTTGATTTCCATATGGAGTAATTCGTTACTGTCAGCTTGATCATTCCTCCGTCATTCTCCATGACCGTCAAAATTATCAGCAACCTACTAGTACCTTTTCTGATGTGGAAGATCAGTCAACGCTGCAACCACAGAGCATACTCAGAATACTATCAGGCTCTGATACCACTTGTTGGGAATTGTGGTTGGCCCCGCGGTGGTCAGTGGGCCTCACAGCGGAACAGGTCTCGGTTTGGCTCGGTACGACGATCGGGAGAAGTGGGACCCACGGGGTAAATTTGGTGGGACCCGCACAGTAACTACCACGGTAAAAATAAAATTTACCGTAAGGTAAGAAAGAACACCAGAACTTTAACGTGGAAAACCCTCTGTTAACAAAGAGGAAAAAACCACGGCCGAGTCGGCAAAATCTTCACTATAGTAAAAATTACAACCCTCGAATTTTTACTATCTCACTTTTACCACTCGTGTTTACCTCACACCTCTCTGTGGATGTGGAACCCTATCAGTTTCTACCTGAACTGATATCCTCACAATTCACTCGAACTACTTCTCTCTCTATATAGTAAAACTCGAATGAGCTTGTGATGATAATAACTGAAGAATCCTCAGCCTATTTATAGATGTCTTCAGCTCTTCTGGACCACTCGAAACGGGTGGCCAGGAATGCGCCGCGTCGCCCTTCAATATCAGCCGTTCATTAAATTATTATATATATAAAATAATATTATAATATAATATTAATAATATTATTTTGTTTTTTTCGTTTTGTTTTCTTGTGGCGGCGTCTCCTTTGGCAGGCTGGATGTCAACAATTATTTCTTGGTGTGCGTATTTTCAAGTGTGTTTATTGTTTCGTAAACTTACAAGGGAAGGGAGCATTGGTAGGGTTAGAAAAAAGGCAATGTTAAATTAAGTTGACTATATTTCCCATATAAAAATCAACTCCATTATTCATTTCGGTGCTTTTAGTCTGTAACTTCCGATATTACGAAGTGTAATGACTTAGTCTCATGAAACTAAAGTCAACTCTACAAGTACCATATTTGAATAGTATTGCTCGTGTAAGCTACGGACAACTGCCAAGGCCAACCAACGTGCTCATCATCAACTGTAAATTCCTCTCCTTTTAAACTATTTTTTTATGGTATTAACATTGATATGGGGCTATCCAATCAACAAAATTTATATGTGTGGGGGAAAATTTATATAGCCGGAGAATCGATATTAAGTTTGGGGACGTGCGTAAGGTGCTTATTGGTAGAAACATTGAAAGAGACTTGTTTGGGATGTATTTAGGACATTGGGGGATCTGTTTGGGGCATTGGGAACCTGTTGCGACGTATTTGGGACGTGTTGGGACGTGATGGGACCTGTTGGGGGCATATTTGCTATGTCGGGGACCTGTTTGGACGTGTTTGGAACGGCGGGGACCTGTTTGAACGTGTTTGGGATGTTGGGGCGTGCTGAGGACGTAAACGAAATAACACAAGGATTACGTGGTTTGGATCTTTGCAGATCCTACGTCCACAGGCGCTCGAGAACTGTTTTCACTATACTTGGAAGATTTACACGCTCATAAATCACTTTCGCTCATATATGTTGAACATCTGGTGGAATAAAATTATTACAGTGAGAAAGAGAGATTTCTAGGTGTTTTTCGTGTGTGGGGAAGTGTTAGAATGAGTAAAATGTGTGAAAATGATGAAGTCCCCTTTATATAGGAGCTCCCAACGGCCAGCTCGGTCTAGATCCTAGGATTCCCGGAGGGGTGACCTTCTGGGACAACGTGAGGAAGTAGGCCGTCCGTCAGAGGTAGCTCCTGCAGCAGTTACAGCTTCTGTGCTGTCAGGGATGTCAGGCGGCTGGAGATGGGACTTGGCTCTGCCCTGTCAGGTACAACAGGTGGATGTGACATGTTCTGTCAGAACAGCTTTTCAGTGTTGTCAGACGTCCTTTCAAGCTTATGTATGGCTTCCTTATGACGCTTCCTCGGGACGACAGGACCTGCTTAGCACCATAGGTCCCAAAATACTTCCTAATATGAATGTTAGTTCCCTAAAGTTTTTCGAAGGTCCCTAAAGGTCTTTCGGAGGTCCCTAAAAGCCTTATTTCATGTTTCTATCTCCCTAAAGTGTGTTGGAGGTCCTTAAAACCCGTCGAAGGTCCCAAAAAGTCTCCCTTCACAATCTAACCTTATATTTTTCAAGGAAACTCATATTTTTTTACTAAGTTCTCTTAATAATTATCACAAGCTAATTATTTCTTTAATCTCTTGTTTAGACTGCCTAATTATCGTTCCACATCAAACATACATTTTAATAAAGTCTAAGTCAACTATAGACATATATATTGAGAGTACACGTCTCAACTATAGACATATATATTGAGAGTACACGTCTCTATGAAACAGAACAAAAGTATTGGCGTAATTAGTGGTATGCTATATATGGTATACCAATTAGTGATTTATTGTATAGTAAATATGGTAAATATCCTTTGATTTATAGTAAGCTGTAATTAGGGAATTGATTGGTAGGTTTGTGTTGTATATAACCATAGCAACTAATCAATACAGAGAACAACTTTCGTTCAAAGATATTGTCTGTTCCGTTCCTTGTTTTTCATGGTATCAGAGTCATGGCGGATGAAAATAATAGAGTCGTTGGTGATAATCTCGCGCTGCGCAAAACCATCTCGCCGTACGACATTACTGCAAACGACAATCCCGGAATTGTGATCACCCAAGTTAAAAAAAATATGGATTTATTCAGGGGTGAAAACTATGACGAGTGGTCTCGTTCGTTACGAACTGCTCTACGTGCCAGAAAAAAGTATGGATTTGTAGATGGGACAATTCTCCGTCCTAGTGATGATTCACCGGATCTCGAAGACTGGTGGACGAACAACTCTCTTCTTGTGGCGTGGATCATGAACACCATCGAGCCGTCCCTTCGCTCGACGATCGCGCACATGGAAGTAGCTGCTGATCTTTGGCGAGACATCGAAGATCAATATTCTGTGGAGAACGGGCCTCGCATCCAGCAGTTGAAGGGAGAATTGATTCGTTGTACGCAGAAAGGGTTGAGTGTGACTGCATATTTTAGTAAGCTGAAAAAATTGTGGGAAGACTTGGCTAATTTTGATCGCTTCCCGATGTGCTCGTGTGGATTGTGTACTTGTAATCCTGGTGTGGCTATAGAAAAGAAAAAGGATGAAGAGAAAATTCACCAATTTCTTCTTGGACTGGATGATAATTTGTATGCTACTGTTCGTTCTAATGTGTTGGCACAAGACCCGCTCCCGTCTTTGCACAAAATCTTTTCTATCATGCTTCAGGAAGAACGTATGCAGTCGGTTGTTCGTGGAAAGGAAGCAGTGACAAATGTCATGAGCTTCGCTGTGAACGTCACTTCCAAATTCGATGGTGGTGCGTCCGGCGTTACAGGTTCGGGTGGTGTGCGGGACCGTCGGAATCAAGACGCGAAAAAGGGGGGACATTGTACTTACTGTAACCGAGGAGGGCATGACTTTGATGGATGTTTTGATCGTATCGGATACCCTGAATGGTGGGGAAATCGTCCTCGTGGTTCGGCCGGAAGAGGCGGAACTGCGCGTGGGCGAGGCAACACTGCCCGCGCGCATGCTGTGGTGGCTGGTCGGGACGGATTGGGGGAATCCGGTGCCCCTGTGACAGGTTTAAGTGCAGATCAGTGGGAGACTCTTGTTGAGATGTTGAACTCCGTCAAAACAGCACCGAATGAGGCCTTGACTGGTAAGCGGTTTTCTGTCCATTGGATGTATAATTGCGGTGCGACGCGGCACATGACGGGCTCTCTTAATTTTTTGACGGAAGTACGGAATATCGATGCTTGTCTTGTGTGGCTTCCAAATGGGCAGCATATAAATGCTACTAAATCTGGGGTTGCGATTCTTAGCAGCAAAATTATTTTGGAAAATGTTCTTTTCGTTCCAGGCTTACAATGTCATCTGATTAGCCTGTCTCAGTTGCTCAAGGACTCATCTTGCACTGCGTTTTTTACTCACAATAATTGTGTTGTACATGACCTAAATTCGAGGACGCTGATTGGCGCGGGTGAACAGAGAGAGGGGCTTTATTTTTTTGGGGATGTTGCAACGATCGCGGCAGTGAATAATGTTGGTCTGAGTCTTTTGATTTGTGGCATCGTCGTATGGGACATCCCTCTTCTCAAGTAGTTAAATTACTTCCTCATATTGCGTCTAATAAAAGTTGTGATTCGTTGAATAAAGCTTGTGATATATGTTTTCGGGCCAAGCAGTCTAGAGATAGTTTTCCTATCAGTGAAATTAAAACTCTTTCGGTGTTTCAGTTGATTCATTGTGATTTATGGGGGCCATATCGCACCCCAACGTTTTCTGGCGCTCGATATTTTCTAACAATTGTGGATGATTTTTCTCGAGCCACTTGGGTTTTCTTATTGGTAAGAAAGAGGTATCTATTACTCTACAAACTTTCTTTGCCTTGATAAAGCGACAGTTTGGGAAACTAGTGAAGGTGGTTCGTAGTGACAATGGCACTGAGTTCACCTGTATGCGTCCTTATTTTCGTGAACACAAGGCATTATGCATGAGACATCGTGTGTGGATACTCCGCAACAAAATGGACGAGTTGAGCGCAAGCATAGGCATCTTCTTCACGTTGCTCGTGCTCTGCATTTCCAAGCCAATCTGCCTATTGAATTCTGGGGCGAGTATGTGGTTGACGGCCTGCTATTAATCAACCGTACTCCCACTCGTATCTTGCACGGTAAAACACCGTCTTTTGTTCATCTTTGTGTATTCGGCTGATTGTGCTATGTGCATAATCAAGATCGTCATGGCGATAAATTTGAGAGTCGTAGTAGAAATCCTGTGTTTGTTGGGTATCCTTTCAGACAAAAAAGGTTGGCGTATATGATCTTGAGAAGAAGAAATTTTTTGTGTCTCGTGACGTGGTATTTTTTGAGCATGAATTTCCTTTTCTTGCACCGACAACTGGCTCTACGACTCCTACTTTACATGATCCATCGCAAGTAGTGTTGGATGATGATAATGATATGTTTGGTGATGGTTGTGTCGCCGTTTCCGATTCAGTTGTATCTCCTGCCGATGATGCCATTGTTTTGCCCTCGGAGGACCAGGGGTGATCCTTCTAATGATGTGGTTGTCGAGACTCTTGGTCGTGGTTGTCGGACAATGTTCCTTCGACTCGTCTTCAAGGGTATGTTATCAACACTGTTCGAGTTACTAGCTGATAAATGGAAATTATATTATATTTTATACCCCGCAAAAGCGTATTATCGGTTGATATTAACATAAATTTCTTCGAGTATTATGCTTATACGTTTATATTTAATTTTTGATAGATTTTCGCAAAAAGAACTACAAATGGAATTTTCGGGCTTGAAATAAATTTGAGGAGCCATTAACCAAATATCGACCCAAACCAATTGGGCCAAATAGTAAACTTCAGCCCAAGTAAAAGCCCAAGCCCAAACACCCACCTCAAGGAGACACCTCACCAAAAGCTACACCTTACGTACGGGCCAAAGAATTTACCATCAAGCAAGGCAGTCACGTGTGAATTGGAGTGGGGCAGTTATGCGTTGAGCGGGACAGCGAACGGGATCATCTACAACCGTCACGGCGAAGCAGTAACGACCGAGGTAATACGCTATCCTTAGGACTACGATTGGGCTGCGTGCATGTAAGGAGCCAAAGAAGGGGTAGCCAAGTAGTTGCCGTGAGCATCCCAACTCGTCCACCACCTGCTCGACAAAAGTCCTCAAAGAAATATCAATTCGAAGGCGAAATTCAGGGAAGAAATATGTTTTCTCTTTGTTATTTACACTTCTCGTCATGTTAGTATTTCGTATGAGTAGCTAATTCTTTATGTGCTTGGGATGAAATGAACGTTAGGTAGAATTATTGTACGTAAAATACTCGTGAACATGCGATACTGGCTATTTATCATTTGTGATTTTGTTGTTGAAATTAATATGTCTATGTGTTGATTTGAATATTACTTTGATATGTCTATGTGTTGATGTGATTTCGTGGTAATATCGTTTTAGGGCGACAGCTAGAAAACGATTAGACATTTCATAAAATGATAGGAATTCGATTATAGGGCGACAACAAATAATCGATCCTCGCTGTAGGTAAATTAATATATATTCTCACAATCGTCTAGGGCGACAGCAAATTCGGGCGTGAGTAGGAATTACCGCGACTTATTTATGTGTTCACGATAATTTACGGCCTCGTCAATGATACCTAGCGGGATTCGAAATCCCGAGCACATTTGTTTTATATAAAAGTTATACTTTTAAATATTTAAGTTGCATTCAAGATTTTGATTTGTTAGAATATATTTTATAAATAAAAATACAACTTAAAAAATATTTATTTAGGCTAAATATCAAATGATAGGTTATTACTAGTACTCAATTTATTCCTCGTGTTCGATACTCGGATATTCGCTATAGCTATATTACAGACGATAGATACACTGTCTATCACGCGTGGTGCTAGTTATAACATATTCGTTTTAATTATTACTTGACGTACTTGCACGAACTCTTATTTAATATATTAACGTACACGCACGCGATCACTAGCCCCTCTCCCAGTTCACCTGTCCCATTACCCTCCTCAGGTACTTCTTACCCTATAAGCAATTATGTGAAGTGTGATTCGTTTTCGTCCTCAGATCGGCATTTTTTGGCAGCGGTTACAACATGTGTTGAACCCCGAACCTTTGCCGAGGCTGTAAAAGATCCACTGTGGCGTCAAGCCATGCAACAGGAAATTCAAGCGTTGGAAGCTAACGGTACTTGGACTCTCACTTCCTTACCTAGCGGCAAAAAGTCTATTGGTTGTAAGTGGATTTTTAAAATTAAGTATTATTCTGACGGGTCCATTGAGCGCTACAAAGCTCGGCTGGTAATTTTGGGAAATAGGCAGGTTGAAGGTATTGCCATAAGGAAACGTTTGCTCCAGTTGCCAAGATGGTCACTGTTCGTACTTTCTTGGCAGTTGCTGCGGCTCGACGTTGGGAGCTTCATCAAATGGATGTTCACAATGCTTTTCTGCATGGTGACTTGGATGAAGAAGTTTACATGCAGTTGCCACCTGGATTTTCTACACAGTATCCGGGTAAAGTATGTCGTTTGCAGCGTTCATTGTATGGATTGAAACAAGCACCTCGGTGTTGGTTTGCTAAATTGACTAGCGCTTTGCAACGATATGGTTTTCATCAGTCGCATGCGGATTATTCTCTTTTTACCTTTCATCGTGGAAATGTGCAGCTTCATGTTTTGGTTTATGTGGATGACCTAATTGTATCTGGGAACGACGGGCATGCAATACAGTTGTTCAAGGATTACTTGAGTCGTTTTCACATGAAGGATTTGGGGGCTCTCAAGTACTTCCTTGGTATTGAAGTTGCTCGTAATCCTTCTGGTCTATTTCTGTGTCAGCGGAAGTACACTTTGGACATCATTTCTGAAGCAGGATTATTAGGTTCAAAGCCTGCTGCTTTTCCTATAGAACAGAATCATCGACTTGCTTTGGCCACTGATGAGCCTTTGTCTCATCCGGATCGTTATCGTCGTTTGGTTGGTCGTCTTATATAACTCACTGTTACGAGACCGGAATTATCTTACAGCGTCCACACTCTTGCCCAATTTATGCAGAAACCGTTACACTCTCATTGGAATGCCGCCCTCAGAGTGGTACGGTTTTTGAAGAATCATCCTGGACAAGGTCTTTTCTTTGGTGCCGACTATGACTTACAACTTAATGTGTGGTGTGACTCTGGTTGGGCTAGTTGTCCATTGACTCGTCGATCTCTTACTGGTTGGTTTATTTCTTTGGGTAATTCTCCTATTTCTTGGAAAACGAAGAAACAACCAACTGTTTCTCGCTCGTCCGCCGAGGCTGAATATCGCTCTATGGCTTCTACTATTTGTGAGTTGAAATGGTTGAAGTCTTTGTTGTCATGTCTTGGTATTCCACATCCGCCTCCGATTCATCTTCATTGTGACAGTCAGTTGGCTTTACATATAGCTGCAAATCCAGTGTTTCATGAGCGTACGAAACACATTGAGATCGATTGTCATTTTGTTCGAGACGAGATTCTCAAAGGAGTTGTTTCTCCAACCTATATACCTACGCGGCTGCAACTAGCTGATATATTTACTAAAGCATTAGGACAAGCTCAGTTCGAATTTTTACTTGGCAAGTTGGGTGTTCGAAATCTTCACTCTCCAACTTGAGGGAGGTATTGGCGTAATTAGTGGTATGCTATATATGGTATACCAATTAGTGATTTATTGTATAGTAAATATGGTAAATATCCTTTGATTTATAGTAAGCTATAATTAGGGAATTGATTGGTACGTTTGTGTTGTATATAACCATAGCAACTCATCAATACAGAGAACAACTTTCGTTCAAAGATATTGTCTGTTCCATTCCTTGTTTTCAAAAAGGTGTCAATATATTCCTTTATATTGATACCTCACACATACATATATACATATATATATATATATAATTCAAATAAATTTTGTAAATCTATAGGTGGCAGCTCAATTTATCCATGGTACGTTAAAGAACACAAGCATGGCAATTTCGAACCTAATCGGGCCTATGGAACAAATGGCCCTTGCAAATAAGCCCATTAAAGGATTGTACTTTGCCGTCGCCGGCCCGCCCCAGGTATACCTTCTTTCTTCGTTAGTCCCATATTTTCATTTATGGAACGATTTTTTTTTTTGTTAAAATTTTTTTCATCGAACGTTACGTATGTATCAGAGCTTATCGGTGATGATGGTAAGTTACGTGGGAAAGCTAAGAGTGGCCATGACAGTGGAGAAAGGTTTCATCGACGGGAACAAATTCAAGTCGTGCATTGAGCACGCCTTCGACGCCATCTCAAAAGCGGCCCTCGGCCCAGGGGCGGATCCAGAAACTTTTGACCGGGGGGGCTGCAATTGGCAGACGTAAAAATTTTTTATTTGCTATTTGTCTTTGAAAAGATGTATTTTCATCGAAACTTATGAACTTAAATTAAAAAAAAAAAACTTAAATTTCCTACATTTGACAAATCAAAAAAACGATATAAAAGAGAATAAAAAGTCGGTTATAACCTTGATGAAGCTCAAACGCCGACATGTTATCATATTGATATAGTGTAGGATGTAATTAATATTAAATAATAATATGCTATAAATAAAATAAAAAGGAGAAAATAACGCAAGTCACATGTCTATGAATTAAATCACACGTGATATTTATTTTGAGCCTTTTTATTTGATACTGTATTTTTTATTAAGCGAGTGATTTTTAATTATATTAAGGTTGATAAGTAAAATTTGAGGGATGACTTTTATTACTTGGTTTTTATTTTATTAGTGCATAATAAATTTAAATCGGCCTTTAACTAGAAATATGAAAAGAGAACCAATTTAGATATTAAAGAAGAATCTAAATGATTTTTATATATAATTAATTTACTTGAAAAACCAAAAATACCTCTAACTAAAAGAAGAAACAGAAAACTAACAAGAATAAAAATTCTAAGGAAAAAAAAAAAGGACAAGAAAGGGAAAGGCTAAGAACAAAACATAAAAAATGATTTAAAAGAAAAAAGCACTAAGACTAGAAAAAAGCTAAAAGAAAAAAAAACGCCAAGGAAAAAATTGAAAAGGAACACCGCAATATACATAAAGCTTAAAAAGAATAAAAAGAAAAACTCATGGGCCGGGATTCGAACCCCTACAATTAATATGAACTGCTACTTTGGGCCGTGTCACTCTCAACTTAACATTGTTTTATTAGTGCAAAAATATAATAATTTGGGGTCTCACGGGGATTGAACCTGGATCTGTGCTACATATGACTACTTCCTCGACCATACACGCTAGTTATAAATTGTTGGAAATTTACAGAACAAAACACTATATAAATATTATCCGTACATATATACATACATAGTACTAACATTTTCGAAAATTTTCGGGGGGACCGTGGCCCCCTCCGGCCCATGAATAGATCCGCCCCTGTATATAATTAATTTACTTGAAAAACCAAAAATACCTCTAACTAAAAGAAGAAACAGAAAACTAACAAGAATAAAAATTCTAAGGAAAAAAAAAGGACAAGAAAGGGAAAGGCTAAGAACAAAACATAAAAAATGATTTAAAAGAAAAAAGCACTAAGACTAGAAAAAAGCTAAAAGAAAAAAAAAACGCCAAGGAAAAAATTGAAAAGGAACACCGCAATATACATAAAGCTTAAAAAGAATAAAAAGAAAAACTCATGGGCCGGGATTCGAACCCCTACAATTAATATGAACTGCTACTTTGGGCCGTGTCACTCTCAACTTAACATTGTTTTATTAGTGCAAAAATATAATAATTTGGGGTCTCACGGGGATTGAACCTGGATCGATCTGTGCTACATATGACTACTTCCTCGACCATACACGCTAGTTATAAATTGTTGGAAATTTACAGAACAAAACACTATATAAATATTATCCGTACATATATACATACATAGTACTAACATTTTCGAAAATTTTCGGGGGGACCGTGGCCCCCTCCGGCCCATGAATAGATCCGCCCCTGTATATAATTAATTTACTTGAAAAACCAAAAATACCTCTAACTAAAAGAAGAAACAGAAAACTAACAAGAATAAAAATTCTAAGGAAAAAAAAAAGGACAAGAAAGGGAAAGGCTAAGAACAAAACATAAAAAATGATTTAAAAGAAAAAAGCACTAAGACTAGAAAAAAGCTAAAAGAAAAAAAAAACGCCAAGGAAAAAATTGAAAAGGAACACCGCAATATACATAAAGCTTAAAAAGAATAAAAAGAAAAACTCATGGGCCGGGATTCGAACCCCTACAATTAATATGAACTGCTACTTTGGGCCGTGTCACTCTCAACTTAACATTGTTTTATTAGTGCAAAAATATAATAATTTGGGGTCTCACGGGGATTGAACCTGGATCTGTGCTACATATGACTACTTCCTCGACCATACACGCTAGTTATAAATTGTTGGAAATTTACAGAACAAAACACTATATAAATATTATCCGTACATATATACATACATAGTACTAAAATTTTCGAAAATTTTCGGGGGGGCCGTGGCCCCCTCCGGCCCATGAATAGATCCGCCCCTGCCTCGGCCCCGAATCATAATAATAGTACACTATTTAAGCACATGAATACGTACGATGCAAATCGAAAAAATACGTCTATTGTTTATATATTCAGTTGAAAGGGTAAAGTTATATCCTGAGTACTATGTTACGCATTATATATATGTTAAGGCTAGTGTAATTTGTCATGGGAAGGAAAAAGGATGGATGGACAGCAGCTGCTAATGTTGGGAAAAAATTTGTGGTTTTTTTATCTTTGTTATATGTTGAATATTATGTTCGAAGACATGATTGCTAGTGAATTGGTCGTCTAATGGCAAACTATTTTATTACTAGTCAAGGGAGAACGACACTTTTGGTCCCCAATGTTTGGGCCATGGGCGCTTTCGGTCCCCCTTGTTCCGAGGTAACACTTTTAGTCCCCAATGTATCCAATTTTGGACAGTATTGGTCCATCGGTTAATTTAATCGCTAATTTAGACAAAATTTAACACGTGAGAGCTCATGATATCCTTTTACTCGACGTAAAACCTCATAACACATCTTCTTCTTCGATTTAAACACACAGGAACATCATTATACATCACATTTATAAAATGATTGATAACCTTGAAAATGAGTTAGATATGATACGTAATGATGCCCACGTGCGTTTTGGTTGAAGAAGATGATGATTCATGAGGTGTTAAGTCCAGTCTAAGGAGATCATATGCTTTCAAGTGTTAAATTCCATCTAAATTAGCGATTAAATTAATCGAGGAATCAAAACCGTCCACAATGAGTAACATTGGGGACTAAAAGTCTAAAAGTGTTACCTCGGAACATGGGAAACCGGAAACGCTCGTGGCCCAAACATTGGGGACCAAAAGTGTTATTCGCCCACTAGTCAACGTACTTACGAAGTAGGCGAATGAGAAAATGTGAACTTAAGCTTCTTATTAAATATCAATTAGAATGGTCAATTGCGTAAGAAAACGAGCTTTATTTGAAAACGACTGGAGAAAAATAAACTACTGTTGATTGAGAATTTCCAAACAATTTCTTCGAAAATGCAGAGCTATACCAAGAACACGAAATTTCAAACTTTCAAGTTCGTAGAAAAACACATTAACACCATTAGAAATACTATCAATATACTATATATATATGTATAAAGATATAACATCTCTATCTCCAAATTAAATTCATGCACGTCTTGGCAAGATACTTCAGTTTTAACTATAGAAGAGTAATAGGACGCGACACGAGTCTCATTACGGACAAGTTCAAAAACGAAGAGGATTGAAGAGTAGAATTTCAACCATATATACTTATTAGATATTATCATATTATTATTATTATTATTACCAATCTCCATCTCTCTGTAAACAACATATCTATATATATATATACACGCATATACTGAAGTGACGATCATAACAATAATAACTAGAAAACATGGGTCGATACCTCTTAGCAGCTAACAACGTTATCGCAGCAGCAGGCGGAGGCGAAACTGGGAAATTCATGTTCTTCAGTAATGGAATTAGGAACGACCATTTCGTTTTGACGATAGGAATGGTCGTTATGTCAGTTGCAATCGTTTCTTTGGTCGTCTTTGCTTGCGCTAATTGCGTCGACGATGGCAAACCACGTAAGCGTCGCAGGTCTGACGCTGATGGTGGTGGAGGCGGTGGATGTGGAGGCGGTGGATGTGGTGACGGCGGAGGTGGTGACGTCGGAGGCGGCGGTGCTGGTGGGTGCGGCGGTGGCGGCGGCGGCGGTGGTGGTGGGTGCGGCGGAGGCGGCGGCGGCGGTGGTGGTGGCTGCGGTGGAGGTGGAGGTGGAGGTGGTGGTGGGTGCTAGAAGTATTATGTGTGTAGAGAGAGATGAAATAATAGTTCTGAATAGGTATACGCGTGAATACAGAATAATGAAAATAGGTTTTTTTTATTGAGTAAAAATGGCTGTTACAGCGTGAAATATGTGTGTGGATTATGTATTTACGAGCTTGCTAAACGTGGTGGATTGTGCAAAGGATGTAATTATATTTGTTTTTCGTTGTAATTCATAGTAATTATAACTTGGTGTGCGTATTTTCAAGTGTGTTTATTGTTTCGTACGACTTACAAGAGAAGGGAGCATAGGTAGGGTTAGTGATGCCGTCGAAAATTGACTTACCGCGAAAATGGACTGACGAGCCTCTTCCGGCCCATACTTCGCCGCGTCTACTCCGTCTGAGAACTGTAAAACAGGGTGGATTTGAGGGGGTCGTTGGCCCTCTTGCCTTAGTCAAGAGGGTATTCCTTCTCAAGGTAGTGTAAAACGAGGGAAAAGATGCGACGTGGGGGTGATAAAAATGGCTAAGTATGGTGTGTAAAAATGGTATAGTGACGGTGTCTTTCAGAAAACGTACCTTTACTATGGACGCTTCGAGCTGTATTTATAGTGCCCTGAAGGACGTACCTAGCCTCTGACGGTTATTCCCCACGACTGGCGCCTCTTGGCGGTTTTTTCGCGTTTGGCGCTCGTCAGACTGGTTTTAGGCGGTTTCTCCCACGTTCAGTTAAGTACGTGCGTGTGGAAGCGAGGTATGGCCACGATCTCGGATTGTACAGGTCACGTGGAGGCTATCTCGAGGGGTCGGAGAGCTCCTAGGGATATTTCACTGCCGACGTCCCTCGCGGCTGCTGTCACGGGTCGGCCGCTCCTCGGGATATTTCTCCCAAGGACATCTTCGCGACTGCCCTTATGTGGCGCGAGGCCGGAGTCGGTGCTCTTCGAGCTATTATTACCTCGAGGACGTCCTCGGAACGACCCTCGCAGTGGGCCTCATGGTGCGAAGTCGGAGTCGGCGGCTCCTCTTGCCAGAGGGCTCCTCTTGCCAGACGGCTCCTCTTGCCAGAGAGCTCATCTTGCCAGACGGCTCCTCTTGCCAGACAGCTCCTCTTGGTCTATTTTCCCCAGGACACCCTCGCGATGGCCTTCATAGTGTGCGAAATTGAAGTAGGCGGCACCTCGGGGAAAACTAGGGTCGGAGGGCTTAAGGCGTTTTCCCTTCTTGGCGCTGTCCCTCAAATTGACCGGATTCGCGGGTTTGGTTCGTTATAGCTAACTTCGAGTATTTTGCCGTTGACCCGAAGAATCCAGGGATAACAGTTAGAAAAAAGGTAACGTTAAATTAAGTTGACTATATTTCTTAGTAAAAATCAACTCCCATTAGTCTGTAATTTCCGATATTATGAAGTGTAATGACTTAGTCTCACGAAACTAAAGACAACTCTATAAGTACCGTATTTGAATAGTATTGCTCGTGTAAGCTACGGACAACTGCCAAGGCCAACCAACGTGCTTATCATCAGCTGTAAATTCCTCTCATTTTAAACTACTTTTTTTATGGTATTAACATACAATATAATCAAGTCTAAGTCAACTATAGACAGATATTGAGAGTACACGTCTCATCATATCTAATGATATACGCTCTGTTCATATATATTCTCTTATTTAAGGAAAGCATTAATTGTTGGGAATGGTGGTGGGCCCCGCGGTGGTCAGTGGGCCCCGCAGCGGAACAGGTCCCGGTTTGACTCAGTACGACGTTCGGGAGAAGTGGGACCCACGGGGTAAATTTGGTGGGACCCGCACAGTAACTACCACGATAAATATAGGTAAGAAAGAACACCAGAACTTTAACGTGGAAAACCGTCTGTTAGCGAAGAGGGAAAAACCACGGCCGAGTCGGCAAAATCTTCACTATAGTAAAAATTACAACCCTCGAATTTTTACTATCTCACTTTTACCACTCGTGTTTCCCTCACACCTATCTGTGGATGTGGAACCCTATCAGTTTCTACCTGAACTGATAACCTCACAAATCACTCGAACTACTTCTCTCTATTTAGTAAAACTCGAATGAGCTTGTGATGATAATAACTGAAGAATCCTCAGCTTATTTATAGATGTCTTCAGCTCTTCTAGACCGCTCGAAACGGGTGGCCAGGAATCCGCCGCGTCGCCCTTCAATATAAACCATTCATTAAAATAATATTATAATATAATAATAATATTATTATTATATTATTTTTCAGCATTGGTGGGCGGATGGCTTTGGCTGGCTGGACCAACAATTCTCCCCCTCCAGCCTCATTCATTATTTGCGGGGAAGATCTCCTACCGCCTCAGCGGTAGCCCATGTCGGCTTGCCCGGCGCAGAACTCAGTTTTCTCCTTGGAAATAACTTTCGTCAGAATGTCCGCAACATTCTTGTCTGTGTGGATCTTCTGCAGCTTGAAACAATTTCTCCTCAATAGCCAGTCTGAGCCAATGATAACGAACGTCAATGTTATACATAGTATTCTTGCTTAAGTCCAAAGCACTTTGACTATCGCAAAATATTATGTACTCCTCCTGCTGAATTTCCAACTCCTGAAGAAATCTCTTCAACCAGAGCGTCTCCTTGCCAGCTTTCGTTGCTGCAACATACTCCGCTTCAGTAGTAGATAAAGAAACACATTTCTGTAACCTCGACTGCCATGAGATAGCTCCCCCTGAGAATGTAAATATGTATCCCGACGTCGACTTTCTGTTGTCGAGATCACCGGCCATATCAGCATCCATATAGCCTGTAAGAAAACATTTACCGCTTCCAAATGTTTGGCATAATTTGGAAGTTCCTCTCAGGTACCTCATGATCCACTTCACTGCTTCCCAATGTGACTTCCCAGGATTTGATAGAAATCGACTCACAACGCCAACTATATGAGCGATATCCGGCCTCGTACACACCATGGCTTACATCAAACTTCCGACCGCCGATGAATATGGAACATCTGGGACATCTTATTCGTCTTCACTTGTTGATGGATCGGATTTCTTTCGCAACTGAAAGTGCGCGGCAAGTGGTGTGCTAACTGGCTTAGCATCCTTTATATTGAACCTCTCTAGAACTCGTTCAATATAGCGCTCCTGGGATAACCACAATTTCTCAGCTTTCCGATCTCGGGTAATCTCCATTTCGAGAATTCGCTTTGCCGAACCCAAATCCTTCATGTTAAACGTCTTTGACAATTCTTTCTTTAACCTGCTAATCATCTCTGCATCTTGTCCGACAATTAGCATATCATCAACATACAGGAGAAGAACGATAAATTTACCGTTAGAGTATCTCCGGACGTAAACACATGGATCTGCATCTGTTCTCTTGAACCCCTGATGCACCATGAAAGAATCGAACTTCTTGTACCATTGCCGAGGAGCTTGTTTCAGACCGTACAAGCTTTTCTTCAGCCGACAGACCATGTCCTCTTTACCTCTAACCTCGAACCTTTCGGGTTGTTCCATATATATCTCCTCATCAAGATCACCATGCAAGAATGCGGTCTTCACGTCGAGTTGCTCCAAGTGAAGATCCATGGTAGCAGCTAGTCCTAGTATGACTCTGATTGAACTCATCTTCACGACCGGTGAAAATATCTCGTCAAAGTCGATCTCCTTCCTTTGAGTGAAACCTTTGACCACTAATCGATCCTTGTATCTGACCAGCTTGCCATTATCCTTCTTCAATTTGTATACTCATTTGTTCTTGAGTGTCTTCTTTCCTTTCGGCAATCGAACTAACTCGTACGTATCATTCTTCTTCAGAGAATCCATCTCCTCTTGCATGGTCTTTGTCCAACAATCTTTGTCCCTACAAGACTGTACTTCCTGGAAGCTCTCTGGCTCCCCCTCGTCAGTAATCAAAATATAATCAGAACTTGGATACCTCGTAGATGGTTGGCGTTCCCTGGTTGACCTTCTTAGCTGATGTTCAACTGCTTCTTGCGCATTTGAAGGATCCCCCTGCTCATTACCTTCAGTGTTTTCATCTACGACAGGTTCATCATTATCAATGGCTGGTTCTTCTGGTTCAGGTTCCGATTGCTGCATTCCTTCCTGTGGCACCATCATATGGAATGCTGACTGGTGTATAATCGACAACACCGCCACCTGTGGATTTCGTCACATCCACATCTGAGTCTCCCATGATCTCATGCTCACTACGTCGCGACTTCGAAATGTCTTCTTCTTCTTTGGATCCCAAAGTCTGTAGCCGAACTCCTCGTCTCCATACCCAACAAAGATGCAAATATTCGATTTATCATCGAGCTTCGATCTTTGTTCCTTCGACACATGCATGAACGCCTTGCAGCCAAACACTCTCAAATGCGAATATGAGATGTCTCTACCGGTCCACACCTTCTCTGGTATATCAAAATCCAACGCCGATGAAGGTAGTCGGTTGATAAGATAGACTGCAGTGTTGACAGCTTCCCCCCAAAATGACTTAGATAGATTAGCCATCTTGAGCATCGCTCGGACTCTCTCCATAATGGTTCGGATCATTTTCTCCGCGACACCATTCTGCTGAGGAGTGCCAGGAACTATCTTCTCATGCCTAATGCCATGCTTCGTGGAATAATCTCTGAACTCCCGAGAGATTTATTCACCACCATTATCTGTGCGAAGACACTTTATAGGCATTCCCGTTTCTCTTTTCACCATCGCTTGGAACTTCTTAAACTAGTAGAATACCTGGTCCTTCGTCCGCACAGATATACCCAGGTCTTGCGAGACGCATCATCAATGAAGGTCAGAAAATATTTACTGCCTCCCAAAGATTCGACTTCTACGGGTCCGCATACGTCAGAGTGTACCAACTCCAACTTCTTCATTCGCCTGGTTGAGTTCTTCGCGAATGAAACTCTATGTTGCTTCCCAAATAAACAATAATCGCAGGGGTTTAGCGCTTTCTCCTTAGGTACTGGTATGAGGGACTTTTTAGCCAATACCTTCAACCCCTTCTCTCCTACGTGTGCCAGTCGCTGTGCCACAAATTTGGAGAAACATCATCTTCAACTGCGTTCAGTTGGTTAGCACGTATCGTCGCGTGCATCTTGTACAGCGAGCACCATAGCTTTCCTCTCGCTACCACCAATGATCTCTTGGTGAGTTTCCAGTTGCCATTTCCCATCTCGTTATATTATCCTTCGTTGTCCAGCACCTTCACAGAAACTAGGTTGAGTCGCAGGTCTGGTATGTGTCGCACATCTTTCAGCCGCAATGTGCACCCTACGCTCGTCTGGATACAAATATCACCGATCTCCACTATTTTAGAAATACTTTGGTTACCCATCTTGGTAGTGCCAAAGTTTCTCGCCTTATATGTGGAGACGTATTCACGCCTTGGAACACAATGGTAGGAAGCACCAGAGTCCACTACCCATTCGGTGCTTGCATCCGCAACATGACAGCAGTCTGCTTCATTCACCAGAGTAACCTCTCCACCATCATTGGAGGTTATTGCAGACGTGTTCTTGTCATCATCTTGCTTCTGTTTTCTGTTGAGAAGCCTACAGTTCTTTATAAGTGGCCAAATTTCCCACAATGGTAGCCCTTCCTCATCTCCCTGGACTTGGATCTATCTTTTGACTTGTCGTATCCTTTTGGTCCTCTACTCTTGCTCCGACCCCTATTCTCCGTGACAAGGGCCTGATTTCCCGTACTGGTACTGACAGCATCCTTCCGTCGTAGCTCTTCATTGGAGAGCCTATTTTTCACCATCTCCATCGTGACTTTACCACTTGGTGTCGAGTTAGTGAGCGATACCGCCAACGTATCCCAGCTATCAGGTAGAGAACCCAGTAGTAGACATGCTTGTAGCTCATCATCAAGAATTAGATCGGCACTTGTGAGTTGAGTTATCAGTCCTTCAAAGTCATTCAGATGTTCAGCAACTGATCGTCCCACGTTTAGCTTCACATTCATGAGCTTTCGCATCATGAATACCTTGCTCAGCGCATTCGTCACCTCGTACATACCCTCCAATTTCGTCCAGAGTTTGTAGGGGTCTGTCTCATTTCGGACGTGGTTGTAGAGGCTAATGTCCACCCATTGGCGGATCACAGCTCGCGTCTGTCGTTGCAATTTCTTCCATTGGTCAACCTTCCCGCCTTCGGGCATCTTGACTTCAATTTCGATTGGTTCATGGAGGTCTTTGCAATAAAGATAATCCTCCATCCTTGATTTCCATATGGAGTAATTCGTTACTGTCAGTTTGATCATTCCTCCGTCGTTTTCCATGGCCGTCAAAATTACCAGCAACCTACTAGTACCTTTTATGATGTGGAAGATCAGTCAAAGCTGCAATCACAGAGCATACTCAGAATACTATCAGGATCTGATACCACTTGTTGGGAATGGTGGTGGGCCCCGCGGTGGTCAGTGGGCCCCGCAGCGGAACAGGTCCCGGTTTGACTCGGTACGACGTTCGAGAGAAGTGGGACCCACGGGGTAAATTTGGTGGGACCCGCACAGTAACTACCACGATAAAATAACATTTACCGTAAGCTAAGAAAGAACGCCAGAACTTTAACGTGGAAAACCAGGGAAAAACCACGGCCGAGTCGGCAAAATCTTCACTATAGTAAAAATTACAACCCTCGAATTTTTACTATCTCACTTTTACCACTCGTGTTTACCTCACACCTCTTTGTGGATGTGGAACCCTATCAGTTTCTACCTGAACTGATAACCTCACAAATCACTCGAACTACTTCTCACTATTTAGTAAAACTCGAATGAGCTTGTGATGATAATAACTGAAGAATCCTCAGCTTATTTATAGATGTCTTCAGCTCTTCTGAACCGCTCGAAACGGGTGGCCAGGAATCCGCCGCGTCGCCCTTCAATATAAACCATTCATTAAAATAATATTATAATATAATAATAATATTATTATTATATTATTTTTCAGCATTGGTGGGCTGCTGGATTTGGCTGGCTGGACCAACAGTAATGGGTGAAAAATAATATCGTGGAAAAGAAAGAACAGGTAGAATTAACATGGGTAGAAGACACCTCTTAGCAGCTAACGTTGCGAAGAGCGACGCCGAGAAATTTATGTTCGTTGGGCGGAGAGATTTCATCTTAATGATGGGAATGGTTGCTATGTCTGCTACAATATTTGTCTTTGCTCATCTTTGCTTGTGTTGATCGTAGTAGGCGTAGGAGGAATGGCCGCGGTGGTGACGATGGAGGAGGTGGCGGAGATGGCGTCGGCGGAGGTGATGGTGGCAGCGTCGGAAGCGGGTGCGGCGGAGGTGGGTGTGGAGGCGGCAGAGGTTGAGGTGGGTTCTGGACAGAGGCGGAGCCACATGAGAACCAGTGGGGTCGGAAAAAAATATATTAATAATTAGGGTTAAAAAATTAATATTAGGACTAAATTGAAAAATATTATACTGAAAGGACCCAGTGAAAATCTATAAAAATAGTGGGTATGGGGTCCAATTTCCTAGTAAAATTACCAAATTGACCCCACTGATTTAAAACTCTGGCTCCGCCACTGGTTCTGGAACAAATTTTTTTGGCAGAGAGATGGACGAACGAATTTCGAAGACGTGAATAAATATAATCAAAATGGAGTGATGATCGTGAAATAAATTGTACTCTCTCTATGATGTAATAATGGTCTTCCGCTTTCAGAGCTGAACATTCGGGTCGGAACCCATGGGCCAGACCGGCCCGAAACTATAAAAAAATTGGATTTGGGCTTTAATTTGAAGAGCCCGAATTATGAGCGGGCCAACGGCCCGGCCCGTCAGGCTGACGTGTCGCGGGCCAAATCCGGCCCATTGTTTTTTTAATTTCTTTCTTTTATTTTTCTATATATAATATATCTAAAATTCAATTTGATAAGTAAAATATAATATTTTTTGATGAATTTATGATATATAAGATTTTTATAGAGGTAATTACATGTCAGACCCGAATTATAAGTTTGTTTTTTATTTCAGGCCCTATTTATGTTTCATATAGATAGAGGTACCTAAATTTAAGTTTCATTTAGAAATAAGGACCTAATCCATGACAAAAGACATATTTTCCCATAATAAACAAAAAAATTATGAACCATTGCCATCGTCTTATTAAAACGTGCAAAGCAACAATGAAGAAGTGGTATACAGCGTACATGAAGTGGTATTGTAGACCCATGAAGTGGTACCGTAGACCCATGAAGTTGTACGGGTGAACAGTGAAGTGGTACTGTAGACCCATGAAGTGGTACGGGTGAACAGTGAAGCGGTACCGTAGACCCATGAGTGGTACTGGTGAACAGTGAAGTGGTACAGCATTGTAGACTCATGAAGTGGTAATGTTGAATAGAGAGGAAATGGTACCGATCCATGAAGTGGTACTGTTGAAATGTTTGGGAATTCATGGATCTACAAACGCTGTACCACTTCTCTGTTAAAAAGTACCACTTCATGGGACTACAGTACCACTTCTTCTCTGTTCAGTTATCATTCATGGGTCTACAAATGCTGTACCACTTCTCTGTTCAACAGTACCACTTCATGAGTCTACGGTACCACTTTACTGTTCACCGGTACCACTTCATGGGTCTACAGTACCACTTCATGTTACACTTTCTGTTATGTGATAACTGATAACACTTCATGTTCATCTTAATCATTGGAATTTGATAACAGAACTGTGGCGCTGGATACCACTTCATAACTATTCTCTATAAGGGTATTTTCGTCTAACAACCTTAATTCTAACTTAAATTCTGAAATGGATCCTTCAAATTAATTTTTCCTGACAAAGGATTGGGCCCTTAAAAATAGAAGGGGGCTTGAGCCCCAATCGCCCCCTTTTTATAGCTATATATTTATAATATTGGTTACAATAAATAGTATAAAATATAATAATTTTTTAGAAAAATAAAAGATTTTTTAATAAAAAAATAACAAAATATTAAAAATATAGGCCGCTAGCCAGGCGGGCTGGCCCGGCCCATCAAGCAATGGGTTTGGGCCTACGGTTTTTAGGCCCGTAAAATTTTGGGCCAGCCCGACTCGGCCCGCTAACAGTCGGGCAGCCCACTAAATTCGAGCTGGGCGGGCCTTTCGGCTCTATCCGCATTTGTGTTATAATGATTGCATACTATTTGTGATGCAACAACTTTTTTTTCTGTTTTTTTTTTCTTTTTTCAACGTATGCCATATTTGTTTGGTGCAAGTGTGTTTGTATTTCGTTATAAAGATGGATTAACTAGAGGATGGCTGTAACAGGTTTTTCACTTTGAAGTTTGGTGATTAAGTCTAATGTGAAGCTTAGACGATATGCAAATTCTAGACATGTTTTACTTCACTTGAGTATATTCTATTTCAGTTGCCTGAACTTCTACAAACTGTGCCCATATTTGCAGTATAGCTAAAATAGTTACGATAAATCTCTGACATCTTTTCGAAGCAATCATTCAAAACAAAATCACATGAGGCCATCTTTCCCATCTCATACCCTAACCTAACTGATTGAATCCAACAAGATCCCAAACATTTTCTCCAGTCCCCTAATTAGCAATCCCTTAGTCTGTCTCTAACTTGTCGTCTAGCTTTTGCTTGTTTTGTGGGTCAACGATGCTTTTAGAAATCTCTTAGCAACAGTATTAATTTAATAATAATAAAAAATTCAATGGAGAATCATTCAATATATATATATATATATAGGGGTGGTTCGGTACGGTATACTGTACCAAAACTGTGATACCGTATACCGTACCGAAATTTCGGTATCCAAAAAAATTATTCCAATATCATACCAAAATTTCGGTATACCTTAAATTTCGATACGGTATCATACCGATTTCGGTATGGTATCGGTATCATACCTTCTATACCATTCATACGGAGGGTTTTTTACCATGCATATCTCGTGATTCGTTAATTCGTTGTTTTGGCATTTTTAATCAATTCAAACTCCTTAGGCCTCAATAAGATAGATTATTAATACCAAAATTTTCAAAATAAAAAGATTTTTTAACCTTAAATAATTTACATATTTTAGTTAGTCTCCTTAGTAAGACAAAAAACTTTACATAACCACAAAATACAACTTTATATACAGATTAATTAGAACGAAGCGGCTATATTTAAAAAATTAGTGAAGATTAACAAAAAGTAATTGCATTGCATCTTCATGCTTTCAAAAATCATGAAAAAAAATATTAAAAAGGCAAAAATTAAACGTTACTTGAGTTACATAAGTAAAATATGGTGGGCCTAATATTATAAAGTTGTGTATAAGTTAATAATTTATGGGCTAAATAAGTTTATGAAGATCCTTAATTTTTCATTTTATATTTTTTGAAATAATATAATATATATATAAGTGTGTGTATATATATATAATATATTAAAAATTTTAGAATTTCGGTATTCGGTATAATCGGTATACCTAATTTTAAAAACTTTCATACCATTACCGTACCGAAAATTTTCGGTACGGTATCATAACTTACCAAAAACTTCAGTATACCAAAATTTTCGATATTTTCGATACGATTCGATACGATAAGGACGGTATTTCGGTATTTTTCCCGAGCCCTATATATATATAGTAGATCTAGCAGAAAGATATAGCTTATAAAAAGTCTCTGATCAATGGAAGGCGAAAGCAGCAGCGAGCATCTGCTGAAACTTAGTAATAGTAACACGAGAGAAACAACAGAAGATAATGAAGACGACGACAACCTTAGTACAGCAACAATATTGAGCTTGAAGGACAAGCTATGGAGAGAGAACAAGAAGATCTGGGTCGTCGCCGGACCGGCCATTTTCACACGGTTCACCACCTTCGGAACCGGCGTCATCAGCCAAGCCTTCATCGGCCACGTCGGCTCCAAAGAGCTCGCCGCATTTGCCCTCGTCTCCACCGTCTTCTTAAGGTTCGCCCAAGGCATACTGGTAATAATAAGGTCAACTATAGTTCCATTCCAACTAAGTAAGATTCTTGAAAGAAGAATCTGATTAACTATGAATCTCTATATACAATAGCTGGGAATGGCTAATGGGCTCGAAACCCTATGTGGTCAAGCCTATGGTGCCAAGCACTATCACATGCTAGGCATATACCTACAGCGCTCATGGCTCGTCTCCATCATAGCTTCCATCGCAATCCTACCCCTCTTCGTCTTCACCGAGCCCATCCTCGTAGCCATAGGCCAGGACCGGGAAACGGCTCGAATGGCTCGAGCCATGGCTCTGTGGATGGTCCCAGTGGTGTACTCCTTCGTACTCTCCTACACTTGCCAGATGTACCTTCAGGCCCAAAGCAAGAACATGATCATCGCCTACTTGGCTATGATTTCTCTGTCACTCCACGTCTTCCTCTCATGGCTGCTGACTTTTAAGCTCGGCCTTGGAGTCGCCGGCGCCATGGCGTCGACGGTGGTCGCCTTTTGGCTGCCTAATTTGGGACAGCTGATTTTTATTACCTGCGGGGGATGTCCGCTGACGTGGACTGGGTTTTCGATGATGGCTTTTAAGGATCTTTGGCAGATCTTTAAGCTGTCTCTCTCGGCGGGGGCAATGCTGTGGTTTGTACATGATGAGATTGATCAGACATTTACTTTCTGTGTTTCTGTTTATCTTAGGTTTATCTTAGGTTTATCTGACCTTTTTTTTTTTGGGACAGCCTCGAAGTGTGGTACAACACAGTACTTATCCTTCTCACGGGGAACATGAAGAATGCCGAGATAGCCATCGACGCCTTGTCTATATGGTGAAATAGTGCATTTTTCTTTTCGCTTTTTCGAGCTATTTAGTGGCGTTGAAACCTTAATTTTTGCACGCTTTTCTTGCTCGCCGCAGCCTTAATATTAACGGCTGGGAAATGATGATCTCCCTCGGCTTCATGGCTGCTGCAAGGTACCGAAATATATTGCATTATGAAACTATCTTACTTACATTGTTGTTGCTTAAAAACGTTTCTTATTAGCGTGAGGATAGCGAACGAATTGGGAGGAGGAAACTCGAAGTCGGCGAAGTTTTCGATCGCTACGATCGTAACAACGTCGTTCGCAATAGGGTTCTTGCTCTTCGTGTTCTTTTTGCTATTCCGCGGGCGCGTGGCTTACCTATTCACCGAGAACGCTGACGTGGCGTCCTCCGTGGCGCGCCTATCGCCGCTCTTGGCCTTCTCCATACTCTTGAACAGCGTCCAGCCCGTCCTATCTGGTACTAAAATCGAACAATGAAAGCGCTTTCTTTTTTCTTTTTTTTTCGATGATCGATAAATGTGTTGGAATATTTTTCGAATAAAAGGGGTTGCGATTGGTTCGGGATGGCAGAGCACGGTGGCGTTGGTGAACGTTGGGTCGTACTACTTGATAGGAGTTCCTATTGGCATCGTTCTTGGCTACGCGTACAACCTACGAGTCGAGGTAATACGTTTGTTATTATTACGAACGAACGCTTATGAGAAATGATGCGTATATTTTGTTGTGTGAAGGGCGTTTGGATTGGAATGTTGATCGGCGTGCTCGTTCAGACATGCGTGCTCGTCGTTATTACTTACAAGACGGATTGGGACAAACAGGTAATAAAGAAAAGGCGAGGCGAGGGCTTATGATCATTCGTTTATACTTCGGAGATTATTGAACAGATTGATTTTTGTCTCCAGGTATCTATGGCTCAGAGAAGGGTTAACAGATGGTTTGTGAAGGCCGCCGAGTCAGAAGATATAAAGCGATAAAATGCTTATGTTCGGCTTATCGTGTTGTTTTTTTATCGGAACAGATTAAATTGTTTGGGATTAATAATTAAAATAGATTTGAAGTATGATACACACTCATTCAAGAGTACTTGAACATGATGATGATTATATAACAATGTCATAAATCTAACTTGTAATGACAGACAACACTGAGCCAATTTTCGGGATCATCTCATGTTAGATGCGCTTGAAGAAGAAGCTGTAGCGGTAGTAAAAGTGGAGCGCAGCAACGCTCTTTGCTTCTCTTTTCTGCGATTCACGCGGAGTTGGGGAGATTTGGCCTTCGTCGATCCTTTGGATGATCTGCGGCGAACAAAAGAAATGAGTAGAGGTTTTTTTTGTTCCTGAAAGTATGAATGCAGATGGAAACGGAGAAACCTAGGATTCGAATCGAAAGAGCGTACTTTTGAGGTAAGAATGGATGATCGAAGCTAGGAACTGGCCTTGCATGAGGAACCAGAGTTCTTCGCATCTGTTTCAATGCCTTTTCTTCCTCCATCTGGAAATTTAGATGACAGAAAACATGAAGATTTAGATAACAAGATGATGATATTGCCCTCGGTCAAATATTATTACCATCTTCAAAGATTCAGCTTCCTCTCTGTATCTCTTGTACACCATTTCTTTCTCTTTAACCTGCAATTGCAACATATCATCCCCATCGCAGTGATGATCAGTTTTGTTTCCACTTCAACTTGTAATAATAGTAGTAAGTAAGAAGCAAAGGGATCGAAAAGAAAAAAGTCGCAACCTTCTTATCAAACTCTGCTCGATCAGCTGCTCTATGATCGGCATGTAGGTTGAATTCTTGAACTTCTGTGAGGGGCTTTCTCGCCTTCTCTGGCACTGGCATAGGGTCCCTATAATATTCGCAAGAAAGTTCGAATATTAGCCTTAACTCTCAATCGAAAAACTTCGTAAATACAGTCTAGGATTTATCAGATTTTCATACTCTTTCAGAACAGGTTGCGCCTTAAAGACTCTCATTTGAGCTTCTTCGATCTCAAGCCTTCTCCTTTCTTCCATTTCCCTTTGCATCTCCTCTTCGTGCCTCAGCAAGCTCTCTAATTGAAAGGGCTCGGGCCTCGTGCATGGCTTAGGCTCGGGCTTTGGAGGAACCTGCGATGTGTTCATAAGAAAAAATGAGACCAAAATCACAGTTTCGACGTAATAGATAATTACAGAGGTTTACGATCATTACCACAGGATAGTCAGTGGTATATGGATATGGCTGAGCTTTTGGGATCCTAGCGTTTTCTTCTTCCAACTGTTTCTGAGTAAGCTCCTCGGCCAATCTCTTCTCTTTCTCAGCTCCTCGTTCCTGAATAAGATTGTCATAAAAATTATTTTGGCTGAGATACATGGATCATCAGTGAGATAAAGGCTTTCATTCAACAAGATTACGAATGTTCGTATGATTATACCTCTGTATGGAGATGGAATGGATTTGGCATTGTATTTCTGGGGAGAAGATTCTTCTTCTCTTGTTGATTTTCGGAGCATATAGAGAGCTGAAACACACAAAAATGCAATGTGAGCGAAGACGAAATTATCACAGCATAAGCTGAGAGATGATAGCTGTCAAGTTACTAACCTTATCGAACATATCGGCGACGGAGGATGGAGGTGGGATTCGTTTATCGATGGCGAAATTGAACTCTTGAGGAATAGTTATCGGCTTCTTCATGTGGCTGAACATCCCCATATCACCTTTACTTTCCAATATCTGCAAAAAGTTTTTAGTTTTTACTACAATAAGCAAACGGTGAAGCAACTAATGCCCTTCTACGACTGTTGAAGATTAACTATATCAAGCACCTTTCTATTCAATGGTTTTGCTTTGAATTGTGGGATCTTTTCCATTGCCTCTCTTTCGAGTTCTTCGGAGCTTTTGATCTTGGGAGGACGTGCTCGAAGCAGTGTCTGAAGCTGAGGTGACTTTGGTGCTGTAAGATGATTCGGCTTCCATTGATGATGATGACTCTGCAATAATTATACACCTAATGATATGAATTTCTGACATGAGGTCATTCACAGACTGAGCACAAAAAGCACCATTCTTACATTGACATCAGCAGATTCTATCGAGGCCACCGTAGATGTCTCTGCATTGTGATTGGCCCTCGTCATCGTCTTGAGATGAAATTCCTACCGAGGGACAGAGATAGTTTTAAGTCATCTGAAGATTATATTACACGCATGTTAGAACACAAGTACATATAAGTAGTATCCTTCTACCTTAAACTCAGGAGGATGAGGTGTACTTCTCGGTAATGGTGGTAAACTCGGGGCCTCAAAGATCTGCATATAAGTACATATAATTTTCTGGTAATATTATTTTCGAACGTCATGTATAGGAGATCACCTTCTTGTTAACCGGGCGAGCTTTAAACTTGGGCATCTCAGCCATCATCTTTTCTTCTAACTCAGCAGAGCTCTTAACTTTTATGGAGCGAACCCTTTGGGATGTTTCGAATTCAGGCGTCTTGGGCCGTGTCAGCTTAAGCTTCGGCTTAGCAGCTTTAACCGTTCCAGCGATCTTATTCTGCAATAAAACATTCGCTTAGTACATACCAATTCATTCATAGGGATTAAATGTAATAAAGTAACCTGTGAAAGAGAGCTGTTGGAAGGTACTGATAGATCTCTTGTCTTTGATTGGAACTTATTCATCATTTCAGCCATGGAAACAAACGGTGCTGCTGCTGCTGCTGGTTTTTCTCGAACATACATCTTCGAACACGAGGAAAAGAACGAATCAGTACCTTAGCAACGAAACATATGATGAGGGCTTTGTGTGAAATCTTTTTACCTTCCGATTTTCCTTGCAAGTCGTCTTCGAATTCGAGGGAAGCAAGTTCGAACCCACCGTAACAATACCAGCTTTCGTCTTGTGAGGCAGATTTAATGGCTTATTGACAGTTAAAATCTGCAAGAACACCATATTACAACAATCCTACTAAGCTTCAAGAAATCATCACTGACTAAGAACACAATTCCCATTTTTACCTGTCTCGATTTCCCGCCATCGAGCTTCTGCCTCTTTATGGCTCGATTTTCGTGGGCTACGTTGGGAGTCCTATCTGAATTCTTAACTTTAGCATCATTCTTTGGTTTAGCCGACGAAGGATTTCTAACCATGGTCGCAATTTTCTTGGCTGTTTGGACCTCTTTGTGCACATCGTCGTCATTACCCTTCCGTAGTTGTGCTGCTGGGGTACGACAAACATCAACCAAATCCTGCTATGAGATCAGCCATGGTGTTATAAGCTCAAAGATACTTAAAAACATGATAATCACACTCATGTAAGAAGAGTAAAAGAAAGAACATATAACATACCTTATTCACAGCAATACAAGGTTTCGTCTCGATTTCTAGTGATATGGACGACTCTTCTAGGGGTCTAACAGCATTTTTCACAAGAAAATCAATCAGCACATATATGTGACGTGATATAACTTAAATGTTTCAGAAACTCAGACAAATTCCACTTCTTACTTGGCTTTGTCTTGAGGAAATGGTTCTGCTGATTCTTCCTCCGCAGAAACCTGCGATCGTGTTTTGGTGATATTTTATTCACATGTTTCGAATGCAAACTATGGAAGATCAAAATCGAAGAACAAAGTAAATAGCATTACCTTTTGCATCTGCTGCTCATCTTCTTCTTCACCAAAGTTGCAGAGTGTCTGAATTTCAACAGTTCTTGTGGCTTTAATCTTGGGCATAAACGCTGCAGAAAGGAAATAAAAAGAATTAAACAAAAGACAGATCAATAAAAATAATCCAATCAACGAAATTGTTTATGACCCACGAATCAGTTTACATTAAATCGAAGAACAATAATCTCAAACAGTGATACAGAATAGGAAGAGGGGAAAACTCACGAGATGGAGCGTGAGAGATGGGTCTTTCGAACCATAGCTCAGCTTTGCGAACGTCCTCTTCGCTCTCTGCTTTGGTAAAATCGTAAAATCTTGGCGCAGAAAATTCGAAGGCTTCGTCAATTAAGAGCATACTGTTGGTGGATTCCTCCACTGTCGTGGCCGCCATTAATGAAAGAAAGTATAATCAAGGAAGGATCTTTTGGGTTCTTTTGTGTCCGATTCAGCGAAGAGAAAATGAAAAAAAAAATAAGTCCAATGTGTGTCGATGTTGAAAGGGATTATTAGAGAAGACGACGTTTGGTGCAACAAAGCGATCTGTTGACGCTCTGATTTTCGCCTAACGGTCGATTTTCTTTTTGAAAGGCAATGGTGCTTATTATATTCTCCAACGGCTAGAAATGAAGTGTTCTTACAAACGTCGTCGTTACATTATCTCAACAAAATTGGATCCTAACTCATATTTTGCACTCCAACGGAGAATTGAGCTTTATAAGCAATAATTGGGCCTTTTGGCCCATATAATAGCACAGTTAGTTAAAAGATTGGTCCAATACTCTACAAATAAGAGATGGTTTGCTAAATACCAACCGACCCGCCAACCTGGCACATACAACATCCGAAAATAGCAGGTTTGAGTTAGCATTTTCGACATGTTTAAGTAAATGGACAAACACGAACCCAATCTGAATATTAAGTGGGTCAGGTTAATGTTCGAATTTTCAACACGAAATCAACCTGTTGATCAACAAATTTAACCCGAATATAAATAAAATAGACTGCTTTTATCTAATTATATGACTTGTATTATGTGGACTTCAAATTGTTGTTGATTTTTATAATAAATAACTGCTTTATTTCTTTATTATTTTATTTAATTTGGGTTTCATCCTAATTATTCAGTTATTTTTCTTTCTTTTTTTTTAATCTTTAACGGATTGACGTATTAATGGATTATATTTGGGTTAAAAAAGGTCGGATTAGGGTTCGATATTCCAATCCATTTAAGTAAACAGGTTAGAACTCGAACATGAGCTAACCCGACTTATTTACCAACTTTAATTACAGTCTCATAAGTCATAAATTGAGGTATTATAGTTAAGATTTCAGCTGATTTGACCAATTCCTCAAAGCTAAAGGTGTTTGCAAGAGACCGACCGAAGTTAACAAGTCCCGCCGACGCAGACAACATTGGGACCCAGTGAGGAGACATTATCTACGTGGGTCCCACGCGCTATTGCTGCCGTCCACATGAAAAGTAATTCATAAAAATTAATTTCATTTTTTTAGGTCTGCGTCGTTGGGGTGAAAGTAATCCATTATCTATTTTGCTTTAACAAAGGACGCGGTTTTGGAGATGTTTATCCGGAGATTAAAAAAATAAAAAATTAATTAGATGAAGAAGATTCTTGTAAATTTAGGCAGGTGAGGATTACACGTGCCACCTCTCTCATCGTTAAGGCCAAAATGGCACCACGTCAACGCCGAACTTTGACCACTTGCGGGCCCCGCACTTAATACATCAGATTTTTTACTTAAAATTATTTAGCTTTTTTTCTTCATAGATGTCGACGAAGAAATTAAAAAATAATTCATTGCGTTGAATTTAACTTGAGAGCAAGATGCTTTGTTAACCTCCAATCACAGTAATTAAAGACAATTTGCATTATAATTAAATCTAGTACAATAAATAACATTACGCTAGTCAGCTTAATTATGGGTTCGTCAATTAAAAAGTAATTACATCTAATCCCTCGATAGGCGCCGGCATATTAAGATCAATCTCTAAACCCTTTTTCACACACTCACCGCCGAAATTCTCGTCAACAACCGATGACGTGTCAGACTCGGCGTTCTTAGCACCGTCACGTGGCAGCACCTCGACGCGTGGCTGCCCGTAAACCAGCACGGGCTGACCGTTGGGCAGCACGGCCATGGCCGGGTAGTAGTACCGATGATACTGTGCGTCTCCGAAGAACCCGCCGGCGCCGTCGTCGCTCTTGATTCCAAAACGGCGCGTGAGGTCCAGCTCCACAGGCGGCGACGCTGCGGCTGCAGCGGCGGAGGAGGAAGACTCTACGGTGCTGCAGCCGGCGGAGGACGACGACGACGAGCGAGGCAAGGGGAAGTTCGTCTTGGCCTTCGCGCCGCGAAACTGACGCGCCGCCGCGTCGTAGGCTCGGGCGGCCTCCTCGGCGGTGTCGTAGGTTCCGAGCCAGACGCGGTTCTTCTTCCCCGGGTCGCGAATCTCGGCGGCGTAGCGGCCCCACGGCCTCTTCCGTACGCCTCTGTAGTGGACCTCCGCGGCGGCGGCGGCGGCGGCGTTGTTTTTGGCGTTAATTGGAGCTGTCTTCTTCTCCTTCATCACCATTTCTTGTTCTCTATATATGGATTTTACTAACTAAGACTATATATTATGAAAATATTGTTTAGTGTCTCTCTCCTTCTTTATTTATGGGATGAGTTGTAATGGAGATTGAAGAGCTTAGTTATATAGAAAGTGGACCAAGACTGAGTAAAGAGTCCCGCCGCCCAAGCAATGAGGTAGGAGAGAGAAGACAAGATAGGTTGATTTTTGTACTAATGTGTGAAAATTGCAAGTTTTTCTTTTTTTCCTTTTTTTTTAGAATAATTCGGAAATAATAATAGTAGAGTGCGTCCCAAAAGTGAATGTATTTGCACCATAGATCTCCATCACTTTTCATATACATTTTGTTATTTGCAAGGGGACAATTCAACAAAGTAAATTTTGCTATGTAATTGATCAAATTATGTAACATAATTTTCGAATCTGCGTGATGATAATTGATAAGGTGATATTCTTCGATGATAGCTGCAAAATTTCTTATGATAAAAAGTAATTTAAAGTTTGTAATAGTATGGTGGCGTTTTAGAATTCATAATAGTTTGCGGCAATAAATATTATAATACCTTTCAATGTGGACAGATAATAACGTGGCGGCTCGCTGATATGCCGGCCTTGTGCTAACTGCCGCTTTTCATTGGGACACTGTGATATAAAAATATAATTGAAATTATTTTTTTATATATTAAAAAAAAACCATTGATGATAAAAATGGAGACAAAAAAGGGAATTGAGAACGTCGTAGAACTATATTTTCTAAAAAACAAATTGTTTCATGGTGAGTTAAATTAATACATATTTTAATTATTGTCACGTAAATCAACGTAATTTTTGTGTTGTATTAATTATGTTTCAGCTGCACCGCCCACCCTCCCTCTTTTTAGGTATCCAACAACAATAATATAACAAAAGTATTCTTAATTATTATAAATACATATTGTTATTAGTGCTCAATTGCATCGCAACGAAACTGCCTCTCTCACGTGAAGCTTCCTTTTCTATCATTGGTCCCATTAAAATTTAATACGTGTACGCGTCTCCCTTTTTTTTCTCTTCTTTTTCCCTTCAATTTTATTTTCAAACTTTGATGAAGCTCCCATTTAAATTAAATAACAAATTGTTAAATGAAAAAAATATTACAAAGTTACTGATTTTTCTTGTTGGGTTTGTTTGCCAAGGAGATTGGATATCCTTTTAATTATATGGCCTTCGAACTTCGACGAGGACGGAGTTAATACTAAGCCCATTTCATTAACTTGGGGATGATTGACTATTGGGTCGTAAACAAACTGTCTACTTTTATTTGTAATAAATAAACTGGATTGCTATTCACCGCCCCCTTTTTCCTAGTCACCGCCCCCTAAAGGGCTGAAAAAAGATGATTTTGCCCTTTTGAATTTAAATTTTTATTTAAAGTCCTTTTCCATACAACACTTTTCATATCGCAATCACACATCCAAATCAGAGTCAAACATAACAAAAAAATAACTCAAATCGAAATGAATCGTCTTTTTTGGAAATTGAAAGGTCAAAAGAAAGTGTCTATTGGCACGGATGGTAAGCAAATTCTCGTAAATTTCGTTCGTATGGACGTGAATTATCGAACATCGATCGGATTCGATCGAAAAATTTCGGTCCGGCAAGATCCGACCGAAAATCGATTTCGGTCGTAATATGCCGTGACCGAAATCTGATTTCGGTCGGCCATGTCCTGACCGAAATCATGTTTCGGTCATGACTTGGCCGGCCGAAATCCACGTTCGGCCGTGCCTTTTTCGCCCGATTTCGCGTCCGATCGACCGTTTTTCGGCCTATTTCGACCCCTTTTCGACAATCTATCTACGTACGAATGAATTTTACGACAATTTTCTTACCAATCGTGACAGCACCCCCTTTCCCTTTCCCTTTCCTTGTCGTCGATCCATTGCTATTTGCAAAATTCTCCGTTTTTTTGTCTGATTTGGTTGTGTGATTTGAAAAGTGTTGCGTAGTACAGGATTTTAAAAAAGAATTCTTACTTTTTATTATATTTTACCTTTTTAAATAAATTTAAATAACATAGGGGCAAAAACGTCTTTTTTCAGTCCTTTAGGGGGCGGTAACAAGTAAAAAGGGGGCGGTTAGTAACTCCCTAAATAAATTTAGTGAAACGTGAAAGCCGAAGAGTATTAAATTGTTAAATAAACTATACAAAATCTGTGCGGGTAATTATATATAACCCTATTTACAACCCTATCAATTATTACACAATTGCAGCTTTAAAAATTATGTATTTGACCAAACATTAATTAACTAAAATTTTGGAGGAATTTTTCTATTTTGAACGTGTGTGATGAACTTAATTTTTTATTTTTTATTATTGTAATTAAATCGTCACATTTACACGTAAAGTAAGTTATCATTTCATTCATCTATTGTTTTGTTTATTATAATTACATGCCACAAATCAATTCTCCTTTTACATATTTAAAAATAATATTTCATCAAACATTATAAATTTTAAATACGTTCTCTTATGTAATATTTAACTTGGAAAAAATAGGACAATATTATCTCAACTTCTCATAAATATTTTATTATAGTTTAGTTTTGCAAAAATGTAAATATGTCAACGTAACATATTTGTTTAAAATATTGTTACGTAGATTTCATTGTTACATATGGGTGTATGTTATATGAATTATATTAACAATTAGGTAAAGGAACGGCTCTGATTTTGCCACTGATGATGTTATATTGCAATGACGCTAATATTAATATTACCTAATTGATGCGGGTATGACCCCGATCAACAAGATTTAGGTTCGGGAAAGGTGATTGACGAGTGAAACGGGCTAGGTCTAACGTTTTTGCGCGTGTTAGGATATGTGTTTCAGTGTTAAAAAAGGAAAAGAACACGATAGACACCGATTTTACGTGGTTCGGACAGGTGTCCTACGTCCACGGGCCGCCAGGAACAGTTTCCACTATTCACGACTGAGAAATACACCCTCAGACTCACGTCGCTCGTTACAGTGCGTTCATGGTGTAAAAACAGTGAAGAAGACGATTACAGAGGAAAAATATCTAAGTGTTTAAGTGTATTGTGTCGAATCTCTCTTTCTCTTGCCTTCTCTCTTTCCCATATATCCATTCTGTTATCCTATTGCCAGCTGGACGTCCTTTTGGGGACCACTCGGTACAGGTGTACTATTGTCAGACTGGCGCGCCCCCTTCCTGGTTTTCCTGTCAGCCAATCACCGTCTTCCACGTGTCCCCTGGTCGGCTAAACCTTATATTTCCCGCTCAATCTCTTTCACTGGGCGCGCCATTCGTACTTTTTCCGTACAAGGCCTCTGGTCCCCAGATACCCCTCTTACCTGGTCCTTTACCGCGGACAGTACCACTTGTCAGATACCCAAGTTAGGAGGAATGCTAATCCGATAGTTACCCCTATCATCCAGTCCCCCTACTCTGAGGTGTAATGCGCTAAGCATTGCAGCTCGGAGTATTACTAAGAGAGCATTCCTCCTTTACTATGCCTTTAGACCTTCCCAGTTGGCCTGCGGCACCTTTAATCGGATGGGACAGCTCGCCCGCCTTTTTCAGAGATTTCACGTTTCCCTGAAGGGACACGTGTCCCCAAGATCGTCTTCTCTCTCTTACTTACTCATTTTGAAATTTTCGAGGCTTTTACTTACCACTTTTCCCCCCTTTTCTTCCAAAAAACTCTTCGACACTTAACAATTTTTTCCTTTTCTTCCTCTTTAGGGTTTCCTTCGACATTTTCGCCCAAAATCAATCAGTGCTCGAGATCATCCCTCCTTGCATCGCTTCATCAGGTAATTCCTCGGTACCTCTCTTCCTTTCTCGTACACTCGTCGATTCGTATCTTAGTCCCTTTCCCCTTTCGTATTTGCGGGGTGAAGTCATGTCGGGTAGCGTTCCTGAAGACACGCGGCCGCCGTCACCAGGTCTCTCAGCTTCCTCCGCCGCGCCGGGCGGCGTGGCTTTGAAAGGACCTCGTCCGGGGGTTTCGTCGCAGGGTGCGACGTCCTCCAAATCGCTCGCGACTCCTTCTGAACCTCCCGCCGGTACATCTTCCGGCGCGCCGCCACCGCCGCAGGTGGCTCCTGGTTCGTCCCCTGCTCACCGGACGCGTTCTCAGGGGACCGCTGTCTCCGATCGTGGGGTAGACGATTGGAAGGTGTTCGGTCAGTCCCGATCTTCTTTTCGTAGGTTAGAAAAAATAGCCCCTGAAGGTTTTCATTCGGATAGCTTCTATGTGTCGCTCCCCAACCCTAATCAACGCGCTAATTTTCCCCCTTCGCCAGCCCTCGCCTTTTGGGAAAATCAGATAAAGGCTGGTTTGCGTTTTCCCGTTCATCCTTTCTTGGCCTCTGTATCTACTGCCTATCGAGTGCCTTTAAACCAGTTCAGCCCATCTTCCATTCGCCAGTTAATAGCTTTCTACGTTCTAGTTACGGCTGCAGGTGGAAAGCCTTCTGCCAGTCTTGTTCTTTCTCAGTTCCAGTTAAAGCCTACTTCCCCTTTCTTTTACTTAAGTGCGAATCCGCGCGGCTCTATCCATTTCTTCGATAAGAGCTCGCATGGCATAGATAAGGAATGGCATCCCTTCTATTTTTTTGTAGCGCCCACTGAGAGTGAATGGGACTTTCCCCATCGCAATTGGGTTAGCAGGTTGCCTCAACGACTTGCGAGCATCGAACCTGAGTGTTCTGAACAAAATGGAGCTGCTATCGCCGTCCTTAATGCCTTGGCTTTGGAGCAAAGATTTAACATGGTCGAGATAGTAACCTACCCAGGATTGCTTCATCACTTTGGCCTTTCTCCTCACCCTGTCACCTTCAACCCCGAGGGTAAGCAGGTTTCCCCCCTGCTACCTGATTTATTTTTTACCTTGCGTTTCTGACCTTTGGTATTTTTGGCAGATATGTCGTTTTCCTGGAAAGATGCTTTTAAGACCCTGTCCGTCAAGTCTGAGGATTCCTCCGTTCCTGTTGAGGTCCAGGCCTCCAAGAGCCAGCTCCCCGGAGCTGTCGACCCAGAGCCCCATGGAAAATCCTCTGTTAGGTCTTCGCCTCCTCCTTCAGACTCCCCTGGAGGAATTGAGATAGATCCGGATGTGATGATAGTGGATCCTGAGGAGAACATAGCTGAGAAGACCACCTCCCCTGCTACATCCCTGCCAGCTAAGAAGAAGAAGAAAACGAAGGGCCTCACAACGAAGGGCAAGAGGCCTCGCTTAGAAACAGCATCTTCCCAACCTGATCCCTAGAGTTCACTCCCTTCGCTTACACAGGGAGTGAATGGAGTGTCGATCGTCGTGCTGACGGGAAAACAGTGTTAGAGCTGCCCAATAATCATGACTTGATTGAGCTGGATGAATGGGTGAAGTTCCTTCGTGCCCTCGTGCCACCTGAGCAGCAACGGATGGTCCATGGCAAGGCTGACTCTCAGGTTGTTGAGCTCGCTTCCTATCACTGGGCCCAGGTGACCTCTGTTTCTGATTTCGTTTTTGTTTGTGGCATATACCCGTTTGTTGACTCGCGTCCGATTGTGTTAGCTGTCGTTTATGCTTCCTCACCTCCTTATGGCAACCTCTGAACGGGGCTTGGGGCCTCGTGGTTCTGCGCCTATTGATGGCTACGTGTTCGAGACCCTGAAAAAACGAAACTTAGAGATCGAAGCGCTGAAAAAAGAACTCGAGCAGGAAAGGAGTGAGAGGGAAGTCCTTGTCAAGGACTTAGTCTCGCAGGAGATGCGTCAATTGGAGGAAAAGAACGCAGCTACTCTAGCTGCTAAGGAAGCTAAGCTGGTGGAGGAGCAGCAGGCCCTGATCAAGCGTAAAGCTGGGGACCTGCTTGCAGAAAAAGAGAAGGCTCTCAAGGCTACTTTGGAGCAGGCCTTCACTGATGAAGCTGAGAAAAAAGGTGTTGCTGGAAGACTGGAAGGGGTCCAGCTCTGTCAGAAATATTTCCTGGCTACCCCCTTTGGTCAGGAATTCATGACTCGGCTTGGCCAGCGTTGGCGTGAGAGCTATTTGCAGGATACCTCCTCCCTGATGGACTTCGTGCCCTATATGCAGCATTACTTCTTGGGAGGCTTCACTGCCGGTCGCAACCCAGCTTCCACTCTGGACGTGGCTATGGGGGCCATGAGTGCACCACCAACCTTTCAAGGAGATCCGGAAGCAGCTCCCAACCCTAACTTTTGGCTTGCTGCGGTTCCTCGCCATCTTGCGGCTTTGTCAGAGATCTCACCTGAAGCCCTTCTGGGACAACTTTCGGAGCTGAAGCGACAGGAGTTGCTCACCACTTCAGGGATCTCTGACTCCACTACTACCTCCAGTGCTGCTCCTTCTTAGCTCCTGCATCCGCTTCTTATTCTGAACTGTTATGTTATCTTCCTTTTGTTGGACTATTGCTGTTGTTGCTTTCCTTTTGGACCTTATGCGTTGTTTTCCTTGGAACTTTTGCATGTTGTCTCGTTGTTGGACTAGTAGTAACTCTGGTAGTTTTATGACATGCTCCACCTCGCTAATCCTTGGATTCGAGCCACCATCACCACTCTCCACTCCCCGTACTTCGAATTGTGCTGATGCCAAGCAGCATTTTCGAAGTATACGAGAGGTGTACCTCCAAATCTACCGACAACAACCACCTCGACCTCGTACCTTTTGCGGACCCGAGTTAGGTCCCCCCATAAATGGTGCTGTTCCGGGCGTTCATTTGCGGAAAACATTCACCTCCCGGAGTTTCACGCGTAAGCTAAGTCCGCTATCTTTTCCCTTGCTGGGCTCGCGGGGTGGTTATCTCCTTCGGAGTTTGCACCCAGGCCTGGCAGCCTTCTACCCTACCTGAGATGATTTGGCAGTTGGATGTTTTTTTTTTTTGTCTTCGGGTGTCAACAGGTATTCTGACTTACAGTAGTCCGAATCCTAGAGCTCGTTTATTCAGCACGCCATCAGGTGTCCTAATCCGGAGTAATCCGAAACCTGGGCTTTTTTTTTGTTCAGCGCGCCAACAGGTGTCCTAGTCCGGAGTAATCCGAAACCTGGGCGGCTTTTTCGCGATGGGTGCCAACAGGTGTCCTAGTCCGGAGTAATCCGAAACCTGGGCATTTTAGTTTAGCACGCCAGCAGGTGTCCTAGTCCGGAGTAATCCGAAACCTGGGCGGCTCTTTCGCGAGAATTGCCAACAGGTGTCCTAGTCCGGAGTAATCCGAAACCTGGGCATTTTAGTTTAGCACGCCAGCAGGTGTCCTAGTCCGGAGTAATCCGAAACCTGGGCGGCTCTTTCGCGAGAATTGCCAACAGGTGTCCTAGTCCGGAGTAATCCGAAACCTGGGCATTTTAGTTTAGCACGCCAGCAGGTGTCCTAGTCCGGAGTAATCCGAAACCTGGGCGGCTCTTTGTGAGTGTTGGAGGAGTGCTGGTCATAGATTTCCAATCGAGAAAAACATTCTTTCATTCAAAGGATGATGCCTCGTTAAAACCTTGCCAAGTAAAACCCCCTTGGGATAAAACCTTGGCGAAGGAAAAAGAGTACATCTCCTCGTTTGATTTATGTACAGCTTTCCAATCACACTAAGCATAGTACTTCTTTAACTTCGAGATGTTCCAGGGGCGCGGTACTCCACGTCCATCTTCATCCCTCAGCCCATAAGCACCTCCTCCCAAAACACGGGCCACCTGGTAGGGACCCTCCCATGTCGAGTCTACCTTTCGCAATGGTTTCAGCACATCGGCTCTCCTTAAGACCAGGTCCCCAACCTGGAATTGCCTGGGCTTTATCCTACGGTCGTAGGCTGCTTTCACTCGACTTTTGTACCTTTCCATTCTGATCAAGGCCATTTCCCTGACTTCTCCTATCATGTCCAAATCCTCCCTTCTGAGCTGTGCGTTCTGCTCCTCCTCATAGTGGATGACCCTATGTGTTTCCATTCCTACTTCGGCAGGTATTAGCGCTGCAGACCCGTAGACCAGTTGGAAAGGTGTCTCTTCTGTGGCCTCTCGAGGAGTGATGCGATATGCCCACAGCACAGGATCCAGTGATTCCAACCATCTTCCTCCTTCCTGATCCAACCTTGCCTTCAGTCCCCGTAGAATGGTACGGTTGGTAACCTCCACCTGGCTGTTGGCCTGGGGGTGCCCCACAGAGACGAATCTCTGCTGTATCTTCATGCCTTCACAAAATTCACGAACTCTGGCTCCACAGAATTGTGTGCCGTTGTCTGAGATCAGGATCCGGGGAGCTCCGAATCTGCAACATATATGGTGCCACAAAAAATCTATCACACTAGTCTCGTCAATTTTCGACACCGCTTTGGCCTCCACCCATTTGCTGAAATAGTCAACCGTCAACGTAAGCCTTCCAGATCGGCGTCATTTCGCCCCGGGTGGATTCCAGCAGAAAGTCTGACAGGGCCTGTCCCTTTATAGCAGGTCGCCTTTCGAACTCTACGTCATACTCACCCAACTCTACTGCCCACTTGACCATCCTTCCCGAGAGATCTAGCCTGCTCAATGTTTGCTTCAAGGGCAAGTTAGTGCGTACCCGTACTTTGTGCGACAAGAAGTAGGGGCGTAACCTCCTAACCGACACCATCACCGCGAGGGCTGCCTTTTCGATCTCGGAGTACCTACCCTCGGCTCCATGCATCGTCTTACTCACAAAGTACACCGGCTTTTGGGCATCGCCTTCCTCCTTCAAGAGGACTGAACTAACAGCATACTCCCCTGTAGAAAAGTACAAGATTAGTTCGTCACCAGGTAATGGCTTGGTTAGTAATGGCATGTTATGTAAATAATTTCTTAGCCCTTCGAATGCCGTTTGGCATTCGCTCGTCCACTCGAACTGGCATCCTTTTCGGAGTATCTTGAAGAAAGGTAAGCTCTTATCGGCAGATTTGGCAATAAATCTGCTCAAGGCCGCTAATCTGCCTGTTAGGCGCTGAACTTCCTTAACGTTTCGGGGCGGCTGCATTTCCAAGATTGCTTTCACCTTGTTGGGGTTACTTCGATCCCCCTCTTCGTCACCATGTAGCCCAAGAACTTGCCCGACTGCACTCCAAAGGTGCACTTCTCTGGATTCAATTTCATTCCACTCCTCCGGATAGTTTGGAAAGCTTCCTCCAAGTCGGAGACGTGGTCCTTGGTCCATGTTGACTTGACTAGCATGTCATCGACATATACCTCCATATTGCGTCCTAGCTGATTCTTGAAGACAGTGTCGACCATCCTCTGATAGGTAGCTCCCGCGTTCTTGAGTCCGAAGGGCATCCGGACATATCCATATGTGCCACCTGTCGTGACGAAGCAGACCTTGTCCACGTCGTCCGGGTTGAGTTTGATCTGGTGGTATCCCTGATAGGCATCCATCATACTCAGCATCTCACAACCAGATGTGGAATCAACTAACTGATCTATCCTGGGTAATGGGTAATGGTCCTTGGGACAGGCCTTATTGAGGTCTCTGAAGTCTACGCACATCCTCCAGGAGCCGTTTCCCTTTTTGACCATGACTACGTTAGCTAGCCAGGAGGGGAACTGTACCTCTCTAATATGTCCCGCCTTGAGGAGCTTTTCAACCTCAACTTTAATCCCTTGATCTCTTTCAGCTCCGAATTGTCGTAGCCTCTGCTTCACCGGCTGGCTTCCCGGGATGATATTCAGGTGATGCATGGCTATGCTTGGATCTACTCCCGTCATGTCTGCCGGCGAGAAGGCAAAGAGATCGGCGTTCCGCTTTAGGCATTCAACTAACTGCGACAATGTGTTTTCGTCCATCTTGGTCCCCACCTGGGTGGTGAAGCCTTTCCTACCCGGGTAAAGCTCCACCGACATCAACTCCTCGTTAGGTTGCGGCTGTAGCCGCGTAGGTTCCCCTTCTTCCTCATCTAGTTTAGTGCGCTTTGCCTGCTTGGCCTCGCCTCCACCTTTTTCTTTGTTTCCCGTCACCACTTTAACTTCATTGGCATAACAACGTCGTGAACTCGCCTGGTCTCCCAGAACCTCCCCCACCTGGTCGCCTACTGGAAACTTGATCCTTAAGTGATACGTCGAAGGCACTGCCCTGAATCCGTTTATGGCTGGCCGCCCCAATATGATGTTATAAGAAGAAACTGCGTCAACGACTAAAAAGTTGACCATTCGTACCACCCTCCTAGGGTCCTCGCCTAACCCTACAGGAAGTGTGACCTGCCCTAAGGGTTGAATGCCAGCTCCACCAAACCCGTATAAGGAAGTGGTCACTGGCCTCAGCTCCGTCCCTAACTTCATCTGCTTGAAACACTCTAAAAACAAGATATCCGCTGAGCTTCCCCCGTCTATGAACACCCGCGAAACATTGTAGCCTGCCACATCCGTAGTTATCACCAAAGCGTCGTTATGAGGCCGCACAACGTCAACTTCGTCTTGAGCGCCGAATTGGATGTTCCCAGTGGTTTCCATCTGACCTACCAAACTAGCCCCTGTCTGAATGTTGTTGTTCTTCCCCATTCGTGCATACGATTTCCGGGCCTTATGCGAATCTCCCCCCTCGGGGCCCCCAACTATAATGAGTATGTGAGCCCGTTGTTGACTGGGGCCTGGCCTACTGGACTCTAGCATCGGTTGTTTCCCCTTGTCCGACCCTGGACCTTCCTTCTCCCTGGGTTGCGTGGGTGGAGCCGATCCTCGCTCTCGATATACAAACTCCTTAAGGTGTCCCGCCTTGATCAATCTTTCTACCTCGTTCTTCAAATGTATGCAGTGGTTGGTGTGATGTCCGTATTCGTTATGAAAGCGGCAAAACGGTCCAGACGTGGCCTTTGGGGGTCCTCCCGGACCAACATGGGGATGCCTGAGATCTGGATGTCTGGACACCACAGCCAACACTTCCTCTAGGTTCGTCCGCAAAGGCGTATACTTCTGGTGCGCGGGAGGGTACCTGTTTCCTCCACCTTGCATAGGTCTTCTGGTTACCGGGGGGCGAAAGGCCCTGGCACCTTCTCTGATCCGGCCATGGTCCCTAGCTTCTTTTCTGGGAAGTGTCTTTGATGCTGCTTCTCGAATTTTCGCTAGTTTGCTCTCCTCCAAGTTTATGTATTTGTCGGCTCTGCCCAGCAACTCGTCAAACGTCTGAGGAGGCTTTTTAGATAGTGACGCGAAGAAGTCGCCAACCTGCAATCCATGAACCAGAGCGTTGACCTTAACAGAAACAGTAGCCGCGGGTACCTCCAGGGCCGCCATGTTGAACCTCTTAATATAAGCTCGGAGGCTTTCTTCCGATCGCTGTCTGACTTGGAACAGAGACATGTCGGATCTGGGCGGCTTCCGGGCACTAGCAAACTGGTTGACGAACATCTCCTGGAACTCTTCAAATGAGTGTATAACCTCCGGTTCTAGCTGGCTGAACTATTGTTGAGCAGCTCTCACCAACGTCGTTAGGAAAACTCTACACTTCACCCCTTCTGAAAAGTTGTGCAGCAGGATAGTATTCTTGAACCGTAGAATGTGGTCCTCCGGATCGGTGGTGCCATCATACTCGTAAGGCAATTGCTTGAAGTTGAGCGACACCTCTCCTTCCAACAACTCCTTGGCGAAGGGTGTGCCGGCCTTGTGTGTCCCGCGGAAATGTGGCCTGGCCGTTTTGTTCCGTATCTCTTCCACCACTCTTCGTAGGTCTGACACCTGCTTCCTAAGCTCGGATCCCCTTTCATTCGCCATCCCTTTCTGTCCACGCGCGTTGTAGCTCCTTGCTTCCGCTTCTCGCTCCTCAACATCCCTGCTTCTTCCGACCCTACACCCACTGGCTACAGTCACTGGGGATGTCCAGTCTCTCTGATGCGTGGGTCTCGTCCCTTCTTGAAGTCCTCCAGGATGCTCACCGCCTCGCTGGGGAGGTGGCCTTGACAGATCTTCCTTTCCCGACTCTCGCATGACTTCTCTTTCTGGCAGATTCCTGTTGGGCTGGGGGTCTGAGGTCTCCTCCGCAGCCGTTCCGTTCTCTCCCATCGTTTCCGTCCATTCGGAGACGTGTCCATCTGAGGTTCTATCCTGAGCTGTCGAGATCAGCTTCCGCTTGCCCTTGCTCCTTGTCTTTTTAGCAGTCATGGCGGCATCGACTGCATTTTTTACCAATAGATCCAGCTGTTCTACCGTCATTGTTATAGGCGTTTGAGGCAGGGCTGTTCCCGATGGTCCCGCAAAGGTGGGCGTTGCCCTAGGCAATGGGGCTTTGGCTAGCGGTGCCGGCGTTAAGGTCGGCGCTGGGTCCGCACCCGTTTCTTCAACAACCTCTTCGAATCGTCCTTGTAGGTTTTGTGCTAGTTGTGGCTGTTCCTCCATCGTCGTCGTTCCTATGCGTCTTAATGGTCTACTGTTCCTCTGGTCACGGTACTTCCTTCTCGATTCTCCAACGTCCCGTCTTCGATAAGAACGCAAGCTCAATCTGCTTTCTTCGCTACAACTACCTAGCTTACTCACGTCTCAGTCCGCCTTTCCCACAGACGGCGCCATTTGATGCGGGTATGACCCCGATCAACAAGATTTAGGTTCGGGAAAGGTGATTGACGAGTGAAACGGGCTAGGTCTAACGTTTTTGCGCGTGTTAGGATATGTGTTTCAGTGTTAAAAAAGGAAAAGAACACGATAGACACCGATTTTACGTGGTTCGGACAGGTGTCCTACGTCCACGGGCCGCCAGGAACAGTTTCCACTATTCACGACTGAGAAATACACCCTCAGACTCACGTCGCTCATTACAGTGCGTTCATGGTGTAAAAACAGTGAAGAAGACGATTACAGAGGAAAAATATCTAAGTGTTTAAGTGTATTGTGTCGAATCTCTCTTTCTCTTGCCTTCTCTCTTTCCCATATATCCATTCTGTTATCCTATTGCCAGCTGGACGTCCTTTTGGGGACCACTCGGTACAGGTGTACTATTGTCAGACTGGCGCGCCCCCTTCCTGGTTTTCCTGTCAGCCAATCACCGTCTTCCACGTGTCCCCTGGTCGGCTAAACCTTATATTTCCCGCTCAATCTCTTTCACTGGGCGCGCCATTCGTACTTTTTCCGTACAAGGCCTCTGGTCCCCAGATACCCCTCTTACCTAGTCCTTTACCGCGGACAGTACCACTTGTCAGATACCCAAGTTAGGAGGAATGCTAATCCGATAGTTACCCCTATCATATTTGTTTAAAATATTGTTACGTAGATTTCATTGTTACATATGGGTGTATGTTATATGAATTATATTAACAATTAGGTAAAGGAACGGCTCTGATTTTGCCACTGATGATGTTATATTGCAATGATGCTAATATTAATATTACCTAATGATTGATATTTATATGTTTATTCATATTAAATAGATAACTTTGAATATAATAATATTTTAAGATGTGGACGGTGTAGATAGTTTAAAATTAAAATAAGAATTAATAGTGCTTTGAATTCAACGAGTTAATAAAAATTAATAAGTAAATAAAACTAATGCTTAAGACTAATTAATACAAAATATTAGTATATAAATAAAAAATAAATATTGTTGAATACAATGTGATAAAAGTGTTAAAAATTTAATAACTTCATTTTCACCCTCCAAAGGGGTGCCAATAGTAGTACAGTACGTGTGCTTATATAAATGGTGTGTGTGGCATGCGGACATAAATTTTGACTAATTTTAGACAGGCGTTTCCAAGGGAACAATCGAGGAATCCTAGGACGACGTTAAAAAACCAAGAAATGCTTCTGATTCGGTTTTCTTCTTTTATTAATTACTTTGTCAACTATGAACATTCATTTCTACATGTGTGAAAAATAGCACAATTAAACAATATACATTGGTAGATACACACTCATATAATACGATATCTGAAAACGCGACGAGAAAGGAGCTAAACAACCTTAACAATTCGAAAACGACAGCAAACTTGAAGATTAAGTATTATTTCCATAAGACCCTCCTCAAGTCATCATTTCATATGTGGTGGGCTACTTTTCTACATGTGAAAAATAGCACAAATTAAAGAATATACATTGGTAGTTAGTTACACACTCATATAATAGGATACTAGTTTTTTTTTACCCGTTCAATGCACGATGTTTGATACGGACTAAAGTAGATGGGCCTGAAAAATTAATAAATAAAGGCCCAGTAGGCCCATTTTATTGGGCCTGAGGGGACCTCCGACAGACCTGGGGGAACTAACAACAGGAGCTTAAGGAACTAGGGACCTGAGGAACTACCTGACAGACGAACAAAGCTTCCCTGATACGCAACCAGTAAAAAGATCTTGTAAAAAGGGAATCCAATGAAAGGGCCACGTGTCCGATTGAGATAGGGCAGCACCACTGCAAAAGCTGCGACCACTGTTCACTGAAAGGACTGCAGACTGCACACTGCTGTCCTGACAGCCTATACTGACACAAAAAGGCCCTATCAACAGGAATGGGACTTGACAAAGGCCAGACTGCTTGCAGCTCCCTGAGGCGATGGAATGCGTCCCATCTCCAGGATTCCAGGGACCTACCTCCAGGCAATATCCAAGGGCTGAGGGACGTACCTTCAGGCAATACCCAGAGAGCCTACTATATAAAGGGGCCTTCACCATTTTCACCATTCATTCACGTTTTAACACATTACAACACTTAGAAAATACTCTCTCTACACTAGATCAACATCTTGAACGTCCCAGTAGCTATTTTATTAAGTGTTCTTGATATAAAGAAGAGAGAGTGAGCTGTTTGAGTGTGTAATCTTCAAAGTATAGTGAAAACAGTTCCCGAGCGCCCGTGGACGTAGGATCTACAAAGATCCGAACCACGTAACCGTTGTGTTATTTCGTTTACGTCCCCATCACATCCCAACAGGTCCCCCCAACGTCCCAGACAGGTCCCCCAGCGTCCCAATACGTCCTCAACGTTCGAGGCAGGTCCCTCAATGTCCCAAACAGGTCCCAAAGTCCCAAATACGTTCCAAACACGTCCCCTTCAGTTTCTCACCAATAAGCACCTTCCACACGTCTTAAATAATATCCTTTCCCCGGCTATATAAATTTCTTTACCCACACATAAAAATATCGTTGATTGGGTTTGCCCCATATCAAATGGCGCCGTCTGTGGGAAGTTCCGAGTTGAAGGCGTGAGTAATTTTGCTTATATTGTGCGAAGTTGTGCTTAACATTTGTTATTTCTTCCTTCTCTTCCTTATTTCTGTCGGGACGAGACGAAGGACGCGGGGAAAATCGACGAAAGAAGTCCATCTTGCGCAAGAGAAAAACTCGTACCCACAGTTTGCTGAGGCTACTAGAGGTGACCACCAAGAATTGATGGGAGAAGATCCCTCTCTGCCAAAGAAGGTGGACCCACACTCCACAGGAGCTGCCAAAAGCACAATTGAAGCTCCTAAGATGTAATACCATGTGCACCACCTTGACCGAGAGGAGGAAAGGATGAAGACCCGAAGCTCCCCCTTCGGGACCTAAGAGCCCAGCTCCGCGCTAGAAAGAAGACCCGAAGCTCCCCCTTCGGGACCTAATAGCCCAGCTTCGCGCTGGTAGAAAGACCCGAAGCTCCCCCTTCGGGACCTAAGAGCCCAGCTCCGCGCTGGCAAGAAGACCCGAAGCTCCCCCTTAGGGACCTAAGAGCCCAGCTCCACGCTGGCAAGAAGACCCGAAGCTCCCCCTTCGGGACCTAAGAGCCCAACTCTTCGCCGGCGAGAAGATCCGAAGCTCCCCCTTCGGGACCTAAGAGCCCAGCTCCCCGCTGGTAAGAAGACCCGAAGCTCCGTCTTCGGGACCTCCCAGCTCCACGCTGGTAAGAAAATCCGAAGCCCCGCCTTCGGGACCTCCAAGCTCCGTGCTACCACGAAGACCTGGAGCTCCGCTTTCGGGAGCCAAGAGTCCAGCTCCACGCTGGCGTCCGAAGGTCCGCACGAGATACAAGCCCAGCTCCGTGCTGATACATGAGGATCCTTGGGACCTAGAAGGCAGCTACACGCTGACGTCCAGATATCCGCGGGAGATATAAGCCAAGCTCCTCGCTAGCACGCGAAAGTCCGTGGGACCTAGGAGCCAATACCCACGATGATGTACGAAGAGCCGCAGGAGATCAGAATACAGCTCCGCGCGAGCATAAGAATGTCTGTGGACCTAGAAGTTAGCTCAGCGCCAACACTCGAAGACCAGTGGTAGATGAGAGCCCAGTTCCATGAGGGCAAGATCCACAGAAAACATCCCACGCTGATAAGGCCCTTGCCAGAATTCCAGGGCCCTCTACATCCCCTTCTCAATTATATAATATTGTTATCATAATAAATATGTGACCACACTAACAAGTGTTATTGTTTGAAGGACGAAATAAAGAGGCTCATCCAGGCAGTTGCCCTAAAGGAGTCTGTAGAAAATTTGCCTAATAGAGGCAGACCACGTCCACCTCCTCCAGATATGGGTCAGTTCCAGTCAGGACCCACGTCCCCGTCATAGTAGGAGCGTGAGGCACTGGGGACTCCAATGGCCAACAGAGCCCGAACCATGCACCTGAACATTTGAAGGACTTAGAGGTCCAGCTCCACGATGGTGTACCGAGGCCAGAGGGACCTCAAATCCCAGCTCTGCGCTGGCAGGAAGCCCCCAAAGCTCCGCATCCCGGACCTCCCAGCTCCGTGTTGGCACAAAGATTTGAAGCTCCGTATTCAGGACCTCCCAGCTCTGCGCTGGCAGGAAGCTCCGAAGCTCTGCATCCGGGACCTCCCAGCTCCGCGCTGGTACATGAAGCTCCACAGGAAGTCAAAGCCCAACTCAGTACTGGCATACGAGGACCTCCGTGCGTGCATTAGCAGGGAGCTGTCGAGATCTCTCCTTAGGATGCTACGGAACTCCCACCGTTACGCAACCACATGGTGGAAATCCTGACATTAGCCGGAAGACATCCCGCGATAAGAAGGCTCTTAGCCGGAATTCCAGGACCCTCTAAACCTTATTCTCATTTATATCATCGATACTATAATGAATAAATGCATCATACTAACAGCTGTTGTTATTTGAAGGATGAAATCGAAGTGCCCCAGTGGGACAATTGGGGAAGTTCCTTGACCGTGGCATCAACCAAGGTCAAGGTGTTTGGGGGATCTGTACCGACAAAAGGCAGACAACCCCCGCCTCCCATGAAGGACCAGCTCCATGTAAGGCTCAGCCTCAAGCCAAGCTCCGCGCTGGCAAAGGTCCGCAGGACCTCAAAGCCCAGCTTTGTGCTGGCATCCGGAGATCCCCGAAAGGTCGAAGTCCTCCTCTACACTGGCGTATGAAAGCCACAGGTATTTAAAAGCCTAGCTCCCCGCTGGCACGAAGACCTACTGATAAAACAATAATTTACCTTTTGTTAACCCAACAAGAACATGATATTGGGCCAGTTTTATATTGATTCGGCCCATGAGGGTTTTGATATGTGTTTAAAGTTGTTACAGGAACAATGGAGAGTGGATTACACGCACTACAGCTCAAACACATCAATTCCAAGCAGTCAACATTCGCACGGCTCGAGGTAGTTGTTGAGCAAGAAACAAAGCACTCAGCACACACAAGATCACAAGGAGCAGCTCAAGAATCAAATAATACAGCTCAAGCATGATTTTTGAGATTTTCTGTCATCACTCGTTCGTCATTGATTTGGCTACGTCGAGATTTATTTTCCTATTTAAAGGGAGGGGAGATCCACGACGAAAGGAGACCTTTCACACTTTCATTCTGTTTCAATGGTGTTATTTGGAATATGTAGTTCTGTCAAAATTTCGACTTTAAATATGTGCTATTTTGTTGGGTTTTCATTTTAAAGACAGTCTTTTACTTAGTTAAGCTTCAAGGTCCATCGTCATCATTTAGCTTGGCTATTTTATGGTATTTTATGTTGCTAAGAGTCATAGCAAAGGAGAATAGGGCTATTCTTCATCTATCAGTATGGCTACTATGATTATTCCCTTTCATCGTGTTTCATTTTATATGACAGAGATATAAAGAGGTATGTGAGAGATATAGATAGGTCTGTGAGAGATTAGTATTTCATCTTTATATTTTACTTTGATATTGAGAGGCGTAACAGAGATAGCAACGAACAAGGGCTGCTCGGATTAGTACTTTGATCTTTATATTTTATAGCTTAGCAGAGAGTTGAGCGAAAGATAAGAAATTAAGCAGAGAGATCGAGTGTTACTCTGCCGTAGCTTATAAGGAATTAATTAATCTTTTCCTTTCGTCATTTGCTATTCCTATTTTATATTCAAGTCATTTCAGAAGTTAATGATAGCCTAGTCATCATTTAGTAAAGTAACTACTCCCTTTTCACTTATTGTTTACGATAATTGCATCAAATTTGGTATACAAGTAGACAAGCCAATCACTCGTAGTAATTTGGGGCTTTGTGCATTGTAAACCAAGATCAGCAAATCGGGTAACAATAATCACACGGCTGTAAGTTATATTTTTACATCTGTTCAATATGCCGATTAATTTCATATTTGCTTCTATTAATATGTTTATGGGCCAATTCCTTCTACTGTTATTTAGTTTTGATAGTTAGTTTTCTTTTCATTTGCTAGTGCGCCCAAAACCAAGAAAAACCCCCATTAATACTATAACTATTATTATAATATTATTATTAATACTATTATCTTTATTATTATTATTATTATTATTATATTGTTAGCGATCGAGTTAGAAACTAGAAATAAATCAACCATTTTCCCTGGACGATCCTTACTTACGCTATACTAGTGAGGTTATAAATTTTATTTTTGGCCGTTTACGACGCGACCAAATTTTGGCGCCGTTGCCGGGGAAGGTGGTGTCTTAATTGATTTACTTCTACTTCTAATTCGATATTTTATTCTAGTTTATGCCCCGATCTTCTCGAACAGGTATATTAATATTCGATCCAGAAATCGAGAGGACCGCGAGGGCTAATCGAAAGGCAAAAAGACAAAAAGATTCGATTATATCAATATCTAGCACGGAATCCGAACACGAATTTTCAGCAAGCGACATGGAGGAAACCGAACAGCAACAACCACTCCGTCTTACGTTGAGGGATATGGCTACGCCGGATGTTAATCAGCGGCCGCTTTGCATTGAATTTCCCATTCTTCAAACACCTTTCGAATTAAAATCAGGATTAATTCATTTACTTCCTACTTTTCATGGTAACGCAGGTGAAGATCCGCACAAGCACTTGAAGGAGTTTCACATGGTTTGCTCAACCATGAAGCCAAACGGGGTCACGGAAGATCAGATAAGTCTTCGTGCATTTCCGTTCTCGCTGGCGGATCATGCAAAAGACTGGTTATACTACTTACCATCGGGTTCAATTACTACGTGGGCCGAACTTAAAAAACAATTTCTTGCAAAATTTTTCCCTGCATCTCGTGCCGCAAACATTCGTAAGGAAATCTACGGGATTCGACAAATGATCGGAGAAACCCTGCACGAATACTGGGAAAGATTCAAGCGACTTTGTGCAAGCTGTCCATATCACCAAATTTCAGAGTTAGCGCTTATCCAATATTTCTATGAAGGATTGCTACCCATGGAGAGAAACATGATTGACGCAGCAAGTGGAGGAGCGTTGGTCGATAAAACGGCAGACGAGGCACGACGACTGATCTCAAGCATGGCTACAAATGCGCAACAATTTGGAACACGTCAAGATGTAGGCCAACAAAGGATGGGCGAGGTAAGTACTACTTCATTTGAGCAAAAATTAGATTCACTAACATCTCTTGTGGAAAAACTTGTGATTGGAAAAACGAGTCAGGTAAAGGCTTGTGGCATATGTACATTTGCTGGGCATGCAACAGCGAATTGTCCTTCACTTCAGTTTGATCTTAACGAGCAAGCCAATGCAATTGGAGGATACACAGGACCATCTCAAAGACGCTATGATCCATACTCGAGTCAATACAATCCCGGATGGCGTGACCACCCCAATCTGAGTTACGGAAATCGACCACCAGGTTTTACGCAGCAAGCACCAAGACCACCAAATCCTCCTCAACAAGCCGCACCATCAAAACCAGGTATGTCTTTGGAGGATATTGTTAAGAATTTAGCAACTAGTACTGCCATTTTTCAACAAGAAACTCGATCGAGCATTAACGAAACGCGCTCGAGCGTGCAAAATTTAGAAAGGCAAGTATCACAGTTGGCCACACAATTGAGTCAAGTACAGAATGAGAAGGGAAAACTGCCAGCACAAGTCGAGATCAACCCAAGGGAAAATGTAAGTATAATGACTCTTCGAAACGGAAAAGAGGTAGGACCAACAATTCATGACGAGGGCCCTTCAAAAACTCCTAGTGATAAGCAAAAAGATAAAGAATTGAAGGTAAGTAATAACACTAATATCAATAAACCTAATATTGTTATTCCTCCACCTTTTCCTGGAAGGTTTGCTAGGGTAAAACAAGAAGAAGAAGAAAAGAGCATAATGGAGACCTTCAGCAAAGTTGAGATCAACATTCCATTGTTGGATGCTATCAAGCAGATTCCACGTTACGCAAAATTTTTAAAGGAAATGTGTTCGAACAAAAGGAAACACAAAGCCGAAGGAAAAATCCTAGTAAGTGACAATGTTTCCGCTGCGCTTCAACGAAAACTTCCCCAAAAATGTAAGGACCCAGGTATGTTTGCTATATCGGTTACTATAGGGACGAGAAAAATAAATAATGCCATGTTAGATTTAGGAGCTTCTATCAATGTTATGCCATTATCATTATTCAATGAGATGAGTATGGGACCTCTTAAGTGCACTGATATTTGTATTCAATTAGCAAATAGGTCCATTATTTATCCAGAAGGATTGGTTGAAGATGTGTTGGTAAAATGTGGTGAATTTATTTTTCCAGCTGATTTTTACATTGTCGACATGGGTGATGAACATGCGCTTGATTCTGCTATTATTTTATTAGGACGATCATTCATGAAAACGGCTAAAACTAAGATAGACGTTGATTCAGGAACTCTTACTTTTGAGTTTGATGGCGAAAAACTTACTATGAATGTATTTGATGCTATGAAATATCCTGATGAACCTGAATCTGTTAGTATGATTGATGCATTTGTTCGAGATGATTTTGAGCGTAATTTCACTAGCGATACACTCGACTATGTGATTAAGAATAGCAGAATAGAAAATGATGTGCATTTTGAAGAGGATGAAGGTATCAGAAACGCGCTCATGACATTACATGCACTTCCAGAAATTCACGATCAATCAGGTAACAACACTTTTTCACTACCTATTTCTAACGCAAAAATTGTTCCTTCTATAGAACAGGCACCTACATTGGAGTTGAAGGATCTACCAAAACATCTCAAGTACTGCTATTTGGGAGATAAAGAAACGTTGCCAGTCATTATTGCAAATGACTTGACCGCCATTCAAGAAGAGAAATTGATTCGCGTTCTGAAGGAGTATAAGACCGCGATAGGATGGACTTTGGCCGACATCAAAGGAATAAGTCCCTCGATATGCATGCATAGAATTCTACTTGAGCCCGACTCTAAGCCGATACGAGAAGCACAACGTAAGCTCAATCCGGCCATGAAAGAGGTAGTTATGAAAGAAATTATTAAATTATTAGATATGGGGATAATATTTCCAATATCAGACAGTCAATGGGTAAGTCCAGTTCATGTTGTTCCTAAGAAATCTGGGTTTTCACTTGTGAAAAATGATAAGAATGAATTGGTACCAATGAGATTACAGACGGGTTGGCGCATGTGCATTGATTTTCGTAAGTTAAATGCGGCTACCCGAAAGGATCATTTTCCACTACCCTTCATTGATCAGATGCTAGAAAGACTGGCAGGTAAGTCTTTCTTTTGTTTCCTCGATGGATTTTCTGGTTATTATCAAATTATCGTGGCACCCGAGGATCAAGAGAAAACTACTTTCACATGTCCATTTGGTACATTTGCATATCGTCGCATGCCTTTTGGTTTATGTAATGCTCCTGGTACATTTCAACGATGCATGATGAGCATATTTTCTGATTTAATAGAAACATGCATTGAAATATTCATGGATGATTTTACTGTTTATGGAGATTCATTTGATCATTGCCTTGATAATCTAGTAGAAGTTCTTAAACGCTGCATCGATAAAAATCTTGTACTTAACTATGAAAAATGTCATTTTATGGTTAAAGAAGGAATAGTTCTAGGTCATGTAGTTTCATCTCGAGGAATTGAGGTAGACAAGGCTAAGGTCGATTTGATATCTAATTTGTCATACCCCACTAATGTTCGAGAAATTCGAAGCTTTCTTGGTCATGCAGGTTTTTACAGGAGATTTATTAAGGATTTCTCAAAAATCGCTCAACCAATGTCAAGACTACTTCAAAATGACGTACCGTTCAATTTCGGGGATGAGTGCAAAGAGGCGTTTAATAAGTTAAAGCTATTACTAACTACTGCACCGATAATCGAACCCCCAAATTGGGAGTTACCGTTCGAGCTCATGTGCGACGCAAGCAAATACGCCGTAGGAGCTGTGCTTGGACAAAAAGATGGAAGGAAGAGTCACGTCATCTACTATGCTTCAAAGACGCTTGACTCGGCACAATGCAACTACACCACAACTGAAAAAGAGCTTTTATCTATTGTTTTTGCATTTGATAAGTTTAGGTCTTATTTACTGGGATCTAAGGTTATCGTTTATTCTGACCATGCAGCTTTAAAATATTTGTTGTCGAAGAAGGAGTCAAAACCGCGCTTAATACGATGGATTTTGTTGCTTCAAGAGTTTGATTGGGAGATTAAGGATCGCAAAGGCGTGGACAACTCCGTGGCAGATCACTTGAGCCGTTTGATACGTGACGAAGAGCCGCTGCCGATTTCAAATGATGAAATTAATGATATACTCACTCATTGTCATACATATGCATGTGGAGGACATTTTGGACCTAAGCGAACTGCTAGGAAAATTTTAGACTGTGGATTTTATTGGGAAACTATTTTTAAAGATGCTTATTTATTTTGCAAGAGCTGTCCCAATTGTCAAAGAACAGGTACAATTTCTTTTAGAGATGAGATGCCACAAAATCCAATTTTAGTTTGTGAAATTTTCGATGTATGGGGAATGGATTTTATGGGACCTTTTCCAAGTTCGTTTGGTTTTCTTTATATTTTGCTTGCCGTTGATTATGTGTCGAAGTGGGTAGAAGCAAAGGCTACCCGAACTAACGATTCTAAAGTTGTTGTAGGATTTCTTAAATCAAACATCTTTAGTAGGTTCGGAATTCCTCGTGCAATTATAAGCGACCAAGGTACACATTTTTGCAATCGCACGGTGGAAGCACTCATGCGCAAATACGGAGTCCATCATCGATTAGCCACTACTTATCATCCACAATCAAACGGACAAGCTGAAGTTTCAAATAGGGAGGTCAAGAATATTTTGGAGAAAACCGTAAACCCGAATCGTAAGGACTGGAGCTTGCGGCTAGACGACGCACTTTGGGCATATCGAACTGCTTTTAAAACACCAATTGGGATGTCGCCATATCGCCTAGTTTTCGGTAAGATGTGTCATTTACCTGTTGAAATTGAACATCGTGCTTTTTGGGCAGTTAAACAGTGCAACATGGAGGCCACAAAAGCGGGTGAGGAGCGAAAATTTCAGCTACAGGAACTTGAAGAAATTCGCCTAGACGCCTATGAGAATGCGAGAATGTACAAGGAACGAACGAAGCAATTTCACGACAAACTCCTACATAAAAAAGAATTCATGCTAGGTCAAAAAGTTCTCCTTTACAATTCAAGGCTGAAATTCATGCCAGGTAAACTCAAATCTCGTTGGATGGGACCATATATTGTTAAAAATATTTATCCAAACGGCGTTATTGAAATTGAGTGCATATCTACTAACAAGTGTTTCAAGGTAAATGGTCATAGGCTTAAACCGTATTTTGAGAATGCTTTTATGGCTTGCGTGGAAGAGATCAAGTTGTGCCCACCCATTTATGCATGACGTGGAAGAACGGAGACTACGTCTAGCCAAAGACGTTAAACAAAAGCGCTCATTGGGAGGCAACCCAATATTATCCTATTTTATGTTGTTATTGCAATATTTTCGTTTTATCTATGTTTTCATGATGATTAAGCAGGTTTGTTAGCAACTACATGCGCTACGATATCACTAGGCTCGAGTAAACATATCACCTATCTTGGAATTCCTCTACGACTCCATCAATGTCAGGGAAGTTTTATTTTCAGCATCACTTTTATTATTTCTTCGCATCTACTCTGAACATATTAAAATGAAAATTGGGGTGGGAATATTTTGATTTTAGCTTCTATTTTCATTAGATTCTACATTGAGGACAATGCAGAGTTTAGGTGTGGGGGAGATTTCTATGTTGATGAATACATATCTTGTCTCGAGCAAACCGATGTGCGTTAATTAGAACATGAGAGAAACAATTAGGAATAACTATTTGGTATTAGGATGATTATTCTTTTTCTTCAATTAATTTAAGACCGGATGCGCAAGAGTCGACACAAAGCCTACTTAAATATGTGAGATTTGAGCCTTAAAAAAAAAAGTATTTATCTTTATACTCAGTTTTTTCTTTACGAGAGTATCACATATGTTTCGAATATTCTAGAACTTGCTCTATTATACATGTTGATATCATTGGCGACTTTCTGTGTTCAAAAGTGATTAAGGCATTTAGGATTAAGCCCTTGGCCTCACACTGACCCTACCTTCAATATTTTCCACTTAGTGAGCCAATTTGAGCCTTAAGCCTTATTTTTCTTGTTGAAGTTAAGCCACTATATTTACCCATATATATCCTTTTGGCCTTCTTTTCAACCCATTGTCGTATTGGATGAGTTATTAATTGCTTAGATTCCACGATTTTTGAGATTGATAATAAATGAGTCCAGATTGAGTCCAATAGTTATAACGAAAAAAAAAAAAAAAGTCATCCCGAAAAAAAAAAAGAGGTAAAAAAAAAAGATAGCAAAAAAAAAAGAAAAAAAAAAGAGGAAAAAAAATAGAGAAAAGAAAAAAATTATTATATATATATATAAAAAAAAAGTTACGAGGCGCTAGTCGGTTTTATTGGGAAGTTTTGAGTTGTCTTAGCAAGTTAGTATGATCAGAGTAATTCCAGAAGTAGTCGTGCATCATGGGATAGGCGTAGAATCTAGCGATTAAATAATCATCTGATCCGATAATTTAAACCTACTTCCCCAAAATTATCCTACCTAATCCCTAAGCCCCATTACAACCCAATGAAAGACCTTCTGATTTGTACACTTAAGTCGCTATGTGAATACAATGTGATATGTTAGCAAGCTTATGGTAATATCGTTTCATAGTGTTGATTTGAGCGTATACACATACATCCCATAAACACTTTGAGCGCATTGAGATGATCCATGTGAGAGTTGTTGATTTTTGTGGCATTTAGGCTTTACCGAGATTGTTAGAAATTGATATGATTGTCTAGTGCTAAATGTTATGAATAATTGCTATCTCTAGGACAAATTAATGTATGTCGGTGAACTCCTGATGAGAATGTTTGCATCTTCTATCTCGAGTAAATGCTTGAGGACAAGCATTATTTAAGTGTGGGGGAATTTGATAAAACAATAATTTACCTTTTGTTAACCCAACAAGAACATGATATTGGGCCAGTTTTATATTGATTCGGCCCATGAGGGTTTTGATATGTGTTTAAAGTTGTTACAGGAACAATGGAGAGTGGATTACACGCACTACAGCTCAAACACATCAATTCCAAGCAGTCAACATTCGCACGGCTCGAGGTAGTTGTTGAGCAAGAAACAAAGCACTCAGCACACACAAGATCACAAGGAGCAGCTCAAGAATCAAATAATACAGCTCAAGCATGATTTTTGAGATTTTCTGTCATCACTCGTTCGTCATTGATTTGGCTACGTCGAGATTTATTTCCTATTTAAAGGGAGGGGAGATCCACGACGAAAGGAGACCTTTCACACTTTCATTCTGTTTCAATGGTGTTATTTGGAATATGTAGTTCTGTCTAAATTTCGACTTTAAATATGTGCTATTTTGTTGGGTTTTCATTTTAAAGACAGTCTTTTACTTAGTTAAGCTTCAAGGTCCATCGTCATCATTTAGCTTGGCTATTTTATGGTATTTTATGTTGCTAAGAGTCATAGCAAAGGAGAATAGGGCTATTCTTCATCTATCAGTATGGCTACTATGATTATTCCCTTTCATCGTGTTTCATTTTATATGACAGAGATATAAAGAGGTCTGTGAGAGATATAGATAGGTCTGTGAGAGATTAGTATTTCATCTTTATATTTTACTTTGATATTGAGAGGCGTAACAGAGATAGCAACGAACAAGGGCTGCTCGGATTAGTACTTTGATCTTTATATTTTATAGCTTAGCAGAGAGTTGAGCGAAAGATAAGAAATTAAGCAGAGAGATCGAGTGTTACTCTGCCGTAGCTTATAAGGAATTAATTAATCTTTTCCTTTCGTCATTTGCTATTCCTATTTTATATTCAAGTCATTTCAGAAGTTAATGATAGCCTAGTCATCATTTAGTAAAGTAACTACTCCCTTTTCACTTATTGTTTACGATAATTGCATCAAATTTGGTATACAAGTAGACAAGCCAATCACTCGTAGTAATTTGGGGCTTTGTGCATTGTAAACCAAGATCAGCAAATCGGGTAACAATAATCACACGGCTGTAAGTTATATTTTTACATCTGTTCAATATGCCGATTAATTTCATATTTGCTTCTATTAATATGTTTATGGGCCAATTCCTTCTACTGTTATTTAGTTTTGATAGTTAGTTTTCTTTTCATTTGCTAGTGCGCCCAAAACCAAGAAAAACCCCCATTAATACTATAACTATTATTATAATATTATTATTAATACTATTATCTTTATTATTATTATTATTATTATTATTATTATTATTATTATTATTATATTGTTAGCGATCGAGTTAGAAACTAGAAATAAATCAACCATTTTCCCTGGACGATCCTTACTTACGCTATACTAGTGAGGTTATAAATTTTATTTTTGGCCGTTTACGACGCGACCACCTACAGTCCAGCTCCGTGCTGACGTGAAGGCCCTAACTCCTGGGGACCTAAAGACAAGCTCCTTGCTGAAAATGAGGACATACACCGACCTCCATGCTGAGCTCCTCACCAGCATGCAAAATTCATTATAAGGGATCTCCAAACCAGCTGAAGAGCAGCTCCGTGCTGGATAAAGGCAAATAAGCCAAGCTCCGCGCTAACACACGAATTCCCAGCAGATAGTTCCATGATAGCATCCGAACTTCGGGAGTCTGGGGCCAGGGACCTCGTTATTAACTGAGAAGAGAAGGCGCTCCATTTCGCCATCACTTTCAAATCACAAGGCCTCCAACAAGGAGCCCTGATACTAAGCGAGCGGGCGCTATAACCACGCACTAAGCGAGCTGGCGCTATATCCACGCATTCAGCGAGCGGGCGCTATATCCACGCATTTAAGCGAGCGGACGCTATAACCATGCACTAGCGAGCTGGCGCTATATCCACGCATTAAGCGAGCGGGCGCTATATCCACGCATTTAAGCGAAGCTGGCGCTATAACCAGGGTAAACTAATGATGTCTCTAAGCAAATACCACCTTGTCGGAATATAGATATTCTATAAGCGGTGCACCGTATAATATAATCGATACCAAAGGTCGACGGACCTGCGGCGTACAAAGACATCAAAGGCTGATAGCCTGCGACGTGAAATGATACCAAGGGTCGACGGACCTGCGGCGTACAAAGACATCAAAGGCTGATAGCCTGCGACGTGAAAGATGCCCATGAGGGTGTACAAGATGCCACCGCTGACGGGCTGTGGTGTACAGGACATCAAAGGTCCTCAGTAAGGCCTGCGACATGAATAGGTACCTCAGCGTAGCTGGCGCTATAACCAGGGTAAAACGGTGGGAGAAAATCCCCACTTTATATCTAGGACCTTCGGGCCTATATTACTGAACTCGCTAAGGACAAAGAGAGACTAGCGCAAAGCGACACCCGAGGACAATGACGACGGTCATTGCAACCAAGGGCGTGAATTTGTACTTGGCTTACGAATTGAATAGCTAACGCTATTAACCTTGACACAGCAACGATGTTCCCAGAAACATCCATTAGGTCCCGTAAAAGAAAATATATTACGAGGAGAAAGGGAACTCCGACGAAACTCACAAACATGGGGAGTTAAGCTCCCGGAGTCCTTATCATCATATCTCGAAACAAGAAACGTATTTCTTACAGGCCATCACCACCCTGAAAAAGGCAAAAAGGAGAATGTCCCAGGGAGCTCGGAGATACGTACAGTAGGACCTAGGGATCTCCTTACAAGTGCAAAGGCTCAAACAGGAGCTCCCCCATCAGGTCCCCGCTAGGGGAGTTAAGCTCCCCTAAAACATCGCAGGTCCTAGGATGCCCCAGGAAGCTAGAAGCAATATGCAGCAGGACCTGAGGATCTCCTCCAACGCTCGTAGAGGAACTCCACCATCAGGTCCCCATCAGGTCCCCATCAGGTCCCTGCCAGGTCCCTTCCAGATTCCAAGGACGATGGATGCAACAGCAACGATAAAAGCCCGAGGAAAAACGAGCTCCAACAGAGACACACAAACATGGGGGAGTTAAGCTCTTTTAAAACATTGCAGGTCCTAAGATGTCTGGAAAGGCCTTCCACTAAGTCCCCTGAGGAGCTGCAGATGATGTCTGGGAGAGCATAGCTTGGGTCAGGCCCTTCACATGCTCCTTCAGGACGCCAACCCAGAAACGAAGACTCTCGGGAGCTTGGGGACCTCATTCAAAGCAATCAAAGATGGCGGCCCTTGAAGATGAGCCAAATGCACCTCCGTCACACGCGCAAAATCGACATCCCACTCTCCCTTCTCCTTAGCGAAGGAGCTCTAGAGATCTTCCTTGCGCTATTTCATAAGAGCTGCATTTTTGTCTTTCTTTCTCTAGGGAGCTCCGCAGTTCCCTCTCGTACTAATAGGTTGACTTCGTCTAATTAACTATCTCCAGGTCCCGGGTCGACGACTTGGCGGACGGTCCGACAGCTACATAGCTCACCACCCGAGAGATGACCCTCTGAACGTCTAGGAGCACTCAACGATCTAACAAGTTCATCTTTTCACCCTTTGTTCAGATGGTCCACAGAAGTAGGGAGCTCAGCCACTGAGAAACAGTGACTGATGATGGGAGGTTCTTGAGCCCCCTAATAGGAGAAGGAACCGTAGGGACGACCACTGTCCCTATAGAAGGAAGAATCTCCTTGACCCGAGGGAGCAAGGGAGCTAGGAGCAACGTACAACAGAACCTGGGGACCTCCTTCAAGAATGCAAGGTTCAAAGGGGAACTCTGCCACCGGGTCTCCACTAGACATGCATAGGGGAGTCAAGCTCCCCAAACCTTCAAGAGGTAATTATGGTAGGGAGGTAAGGCCCATCTTAAATTTTACTCTAATTCACTTTTTGTCCCAAAAACTAAATTAGAGTAGGGGAGTGGTTGATACGGACTAAAGTAGATGGGCCTGAAAAATTAATAAATAAAGGCCCAGTAGGCCCATTTTATTGGGCCTGAGGGGACCTCCGACAGACCTGGGGGAACTAACAACAGGAGCTTAAGGAACTAGGGACCTGAGGAACTACCTGACAGACGAACAAAGCTTCCCTGATACGCAACCAGTAAAAAGATCTTGTAAAAAGGGAATCCAATGAAAGGGCCACGTGTCCGATTGAGATAGGGCAGCACCACTGCAAAAGCTGCGACCACTGTTCACTGAAAGGACTGCAGACTGCACACTGCTGTCCTGACAGCCTATACTGACACAAAAAGGCCCTATCAACAGGAATTCTGGGACTTGACAAAGGCCAGACTGCTTGCAGCTCCCTGAGGCGATGGAATGCGTCCCATCTCCAGGATTCCAGGGACCTACCTCCAGGCAATATCCAAGGGCTGAGGGACGTACCTTCAGGCAATACCCAGAGAGCCTACTATATAAAGGGGCCTTCACCATTTTCACCATTCATTCACGTTTTAACACATTACAACACTTAGAAAATACTCTCTCTACACTAGATCAACATCTTGAACGTCCCAGTAGCTATTTTATTAAGTGTTCTTGATATAAAGAAGAGAGAGTGAGCTGTTTGAGTGTGTAATCTTCAAAGTATAGTGAAAACAGTTTCCGAGCGCCCGTGGACGTAGGATCTACAAAGATCCGAACCACGTAACCCTTGTGTTATTTTGTTTACGTCCCCATCACATCCCAACAGGTCCCCCCAACGTCCCAGACAGGTCCCCCAGCGTCCCAATACGTCCTCAACGTTCGAGGCAGGTCCCTCAATGTCCCAAACAGGTCCCAAAGTCCCAAATACGTTCCAAACACGTCCCCTTCAGTTTCTCACCAATAAGCACCTTCCACACGTCTTAAATAATATCCTTTCCCCGGCTATATAAATTTCTTTACCCACACATAAAAATATCGTTGATTGGGTTTGCCCCATATCAATGTTACTTATGTGTAATTACTATATTTGAATGAAATTAACTTTATGTTTGATAATGGATAGTTATTGTATAATTAACATGTGTTAGTGATATTTTTAAAAAAAATTTATTATTTAATTTGTTTATTAATTAAGGAACGCGTGTGGACACATTTATATAACTACTAGTACTTTCTGCACACGCTATGCGTGTGCTTAAAACATAATTGTTCTAATTTTAATTTTGAAATTTATAATTTTATGTTTAGTTGATGAAATATAATTTTTATATATATAAAAGGAAAATAATGAGTATGAGTATAAGTATAATTAACTAAAAATTGAGTGGTTAAATATGATAATTATTTAATTAAGGAAATTAGAAATTTACGGGGTTAAATTGTAAATATTGTTACAGACCAAAATGACAGTTAATAGACACCCCTCACCCTTAATATAATATACTAGTAATTCATGCACACTTAAATGCGTGTGCATATAGATATATATTATAGTAATTTTATCTAAAATACATAGTGGAAATTATAATTTAAATATAATCTATCTTCATAAATATATATAGAAGAGAAATATAATTTAATATGAAATTAATGTAAAAGAGTAATTCATTAGAGGGGTAAAAATGAGAATATAAAATTACATACCAAATTTAGATTTACTGGAAAAGATAGTGGGTGATTTTTTGTAGTTTTATTAATATTTGTATTATTTTTTTAAAACATTGGGTAGTGGGTAATTATCTTTTTTAATTTCTATTGTTTCTTAAAAATAATTATTATTTGTAGATGAGATATGATTGGTCAATAGACAGACCAAATTAATTGAATTAGTGGCAGTTTAACCAAAGTTATGAGGCTTAATAAAATTTAAAATATATACGAATAGATAATAGAATAGATATAAGATTTGAACACGTGACGAGAAAGAAACTAAAACAACCTTAACAAATCGAAAAGAAAAGGAACAAATCGAAAAGAAAAAGACAGCACATCTTGAAGATTAAGTCGGACTATTTCCACAAGACCCTCCCTCCTCAAGTCCATCATCTATAAATAAGCGTTTATTTCCGCACCTGAACTAAACATTACCTTCGTCGCCATTCAACTTCTCTACCATGGAAAACGGCGGATTGTGGAAGTTCAAGGCCAACAACGAAGTCGTAGAAGCTTCTTCTCTTACATTGAGAGGCGTGCTTGAAATGCTGATGGAGAATCTCAACCCTGACGACCCTAGAGACGTAGTTCCCCTGGGAAACGGCGACCCTTCACTCTTTCCGTCGTACCGTTCGCCGGAGACGGCGGAGGACGCCGTCTGCAGAGCCCTACGCTCCGGCGACTTCAATGGGTACTCCCCCACAGTCGGTATTCCTTCTGCTCGCAGGTATATTTTCATATATATTATATTAAATTATATATCAGTCTTTCGTATTCATACTTTGATTTCACAGTATGTATATATGGCTAATACCTACCTATGTAATAAAATCAACGGTCTGCAGGGCAGTGGCGGGCTATCTGTCAAAAGACCTTCCGTACGATCTATCGCCCGATGATGTTTTCTTGACCGTTGGATGCGCTCAGGCGATCGAAGCCATCGTTTCTGTCCTCGCAAACCCTAAAGCTAACATCTTGCTTCCAAGGCCAGGCTACCCCGACTGCGAATCTAGGGCAGTGTTTTCCCGCCTCGAAAAACGACACTTCGACCTAATCCAAGAAAACGATTGGGAAATCGATTTGGACGCCGTTGAAACCCTAGCAGACGAAAACACGGTGGCCATGGTGATCGTCAGCCCTGGGAATCCTTGTGGGAACGTGTACACCTACGATCACTTGAAGAAGGTGAGGCCCCCCTTTTCGTAACTTATATGCACGCTATTACGCACTAAACCCTAGTTTTAATCATCAATCTTTGTTCGTAATATTTTTATTACAAGGTTGCGGAGACTGCTCGAAAGCTAGGGATCTTGGTGATTGCAGATGAAGTGTACGGCCACCTTACGTTCGGGAGAAGACCATTCGTTCCCATGGGGGTCTTCGGTTCGATCGCTCCAATCGTGACCGTTGGATCCTTATCGAAGAGATGGATCGTTCCTGGGTGGAGATTGGGATGGCTAGCCATGAGTGACCCTCATGGAGTGCTTAAGAAACAAGGGGTACCTACCTCCCTTTATATTTAATTACTATTCTTCGAAAAAATATTCGAACGCGTAATATTTTGTTGTGTGTGCAGATTGTCGAAGGCATTAAGGCCTTTCTGAACATATCCTCCGACCCAGCTACCTTTATTCAGGTTCCAACTCATCATCGACATCTATTTCTCCTTTTTTTTTCGATACGTCGACTTGAATTAGAACGAAAGCCCTTTCGAGTGAGAGACTGAGTGATTTTTTCTTGCAATAAAAGGGCGCACTTGGGGAGATCCTCGAAAGTACGCCAGACGATTTCTTTCGGGACATCAACGGTAGGTTGAAAGAATCTGCTGAGATGTGCTACGAACTAGTAAAAGGCATCCCCTGCTTAACTTGTCCTAGCAAGCCCGAAGGAGCTACGTTTCTTATGGTAAAGCTTCACCTCTCCATGTTCGAAGATATTAAGGATGACACAGACTTCTGCATCAAGCTTGCCAAGGAGGAATCTGTCATAGTTCTCCCAGGTAGGTAACTATTATTAAAACTAATATAGACATACTAAGAAGCTTGCCAATAAATGTTTCGAAACTTTCAGGTGTTGCTATGGGGCTCAAGAATTGGCTGCGCCTGATGTTTGCGATCGAGCCATCTACTCTCGTCGATGGGCTCAAAAGAATCAAAGCTTTCTATGAGAGACATGCTAAGAAACAGTGATGGGCAGGCACGAAAGGTTAATCGAATATGCCTCATCATCAACCTAATAGTTCATGAGAAACAATGGAAGTTGTTTCCTTTTATTGTGTTTGCTATTGCTATGTATGTCTTGTTAAGTATAGCAGTAATAAATCGGTGACTGATGGGAGATGAAATATGTAGTCTGTGTAGTTCATCATTGGATCAAGAACAAAAGCAGAACACTTCGGAAATATGTTCCTCTCAAAGGACACATACATGTAAATAGATCGATGCATCAAACAGCAGCAGCACAAAACAATCAATCAATCGCGTTCGCTGATTGCAGTAAGGTGCTCATCGATTTCTTCGGTCGACAGAACTTTAAACAGTGAATCTTCTTTCCTCACAACGCCAACCTGGCACTAAAATTAGATCGATGCGTTCAGTACCTAAGTAACATCGCGGATGTTAAAGATTCGAGGATAACGATTTACCTCAATCTCGCTGGCCTTGAAATCCTCCTGAAGAACCGATTGCAAAGCTGAAATTGCAGTCTACAACAGAGGACAACAGGCCCGATTAAACTCATATTATACATGATAGGCTCAACCACTTAATATTTCCAATTTACAAAAAAGATGACGTCAAACATCTGAAGCATCTCCATGTCATTTCGTTTCAGTGTCCAAACATCATAGATCATCAGTAGAGAATGTAGAGGCATTGGAGATATATGAATTACCTGAACAGTTTCTTCGTAGGTGAATGCAGGGTCATTTTTCATCTTCTTTTCCAGAAAGTTAATAGCCTCTTGATCTTTTCCACCAGCGCTAGTTGCCTAAGAAGCAGATATGGAAGATTTAATAGCAGAAATGCCACTGAGAAGCTGAGAAAATGATTACCTTATGACCGAAAAAGTGGCCAGCAGGATCACACTTGAATAGCTGAGGACCTTTCTCTTCATCAATTCCCAATACCATCGCAACTTCAAACAAAAAATTTTAGATGAGAAAGTTTATACAAGCAAAAAAACTTCATAATGGTGAATGTCATCTAACCTATGCCAAGGGGTCTCATGTATGCATGTTGCGTGTAAACCTGAGATTTTGTCAGCAATCCTGCAATGCATTGAAGACAATCAGAACCAGACGTAATGATAAGGACCAACATATAGATGCATTACTAAGTGAGTTTTCGATCATATATGCTTTTCCAAATTGAAAATCAAGCATATCAGATTACAAAATCGATCAACTGAAGGTAATGAAATGGTACCTGTCATGCCCGTAGCCAACAGACCAATGTACTTAATTAATACAATATGGTATTTTTCACTTTCTTGGTGGGTGGTTTTTCAATTTTTTTTATTTGTTTAATAATCACGGGTGTGAAATACGTGTAATTAATACAATATGGTATTTTCCACTTTCTTAGTGGGTGGTTTTTCATTTTTTTTGTTTTTTATTTGTTTAATATAAAAAATTGACACGTGGCGCAGGGAGAACAAAACTACATTTGATTGTATATATAGGATAGGATACAATATGGTATCTTCCACCTTAGTGGGTGGTTTTTCATTTTTTTTTTGTTTTTTATTTTGTTTAATATAAAAAATTGACACGTGGCGCATGGAGAACAAACCTAAATTTGATTGTATATATAGGATTTAGTGAAACGTGAAAAGCAAGAGTATTAAATTGTTGAATAAACCATACAAAATGTGTGCTTATATAAATGTGTGTGTGTGGGTGGGGTATGCGGACATTGACTAATTTCAGACAGGCGTTCCGCGTTTACAAGGGCAAAATCGAGGAATCTTAGGTTAAATCCAAGAAATGCTTCTGATTCGGTTTTCTTCTTTTATTAAACACCTCGTCAACTATGAACCTTCATTTCTACATGTGTGAAAAATAGCAGAAATTAAGGAATATACATTTAGATACGCAACTCATATAATACAATACTTAAATTTGAAAAATGTGAAAATAAAGAAACTAGCCTTGACAATTGGAAAAAGACTTAAAGATGAAGTCGTACTATTTCCACAAAGACCCTCTCAACTCAAGTCATCGTCTCTATAAATAAGCGTTTATTTCCGCACCTTCACTAAATATTTACCTTCGTCGCTGCCATTCAACTTCTTCGACCATGGAAAACGGCGGATTGTGGAAGTTCAAGGCCAACGACGACGTCGTATAAGCTTCTTCTCTTACGTTGAGAGGCGTGCTTGAAATGCTGATGGAGAATCTCAACCCTGACGACCCCAGAGACGTAGTTCTCCTGGGAAACGGCGACCCTTCACTCTTTCCGTCGTACCGTACGCCGGTGACGGCGGAGGACGCCGTCTGCAGAGCCCTACGCTCCGGCGACTTCAATGGGTACTCGCCCACCACCGGTATTCCTTCTGCTCGCAGGTATATTTTCATATATATTATAATATTAAAAAATATCAGTCTTTCGTATTCTTACTTTTATTTCACATTATAATAAAATCAACGGAGTTTCTCCCTTTGCAGGGCAGTGGCGGGCTATCTGTCGAAAGACCTTCCCTACGATCTATCGCCCGACGATGTTTTCTTGACCGTTGGATGCGCTCAGGCGATCGAAGCCATCGTTTCTGTCCTCGCAAACCCTAAGGCTAACATCTTGCTTCCGAGGCCAGGCTACCCCGACTGCGAATCTAGGGCAGTGTTTTCCCGCCTCGAAAAACGACACTTCGACCTAATCCAAGAAAACGATTGGGAAATCGATTTGGACGCCGTCGAAACCCTAGCAGACGAAAACACGGTGGCCATGGTGATCGTCAGCCCCGGGAATCCTTGTGGGAACGTATACACCGACGATCACTTGAAGAAGGTGAGGCTGCCCCCTTTCGTAACTTATACGCACGCGACTACGCACTAAACCCTAATCATCAATTAATCTTGTTCGTAATATTTTTATTACAAGGTTGCGGAGACTGCTCGAAAGCTAGGGATCTTGGTGATTGCAGATGAAGTGTACGGCCACCTTACGTTTGGGAGGAGGCCATTCGTTCCCATGGGAGTCTTCAGTTCGATCGCTCCAATCGTGACCGTTGGATCCTTATCGAAGAGATGGATCGTTTCACCTCTTCATGTTCGAAGATATTAAGGATGACACAGACTTCTGCATCAAGCTTGCCAAGGAGGAATCTGTCATAGTTCTCCCAGGTAGGTAACTATTATTAAAACTAATATAAATAGACATACTAAGAAGCTTGCCAAGAAATGTTTCGAAACTTTCAGGTGTTGCTATGGGGCTCAAGAATTGGCTGCGCCTGATGTTTGCGATCGAGCCATCTACTCTCGTCGATGGGCTCAAAAGAATCAAAGCTTTCTATGAGAGACATGCTAAGAAACAGTGATGGGCAGGCACGAAAGGTTAATCGAATATGCCTCATCATCAACCTAATAGTTCATGAGAAACAATGGAAGTTGTTTCCTTTTATTGTGTTTGCTATTGCTATGTATGTCTTGTTAAGTATAGCAGTAATAAATCGGTGACTGATGGGAGATGAAATATGTAGTCTGTGTAGTTCATCATTGGATCAAGAACAAAAGCAGAACACTTCGGAAATATGTTCCTCTCAAAGGACACATACATGTAAATAGATCGATGCATCAAACAGCAGCAGCACAAAACAATCAATCAATCGCGTTCGCTGATTGCAGTAAGGTGCTCATCGATTTCTTCGGTCGACAGAACTTTAAACAGTGAATCTTCTTTCCTCACAACGCCAACCTGGCAATAAAATTAGATCGATGCGTTCAGTACCTAAGTAACATCGCGGATGTTAAAGATTCGAGGATAACGATTTACCTCAATCTCGCTGGCCTTGAAATCCTCCTGAAGAATCGATTGCAAAGCTGAAATTGCAGTCTACAACAGAGGACAACAGGCCCGATTAAACTCATATTATACATGATAGGCTCAACCACTAACATAATATTTTCCAATTTACAAAAAAGATGACGTCAAACATCTGAAGCATCTCCATGTCATTTCGTTTCAGTGTCCAAACATCATAGTGTTGACTAATAATCTCAAAGCTAGAAACAAGACAAAGAAAAACAAAACCCATAAAGTAAGGAAGGAAGCAGGGAAACAAAACTCTTAATTAAGGTGAAGACAAAAAAAAAACATATTGAGGAAAACACGTAAGAGGAAAAACATGAGCATTAGTGGAAGAAAACAAGGAAAAGTGTGTGTGACTTTTGTGTTTGATAGTGTAAGCTAGTTGCTATATATAATAGCATGAACGTGAAAGTGTATTAGTAAGAACAATAGATTACAAATAGCTATATGTGAGTTGAGAAATATTTTCTTCTCCCGAGTCTAAAGCACCGAATGTGCATCAGATAAATACACAATATTAAAGCTCTGTTCTTCCTTCGTGTGTAGTGTGCATAAAGCAAGTGCATACAACAAAGAAAGTCTATCCCTCACAAATAAAGGAAAATATTAGGAAACAACAAATTGGTATCAGAGCCAATGGCGACAATGGGAGCAACCGCTGGTCAAATGCCGATTCCGAAGCTCACCAAATTCTACTACGACAAATGGCGCATTCAAATGAAGGTGTTGCTCCAGTCTCAAGACTCGTGGGAGATAGTCGCGAACGGATACACCGAACCTGAAAATACAGACGGGTACACAGCAGCCCAACTAAAGACGTTGAAGGAATCCCGCAAACAAGATAAGACCGCACTTTATATCATCTACCAATCTGTAGATGAGGCCGGTTTCGAAAAAATAGCCGAAGCCGAAAAATCGAAGGATGCATGGGAGACGCTGGAAAACGCATACAAAGGTGCCGATCGAGTAAAGCAAATACGGTTGCAGACTCTTCGTGGCGAGTTCGAAATAACGAAAATGAAGGAGGGCGAAGGCGTGTCCGAGTATATAACAAGAGTGCAAACCATCGCGAACCAGCTGAAGAGAAATGGCGAGGTCCTAACCGATGCCCGAGTCGTCGAGAAAATTTTGCGATCCCTGACGAACGAGTACGAGAACGTGGTGTGCGCAATTGAAGAATCCAAAGACCTTGAAAAAATGACGGTCGATGAACTCTCTGGTTCGCTCGAAGCTCACGAGCAGCGAAAGAAAAAGAAGAAGCAGGAGTCTTTAGACGAGGCCCTACAGACGAAATTGTCCATTAATGACGACAAGGCGTTGTATACACACCATAGTCGAGGAAGAGGACGTGGCCAACGAGGACGTGGTTCGATCAAAGCACAGGCCGAGGACGAGGCTACAATCACGAAAAAGAAGGACAAAACAACAATCAAAATTGGAGAGGACGAGGTCGAGCACGAGGACGTGGCGGCCGCTCAAACCGACCGAGCGTAGAATGTTACAATTGCGGAAAGTTCGGGCACTTTGCGAAGGACTGTTGGTCCAACAAGAAGGTGGAAGAAAATGCGAACCTAGTCGCACAAGATGATCCAAAAGACGATGGCGTTCTCTTAATGGCGCTGGAAGATAAAAGCCCGGGTAGCGACATGGTGTGGTACCTTGATACCGGTGCTAGTAATCACATGAGCGGGCACAAACATCTCTTCACGGATCTGAAGAAGATCGAGGATGGCTACGTGTCTTTTGGAGACGCATCGAAGATAGAAGTCAAAGGCCGAGGAAAAATATTTTTCACTCAAAATGATGGCAAACAAGGATCGGTCGAGGATGTCTACTTTGTATCAGATCTAAAAGCCAACATTTTAAGCATGGGGGAGTTGCTTGAAAATGGATGCTCGGTGTTCATGAAGGATCGCTCACTACAACTTCGAAACAAAGATGGTCGAATAATTGCACGGGTCGAGATGGAAAGGAACCGAATGTTTAAAATCAACCTGATGACAATTCAAGAAAGATGCTTGCAAGTTAACTTAGACGATAAAGGTCATTTGTGGCATATGCGATTCGGACATCTACACTACGGAGGCCTAAAAGAGCTCTCCAAGCGCAGCATGGTGCATGGAATGCCGATGATAGAGGAAGGAAAGAAGCTTTGCGAAAGTTGCATGATTGGCAAACAGACGCGGACGTCGTTTCAGAAGCATGCAAGATATCGAGCAATCAAACCGCTCGAGCTTATACACACCGATATATGCGGACCTATCACGCCGGCATCATTTAGCGAAAAAAGATACTTCATCACATTCATCGACGATTACTCGCGGAAAACTTGGGTGTATTTCTTGAAGGAAAAATCTGAGGCGCTGGAAACATTTAAAAAATTCAAGACCTTGGTCGAGAATGCGACAAGTTTAAAAATCAAGGCGCTCCGTTCAGATCGAGGCGGAGAATACATGTCGGGTGCTTTCGTAGTTTTTTGCGAGGAACAGGGCGTTAGGAGATTCCTCACCGCGCCGTATTCGCCTCAACAAAATGGCGTGGCTGAAAGGAAAAATCGTACTATACTTGACATGGTTCGATCAATGTTGAAAAGCAAAGAGATGCCAAAGGAGTTCTGGGACGAAGCGGTACAATGTGCTGTGTATATTCAAAATCGATGCCCACATCACAACCTCGAGAATCGAACACCACAAGAAGCATGAAGTGGCCAGAAACCGACCGTAGCGCACTTCAAAATTTTTGGAAGCGTGGCGTATGCGCATGTGCCTGACCAGAAAAGAACCAAGCTCGACGACAAAAGTAGAAAGCTCGTTTTTATTGGGTACGATGAGAAGACGAAGGCATACCGGCTATATGATCCAGAAAATAAAAAGGTGATAGTAAGTCGAGATGTTCGAGTAGACGAATAAAGTTCGTGGGACTGGAACGTTGACGAAAACACAACGCCTGGAGAACCATTAAGTACTGCACCAACGCCTGTCTCAGTTTCATCTCAAGAAAATATCGAGGAGGACGAACCAAGACAGCCCAGGATGCGAAGCATGCAGGACCTGTACGAAACAACCGAACAGGTTCACCTAGTTTGCTTACTGGCCGACTCGGAACAAATTAGTTTCGAAGAAGCCGTAAGAGACAAGAGATGGAAAATGGCGATGGACGAGGAGATCAAGGCGATTGAAAAGAATGATACTTGGAAGCTGGTGGAGTTGCCACACGGACAGAAACCCATAGGAGTTAAATGGGTTTATAAAAAGAAAATGAACGCTCAAGGAAAAATCGAACGCTACAAGGCAAGATTGGTGGCGAAGGGCTACCGACAACGAGCAGGAATAGACTATGATGAAGTTTTTGCTCCGGTTGCAAGAATGGAAACAATCCACCTGCTCCTTGCCCAAGCTGCACAACTTAGTTGGCCAATCTATCAAATGGACGTAAAGTCCGCTTTTCTAAATGGCGAGCTTGTGGAGGAAGTCTACGTGGAACAACCGCCGGGATATTCAAAATTGGGAGAAGAAGGCAAAGTGTTAAAATTAAAGAAAGCGCTTTATGGGCTGAAGCAAGCGCCGCGAGCTTGGAACACTCGGATCGATGGGTACTTCAAAAGGAACAAATTCGAGCAATGTCCGTTCGAGCATGCGTTATACGTCAAAAGAGAAGGAGGTGAAGTGATCATCGTCGCTCTCTATGTCGATGATCTCATTTTCATGGGGAGCAGCGAGAAAGTAATCAACAACTTCAAAAAGGCGATGACGAAGGAGTTCGAGATGACGGACTTGGGACTAATGAAATATTTTCTTGGTCTCGAAGTCGAGCAAAGAAGTACGGGAATATTCGTGTCACAAGGAGCTTATGCGAAGGACATATTAAAGAAAAATAAAATGGAGGAAAGCAAGCCAGTAGCGACACCGATGGAACTTGGAATAAAGTTATCCAAGTTTGAGGGAGGACATGGAGTAAACGCAACCGAATATCGTAGTCTCGTGGGAAGTCTGCGATACTTAACTTGCACGAGACCCGACATCGCTTATAGCGTTGGAGTCGTTAGCCGCTATATGGAAGACCCGAGGCAGTCACATCTAAAGGCGATCAAGAGAATTCTTCGATACATTCGAGGAACACAATCATTAGGTCTATTTTATTCAAAGGCGAGCGACGGCAAACTGATCGGATATTCGGACAGTGATTGGTGTGGCGATATCGATGATCGCAAAAGCACGGGTGGCTACGTATTTTACCTAGGAAGCACAGCGTTCACATGGCTGTCAAAGAAGCAACCGATCGTGACTCTATCAACCTGTGAAGCAGAATACGTTGCAGCATCTTGGTGTGTTTGTCACGCAATCTGGCTGAGAAACTTATTGCTCGAACTTAATGTTCGACAAGTCGAGCCAACCGAAATTCGTGTGGATAATAAGTCAGCGATCGAGTTGGCGAAAAATCCGGTTCATCATATGAGAAGCAAACATATTGATGCGCGGTTTCATTTTATTCGAGAGCACGTAAAAAATGGAGCAGTGAAGATGGTACACGTAGCGAGTTCGGATCAGGTTGCAGATATTTTCACGAAGCCGTTGCCAACAAGTATGTTCGAGAATTTGAAGCAGATGCTCGGGATGAAAAATCGAAAGGCTTTGAGCTTAAGGGAGGAATTTGTTGACTAATAATCTCAAAGCTAGAAACAAGACAAAGAAAAACAAAACCCATAAAGTAAGGAAGGAAGCAGGGAAACAAAACTCTTAATTAAGGTGAAGACAAAAAAAAAAACATATTGAGGAAAACACGTAAGAGGAAAAACATGAGCATTAGTGGAAGAAAACAAGGAAAAGTGTGTGTGACTTTTGTGTTTGATAGTGTAAGCTAGTTGCTATATATAATAGCATGAACGTGAAAGTGTATTAGTAAGAACAATAGATTTCAAATAGCTATATGTGAGTTGAGAAATATTTTCTTCTCCCAAGTCTAAAGCACCGAATGTGCATCAGATAAATACACAATATTAAAGCTCTGTTCTTCCTTCGTGTGTAGTGTGCATATAGCAAGTGCATACAACAAAGAAAGTCTATCCCTCACAAATAAAGGAAAATATTAGGAAACAACACATAGATCATCAGTAGAGAATGTAGAGGCATTGGAGATATATGAATTACCTGAACAGTTTCTTCGTAGGTGAATGCAGGGTCATTTTTCATCTTCTTTTCCAGAAAGTTAATAGCCTCTTGATCTTTTCCACCAGCGCTAGTTGCCTAAGAAGCAGATATGGAAGATTTAATAGCAGAAATGCCACTGAGAAGCTGAGAAAATGATTACCTTATGACCAAAAAAGTGGCCAGCAGGATCACACTTGAATAGCTGAGGACCTTTCTCTTCATCAATTCCCAATACCATCGCAACTTCAAACAAAAAATTTTAGATGAGAAAGTTTATACAAGCAAAAAAACTTCATAATGGTGAATGTCATCTAACCTATGCCAAGGGGTCTCATGTATGCATGTTGCGTGTAAACCTGAGATTTTGTCAGCAATCCTGCAATGCATTGAAGACAATCAGAACCAGACGTAATGATAAGGACCAACATATAGATGCATTACTAAGTGAGTTTTCGATCATATATGCTTTTCCAAATTGAAAATCAAGCATATCAGATTACAAAATCGATCAACTGAAGGTAATGAAATGGTACCTGTCATGCCCGTAGCCAACAGACCAATGTACTTAATTAATACAATATGGTATTTTTCACTTTCTTGGTGGGTGGTTTTTCAATTTTTTTTATTTGTTTAATAATCACGGGTGTGAAATACGTGTAATTAATACAATATGGTATTTTCCACTTTCTTAGTGGGTGGTTTTTCATTTTTTTTTGTTTTTTATTTGTTTAATATAAAAAATTGACACGTGGCGCAGGGAGAACAAAACTACATTTGATTGTATATATAGGATAGGATACAATATGGTATCTTCCACCTTAGTGGGTGGTTTTTCATTTTTTTTTTGTTTTTTATTTTGTTTAATATAAAAAATTGACACGTGGCGCAGGGAGAACAAACCTAAATTTGATTGTATATATAGGATTTAGTGAAACGTGAAAAGCAAGAGTATTAAATTGTTGAATAAACCATACAAAATGTGTGCTTATATAAATGTGTGTGTGTGGGTGGGGTATGCGGACATTGACTAATTTCAGACAGGCGTTCCGCGTTTACAAGGGCAAAATCGAGGAATCTTAGGTTAAATCCAAGAAATGCTTCTGATTCGGTTTTCTTCTTTTATTAAACACCTCGTCAACTATGAACCTTCATTTCTACATGTGTGAAAAATAGCAGAAATTAAGGAATATACATTTAGATACGCAACTCATATAATACAATACTTAAATTTGAAAAATGTGAAAATAAAGAAACTAGCCTTGACAATTGGAAAAAGACTTAAAGATGAAGTCGTACTATTTCCACAAAGACCCTCTCAACTCAAGTCATCGTCTCTATAAATAAGCGTTTATTTCCGCACCTTCACTAAATATTTACCTTCGTCGCTGCCATTCAACTTCTTCGACCATGGAAAACGGCGGATTGTGGAAGTTCAAGGCCAACGACGACGTCGTATAAGCTTCTTCTCTTACGTTGAGAGGCGTGCTTGAAATGCTGATGGAGAATCTCAACCCTGACGACCCCAGAGACGTAGTTCTCCTGGGAAACGGCGACCCTTCACTCTTTCCGTCGTACCGTACGCCGGTGACGGCGGAGGACGCCGTCTGCAGAGCCCTACGCTCCGGCGACTTCAATGGGTACTCGCCCACCACCGGTATTCCTTCTGCTCGCAGGTATATTTTCATATATATTATAATATTAAAAAATATCAGTCTTTCGTATTCTTACTTTTATTTCACATTATAATAAAATCAACGGAGTTTCTCCCTTTGCAGGGCAGTGGCGGGCTATCTGTCGAAAGACCTTCCCTACGATCTATCGCCCGACGATGTTTTCTTGACCGTTGGATGCGCTCAGGCGATCGAAGCCATCGTTTCTGTCCTCGCAAACCCTAAGGCTAACATCTTGCTTCCGAGGCCAGGCTACCCCGACTGCGAATCTAGGGCAGTGTTTTCCCGCCTCGAAAAACGACACTTCGACCTAATCCAAGAAAACGATTGGGAAATCGATTTGGACGCCGTCGAAACCCTAGCAGACGAAAACACGGTGGCCATGGTGATCGTCAGCCCCGGGAATCCTTGTGGGAACGTATACACCGACGATCACTTGAAGAAGGTGAGGCTGCCCCCTTTCGTAACTTATACGCACGCGACTACGCACTAAACCCTAATCATCAATTAATCTTGTTCGTAATATTTTTATTACAAGGTTGCGGAGACTGCTCGAAAGCTAGGGATCTTGGTGATTGCAGATGAAGTGTACGGCCACCTTACGTTTGGGAGGAGGCCATTCGTTCCCATGGGAGTCTTCAGTTCGATCGCTCCAATCGTGACCGTTGGATCCTTATCGAAGAGATGGATCGTTCCTGGCTGGAGATTGGGATGGCTAGCCATGAGCGACCCTCATGGAGTGCTTAAGAAACAAGGGGTACCTACCTCCCTTTATATTTAACTACTCTTCTTCTTCAAAAAAAAAAAAGATTCGAATGCTTAATATTTACTTGTGTTTGCAGATTGTCGAAGGCATTAAGGCCTTTCTGAACATATCCTCCGATCCAGCTACCTTCATTCAGGTTCTAACAAATCGACCTTTATTTCTCCTTTTTTTTTTTTTTGAATTAGAACGAAAAGCCCTTTCGAGTGATAGACTGAGTGTGATTTTTTCTTGCAATAAAAGGGCGCACTTGGGGAGATCCTCGAAAGTACGGCAGACGATTTCTTTCGGGACATCAACAGTAGGTTGAAAGAAACCGCTGAGATGTGCTACGAACTAGTAAAAGGCATCCCCTTCTTAACTTGTCCTAGCAAGCCCGAAGGAGCTATGTTTCTCATGGTAAAGCTTCACCTCTCCATGTTTGAAGATATTAAGGATGACACAGACTTCTGCATCAAGCTTGCCAAGGAGGAATCTGTCATAGTTCTCCCAGGTAGGTAACTACTATTAAAACTATTATATAAATAGACATACTAAGAAGCTTGCCAAGAAATGTTTCGAACCTTTCAGGTGTTGCTATGGGGCTCAAGAATTGGCTGCGCCTCATGTTTGCGATCGAGCCATCTGCTCTCGTCGATGGGCTCGAAAGAATCAAAACTTTCTATGAGAGACATGCTAAGAAACAATGACGAAAGGTTAATAGAAGATGCCTCATCATCAACCTAATAGTTCATGAGAAACAATGGAAGTTGTTTCCTTTTAGTGTGTTTGCTATTGCTATGTATACAGAAAACCTCTATAGATTAACACTCTATAAATTAATACACTCTCTAAAATAATAAAATCGTCTAGTCCCGACTTGGACCTTTGTAAAACATATCAAATTAGATAAGATAATAATATAATAATGTTTTGGAAAATTCCTTTATTAATATTAGGTCCCATTAAAATTATAAATTAATAATTTATATTTGCGTGTTGATTTGCTAAAATATTACAATTATAAAATATTTATGAGCTTTGATACGACCATGTAAAATATCTAAAAGATCATTTCAACAAATAAAATGATCAATATTATTATTGATAAATTATTGTACGTGATATAATTGTATGTAACATGAATATATATTTACTCATATTCTAACTTAATTCAGTCTGTCATTGGCATGGAATGGACTAAGGGTGTTTTAAAGAAGTTTCTCTTTTAATTAATAAAATATTGATTTATCGATATATTAATATCTCTCTAAATTAATAAAATTTAATGATCCCAACTTTAAAAGGTTTTATTGTCTCTCGTTGAGTATAGCTAGCAGTAATATAAATTGGTGACTGATGGGAGTGGAAATATGTAGCCTCTGTAGTTCATCATTTCGATCAAAGAACAAAAGTAGAACACTTCGGAAATATGTTCCTCTCAAAGGACACATACATGTAAATAGATCGATGCATCAAACAGCAGCAGCACCAAACAATCAATCAATCGCGTTCGCTGATTGCAGTAAGGTGCTCATCGATTTCTTCGGTCGACAGAACTTTAAACAGTGAATCTTCTTTCCTCACAACGCCAACCTGGCAATAGATTAGATCGATGCGTTTAGTATCTAAGTAACATCTAAAATTAATTGAAGATTCGAGGATAACAATTCACCTCAATCTCGCTGGCCTTGAAATCCTCCTGAAGAACCGATTGCAAAGCTGAAATTGCAGTCTACAATAGAGTACAACAGCCCCGATTAAACTCATATCATACATGATAGGCTCTCAACCACTAACATAATATTTTCCAATTTACAAAAAAGATGACGTCAAACATCTGAAGCATCTCCATATGAGTAATGTCATTTCGTTTCAGTGTTCCAACATCGTAGATCATCAGTAGAGAAATGTAGAGGCATTGGAGATATATGAATTACCTGAACAGTTTCTTCGTAAGTGAATGCAGGGTCATTTTTCATCTTCTTTTCCAGAAAGTTAATAGCCTCTTGATCTTTTCCACCAGCGCTAGTCGCCTAAGTAGCAGATATGGAAGATTTAATAGCAGAAATGCCTCTGAGAAGCTGAGAAAATGATTACCTTATGACCAAAAAAGTGGCCAGCAGGATCACACTTGAATAGCTGAGGACCTTTCTCTTCATCAATTCCCAATACCATCGCAACTTCAAACAAACAAACTTTAGATAAAAAGTGTACACATGCAAAAAAACTTCATAATGGTGAATGTCAACTAACCTATGCCAAGGGGTCTCATGTATGCATGCTGTGTGTAAACCTGAGATTTGTCAGCAATCCTGCAAGGCATCGAAGACAATCAGAACCAGACGTAATGATAATGACCAACATATAGATGCATTACTAAGTAAGTTTTGCCTTATTCGATCATAGATGCTTTTCCAAATTGAAAATCAAGCATATCAGAAGCAAATTCAGCCTACCATCGGGCCAGGACGTCAACGGGGATTTCATATCCATATCTGAAGCGAAATTCAGCAGCCTCATTCCTTGCTTGCTGGACCAAGGTCCTCGCATCAGCTGGAAACAGTCAGAGAACGAAATTTATCAAACCAACGTGTTGAAAGACTGTTCTTCAATCATTAGTAAAAAACGACATGAAAATCCCTAGAAATGCTTGACGGACACTGCACAACAATCCATCTTCCGTGAATTCAATAGCAAAGACCAGCGAAAACTAATTCACTAAAGTTTAACTTGGAGCGGTACTAGCGATAAGACTGGACTACTTATCATCATTCATTAACCTAATTTACAAACTGAATTACTCGATCAGATTACAAAATCGACAACTGAAGGTAATGAAATGGTACCTGTCATGCCCGTAGCCAACAGACCAATGTACTTAGTTACGGCAAACAAATGGGTAACGCTCGTCTCATCCAATAGCTTGTCCTACTCAAACAACAAGACAACAGATAGCGATAATTTCATCTCAGCTAAAGAAGCAACTAGAAACCCTAACAAAAACATCAAATGACAAATTTAAGAAAAGTAAAAAGAAAACTTTTCCACTCATCTCAAAATTCAAGACTCACAGGAACTTTCTTCTGAGTAACAACGCACACCGAATCAGCACCACGGACGCCTATCGATGTTATCCCCGCAGCTTTAACGGCCTTGAAAGCATATTCTGCAGAACGGCGGAAAACAATGTCAGAGCAGCGATCAAATAACGAAAAAATAGAGCTTCAAAACTTCCAACGGGTAAGAACGCCGCTCACCAACTTGGTACAGACGACCCTCGGGGGAGAAGATCGTGATGTGCCGATCGTATCCGCCTCCACTTCCTCGACTCATTTTCCTTCAGCTAAAGATCCAATCGAAAATTTTGCCTCACTGATTTGAGTTTTAAGCTAGGGATCCACAACAGTCGTACTATTAATCTTGTGATTTAGGCAAGCAAGCGAGGCTTATATATTATGGTGGGTGATGAAGAAATCTTTCTTTCTTTTCGGCCAAGACAAGTGTGGAAAGGCAAGGACGTTTTTGCCCAGTAAACTAATAGTACATAGAGAAGCCCATATTTTGGGCGCGCACTAATGGGCTCAACTGAATTTGGGCCGATAAAATGTATCCTTTCTTACCTCAAAAGTAATAAATAAACACGACAATTTAAAGATACATTAACCTTAATTAATCCATGTCCGCACAATTTATTAACGGTGTAAAAGCGCCTATTCAACGACAAGTACAAACCACATTCATACCAAATTCGCAACCAATTAAATTCTCCTCTTTCAGCCGTTATATTCCCCAAAAACTCAAAACCCCCCTCTCACCACCTTTCCATCATAAAAAAAAAAACCCAAAAGATCAAAAGAAGAAAAGAATCCAAACAACACAATGGATCCCATAAAATCATCACAAGAACAATGCCAACAACAAAAGATCGAGGACGAAGAACGCCTCGCACAGCCGTTATTAGCAGAAGAAGAAAGCACCGACGACCCATCACATCAGCAGCAGAAAACCCCAGCCCAGAGGCTCGTACGAAAAGCCTTCAAGGGCACGGCCCACCTAGCCAACCTCCTACCCACGGGCTCGGTCCTAACCTTCCAAGTCCTATCGCCCGTCGTCACCCACGAGGGCCAATGCAAGTCCTTCGTGAGCCGAACCACGACCCTAGGGTTTCTCGGCATGTGCTCGTTGGCTTGCTTCCTCCTGTGCTTCACGGACAGCTTTAGGGACGACAAGGGAAAGGTTAGGTACGGCGTGGCCACCTTTCGAGGGCTCTGGGTGCTCGACGGGTCCCGCGTCGAGGTGCTTAAGGAAGAGGCTTCGAAGTTTCGGCTGAGGTTCGTGGATTTTTTCCACGCCGTGATGTCTGTGGTGGTGTTTTTTGCGGTGGCGATGTTGGATAAGAATGTTATCGGTTGCTTTTACCCTAATCCGACAGAGGAGGCGACGGAGGTACTGGCCGCTTTTCCGGTGGGGGTCGGGGTGGTTTGTAGCATTCTGTTCGTTCTGTTTCCGACGAAGAGGCACGGGATAGGGTTTCCCCTATCGAAGAGATGATGAACAATATATATATATATATATATATGTCATGTAAGTGTTTTTGTTTTCGTTGTCGATCGATGTTTTTTTGCGATGAATAAGCTTTGAGAACTTTTCGAAAGTATTTTCAATCAAGAGATCTAAGGTTAAAATTATGCTGACGGCATTTGACTGTAGTTGCTTGCTGCTGTGTCATTTAACCTGGCATCGAGATTCAGTCTCATTGTCAAAGTACGTAACGCATATGGATAGTCGGTTGAGTGGGGATACCTCGTCGGTTTTTCCTAACAAAAGATGTAAAACTCCATAGATTTTTGAACATTAGAAACTTTTATTGGGTTAAATATAGGGCCATTTACAATTCAGGCTCATGTTAAGTTTCATTTAGCTTTTAGGACCCTATCAGTCATAGTTTTAAGGATCCGATTTCTGCAGAAACACTTCAGTGTTCTGCTGTACCACTTCACTGTTCACAAGTACCACTTTATGGATCTACATTACCACTTTATGGATCTACAGTAACACTTCATGGATCTCTGATATCAGTTTATGTACACTGCATAACACTTGCGTAAGAGGTCTTTATCTCTAAATTTCATAAAAATCGGATCCTTAAAACTATAATTTTCTGACAGGGGCCTGAAACCTAATTTAAAACATATTTTTGGGCCTGAAACTTGATTTACACTTAAATATATCTTTTGGAGCGGAAAATGTACTCTACTACATTAGCTTAATATGCAACTTATTAAGGTCTATTTTTGTCATGGGCTAAATAAAAGTGACTTTAATGGAGTCCACTAGCAGTGTTTGATGTTGGGCTTGGGCAGTTAATTATAGGGTTTTATCTTAAAAATTATTTTTTGGTTTTATACTGAATACCCTATAAAATCAAGATTACAACGCATGTGCCGTGTATTCTCAAGAATTTATCCAATATTAATTGAATTTAATTCCAGTTTTTAGCATTTGAACTGTACGTGTGTTGTGTGTATGAGATAGAGAAGCCACATGTAGAAGACAGATATTAAAACCCTATAGGATAAAATGTCTACCACATAACTTGATTTTTATTTAGGTAATTTTTGTCCGAACTCAAAGCCGACATAACTTAGTACCATTTGTGCGTTCGATCAAAATATCAAATGCCTTTTGTTAGTTTGATACGAATATTCTTTAACAGTTTCGATGAAAATATTGTGGAAAAAAGTAAAATTAAATAAAAGTTTACTTCATACTTCTCCTTTGTGTAGAATTTAATAAAAATGAAGCCATTCAATAAATATTTTGAAAAAGTTTTCGATACACCTATTTCTAATGAATATGAACTATTACACGTCCTAAGAGATTAGCCCAATGGTTGGATTATGATACCTTCAAATGAAAGTTTAGCTTTAAATTCACCTAAAACATTTGATTAGTTTGAATGACCTATTGAGACAACGAGGAGGGCACATAGATCAGGGTTTAATAGTCCCACTAATAATGAGGTTTTTCACTTACTAAAATTTGGAGACTATGATATGAATGATGATATTACGTAAGTATCCGACGCCGCGCGCACGAAGAAAGAAAGAAACGATTGTATAATTTTTTTCTCCCCACAGTACTATTGAAAATAGTAAAAACTTTTAATCATAACTATATTGCATAACCACATCTAGGGCAAATTGAATATATATATATATATATGTATAATATATGCTAGCACTTCATTATGAGTTATTTTCACGAATAATGTAAGGTTTATCCAAGCTCGATGGTGGGGTTCTTTATTTTAAATAATAAGGATTTTTTGGGACCATGAAAGAAACATTTTGGCCACTTCAACGACACATTTTGTTGTACCTACTAAAAGAGACAACAAGTGTTTATATCTCTCAACGTGATAGAATGGGAAAGGGGACCTCAACTAAAATTAGTTAGTTAATTAACAATGATGATTTTTGTTTATCTTTAATTCATGAAAAGCCTACTTTAAAAGAGTTTATGGACAAGTGAAAAAAAATCCAAGATCTGTAGCTTGACCCCAATCACTTTATTCAATTATTGTTCTCTTGTTCGACGTCGCCCAAGCTTGTGGTTGCCATTGTTTTGTACGCATGCGTTACGTCTCGTTTTCATATTCAAATTGATATCTATGTGACTAATATAAATAGTCGCTAAATATCTTTTAATAAAAGAACTATGTATGTGCTGCTTTACTGTATATATTTCAGAATTCATATTGGATCATGTGAGTGTACTTGTCTTCATGCACTCAAATCATTTTCCCCTATCTCGATGATTCCACTATTTCATTTTATTTTCTTCCTATCATATAGTATCGATACATGCATTGTATATTTATTTAATTTCTACAAGTGGTTATCTTACAAATAATTATATTATAATGTCGCACAGAATTAGAAAAAATTCAAAAAAGAAGTTAGGGTTTTCGAATTATTCATTCAACGAATGATATAAAGGATAAGTTCGAATTTTATGTTGACTGTTGACTCTGAAACTTCCGTAATTCCGATGGATTTCTTTGATGGATTATATCTTATGATTAGCCAAAAAGACTACATCATATCTATATGTAAGCAGACATTGTTTCATAAATTAAATGTAACATTTATATAAGTCGATTCGAGTATACGTTCTATGTTGGTGTTACGCTTGTATTGTACTTGGTTTGGTGGAGCTTGTTTATTTGTTTTTGTTTCACTTATTGATTTCTTTTACTTATACATACGATTACGACCAACCTAAGAAAATGATTTATTACATTTTAAATAGTCACGATGTACATATATATATATATTATATATATATTATATATATATATATATATATATATATATATACACCTCAGCTTTTGAATGATTAAACATATCACGAGAACTCAGTTACGCCGTGACACGAGCTTTTTTAACATACCACAGTGATGAACATTCTTCATCTCCAATCCAATAATTATTTATTACCACAAAATACTCGTCCAAGCACTTCCATGTATAATTTTTCGCATCTCTTATAAGTCTTAAACAGAAATATATTAAACATCATATCTTAAAATCAAACACAAAACTCTCAAAGTTTTCACCTCTAACAGTCAATAATCCCGGCTTTAATTCTCTTAACATCACAGCAAGACATATATCAATACGCACTTTCATTCATATTTTTGATGTATTACCATTTTACTGTTCATTCAGATTTCATATGTTAACCAAATCATATTCAGTCATTATCAATCTACCCAACTCTGCTTCGTCAACTTGCACTATCTCTTCACTGATTGAGACAAGAGAGAGAGAGAGAGAGAGAGAGAGAGAGAGAGAGAGGTACTGATTGAACTCACGAGCGAGAAAAAAAGGAAAACTTTATTGCAACTTAGAAAAAAGGTCGTCCACAATCCGCACGTCAAAATAGACAGACAATGTTGAGTCGTGTAATATATTATATATATGAAAATAACATAAAATAATAAGGAAAGAAACAAAATCTGAGGAACCCTCCACTCCAACTTCCCTCGCCCAACACAAATTGTGGTGCAAATTGAATCGAATTCTCTCTCTATAATACAACTCTCATTATTGCAAGCACATAGAAAGAAGTAACATACGTATATAGCCTCTCACACTGTTCTTGACTTCCTCAAGAAAAACACACCCATAATTTTCTGAGATTCAACCAAGTTCTTGTCTTTTTAGAAGTGGGTGGTGTACTTTGCTTTGATAAATTATTATTAGATCATCCATTTTCTCTCTCTAGGTTTTTCCTGTAATATATAGACATATAGTATCATCATAGAGAAGAAGGGTGACTGTTTCAGCGATGCTTGCCGTGTCTCCACTGAGAAGCAGCAGCAGCAACAACAATGAAAGGGAAAAGCAAATGGAAGGAAACGATTTTTCAGACTTCGCAGGTTGTAATTTCCTCGACAGCATTGATTTCGACGATTTGTTTATCAACATCGGCGACGAGCACATATTGCCTGATCTTGAGATGGACCCTGAGATCCTCGCCGAGTTCTCAGTCACTACGTCGGCGGAGGAAGATAATAGCTCCGTGCCCAACAACAACGACGCTGCATCGGCGGCGGCTGTGTCTTTAGATGAAGACACTGCTCGTAACAGTACAAGCGCCGGTGCTAATAATAACGCCTCGTCGCCGCCGGAAGCCGCCGCAGCTGGTGATGCCAAAGGCGGCGGCGGACTAGGCTCGGAGGTTTCGAGCAAGAGGGAGCATGCGAATAAGGACGAGAAAGGGAGAAAATCAACTTCCTCCCAGTCTGCTAAAAACCCTTCTGGCAAGAAAAAAGTCAAGGTTTGCTAGAAAGCTTTTCCTTATTACGTTTATTAATCAAACATCCTCGTAAAAAACGGAAGTGCTTATCAGATCAAAACCATGTTCTTTGCTAGTCACGGGGGAGACTCTCTCTCTCTCTCTCTGTGGAGCGTTTCTTTTAGGAATTAAAGCATGCGTCAATGAAAGGGAAAAAAAGAAGATTGGATAAACCTTATCCTTAACATCGAATTGTTAGGTCGTTTTCTTGATTTGCTTTATCTTCATAAATTTTTATGATGAAGCATGTCACGTAGTTCACGGGAGTGGGAAAAAAGGTCACGAGATTTCACTAATTATTCAAGAAAACCCCAGCTTGAAATAATACATACTATCATAATTCAATCCTATGAATCACGTTTTGTGTATTCCTTGTAATAACACGTGATTTTCTGTGTGTGGATTTCATAGGTGGATTGGACGCCGGAGCTTCACCGGAGATTTGTTCAGGCGGTGGAGCAATTGGGAGTAGACAAAGCTGTTCCGTCGAGGATTTTAGAGCTCATGGGCATCGATTGTCTCACTCGCCATAACATTGCTAGCCATCTTCAAGTAATTAAAGCTTCTTTTTTTCAATTATTTCTTTTCAATCTTCCTGAATCATACGTCCCAGAAAATTATTACTACGGTGCAATAACGTTTGCTAGATTTCATTCCATTCATCAGATAAACATAAAGTGGCTTTTTTCTTACCGTCTGTGACATAAAAAGTTTGGTTGCCACTTTCTTTTTGGCATTTTCTCCCATTCTTGAACAGTCTTTTCATTACACGATTAAGCATACAATACACATACGTACCTTAATCCCCTTTGCTGCTTTATACTACAAGCCAAATCAACGACGTGTCTTTGGAATATTGTTAGAAATGAAATTGATCAGTTTCAGTTTATGCATAAACCATGTATGTTTATTAGGGTTTTTATGACGTCACCAACTATTTTTGTTCAGTTATTTCAATAAAGATGGATTAATTATTCAAAAAAACAATTTCTTGAAATTCGGAATTTGCGTGATTGGTGCAGAAATACAGATCGCATCGAAAGCATCTGCTGGCAAGAGAGGCAGCGGCGGCAAACTGGAGCCATAGGCGGCAGATGTACGGCGGCGGTGGTGGAAAAAGAGAAGCTTGGATAGCGCCACCACCACCTCCGCCGCCCACCATGGGCTTTCCTCCACCACCGCCGGCGGCACCCATGACGAGCTCCGCCCATCCTCATTTTAGGCCTCTCCACGTCTGGGGACACCCACCGCCGGCAATGGACCACCACCACCTCCATCTATGGCCGAAGCACCCACCGCCACCACCACCACATGCCTGGCCGCCACCACCACCACCACATTCCGCCCATCACCACCGCCCACAACCGCCGGCCCTAATTGACCCTTCTTTTTGGATATTGCCCCAACACCAACCTGTACGCCGCCCATTCTTCACTCATTTTCATTATAAAATAAATGAAAGTCGTTCGATGTGAAATAACTGATTGATTAAACTACTTCTGTTGACAGAGATTTCCGAGTTCGCCGGTGGTCCCTGGGATACCGCCGCCGACGCCAGCCATGTACAGGCCGGAAACCGCCGGACAATTACCGCCACAAGTTCACCCAGTGAGTCTTTAACTCCAATTTTGCGTATATATAATATATACACCAACGAAATGAAACAGTGAAACGAAAACTCATCTGCTAATACTTGATTACCGTAGTCAAAGGAGAGCGTTGACGAGGCGATAGGAAACGTACTGTCGAAGCCATGGATGCCTTTGCCGCTCGGTCTGAAGCCTCCATCTGTCGAAAGTGTCATGTCCGAACTTCAACGCCAAGGAATATCGAAGATACCACCGCCGGCGCCGGCAGCTAATTGCGTTTAATATTATTTTAAATCAACTCGACGACATATCTCATCTGTTAATTATGCGTGTCTTCTTTTCTTTTTTCCCCTATTTTTTCTGTCTTATTTTGTTCTAGCAAAGCTTTTCTGCTTTTGAGCAAGAACGATGTGCGCCGCAAATCCAGACACACACTTAATTGACGCTGTTTCTGTAATACAATTTGCAATGTTATTAATTGCCATGGACTATGTATAGAGTATGTAACGGCACCAAAAAAAAAATAGAAATTGCTTTTCGTTTGTCTTTCATTTGATTCATAACTCATAAGATTATTAATCACAAGTTTTCGGAAACTTCTGAGATGAAGAACAAAGAACTAAACATCATATCTGAAGGGCGTCGGCTATAGAACCAGCGAGACTCACAACCTCGAAAGGAGCTTTTTCTGCTATGGATTTCACTGTGTTCGGACATGAATCCGTTATCCAAAAGTGGGCAAAAGCTTTCTCTGATTATACGAGAAAATCGATCAGCATTAGGTTAAGAAAGCATCGCTTCTTTGCGAAGAAAGAAAAATGCATATATGTATACCGTTGCTTTTGTGAAGAAAGCGTTCCCACGATTTATTCGGGAAAACGCCATGAGTAACGTAGGCGCTCACCTTAGCTGCTCCATGAGCTGCCAAAACTTTCTGACATACACAAACACAAATCACTTTCGGAGCAAAATAGGTAAGCAAAAACCTTAATAATACAGAAGTCATCGAAACCTAAGATGAAGTTTTTCAGACATTGTTTGGAATTAATATTGCCAGAAAAAAAGAACGTAATATCATATACCTGACACTCGATTAAGGTGCCGCCAGATTGTACCAAGTCGTCGACTATGACCACATGAGAGCCTTTGGGATCGCCTTCCTTAATCCTAACCATTCTTTTGTCTCCTTCACGAACCTTGTTACAGATCACCTAAGGAGAAAAAAATGTCGATTCCATACACGAAAATTAATCCAAAAAGGGACGATATAGTAAGCATAGGGAGAAAATAAAATAGAATGAAAATCAAACCGTAGGAAAATTTAATAGCATCTTGTGGAATCTTTTCCAAGCTCCATCGTCTGGGAATGCAATAACTATCTGGAGAAAGAAAACATATAATCAATGTAAAGAAGAAAGCATAAGACGATCATAATTATTACATGATTACTTCCCAGCTTCTTTCACTTGCAAAAAGGAAATGGCGATAAAGTTTTTTCATGAGAAAAAAAAAAAAACTCGCCTTGTCAGATTCTGGAAGCTTCCTAAGGCGCTCCTTGAGGAGAGGGATGCCCGTCTCAAACAAAGGTAGAACAGTATCGCTAAAATAAAACCTCTCCTGAAATTAAATTTCAAATAAAACACACACGCACACAAAAAATTACTAGGAAGTAAAAAGAAATGGTCATATGCAGTGAAGAGACGACACTATAATAAAGTTATAGTGATTCTCATATCGAAGGACAAACCTGCAAAGCATGTATGTCGTATATGACTAGGCTGGTGGGGCCGCCCCTCGAGATAGGTATATTGGAAAGCATTCGAGCGAGGGTGAACGCAGTAGCCACATCGCCTTCCTCTTCTTTACGTTCGAACGAACCAGTGGGAAAATAGGGCAAAACCACGGTAAAGGAAGCAGCAAACAACATGGGAAGAGCATAGATAACTGAGAGCTGTTCGAAAATGACAGAGGTCGAGCTAAAGGATGCTAGAAAAGCAATGTGCTCTCCCCTGATGTCGTGGGCGTTGTTTATGAAAAGGTTTGGGAATCCATCGTCGAAACTCCTGAAAAAAGTCGAAAGCATTAACGATACATGCATCTTGAATAAGCCATACCAACGATTTTGACCTAGACAAGAATCGGGGGGAAGGATTTAGCTAGAAATGATTTCAGCTCCCAAAATTCCCAATTTCAGAAACCAAGTGAAATTACATAGTAAAAAGTTTCAATCTTTCTTGAGAAGAACAATTACACGATAATTTCGAGTACCCAAAGACGTACTGTTTCAACAACTCAGCTAGAGAACATTGCTCAACTATCCAAAAGAAGTTATAACGCATTTGAACATGAAAAAGAATGGTAGACCCACCTCCAGTTAATGGATTGAAGCTTAATAAGGCTCGACTGAGAAGCAACGTTGCGAGCAAGATCTTCCGCTTCTACACAGTAGAAAAGTATAACCTGTTTCTGCTTCTCTTTTTCCATCTTCTGTGAGCGTTGAGAGAGTGTGTTATCGAAATCTTTCGGGCAAAGATGATGAAATGAAAAGATTAAGATCAAGGGTTCTGAGTTTGATAGTTAACCCCTAAACTGCGTTGGATCAAAGCTCTGTTTAAACCTCCGAATCGAACATCAGTGAATAAGGAAGGCTGACTTCATGGAAAAGAGAGTGGAGAGAAGAGACTGTGATTCAGCAGATAAACCTTAGGCCCTAAACCCGAAAAAGCCCATTCAGGCCCATTAATGTGACGGTTAGAGAACCTTAAGTTTCTTTTTGTCTTTTAAAATAATTGTTATGATTATTAAATATATTATCATCGGACTTGGACCTACCATAGTCCATAATAGGTTCAATTTCACATTAAACAACTTACTTGGAGTGTATGAATTACCGTGTGATTTTGTTGGTATAGTGAAGAAAAGTAACTATATAACCATACTTAATACGGAATATCAAAACAAATTAAAATATTGGAAAATGAGATTCAAGTCTTAATTAAATAGCAATGTATGCTCACAATTAGTATCAGATGCCGTGGGACCGACATCAATTCTCCATTATTATCCACTTTTTCAATAAATTAAAAGTCAATAAATGACTTTTTCCTCAATGAATCATATTATACACTAGGTTGGCCCCCGTGCGATGCACGGGGTAGTTTGTTGCCATGCAAATTGAAGCATTAGTCAATAAAGATCGTTTTTCTTACAGTTATGTACATAGGTCATTAAATTTGTTATTGAAAGCTTCACTGTAAGACCGCTCATTTGCTCGATTGGACTGTAGAAGGCTGTACCGATTTGTTTGAGTGTACGACTATATGTATTCTGTGGCCACATATAAAGCTGTTGTCTAATTTATAAAGAGTTGACACTGTCATGATCAGAATTTTAGAACAGCTGGAAAACACTATGTTCGGAAGCTAACTAAGAAGTTGAGCTTCAATGTCGACATTGTAAACAGCGGATACGCAAAGCAGTTATGATAAATGGTGTCCAAAGATACAAAAGGCATCTGTACTTATTACGTCGTCACAAAAAGTTATCTTCCAATGTCCTCTTGTCCTTTACACCACGGAGGCGTATTCTTGTAGTAGTGGCAGCATCCATGTTGACGGTGGCCACGAATTTCGCCTCTACCTGAACTGTTTTAGTAATGATGCCTTTTCAAGTTAGATTCCGTGAAACTACGGCATATTACGCTCATATTTCACCTAAAAGAATAGGGAAAGAATTGTAAACGCCAAAATTGATAAATCATGCTAGCAAATACATGCTCACACAGCCACGCTAATGCAGACCACACACATTTGGAAATTCAATTGTATGGTTGTAAAAAAATGGCATGTCAGTGAACAATAACGTAGGCTAAACTGTAGATTCATCTGAGAAGGTATGGAAGTTGAACTGTATAAATGTAAGAGAGAGTGAACGGTATAACTCTAAGAGAGAGAAAGGCAGGGAGCACTAACGCAGGCTAACTGTATATGAATATGAAAACGCCATGGAATTAAAATGTTGACTGTAAACATATCATGTTAATGAAAATTGTCGGTGCAGACACGGGTGGTAGTAGATCTATACAGCAATCCAAAAAATGAAGACTGTACCACAGAGGATACAGAGTAAAATATAACAGTCTGTCTAGTATGATTGTAAAAGAGGCATGGCAGTGGTAGATGGACTCCCTTTGCGGATATGTTCTGACAATAGAATCGGCATCCACGCTTCCTTGCACAGCAGGGAAGTACACGGAGTCGACGAACTTTGGCTCTAACTCAACTGATTTAGGAATGGATTGCTTTTCAAGCTAGGCTCGTTCACTCCATGTACTTCTCTGCTTGTGCAACGAAACTGAGTCATACAGACTCCTGAGCTGAAGTGCAGACCGGTTACAGTTTATATGGAGAAGATGGGCCGAAGCAAAATGGCGTTATTCTGGAGAAGACCGTGAGAGAGGACATAATCAAACAAACAATACGCAGATCTGAACTGTATTTAATAAAGCGTGAAACAGCTTGAAATCAGAGATTCTTTTACTCCCCCAATCGCTGGCTTCGATGACCCAAGAACGATTCTTCTTACCCTATTAATGAAAAAACTTTTGGTTTGATTGGACTCTTCGTTTTACGAACAGTCTAATAAGATAATTATGGCGTGAGCTAGTGGACATTATTTATTAGGCTCTACGCATGCTTCTGAAAGCAAAAACTGTATAAAAGCATTTATGGGCTGCCACGTCAGCAAATCTGTTCACATGCCAATCAAATGCAACGAATCTGGTCTATGTTTAGCTGTCCTTTGGTCTCCTTTGGTCTTTCGACCCAGATTTGGGGCTTAATAATATTGTGGACATTTTATTTAGTTTTGGGCCTATTGGGTTGGGAAAATTGGAGAGCAAGACCAATTCAATGCATTCGCGTTTTTTTTTTATACCACGATTCAATTAATCAAAAATTAAATTCAGATGAATGCATTATATCTAACATCACATGCCATGCTCGACGAATTAAATGGGACTATTTACAGCATTTTGCCGACTACATTTTGTTTGAAATCAGTGATGTGCCTTATAGTACTGCGTTTTGAGGTTCCTATCTAATTATTGTGGGTTCGTGGGTTTAAATTGTGTTTATTGTGTAATATCGAATTAGCTCCATGCTAACCTCTGTTTTAGTCTTGAACGAATAGCTTCAAACGTAGGCTGCAGTATACAGTTATACTGTCATACAATTTGAAGCGTCTGGAATGACCTCAATCTATTTGTTGTATGAGTTGTGCTCGATAGGTGTGGCCATGTTAGGTAATGTGAGCAGCGAAGCATAATGTCATCCTATTTCCCCTATTTCTATTTGAATATGTAAGGTGGTTCACGGGAATATACAATGCAACAAATATGAATAATTGCCGAGAGTTATACGGTTGGTGTTTTTGGTACTGTATTTAATACATTGGTTGTATAGGTTGGTGCTCACATTATTGTATTATTGTAGTATGAAAGCTGTAACATGGTTCAAAATGTTATATTCCGATAATGATTATGGGAGAAAACGATATATAAACCCTAATATAGAACTCCTGTCATGAAAGATTGAGTAGACCACTCTCCAAAGGCTACGACCAGTTATTGAAGAATATCGAAGCAGTCAGATATTCTCTAAATTCTTGGATCATATCGGGCAGAACATCGTAGACATCGTCCTCTGCAAACATAAGGGAAAATGCCGACCGCAGCATATATATGCCGCATTCCCCGCTAGTCCACAGTTGAGAAAATGTTATGAATTATTATTTTACCAAATGTTTATTGTACAGATTTTATACATGGAGACGTTAGAATTACCTGATGGTTTGACGGGGGAAGTCAGGATCCCTATACACATCAAAGTCGACAATGGAGTCAGTCATTCGCAGGTCTCGAAGAATATAGGGGATCGTAAGCCGTGTTTTATTGAACGCATGCTCAAAGAATCTCATATCCTTGTCAACCGAAGGGTCGCAGTCGTGCACTGTTATGTAACGTTTCCTGTAGTCCACAATGCATAGTACCCAATGACACTCATTAATGTTAACCGGGATAACTATGAGGTCCGACTCATGCCACGGAAGAGATGGCCAGTTGTCAACAATACCCTGAACATATGGGCGTATGGATGTTAGGTCAGTATGTCCGTCACTTCAAAATTCCGTTGCAATTATCTGGTTGAACGTTGTGTTCATAAAAGCGACCCTTGACTTGGGGAACTTTGCATGGGCTTGTTTCTCGATAAACCCACGCATGCATTCGTCTATGTGCTGTTTCAGATAACAATACATTGTAATAATTTGTTACATAGTTTGCATTAAATAACATGATGTTGTACCTCATCACTCAGCCAAGTTCCCTTTGTCATGAGACCTTGGAAGAATTGGTAGCCTCGCTCTTCTCCTAGTATGGTACTGATAGAGTCGTCCTGGGACATAGTCCCTATTGATGCGGCTACGCGGGGAAACAATTTTGAGACTTTCTTGACAGTTGTTGCGAGGGTTTTGTCTTTAGGAACCTTTTTTGACCTTGGATGTTCCTGGTCTGGTGGGGGGGTCATTTTGGTCTTAGACTTTTTTTGCAATTGAGGATGTGTAGTCTCTTTGGGAACGTTGTGACGCTTTCTTTTGAATGAATGGTTGTTACGTTTTCTGCCGGCCGATTGTCGCCTGGTGCTGGGCTGATTTTTCCTGCCAAAACAATTGCATTGCTATTTATATGAAGTACAGGTTAGGTAAGACTGTATAGAAAAAACTGTTGACATACCAAGCGCCTGCTCTATATGTGATAGTCTCTGTTGCATTTCGGAGTAATTCTTGTTGATCTTTGTTGTCAATTCATTTAAGACAGTAATCTGTCGATTGTGCCTTGAATGCAGGTCGTTGAACCTTTGGGCAGCAGACTCCACATATGTGTCTATCTTAAGTTCTATCTTGTCAGCAAATTGGGTCGCCGCTTGCTGAAGCTCCGCAACAATGTTGTCAAAATAATTTCTCATTTCATTCGTCATTTGTTTTCCTGTAATTGGTTTGCAGTTAATCGTTTATGAAATGGAGTTTGGGAGATCTTATATAATGTAAAAACGCACGTAGAAAACCGTAAAGTCACAACTCATTGGGAAGGAACGTTTCTCTAAAATGAGTGTGTTCGCTTTGGTTGCATAAGGTGTGTCGTTTCGTGTATGTAATTTATGTTTGGGGCGAGTTCAATGGTCACAATTATTATGGAGCAATCACCAAGTAATGAATGAATTTTTTAATTAGTATTTGAGTAGTGGAAAGGTTTTATTAGTAAGGGTTGTTGTTTTGTGAGAATAATAGTGGGCTGATTAAAAAATCCGTAATTAGTATTACTGTATATTCTTTTTCACTGATACCTATTCTTTGGTTTGCCACACGTAATTGCATTGTCAATCGGTTTTATTGCAAAGTTTGTTCTATAAGGCAGTATATCATGGGATTGTATATATGTTTGCCAATAGATAATATTTTTGTTATTGTTTTATATAATAGTATTAATAATTTTATTACTTAAGTATGTAGCAAAGGGGTCTTTGGCTTATAGTTTCTTCTATTGTAGCTGCAATTCCTGGTTGTTCAACAGTTGTTGTTTCATTCGTTTGCATTAGAATGTTATTTATGTTCTGTATAATTTTTTTGCCACCATACAGTCACATGATTTGTTTCCAAACAACTTCCTCGCTGTAGACTAACTGTACACGTGGCTGAAGATGTGAGGGACCTAAACTGTATGACCGAAAAAGTATCATGGAAGTAAAGACTCTTACATTAACAAATTGAATAGTACGGATGTAACAATTACCTTTGTTTGCTGTCATGATTGTTGAAATGGCTGAATGTGAGTTGTTTTATGTTATATGGTTATTTATGTTGGTAATAATGTCTTAATATATTGCAGTCACGTGTTCGGCTGCAGTAGTGTTGTTGTTATTAGTTGAGTCATACGGCGTAGCAGGTATACTGTTAATGTGTAATTGACTTACACAATTTCATGACTGTTGTAGTTAATGATTGTTACGCTGTATGTCTGTTGTATTGGTAGAATGTGACCTGCTATCGCAACAAAACTGTTATGTTGAATAATTTTGTAACAACTTATGCTAAACACTACTGTCATACAACAATTTACATGTCGTTAAATGTTGTTGAAAAGTTCATGGAAAACCATGTTTATGACCTCGTTGTCCTCCACGTCGTCTTCTTTCATGCTCAATATTCTGATTCCCACGGGTGATGTCACTCTAGACAGTGCCACATAAAGTTGCCCATGGGTGAAAACTGGACTGGGAAGATACACACCGACCCTTTTTAGGCTCTGGCCTTGACTCTTATTTATTGTCATTGCGTAGCAGACTTTAAGCGGAAACTGTCTACGCCGTAGTTTGAAGGGCCACGCTGTGTCAGAAGGAGACATAATTATCCTTGGTATTAGAACCTTATTGCCAACTTGCGTTCCAGTTAAGATTTCTGCCTCAACAACGTTGGTTCCAAGACGCGATACAATGAGTCTTGTTCCATTGCATAGTCCGTCCCTCTGATTTAAGTTCCGTAATAACATTACTGGAATTCCATGCTTAAGGTTGAGTTTGTGGTTTGGAACACCTGAAATCTCAAGCGTGTTTAAAAAGTCAACCGGATACATCGTACTTGCGCTGATTTCCACTTCGGTCTCCAGTTCCACGCTGTCCGAACTCAAGTATTCTGTCTCATGGCCTGGTACGATGGATAGCATAAAGTCATTCACTTCGTCAACCGTCTTGTTCCTGGGTGTGAGGACAGCTCTTTCCTTAATATAACGTTGATTAGTCATATTGTCTTCAAAATCAACATATACGTAGTTGCAGATGCTACGAATCGTGTCGCCCTCACAATCAATAGACATGTTTTCTGGTACCTTAATCGTCTCCACGTCTGTATCTGCAGCGACCTTTGCATTTCCATTGCCAACTTGTAAAATCCAATTTGCAAATTCTATTTCCGAATGATGTAATCTCATGTTCTGAGTGAGTTCGTGTACACGACAATGTTGCCATAAATAGGACCTATTTATGGCCGACTCCACCGTATCTTGTCTGCTACCATTTCGTATAACTGGGAGTAACTGTCTGAAATCGCCTCCCAACAGCACCGTCTTTCCACCAAAGGGCTTGTACTCACATCCTCCAATCGTGTTGGACATCAGGTCCCTCATAGTTCTATCCAGCGCCTCAAACGCATACTTGTTTGTCATCGGCGCTTCGTCCCAAATGATTAATTTTGCTTGCGTTAAAAGTTCTGCTAACATCGTCCCTTGCTTTATGTCGCACATGGAGTTCTCTTGTAGTATAATAGGGATCTTGAACCTTGAATGCGCAGTTCTTCCACCTGGAAGCAGCAAAGCTGCAATACCTGATGATGCAATCGGTATTACAATTTGATTTTCTGACCTTAATTTTGTAATGATTGTTTTGTAGACATGGGTCTTCCCTGTTCCTCCAGGACCATAGAGAAAGAACAGGTGACCAGTGTCGTTTTGAACTGAGCTGATGACTTCGTTGAATATGATGTGTTGTTCTTCATTCAAGGTTGCAATTAGGCGTTGATGCTCAACGTCGTTCTCCTCACCATTGTAATAGCTTTCTTCCATTAGCAATCTGTTGTTTAGATCCTTTAGGATGTTCTTTGATGGCAGTGGCATTGGGGGGTAGTCTGAGAGTGTCTTTGAGTTCTGTATCATTAGTTTTTCGATTTCAGCCAGCGCATAGTTTTTGACCTCTTCGTCTGAAAGATGCATTTCTGCGAAGCCAAATAGTCTCCTTTGACGCATTGGTATGTCTTCTGATAGAGTTTTCCAGAAGCTATTCCACAAATTGAGGGGGTTGGTTACTTCGCAGAAGATCAACAATGTGACAAAGAGCTGGCGAAGCTGTATCGGAGTCGCCCATTGCGCAGCTTCATCCATTGCATGATGCCACTCTGAGTCCCCATCTAATAATCCCCTTCTATAACACGCTTCTTTGAAAGATGGGAGAACTTCACCATTGACTGTACGTATGTCTTCATACGACGTTGGCCCCTTAACGATTGTCAATAACATCTTCATGTAATATATCTCACCTGTCGTTGGATGAATGTTAACCGCTCTACCAATGACAAATCCTTTCTTTCGTGGTGTCCAACTCTTCGTTGACGCGGTCCATACAAATCTTGATGGAAACTGAATATAAGTCAGGTCTTTTGCCTCCTCATTTCGCTTGTTTGTTTCCATCCATTCTGTCATTATAGTCTTGTGGATGCCGTCCCTATTCAACATATTGCTGAGATCCACAGACTCATCGTACACTAAGCTTTGTTGTCCCTCCAAATGAAGCGGCAACCTCTGCACCGCCGGCGTTCTGTAGTGCACGTCAAAGGCAAATATTCTCCACATAGCTTCGCAGGCTGACAGATATCTACAATCAAGGTATCTTGTGATCTCATCGCATTTCTGGGGAGTTGGTTCAGCAGAATTTCGTGCTTGATTAGCCAGATTTTCAATTATCATCGTGGCCTTGTCTACACCTTTTGTGATGTACTTGAATAGATATTTAATAGCCCTACTCGTGTTGCACCATTCGACATTAATGTGCGCCTTGTATTTCTTCAGTAGCTGTATATTATGAGGGACGACGTATCTGTTGTCCATGACAATATTCTTTTTTATTACAAACTTGTCCTCACTCCTCCTTCGCTTGTACCAGATGTGTCCAGCGTCATCAATCGTCGTGCGGTTGCTGTATTGTTTCGGGAAGTGTTTCTTACATTTATTATTTTCCATGCAAGGTGAGTTGACCCCTTCAAAACTACACGGACCATGCATCATAAATTGTTCAACCAAAGCATATCCTTCTTCATCAGTTTGACGGTCAGGGATTTCGGCGGAAATTATTTCATCGACCTCCGCTGGAGTTGGTTCCGCCCCAGTCCGATTCAACCAAACCAATATATGTGCATGGGGCAATCCTCGTTTCTGGAATTCAATCGTATATAAAACTGCATTGTTTTGGGAGAAAAACCGTTGTCGTCAGTGATTAATAAGCAAAGAAACGGGTGATGAAAAGACCAACGATAAAATTGCATTAAGGTGCCATGTAACCACACAGCACAGGTAAAACTGCATGACTGGAAAAATTTATGGCAATGCCGTTAACTAACATACAATGGCTTTTCAGACTGCATGACTGTGTGAAGGAATGCACAGTCGTGTGGCTGCAAGAAGTAATGGGACCGCACTATGTAACATTGTAAGATTGTAAGACTGCACAACAACTATGTAAAATTTGTGATGCGATTGGTATTAAATATAGCATACCTGCTTTGCAACTTTTGAAGAAACGTCCTCGCCTAATATCTTCTATTAACTGCTCGAGTTTTAATTTGAATAATCTGCATTGTAAGTCTGGCCTATCATTTGAAATGTCGTTTCCGTACTTCTGTAGATGCTGACCAATTTCATCCCATTTTGGGTTGGCGGTAATGGTGATGAAAAGATGAGGATTGCCATACCACCTGCATAAAGCAAGAGCGTCATGATAATTTTCTACCATATACCTCGGAGATCCCGTAAAAGACGATGGCAGGATAATTTTTTTCCCAACAGTTTTTGCATTAGTTTCTCCCCTCGAAACTGCGCCCCATATATTGTTGTAGACGTCTGCCTCAATGTTTGTTGGTTATTTCTTACCCAACGCAACCGTTCTTGTTCGACAGCCGTGTATGCATCAACGACGTATTGATGAAATAACCGACCACCTTGAATTATTCCCCTCCCTTCCGTCAACCTCGTCTGTATCTGGTATGCGTAAAATTCACGCATTGTTACGAACTTTCTTTTTAATGACAAATGAACTCTGTCACTGTATAGAATCTGATTGTGAAATCCAATCTCGCCAAATGGGAATAACAGTGGGTATTGCATTGCCATGAATGACGGATGTAACTCGCTTATTCGCTGAAGTTGCCCTGTCTTCATTTGAACAATTACATCTCGTTGCCCATTTGTCATGGGCAAGTCGCCAACAATAAGTCCAGCTATTTCTTCAGAAGTTGGAAGATCGTACTGCCTTTCTTGGCGTGCACGACCAACCAACCTTATAGAAAATTCCGTTGCCCCTCCTGCTTCGTATCTGTCTCTTGTCATCCTAAACACTTTCGCAAGCTCATTATTTTCATCCATAATCTTTATTAGCTGCGCAACAACGCTTGCGTCCAAATTCTCAGAACTTCCGCGTGTCAGTGTATTCATGCGGTTATAAACTTCATTTGCAGTGTCATAGATGTATAACTGTGCGAATCTCGGTCTGTCGCCCTCAGCAGGTAGCAAGGAACCTATGTTATGATAGTTCTGTCCGTGAATTCGATAAACGTATGCGCCTGCCTTCTGTTTCACTGATGAGTCGACTTTTGCCCCCATAGACGTGAATGCCAGTATGGAATTATAAACCCTGATATATTGTCGGAAATTATGCTCCGAGAACTTGTTGAATAGGTATTGAGGCGCCTGACATAGTGGAGGTAATGACACCCGACCCTGGCCACAACAAATTGAAAATTGGAAACTATTAAGTAGGCCTGTACCCTTTGTTGACTCAGCTTTCCAAACCAATGCGTTGCAAAAACGGCAATGCATGAGTTCCTCTTCTTTGTAGCGTGTCTTCCTATGGTCTGGAAAATATCCATGTGAAAGTCAGGACACATTAAACAAATGTGGAATACTTACTCGGTCCATAATTATTTTATAAATATGGGAACCTTCCGTTCGAACAGCTGGTGGTCTTTGACGTTTGCATCGCCTTGGCAATATGTTTGCAGAACGCTTGGCAATATTCACTGTACCAGTAAGATTTATGGTTACGGAATGAAATTCCCATTTATTGGATGCAATGGCACATACTTTATGCGCAAATATGTTGGCGAACCTTGCCCAATAGTTGCTGGTGCATGATCTTTGTTGTTCAAACCACGCTTTCTCTGTAAAATTTTGATGCGGATGTGCCTTGCGTGTTTCGCTTGATCGTATTGCAATATACCTGGAAAACAGCTCAGAATGATTAAATGTCTTTTCCTTGTGAATACTAAATAGATTTTGCTGTCGTAGTGGTTGAGCAGGTTTCATTACCAACTGTTGTACTTATTCTGTGAAGGCTTTTGCGGACAGCCTCGCATTGTTTGTCAAATCCCGGTATAGTTCTTTGAAGGTGATATGTAAGGCCCTCACAATTGTACTGTGACGTTCTACACTCCTGCTCTTCGTAGCCTGTGCAATAATTTATCTTCTGATCAATCCTTTCTGTCAGGTCGGCAATTGTCCTAGAAAGATTGTCGGAACGTTTTTGTAAATAATTTGCCAAATCTGGGTCCATAACAACTAATTTGTACTTGGTGCCAAGGTGGAGGTGTTGGGATAGTTAAATGGTCTCTGGCGTACTGTAAACGTTCTTCCAAACACCTTGCAAAGAAAAGCGAGTCCACATATAAAGTTGGTCAATTTATGTTGCCTCGACAACAAAGGACCAGTTGAAGCGGCGCTCCTAAATTCAATGTGTATATGTAAATTTTTGTTCCTTAGTCCTGCATTAAATTGTATTGAATGGAAAATGTGGCGTATGGTATGTTATGACATGTCAATTCATGAGGACTTCATATACAGTTCTCTTGATAATATAGTCATAGAAGAAATTTCAGAATATTGTATATTAAATTATATAATGTTATACTATAATATATTATTTTTTACTATATGATATTTACTATATTAGATTATATTATATTTTGTTATACTATATTGTAGTTTTATATTATGCCGTATTGTACCATATCATATTATATTGTATTACACTATATTATATTGCATTATATTACATTACAGTCTATTATACTGTATTACATTATACCTTATCATATTAAATTATATTATTCCATATTTTATGATATGAAATGATATTATACGATTTGATACTACATTAGACTCGAATGAATTATATTGTATGATGTGTTATTATATTGGATTATATTATGTTATATTATATAACATTCTAGCATATTTGATAAGCCCAATAGTATGTTGCAATACTACATTTTATAATGTTATATTCGCCTATAGTATGTTATATGTATATTCAACTTAGACTGCACGCAACTTGGACTGTATGCTTTATTTGATATTATAATATCTGATTGTCTTAAGTTGTATCCTTCACAATAAGTCAACAGTTATACAAAGTCGGCAACAGTCTGCCGAGTCATCTTAGGAAATAGTGGTTATAGGATCAGGCAGACAATAAAACCTAACTATTTGTACTAATTTTAATTTGCTATTCTGAGTAGTTTTGTTAAAGGCTTTCGGAGGAGTATGACTAAAATCATTGCTAGGAATTAAGATTGTCGAGTCAGGGAATATTCTCAATGCCCAAGACGGTAAAACAACAACAGTATTATATCAGCGTTTTCATACATCGGGCAGAAATATTCGTCAAAATAGTAGGACGCAGATGTCATCAATGGTCTTAAACACGTCTATTCATTATATGGAGGCCAATGCCAAAAATTAAAGTAGATAGATGCCGTCAAATACTTTCGGAATTCTTCTATCTGGCATGGCGTTATGCTGTATAAGTTGTCACCAGGAAACATCATTGCAAATGCATTCCGCAACATGTGTACACCACACTCTCCACTGCATTGGAAACCAATCTTCATGATTAGATAAATAAATAGAACCATAAAGTTTCTGAATTGATTAATTTGCATAATGTCACCTGTAACCTTGCTGCGGGATTCGGCCTTCACGCCTAAAGTCAAACCGAAAATCAGAACGGTCGATGTCTAGATCGCGTAACAACATCTTCGCGATAATGAGTGTGTTGCCCAACGCAGCACGTGTCTGTGTAAAGTGTTTATCAGCTGATCGTTCTGAATCCATCACCAAAAATACCCGTTGCCTAAGAAAGATAACGACCAAGACCCAATGACTGTCGTTCACGTTGACAGGCAGGACAATTTCGGACTGTCGTTCACGTTGCCTAAGAAATTAGATATGGTTATTTGTAAATTCGTGGGAAATATCTCATAATTTAGCACTCGAACGTAAACTTACAACATCTCGTAGGCAAATGCTGCGAGTCTTTAGTTCATTGAAGAAATCTCGCTTCAGCTCTGTCCCACAAAGCCCTATTACGCAGTGCGTCGCGCTCATCCGTTCTATGGACTCGGCTGCTTTTGGCCACATTTTCAGTTTGTACAAAACATGCTCATCAATATTTGCCTTTCCGTATGGAATTCTGGTCGTCAGAAGAGATGGAGCAACACATTTATCCAGTGTTTTTTGCCTTTTTGCGTGTGGAAGCTGAGTCCCTTCATCGATTGTCTTGGCGCCAGCTGACTCTATAAGTGAAATATGATAGCAGACATTTAGAAGATTGAGAATGTAAATCGTATCAGCAGGGAAAAAGTTATTTATACCGAGCTCGGCGGATTCTTTATTCCCTATTCTTTCTGTCAGCTGATGTAGCTGGTCACCAAAGGATCTGAAAACATCTTCCATTGGATTAGCATGCTCAATATCAGTCAGCCGCACGTTTACTCCATGAAAGCCTTCTTTTATTTGATTGCTCATATGGAAGACTTGGTCCGTGTGGTATTCGACTGCTATACTTAGCCTTTCCAATTGTTGCAAGATCTTCTCAGTTCCCGCCGACCCAACTTGCGACGGCTGAAAATCAAACCGGCTCATTCCTCGTTGCGTTTCCAAACCATGTACACCACACGGCTCCTGGACATGAGAAGGCCTACCCCGCTCTTCTTCCACAGTGTTGAAAAACTGATAAAGCGCATCGATACCATCATTTCCAGCATCACTCGATGCATTCACATTGTCTTCAGGATTTGTGGTTCGGCGATGAACCTGGCTCATTTCTGGCTGCTTTTCCAGCCCATGTACAACAGACGGATACTGGACATGAGACGACTTCGCGGCCTCAATTTCCACAATGTTGAAGTACTCATGATGCGCGCCCATATCGTCGTTTGCAGCATTGACCGTTGCATTAACATCGTCGTGAAGATTAGTTGTCTGGTGGTGGCCCTCGTCAACCACGACAAATGAACTGTTGATAGTAGGCACATCATCTACGTGTGGATCCGGAGTCGACGGGATCTGTTCTACGGCATTTGATTCGATGTTGTCATTACCATCAAGCGCAACAATTGGCGTTTCATGCAGGGACTTCCGTATGGACAGGAGTTCGCTCACAGATTTTCCGCCCAGATTTGTGACATCGTCATCGTCCAACACAGGTGTCTGTGGTGAATCACTTTCGCCGATAGTCCTCAATGACGGCGAGGGGCGTTGTTGAAGACCATGGTTTGCGGGAATGACATCCAAGTTACTATAGGCAAAATAGTCTGCAGTTGCCTCTTGTGCCGTAGCAATAAAGAATTGACAACCTCTGACTTCCTAACAGCGGCATCGATGTCTCGTAATCGCGGTGCTCGCTTCGTTGACCAAGGAGTAGTCTTCCATCGGCACATACGGGGCAGCGTGTCAACCATATCATCGAAGCGTGTTGCATATTTCTGTGCAACGCCTGGCAAACATTCGTAGGCAAGGATCTGCTTAAAAACAAAAGTGGTTAGTCTGACATTACACTGTGAATATGAAAGGTTGCGGATAATGCGTGTCGAGGCTGATAAGATTACCTGAATTGGGTGGACGAACCCACCCAAGCATAAGGTATGGTAGCTTCTTGACACTTGTGTTCCCATAATATTTTTTAACGAAGAGAGGTCCCTTTTCAGTGAAGCCATAACAGTATTGAAAGCATACTTTCCAAAGGGATATGTGTTGAAGATGTCGAAATCTTCCACTAAGTGAAGTATCATCGGATTTATCTTCACATCTGTTCTGCAGCCACGCTGATCAAATACTCCCGCGACAAACACCACACTGGCCATTTTTAATCGCTCAACATCGACAGCAGACGATGAGTTACATCCCATCTCACTGAACTTGTCAATAGCATCCTGCAGCGTAATCTTTTGTGCGCCTGGAAAGTGCCTCTGAGCAAAAGCATGATTCTTGGCGACCTCTGGCTCGGCAGAGAATCGCAGCCCAGTAATCAAACAGAATTCTGTTGGCGAGAATCGTATAGGCTTCGAGTTTATAACCATCCACAATTCGTCCCTAAGAAGTAGCGGAGTCTGCGCTTGCATCATGTACCAAATTAACTGGCTCGACAGATAGAACATATGTGCAGAAGCTATGAGATGTCCAAACGGAGATCGTGCCACGAATTCCGCAATTTCTGCTGCGTTTAGCACGTCGCGTATAAGTTTGCTAATTCCCTTATAGTCAGCACATAAGGTTAATTTGCAGGGCTGAATATCGTCTTGTGGAAGCTGGTTGTCTAATAACGTCTGTTAATTTAATAATCAAAGTGTTAGAGAAAACATATAACAGTATGTAAGAGCAGGTTGCAGAACATTTCACCACCATTAATCTGCATCAGATTACATAAAAAACCTACATAACAAATATATGATAAATATATTACGCATATACGCAGAAATATGGAACACCATGCAACAACATCTTGAGACCACTTATCTCCAACAGTTTGCATAATATTTCTACCATACATATGTAGCCCACTAATAAAAGGGGTAATTGAGCGGCAACCGACATTTCACTCTCCAACACATAATTAATTTTGACTGAAGAAGCCGACATATACAGGCTAACTGACGCACAGACATTAAGCATTTTTTAAACTATAAAAACACACAAAATACCTCTGAATCAGTTGCCACCATTGCAGTTTCTCTGATCGTTTGATGTTCGCTGTAAAATACCGCACAGGCAAGTTGTTTCAGACTTCAAATGATCAACCTTCCACTACTTCTAAATAGTATTAGATGAAATACCGCGAACCTGTGGACTGTATGACCAAGATATAAATACACTGCGATGCTTCGAATTTTCAAATCAGGTTAAGCGAAGAATAGTGAAATTTCTAAGCCTTTTTTTCGCTCATAAGCACTATAAGTTTCTTATCGGATGGGTTGGGCCGTCAATTGCTTGGTAGACATAATTATTTAAGGCACACTGCGCTAAATCAAATCAATGGAAAGTTCGGACTGGGCTGGGCCAGGAATTGCAAATATTCACATAATTAGTGAGGCCCTACCTGAAGGGTTTTTACCCCCCACCCCCAACCCCAATCAATGCAGCTAAATTAATACATGAAAATTGTTTATTTTTTTTTTAAAAATCCCTACGATATAAAATATATAACAATTTATGGTGCATAAGTAATAATAAAAATAAGTCGAAAATCTAACATACCATGATACTATGATATATACGAATATATCTTGTCATAACGTTTCCCAAACACATTAGTCTTTGAATTTGCAATATAAGATTAATGCATGATTATCCTTACCCTTTTCCTAAACACAAAAATTGCAAAACATATTCTACAGTTTTACATTGTTTTACAGTTATACATTTAACGCACCAGACTTTTTGCAGCCTGCTAAACGACGGGGTGGACTACTGGTTATAGGGTCAGTCATACAGTATTCAGCTTGTAATTAATTGCACTAAATGTTATCTGATAATGTTGAAAATTTGTAGCAACCTTACATACGCTACCATCATGTCTAAGACGGCCGAGTAATCTAAAAATGTCAAGGACAGGAACGATAAAAACACCCACAAAAGCATGTTCAGAGGCACTGACATCAACCTCAAAGACACATTGCAAATAGTACGGAAATAAGTTAAATGTTCTTCAACATGCCTATTCATTATATGGAGGCCAATGCCAATAATTAAAGTAGACAGATGCTGCCAAATATTTCCTGAACTCTTCTATCTGGCATGGTTTAATGCAAGACAGATTGTCGCCTGGGAACATCATGCCGAATGCATTCCGCAACATGTGGATGCCACATTCTCCGCTGCAACGACAATCAAGTAATATGGTTAACTAATAAAGAAGACCATGACGCATGCGAACCATTTCATTTGTATAACGTCACCTGTATCCCTGCTGCGCGATCCGCCCATCACGTGTATATTCATACTGAAAATTAGAACGTTCAATGCCTAGGTGTCGTAGCAACAATTTTGTGATACAAACTGTGTTGCCCATCGCCGCACGGGTCGCTGTGAAACTTGGATCTGCGGATATGTCTGAATCAAGAATCGCGAATGATCGTTTCCTTGGATGAATGGTGGCCAACACCCAACGATCGTTGTTGACATTCACTGGTAGCACAATCACCGACGCATTTTTCCAACTACAGGATGGCCATTGGGCAGACTTTCCAAGAACAAATGGCATCACTTTTGACAAATCAGCCTTTCCACTAACAATTGGGAGCGATTTCACCAACCGGCTGAAATTTGTGTTCATGAATGCGACTGTCTTCACAGGGCTGGCACACCTCAGCTGCATTTCAACGAACCCGCGCATACATTCGTCGACATGCTGCGTAACCAAAGTCAGGAAAAACAATGGATATTCATAAATGTCTGCCCCACATGCAGTGGGGGATATCTCATGATTTAATGCTCAAACGTCGACTTACAACAGCTCGAAGGCAGGTGCCGCGAGTCTTTAATTCAACAAAGAATTCTTTTTTAAGATCTGTCCCGCAAAGGCCTGCTACGGAGTGATCGGTGGCCATGCGTTCTATGGATGCAGCTGCTTTCGGCCACATCTGCAGCTTGTACAGAACGTGCTCATCAATATTCTGTTTTCCGTATGGGATTCTGGCAGGGCTAGACGACGGCTGCGCACCCTGCCCTAATGATTTTTGCCTTTTCGCAGGTGGAATTTCATCTCCGTCGTCTGTTGCGTTTCGGCCAATTAACTCTATAAGACAAATAGGACGTGAGAAAATTAGAGGAAAGATATTGCAAATTTTACCTGGAAGAATAAGTATCTTACCAGGCTCAGTGCCTTGTATTTTCGATATCATTTCTGTCAACTGCTGCAACTGGTCACCAATAGTTCTCAACGTATTTTCCAATGGTTTAGCACCTTCAATATCAGTCAGTCTCACGTTCAAACCATCAATACCTGCTTTAACTTGGCTGCTCATACGCACGACCTGCCGAGTCTGGCGCTCGACAACAGTACTGAGATTTCCAAGTTGTCGCCAGACCTTCTTAGCACCTCTCGACCTACGATGCGACGACCGAGATTTAAACTTGCTTTTCGCTTGCTCCCTTTCCAACTCACCCTCAACAAACGGCTCCTCAACAGGAGAAGTTCCACGAACCTCATTTTCCGTGACGTTGACGAACTCATCACGGGTATCTATACCATTATTTCCATCAACACAGAACACAGTTGCACTGTCGTCCGAATCAGTTGGCTGCTGAGGCATTTCGTCAACTACCGGCGACGCATCGTTTATATCAGCCATGACATCTACATGCGACTGAGGAGGTGATTGTGTACGTTCTTCATGATTCGATTCGATGTAGGCATTACCCTCGATAACACCATTTGGGTTCTGATGCATAGCTCTGCGACTGGTCCGGATATTGTCCACGAAACTTCGTAATGTTGGAGATGGCAAAACTCTCTCACTGCTACCTTGGCCTTGCAATTCGGTGTCTTCATCTTCCAACAGGGGAGAATTTGGCGACCTTGTTCCACTGGTGCTTCTTGATGGCGTGGAACTGTCATGCTGAAGGCATTCGTTGTGGGGACGTCCGTCGAAGCTGCTATCGGCAAAGTAGCCTGCAACAACCTCTTGAGTTGTAGGTAAGAAGACTTTATTATTCTCAACAGCCGAATTCCTAACAGTATTGGCAACGTCCTGCAACCTTGGAGCTCGCTTTGTTGGCCATGCATTTGTCTTCCATTTGCACATTCTCGGGACCGGCTCAACTATATCGGCCAAGTACGTTGCATATTTACTTGCGACACCCGGCAAGCACTCATAAGCAAGGATCTGTTTTGAAAACAACAGTGGGTAACAACACATTTTAGTATAAATATGCAAGGATACGAACCGTGTGTGTAGAGTCGTGTAAGATTACCTGAATTGGGTGCACGAAGCCACCCAAGCACATCGTCTGGTATCTTCTTGAACTGCTTGTACCCTCACTGTTTTTAAAAGAAGAGAGGTCTCTTTTCACTGACGTCAGAACGATGTCGTATGCATACTTTCCAAAAGGATAGTTGTTGAAGTCGCCGAAATTCTCTACTAAGTGAAGAATCGTTGGGTTTATCTTCACATTTGTTCGGCATGCACGCTGATCAAGAACTCCAGCGACAAAAACCACACTGGCCATTTTTAATTTTTCAACGTCAACAGCAGACGATGAGTTACAACCCATTTCTGTCAACCTATCAATCGCATCCTGCAGCGAAACCTTTTCCTCGCCTGGAAAGTGTCTTGTAATAAACGAATTATCTTCGTCCACCTCTGGCTCAGCAGAAAATCTGAGACCAGTAATCAAACAGAATTCCTGAGGCGAAAATCGTATAGGCCTCGAATTGATAATCATCCACAGTTCATCCCTATTTCGTAGCGGAGTCTGTGCTTGCATCATGTACCAGATTAGCTGACTCGACAGATAGAACCTTTCTGCACAGGCTATGAGATGGCCGAACGGAGATCATGCAAGCATTTCTGCAAACTCTGCTGCGTTTAGGCTGTCCCGAATAAGTTTGCAAATCCCTTTATAGTCAGCACATAAGGTTAATTTGCAGGGCACTACATTCTCTTGTGGAAGCTGAGTGTCAAACACCATCTGAAAATGAAAACCAATGCTCTTACACAAAATGTAGAACAATATCCAACAACAGTATGCACTAACATCCGATGACTGTTCATGTCCAACAGATTGCATAAGAAATATACACAGATATATACAACGAATACGTACTGGACCATAGAAAAGCCTGCAAGAACATCTCGACCAAATTGTATATTAGACCCACACAAAAAAATATGGCTCACTCGTAAAAGAGGGAGAAATGGTCATTCGCCAATGGACCATCTTAATGCAAAAGACACAGTCCGGTCACCCAGTAAAGCTCAGAATATGCAGACTAAATGTTCGATACTGAGTAATGATCGTACAAATTGTTAAAACACAGAGAATACCTCTGAGCCAATTTCCGCCATTCCAGTTTATTTGATAAATGGAGACTGGTTGGAAAATACGGTACGGGAAAATTTTTGAGGCACCAGACAGTCGTCCTTCAACAACTTCAAATTAGTATTCAATGGAATAGGCGTCACCTCTGGACTGTATGACCACGGAATAAACAGGTTCAGTTCTGGGAAATTTGGAATCAGGTGAAACGAAGGCGAAGGAATTTTGTAATGTTTTTCCTTCGTTCATTAATAGTGGGCTTTTTTGAAGATTTGCCTAGGCCGTCGTTAACACAAGTCATAATAATTTAGGGCAGAATTCCACAAATGCATTCAATTGAAACGCTGAAATGGGCTGGCCCAACAATTAAAAAATTAACATGAATGGGTCAAATATAAGGGCAATATACAGACTATGAATTGACTTTCTTGTACACATGGGTACGGTAGAAAATGCACAAACATCAGATTAACATGGTATATTATTATAAGACATATTTAGCCTGCTCTATTAATATCATTACACAAATATGGAATTATACTATATTATAAATATTATTATATTACATGATGTTATGTTATATTATATAACATTATATTATCCGGTCTTAATACGTTATTCAGGCACTAAATTGTTCTTGCCTCCACAAAACCATTATTACACGTAGCCATGGACTAATTAAAAATGTAATGAATAGGGGCTACAGTATCTAACTTATTCAGAAATCCACAAAGCACTATCGCACGCATATATCCGGGCAGTGATACAATCTGAGCATCGACTATTGGGAAAAGGCGCACTTACAGTATGGAGTTGGATTTCGACGTCTATGGTAGGCCAATCGTAGTACCCCAAAACTTTGGAATAAGTAAGAACTAAATATAATATTGATATTCAATGGACTTATATCGAAGGCTCAATTTTATTAGATAAAGAAACAAATTAAGATCGAAAGACCACAGACGGCAGAATCGCATAGTTTAAAAATACTTACTAAAGATAAGATGCACTAAATGTAATCTTTTGGATACTTATTCAACATTCAAGCCAAGACACATGCTCTATAAGCAGTTCCATACAAACGGCTTAGTTGACGCCAAACTTCCGCTTCTTGAAGGTCACAGTCTCACCAACACCACCATTTCGCCCGCCGATGCTCGTCATACAATTGTCCGCTGCTCGCTTAGGGACAACCGGAAATGAATTTTCAGGCAGACACTTGTTTTCAAAGACAGCAACATCAACATTTTCAACAACGGTTGCTTCATAATCCCGACAAACACGACCCAATCCATCGAGCCCGTCTCCCACGATTGCCACATTCCATCGCCAACGGTGCCCTAAAAATCAGCACACAAATAACACGGGTCAACCCACAATACACAGTCTGATGGGAAAAATAAATTACCTTCGACCCATCCACCAAGACGTCGCCGGGCATTTGCCCAGGCTGCTCCACCATACGGGATACTGCAAAACTTCGAAACATGCTGCGAAAATCGAAAGGCTTAACCCTTACGCAGAACCTAAAGGTTCTGCCAACCAACCGTGATATGCAATCGGGTATTTCAACATCCCCCACCACGACACCAGAGTCAGCAAGCGCCTGGAAATTCATTGCGCTCGTAAGGATAGGGTCTAAACAATTAACATCAACATAGCATACCAGGCCACCGCGAATCTCCTCAGCTGTAGTGTTTGTACACTTCCTTGCAGGCCCGTCAAATATAACGAACGTCGCAGTATCAGCGTCATCAGCGACCATACACTCTATTCGGAACCTAGGATGAAACAGGTAAAAAGGCTTTCAATTAACGTGTTCGGGGAAAATATTTGAAGGCCAACGAACCGCATGTATAATACCGTAGAATGCCAATAGCTTTCGGGTCTGAGCACCTATTACATATCAAAGACGAATCCGTTTTCTCCACCTTACTGGAACACTTCGAGCAGGAGATATAATGCCAACCATTCCTCGTCAGGATCTCAGTTACTTTAGCCACGCAAACAAAATCCTTGACCTGCAAATCAACCATCCCCAATCAGTTACCAATCATCCTTTACACGCAAATGGAAATATATGAGTCCATGCCTGTTCATCTTCCTTATGCAAGAATGCATAGATATCAGCAATACGGCACAGTTGCATGTTAGGCATTTGGGAGCCAAGGGACAGTGCGACAGGACTTTCCAATATACTCATACTGTTCGCGGCAAAAAGCGACATCAGGTAATTATATGAACTAAAAAAGGGACATAAGGTTAAATCAGGTGAGATCACCTCTTGCGGAATTGCCAAACTTCATCAACATCGCGGTCGACATACAACTTCGACGCGGATGTGGTATTTAAGTAGAGGGTTTCTGCAAGAACCGTTTAAATAAAGATAGACAGCAGAATACCCGACGGAAAATAAACTAAATCACTTACGCCCAAAAAATCTGGGGTTAACGCTTGTCACAATTACAACCACTTGTTTTCCAATACGGGATCGAACAGCGTCGCAAAACTCGTCGGCCTTCTCGGCCCACACTGTCACAGTGGCGTTCAGGTAACTGCAAAATCGCGAACGATAAAAATATACCCATGAATTAGGCGGAACATATGGATTTGGGACAACTCAACACTAAATAGGCGGGGAACAAATACCCCTGCAAGAAAATCCTCAACTCTGCACGCCTTGCACTACGGCCATCGGAAACATCTGGCTCAACCACTTGGGATAATAAACCAATAACATCTGTATGGAGAAGCAAACAAAAAAGTCAGGGACAACATCGCTAGCAAATACATGCTCACACAGCCACGCTAAAGCAGACCAAACACATATGGAAATTCAATTGTATGGTTGTAAAAAAATGGCATGTCAGTGAACAATAACGTAGGCTAAACTGTAGATGCATCCGTGAAGGTATGGAAGTTGAACCGTATAACTGTAAGAGAGAGTGAACTGTATAACTGTAAGAGAGAGGAAGGCAGGGAGCACTAACGCATGCTAACTGTATATGAATCTGAAAACGCCATGGAATTAAAATGGTTGACTGTAAAAATATCATGTTAATGAAAATTGTCGGTGCAGACACGGGTGGTAGTAGATCTATACAGCAATCCAAAAAATGAAGACTGTACCACAGAGGATACAAAGTAAAATATAACAGTCTGTCTAGTATGATTGTAAAAGAGGCATGGCAGTGAATACTAACGCAGGCTAACTATACAGCAATCCAAAAAATGAAGACTGTACGACAGATGATACAAAGTAAAATGACTGACAGTCTGTCTAGATGATTGTAAAAAAGGCTTGGCGGTGAATACTAACGCAGGCTAACTATACGTCCGCCTGAAAAGTGTAACGGAAATAACAAATGTAAATACAATCTTAAGCTCTGCAACAGCACAGAATACCCGGTAATTCCTTATTGCGGTTGGCCATCTGCATCAAAACTTCATAAGTCATGAATCTAAATTTGTCAAGGCCTATTGAGCGCGACTGGGCATCCACCTCATCCACGACAGTACGATCAGTGAATCTCACCATACAGGCAACGTCAGTCATGCGATAGCTGCTGGGAGAATCAACAACCTCGAAGTCAGATATTGAATAAACACGGCCAACCTTAAGCTTTGATGCAAATCGATCAGCCCTCTGGATATGAATAGACGCCTGCATCACAGTATCCTACACACACCAATAAAGGAAATCAACGGTAATAAAGATACAAACAACGCAGAAGACACATTGAATAATCACCTTATCATCCAACAATAGCATATCTAGGCTCATGGCCTCTCCATTTTTCTTGATGTTTCTTGCCGTCCATGAACGGAGAAGGCGCGCAACAATAGGTCTACATTTCGTTCTAGGCTTTAATTCAGCTAGAGCAGAATATTTGGTAATATCAGCCATTTCACAAAAATCACAGTTCGTTGAAGTCAACATGACAAACTGACCATGATATAGCCGGACTCAAAGACTGTTCAAATACTACACCCACAGAAACCGATGATGAAATGAGAAAATAAATGATCAATAAAGACATCCCATACGAAACATCATTCATCAATATTGAAAGACTGTTAAAATTCACGGTCTGTCAGAATGGAAATAAGGAATATTGGTCGAGCCATTAATAGGAAGATCACATGCAACGCATCTAACATCATATGACCGTACACCTGCCAGACCATTAAAAGAATGAATGTATAAAGGCAAGACTCTAACGGTCGCACATACAACCCATTAATGAACCACCATTAGTGGGAAATTAATACACTACGATTAATATCTCCGGCGAGTGAACATCGTATTATATGGTGAAATCGCCCCAAATAAAATATAGAATCATTCTCACACTGCCACGTCAGCATTTCTATACAAATAAAACTCGGAACTCACCAACATTAAATCAGAATATTAATCAGAATATCATCCGCGCACTGTGATTGGATGGGGGGGACTCCGTTGCTGACGTGTCATGCGCAGGAGAGTTACCATCCAACTTTTATATATATAGATTATGTAAAGAGAGTGAAAGAGATTAGCCCAAGTCGAAAAAGGTGATTATGCTTCAAACCCATAGAAGACTTTGTTTATGAAAATTCATTGGAAGCCCAGCTGGCTGAATTGACCCTTTTGCCCCTGAGTGCCTTGGTATCATGTTTCTTACCAGATAAAAATTCAATTATCATCCAATGTATCAATAGTTCACAATTCCTGTACAATTTATATGTGAATAAAATTTCAAGAACATCCCAAAATATTTTCCATTATTTCTATAGTATTGCTGAAAGATACTGTGAAATGGACTTTTGTTATTACGATCATCTAAACTTTTCGTTACATTCAATGAAGACGTTTACGAACTTTGACCCGTACGAATATGCGACATATTCCGAATATTTTGCGCATATTTCATACTTTTTATGTAGTGAACATTATTGTTAAGATATTTCCTTATTGTTTGACCAGCAACCCTAATTTCATAAGAAAAAATTATTTTCTTAAAATCGTCCAAGTCAAAGTCAAACCATGCCATCAAGAATATAGAATTATAGATGCACCCCAAGCCCAACAATTCCTCATATGCAATTCTACATGCACTTAATTCTCTCTCTATCTGCAATTAATTTTACTTTTTTCCTTTTCCTTTTCCTAAAAACAAAGCTATGCCTTTCGAAATCCTCAATAAAACCATAAGAATTCCTCGAACCTATGTAATAAATTCAGTCTTCTTTTAACACTATCCAGCTCATTCCTTGCTTTTTCCTTTACGGCTACCAATCGTTTTTTCTTGTAATCTTTCACTAATTTTGCATTATTATTTTGCCATATTCTCTCGGATTTCCTCCCCATTGCAAACCAAGCGTTCCTTTTTGTCCAGCTTTTATTATTACACCTAACATTTTTCTGATCTCACAAACATCACGCTACTCTAAATTCTCCTCAGCATTATTATTAGAAACCAAAAAAATATTACGAACTTTCGTAAACCCATATTCAGGATTGGATTAAAACTCAGTTCTTTGTCAGGCATTGCATCTGTTAAGAAAGAAAAGAAAAGAAATCTTGAGTGGTGGCCGTTTGTGTGTATCCTTGGCTGATTCATTACTATTTTCTTCAGTTCCATTTAGGCCCACAATTAGGATTTCCCCCCCGCCTGCTACTGAGCTACTCTTCTTTCAGTCTTACCTTAACTTTTATGTTTTGGACCCTTCGTTTTTATTTCACTGTTAATTCTTTTCTGTGTGTCTGTGTGTGTTCTCTTCTCTCGGCATTGGCATATCGGCGCTCTTTGAGCTTCTGCTGAGACAAAAAGAAAAACAGTGAGCTTTAAGGAAGAATCTCAAGTGGGTTTAGTTCGAATCAGTTGCAAAGGTGAAAGCTTCCCTTCTATTTCACTTTACTTCTTCAGTCAAATTTCAATCCTCAAATTTACATTCCTCGGATCATAAATAATGGGCCTTGTCCGTTCCCTCTTTAATTTCCTCTGTCGTTAAATGCCGTATAGATTTAGAATTGAAAGTCGGGGATGATATGGGGTTTTCTCTATGTCACCATTTTCATTATTTCCCCCCCTAATAAATCATTGTCATGCTTTTATTACATCAGTCTTTGTTCATTGCATGTGTATGTTTGCACACAACATGTCTTTAAGATGTTTATTGTTGCTACTCATCCTTGCCGATTTAGCTGATGAAACGGGTTCTTCTGCCAAAAAAAAGTTTGCTTTGGCCTACTCTATGCGCTTCCTTGTCCTCTTTTTCAGTTGGATTGAGTTTGCTTCTCAAATTAGTATATGTGTGTGCTTTGCCGCTTCTGCTTTGAGCTGTTCATGTTAACTTTAAATCAGATGCAAAATTCAATTCAAACTCTTACAGGGAATAAGGATTCAATTCCATTTAATGGACTCGGCCCTCGTCGCAAACATAGCAAGAAAAATTCAAACCACTCCTCTCCTACAAAGAATGTCGTCGGGCGACTTAACAACAGAGATGTCCGAAAAGTACGGCGGCCTAAAGCTGTGGGTCCTACTCGCAATATCCACGGGCGCATTCATGGCGCTAATCCTAATGATCCTATCCATATGCGTCGCCCTTCGAATCAAATCCAGACAGAGAAGAACCGATTCCCTCCCCTTCTCTTACACGCCCGACGTCTCCAAGGAGATCGGAGTTGACCAGGTCAACCCCTCGGGCCCACCGCAAAGGGACGCAAACTCGAGCGAAAAAATGTGCGTCCATTTAGGAAGGAGTAACTCGAGCGACGTAATAAGCCAGTGTAGCTCGGCCTATGGGATGGCTACGATTCCCTCGCCGCTCTTTGGGCTGCCCGACGACGGGTCCCACCTCGGGTGGGGCCATTGGTTCACTCTCAGGGATCTCGAGATCGCGACGAACAGATTTTCACCGGAATTTGTCGTCGGGGAAGGCGGTTATGGGGTCGTTTATAGGGGGCGTTTGGTTAACGGCGCTGAGGTGGCGGTCAAGAAGCTTCTTAATGATCTGTGAGTAGTTAGTTATGCGCAAAGCGCAATTCTTTTTTTTTTTTTTGCATGTTAATTTTACGCGGTGAAATTTTTTACGCAATAGCGGCCAGGCGGAGACGGAATTCAGGGCTGAGGTGGAGGCTATAGGCCATGTTCGACACAAGAACTTGGTTCGTCTTCTCGGTTATTGCATCGAAGGAGTTAATAGGTTCGATTTCTTTTTTTTTTCTCATTTCCTTGCGCTAAAAGATTCAATTTTTTTTTTAACACGGTAATGATTTGCAGGATGTTGGTTTATGAGTTTGTAAACAATGGAAATCTCGAGCAGTGGCTTCACGGGGCAATGAGGAAATACGGAATTCTTACGTGGGAAGCTCGCATGAAGGTTCTGCTCGGAACAGCCAAAGCGTAAGCGAAAGATCTACCGTTAAAAAAAAAATGAAACCTCGATTCAATGTGCCGTAAATTATTCGACTTACTTACCTTTCTCAGCCTTTTCTTATATTTTTTTAAAATTATTTCGAAAGGCTTGCTTATTTGCACGAAGCTGTAGAGCCAAAGGTGGTGCACCGAGACATAAAATCGAGCAACATACTGATTGACCATGAGTTCAACTCGAAGGTCTCCGATTTCGGACTTGCTAAGCTATTGGACTCGGGCGAGAGCCACATAACGACGAGGGTGATGGGAACTTTGGGGTATGTATGTATTTCGTGGCATTTCTTTTACAGTGTCTTATTATACGCACGTAATAACTTCAAATTTTAAAAGGTACGTAGCACCAGAGTATGCAAACTCGGGGCTGTTGAACGAAAAGAGCGACATTTACAGCTTCGGCGTTTTGGTGCTTGAAGCTATTACCGGGAGGGACCCAGTCGACTACGGCCGGCCGGCGAATGAGGTAACGTTTTATTAATTTAGGTAAGTTTTCATAGTGAAGTATAAAATTGTTGTCTGGATTGTCACGGTCGGTGGGGTTTAGGTTCATCTCGTGGAGTGGCTCAAAGTGATGGTGGGGAGCAAAAGGGCGGAGGAAGTGGTGGACCCCACCCTCGAGGTCGGGCCCACGACTCGGGCTTTGAAACGGGCCCTCCTCGTGGCTCTTAGGTGCGTGGACCCCGACTCGGAGAAAAGGCCCAAGATGAGCCACGTCGTTTGCATGCTCGAAGCTGACGAATTCCCGGTGAGATACTTACGATAGCATTTGTCTGTTTGGGATAGAAGCTTTGTGGCGTGTGTATAGATTTTTTCAGGCCCAATTTCACCTTAAGCCCAAGTCCAAGCCCAAGCCCATATAAACTTGTGGGATCCTCTCTATAACCAATTGCAATAGAGGGAGTATTACTGACAAGCTTATATACATGACCAACTTCTTCGATTTATCGGATTTGAGTTTGGATGGGACCTTACATTGCTTGTAAATTGGGCTTCTGACTTTGGACTAAAGGGGATTTTATTTATCGACGTTGTCGTATTCTGACGTGAAGGTTTATATCTTGTAATTGCATCCTCCCCGACCCGTGGGCAGACGGGCTGATCCCATTCGACCCGCTTGAAATGGGCTATCATTCTAATACTTGTTTCATTTCTTTATTTTTTTGAGTTAGGATCGTCGAAGTAGGAAAAGCAGAAGTAGGAGCATCGAAATGGAACGCGCAAAGGAGAGTAGCTGTAGCATTGCCGAGGTCGAAGCAAAGGTAAACATAGCCGAGGCGAACTGACGAGGACGAGGAGACAACATAGATGCATCGACTTAGAGTTATAAATGTCGATATATGTTTAAATGTTAGAGATATATGCTCATTTTCTTGGTCGAAAGGTATATTTGTCGAAGAAATAAGTACTTGGATGGGTTTTGTTGTGAAGGAAAAAGTTAGATGATCAATCCATGCTTGTTATGTACAGCAACTCCATATATGCCATGAATCATGATGGGTGTCTTTATTCTCTTCTTTTTCTCTTTTACTGTTTATAATTTTCGATCTGGCATAATTTATTGAATAATAAACTTTGGAAAGTGAAGGGAGATACTAAAGTCATGACATTTGCATGTGGAAGTAATTCTATCTAAATCCTCTCTCGACTCTTGGTGGGGAAGTATCAAAAAAATAGAAAGGGACTTTGTGTAAATATATAATAGTTCGAGTGTGGAATTGTTATTTGCAATATTCTCTACGAGCCTGATTATACGCCAAGTGCTGATTCTGCTTTTCTGCTCCTCGCTCTCCTTGCTACGAAATTTCTTACATGCTCTCTTCTTCCTATATTTCTTTTCAATTGTTTATGTTCGATTCAGCTCTTCTTTACACATTGAAACGTTGTCTGCGTGCATAACATGAAATAGCTGCATCCCACGTCGAATGTCTGAAGAAAATTCAACTTTTTATTCAGTTTCTGATCTGTGTCATGATTTAAGATCCCTGGTTTCAGGTAATTAGATCAACAATCGCCCTTAAAATTACCTTTCTCATACATACTGTTTGACGATCTAATCTTCGTACTGATATATATGAATCATGTTCAAATCTTCTTCCGATAGCCCAAAGTAATGATGGCTGATGATTATGTTCTTGCTGCAATGTGCAATCCATAAATTGTCCATGAGTATTCCTTCCTCAAAATTGCTAGAAATAATTTCATTCCTAGGTGTGATCTGAATCAGGGATCGGAAATTTTGATTGAATTTTTGCTTGTGTGGATGATTTTTCACTTGCTTGTGTTCTAACAACCTTGTTCTGCTGAAATCATAACCTCTGTTTTTTGCCTGCAATTTTTCAGTAACTTAAGGAGGTGCTTGAGCTGCATTTGGCATAAACATGACGAACTATAAACCTAAGAACATCCTGATCACGGGCGGCGCTGGCTTCATAGGATCTAACGCAGCGAATCTTCTTACACGAGCCTATCCCCATTACACGATCGTTGTACTCGACAAGCTCGAATACTGTTCAAGCTTAAAGAACCTCAATCCCTCCATATCCCTTCCCAACTTCAAATTCGTAAAGGGAGATATCTGCTGCGCTGACCTCATCAACTACATCCTTACGACAGAGCGAATCGATACGATCATGCACTTTGCAGCCCAAACGCACGTCGACAACTCATTTGGAAACAGCTTCGAGTTCGTCAAGAACAATGTCTACGGCACTTGTGTGCTCCTAGAATCTTGCAAGGCCTATGGTAAGATCGAAAGGTTCATCCATGTCAGCACTGATGAGGTTTACGGCGAATCTCAAGAAACTGCTGTGGTGGGCAACCATGAGAATTCTCAGCTGCTGCCTACGAACCCTTACGCCGCCTCGAAAGCTGGGGCTGAAATGCTCGTTATGGCTTATGGGAGGTCTTACGATTTGCCTGTAATAATCACCAGAGGTAATAACGTTTACGGGCCTCATCAGTATCCCGAGAAGTTAGTTCCCAAGTTCATACTCTTAGCCATGAGAGGCGAATTCCTACCGATTCAAGGGGATGGGTCGAACGTTAGGAGTTTTCTGTACTGCGATGATGTGGCTGAGGCCTTCGATATTATACTGCACAAAGGAGAAGTCGGGGAGGTTTATAACATAGGGACTGATGAAGAGAAGACAGTGTTTGACGTAGCTGTGGATATTTGTAGGCTATTTTCTTTAAACCCTGGCGTTTCTGTAAAGTTTGTGAAAGATAGGCCTTTCAATGACAAGAGGTACTTTCTCGATAGTACTAAGCTGAGGAATCTTGGATGGTCTGAGAAGATAAAGTGGGACGAAGGTCTGAGGAAAACTATGGAATGGTATGTTAGAAATCAAGATTGGTGGGAAGACGTTTCGATGGCGTTTCTTCCTTATCCAAGAACGGTTGGGACGACTACGATGATGAAGGATTGCTCGATACACAATCTGCGATTTTCTGGCGAGGAACAAAGCGTTGGTTGTAAGAAGAATGAATCGTCGGGCCGTGTACAGAAGAGCAGGCTTTAAATATTCTTACGGTAACTAAACATGTTCTTTGCCAGTTCCTTGGGATGTTTTTTATCTGTTGATTGTCTGATTTTTTTTTTCATTCTTGGCCTGCGGCCTCATTGTTGTTTTGATTATTTTGTACACACTCTCATATAGAAGATATATTATGACTTGGTTATATTCATAAAGAGAATCGAATGTTAATACTTAATGTCCTTTTGCATTGCTAGCAAATGCATCTTCATCTTCGTCTTCATCATCCATAAAAGAGAACAAAAAAAATATCAATTGTACAAAGGAAAAAGAAAACTCACATTACGTGTCCTTATGCATATGTGTTATTACAATCATAATCTGGTAAGTGAAACCTTATATATATAAGATCACAGCATCTTTTGAACTCGTAAAACATAACGAGAAACTGATAATTCATCCTTAGTGTACTCTCAACAAATGCACGCGCTGATTCATTCTACAAGTAGATCATCGAGCCTTGAAAGATCCCAAATCACTACCTTGCCGTCCAATCCTACGAAGAACAAGAAAGATGCATATATCCATTGCATCATAAATAGATATCAAGATATATATTTATGAAGAAGTAATAATCAAAGCATCACTTTTTATTACAACCTGAAGTGCTGAATCTAGTAACATTAGCCTCTCCTGCATTCTTGAGCGGGATGATACAGCTATTATGATATGGAGATAAAAGAAACAAAATAACAACGTTATGATGGAATGCCCTTTTTTTTTGCATGTAACTAGTCTGAAGAATTAGATCGTTATTTCAAGAATTAGCTTACGTAATGCAGTTTTCGTGAGCACCGCGCGTAGTTGAAGTTTCGTTGGTGTCGTTGCTGGCATATTTCGATTGCCCGTAGAATTTCCCGAGCTTTCCTGAAAACTGTGAAACAAAAGACTTCTTTAAGTATGATGGTTCCATACTAACTAAAACCAAGGAAGAGCAGCCTCATTTGCTCGTTTACCGAGTTGAGTGTTGATATTATGAAAACTGTTTTTATCATAAATTACGAATACATCAAGTAATGTTATGTTTGAGGGTTTAATTCATACCTGCGAACTGTATTTTGGACTGGATGATACTTTCTTTTCATCAAGAAACCTTACGAAACTCCTGCGCGTGGTAAAAGAAATGATGCAACCATTAATTCTTTGAGTTTCATCGTCTATGAGTGGAAAATCAACGTAAAGTTTCAAATAACTAACTCAACCCACCACAATCCTCGATTGTCGGCGGTGAATACCATGGGGTTGCAATCAAATCCAACACCAATAACCGCTTTTTCGGAAATGAACAAAACCTATTTGAGTCGTATACACCATACAGGAAAATTTGATTCAAGTTAAATCATCATGATCAAAGTGACAATTTTTAACGAGTGGATGCTGACCCACATCACGTAGTGGCAAATGACGGAATGCTACGTTCTGGGCAGAGGGCGAAGGTCCAACATCATCGACAAAGTATATCATTGAATTGTGACCTGATTTTATTTTTAGAGAGAAACGTGGCATAGTAACGTGATAGTTACATCGTACACGACTTAAGCTGCTTAATGACAAAAGGGAGCAATTGTTTACCTGCATAAGCTAATGTATTGCCATTCGGAGACCACTTAATACCAAAAGACCAACTGAACGAGATATCCAGCTGCATGATTTGCTGCACAACGCCAAAAGGAAAAAGAAAACAAATTTATTAGAGAAATATTTATGAAATAGAAAAAATTAAATGCGTGTTTCGTTAAACGGAGGCAGTGGATTTCGAGATGTTAGTTGACTGACAAGTAGGATGGTCAACCAACATTAGACATCAAACAACAATAAAACTTATTCTAGCAACAATAGCCTGTAAATTTTAGCAGTATCTGCATCAGCATCAGCTAAACCTTCGATCAATACATGCAATTTCCAAAAGTATGTTGGACGATTGGGCTATTAAATGCAAGTGTGGCAGAGAAAAAAAGTCAAACCTCTCCAAATTTGGAATCAGAAGAACCTGCAGAATTCCTGAAAAAGAATAGAAGTCAATGTGAGGGTTGCCATTTTCTGATGAGAACGCTTGAATACAAAACAAGAGAAACGGTGATTTATTTCCCAGCAAACATACTTAGTGTCTACTCCTTTAATGAAAGTGCTGAAAACTCGGCACTTCCCATCCGTGGATGTAGTTGCAAGCAATATCTGAAGACAACAGACATTGTTGAAAGTAAGATGGGAAATAGTAATCAACTAATCATTAAGAAATACTAGTTACCAAAATATCTATAAGCCAAAGACAGTACAAAGCTTGGATACTCAAACAAAAATCTTCAGACGTGTTGCATCAGAAGGAGCTCTTAGTTACTTTAGTTACAAGTGCTATAGGTCATGCAGAAAGAAATAGCAAACAAACAAGATACTCTAATCTTAGTGTTTGGTCATCCCTTGACAAGATTACAAAGTCTCTGCCGTAAGACTCACATTATCTGGATGCCATGCAACACTCGTTACTGAGGAATCATGCCGTTTTCTGATAATTTTACTGACCCACCTGTGCAATGAATAAGAGATGCTTATTACGATCACGGTATCGTCGACGAATATGTTTACGGTGATAGGTATAACAATTTCATTTACAAAAGCAAAAGTAAAATTAAGACACGAAAATAATCTTAATAGAGCTTACCAATTGTTTTCTTGCTCGTAGTAGCATATGCAAACAGTTTTAGCCCCACTTCCAACGGCAAATTTGTTTTCTGAGTGGGAAGCAAAAAATGTAATTTAAAAATGGAATTAATCACTACAGACTGACAAAAGCCAATGCAATCAAGGACAAATCGATCAGGATATTAACGGGGTAATAGAAATTGCTAGACTAGAAAAGGAACACTAAAAGGAATATAGGGTAACTGAAAATGCTGATGTTTATGCAAAACTCTAGTAGCTTTTTATCACCTTTGGGACTCCATTGTACACAAAGAGCTGCACGATTCAGCCTGAGTATGACTAGAGTTGGCACCCACTCTGTACCTTCTTGAGACCAAACATACCTTGAACAAAGTTGAATTAGGTCATTTGCAGAATGTTTAATCACCACAACAACATGCGAAATGGATTAATTAACAGCAAGAAAATCTGCGGAACCAACAAGCAGGGTACCTGAGAGACCAGATCATAACTACTACTACCCAGAAATAAAAAAACGATCATAATGTAATAAGATAGTAGAGATCCAACTTATGGCACTTACGAATTCCGATCATGGGAAACGGTAACTATTCTGTTCGAGCTTTTGCCCCAGTCTATGCCAGACACAATTTGATCATGCTATGATTGGAAAAAGTAATCGTCAGAAGGAAAAAATAATGGGGGGAAATTTTTCCAGCGGAGTAGCTGAATATGGAATATATAATGCTGTG